>CM053267.1:441912-1641912 GCA_028583415.1 Protea cynaroides
AGATGATTCCAAGACCATTATTCTTCATTCATGATGTTCTACAAAGTGGACGTAAAAAATCCCGGGTAGAAGTCACCAGTGGGTCTCATGCAAGCTTGCATGCAAAATTATCGTTAGAACTTCAAAGATTCATATCTTTTCCGTTCTACATCGGATTCAGATGATTCCAAGACCATTATTCTTCATTTGTGATGTCCTGCGAAGTGGACGTGGAAAATCTTGGGTAAAAGTCTCCGGAGGGTCCCATGCAAAATGGTCAGCCAAATTATCGATAATTGGTCCGCTTAAACTTCAAAAATTCATAAGTTGACCATTTTACTTCCAAATGAGGTGATTCAAGTTCCTATATTCCTCATTTTTAATGTTCTACAAAATGAATGCAAAAATTTTTTGGAATAGAGGCCATCGGAAAATTTCATGCGGGATAACAGCGGAAATGGCCCATGAAATGACAGAGAGTGAAAACCTAGTTAATTTCAGTCAATCCAATCAACTCAGCTCAACCCAAGGTAGTATTGGCCCAACCCAGTCAATCCGGACCAATTCATGGTGGCTTATATGCATGTATTTCTTTTTATATATTATTATATAATGTATAATATATTGTAATATATCATATAATATATACATATATCTTATATGTATATTATATTATATATATCAATATATTGATATTATATAATTTTATATATATATATATATATATATACTTTATATATAGAAAACAAAGAATCCAAAGAGAGAGGAAACGTGAGAGAGAGGGAAATTTAGGGAGAATTCAAAAGATTTTGTTTTCAGAAAAGGAAAGAAAAGAGAGAAAAAAAATCTTTTGGATTCAAAAGATTTTTGTTAAGGCATATAATCCAAAAGAAAAAAAAAAGAATCCAAAGAAGGGAAGGGAAGAGACGTCCAAGGTGGAGAGAAAAAAAAAGAAATTGAAAAGGGAGAATCCAAAAGATTTTATTTTTGAGAAAAGGAAAGAAAAGAGAAAAAAAAATCTTTTGGATTCAAAACATTTTGTTAAGGCATATAATCCAAAAGAAAAAAAAAAGAAAGGAATCCAAAGTGAGGAAGGGACGTCCAAGAGAAAAAAAAATCCAAAAGATCTCGGTTTTGAGAAATAGGAAAGAAAAGAGAGAAGGAAAGAGGAGGAGAGGATTTTCTAGAAGAGGGAGAGATAGAGAACGTGTGGAATGGAGAAGGAGAAGAGAAAAAGGAAGGAAAAGAAGAAAGGAAAGAAGAAAAAGGAAGAAAAAAATATTTTTCTAGAAAAAAAAAAAAAGGAAAGAAGGATCTTCTAGAAAATGAGAGAAAAATTATAAATAGGCAAGAGAAGAGAGAGGAGGGGTCTTTTAGCCAGACCAGAGAGAGAGGGGACGTGGGTGAGAGAGAGAAACTTGAGTGGGAGAGAGAAAACGTGAGAGAGGAAGAAAGAAAGAGAGAGAAAAGAGAAAAGAAAGAAAAGAGAAGAAGAAAAGAGAGAAAGAAGCAGAAGAGAGGAAAAGGAGGATCCACATTCAAAGGGGATTGATACAACCTCCAATCACCCTTCATCAATGGTTTCGCTCGATTTGAGCCCAAGGTTAGTACTCTAAACAAATTTAGAGGTCATTATAATGCCCGAATGCCAATTTTGCTTGAAAAAGGCTAATTTTCATGAAATCTCAATCATGAATGCTCTATTACATGCTTGTTAATGTTAGGATGCCTATGTCTAACATTTTTCATGAATGATAATTTATCTAAGCTATTCAATGATGAATTTTTGAATGATATACAATGATGTTTGATGTTTTTGCAAATTTCATAAAGTGGTTTTCTGATCTGAAAATTCCAGATTTAGGGTTCAAACTTAGGACGTACATCATATGTATTTTTTCTAAGGTTTTGGAGCCCAAAATTTTATGGGAGTCTCTATGATATGATAGAAGACTACTCTAAAAATTTCGTTCCATTTGGAATTGGGGAAATATATCAAAAAATTTGTTTTTGACATTGCTATTTTTCTCGGATGCAATGCAATCCTCCATCGTAAAGTCTCTAGACAAAGGCCTTATGGCCATAATCAGAGAATCCACTTAACATGATTTTTTTAGACATGAAAGTATCCTAAAAAAATGGCACTGGTTTTATATTTTTTCCATTTTTTATTGAATTGATATTAATTTTTAAGTGCATAGTGCTTTGATTTTAAATCTGTCATGATGTACTGATTTGCATGATTGAAAGAGTCGTTTTTCACAAAAAAACATATACTGTTTTAACTTGTTTTTTTTAATGAAATTTTAGATCAGACAGTTATCTACATAGACATATGTCTGTATTTAATTTTTCATTAAGAATAGAATTTTATTTGGAATTTATGGTGCAACTGGTCAAAAATCTGGAACAGATTTGACCAGTGCACATGTTCGGTCTTAGGGCATATCTTTGACCTATTTTTGCTTTCTGTTGGGATTCAAATCCTTCATATGAAATATAATATATCAAGTCATCTTTCTATGAAAAAAAGTTGAGCTTGATTTGAGTTTTAAAAGACCTACTTATGGTCATTCTTGTATAATGTGTCAAATCTGAATACAGTTCATAGTTTTGTCCATTATCTGGAACCTTGTGTCACAATTTTCACAGTTTTGAGTCATTAATCTTTCCAAACTCCTTCATAAGAATTACAATTTTCAAAGAACATTGAACATGTGTTTGTTTTGATAATTTTGAATTTTTCAAAAAAAAAAGTTTCATTGATGTCTCATTCATTATAACATCAATGATTGTTTAAATGAATTCTGCCATATTTGGATAAATGGCTATATTTGGAGCATTCATATGCTTTGTTTGGATTGTGCATACCATGTTTGCCACATTCCATATATTGTTATTTTTGGTAGAATAGATAAATTTTTACCATATTTTAGCAAAATCTTAATTTTTTTTTAAGTCTTACTATGCTTAGAAAATAGCTTATAAGATCTTTTCCCTTTTTTGAAAAATTCATGTCATATATGCATTCTATGATTGGTACTTTCCATATTGATATGTAGATGCATATTAGATCTTGCATATTAGATCTTGCCATATTAGATCTTGCCATATTAGATCTTGCCATGCTTAGATCTTGCCATATTAGATCTTGCATATTAGATCTTGTCATATTAGATCTTGCCATGCTTAGATCTTGCCATATTAGATCTTACCATATTAGATCTAGCATATTAGATCTTGTCATATTAGATCTTGCCATGCTTATATCTTGCCATATTAGATCTTTTCATATTAGATCTTACCATATTAGGCTCTTGCCTTATTTGCAATACATGTCATATTTTAAAGATTTTTAAACAATCTTACTACATGTTAATTTCTTGCCATAAATATTTTATATGCCATATTTAGATAGAATATTCTATTTTGGACAATAATTTAATTTATGCAACACCCTAGTCGAATTGCCATATCTATACACCTAGCAAACATATTAGGTGTGGGGACGTGCATTTAGGCACCCACATTCTTGGGAAGGGCATAATGGGAATAATAAAACCTTAATAAAGAAAGAGAATTCTTTGCCAAACCTTCCAAAATTAGAATTCAGAATGAAAAGGGTAATTTAGGACGATTTTCCCCTCGGCAAACCCCAAACCTAGAATAGGTTCTAAACCCTAAACCTAGAATAGGTTCTCAATTTTTAACCTAGAACAGGTTATCCAGCCCGAACTACGCGAATTCTGATTCCTAGGGAAAACCCTAGGATACGTAGGCTATTTGGGAGAAACCCAAATTCGGATCCATACCTTAGTCCACTCGGACTATCCATAGATCCACTAGGATATCCATTCCCATTTCAACCCAGGGTTCGAACTACGTGGATTCTGATTCCTAGGGCAAACCCTAGGATACGTAGGCTATTTGGGAGAAACCCAAATTCGGATCTATACCTTAGTCCACTAGGACTATCCATAGATCCACTAGGATACTCAACCATTTCAACCTAGAGCCCGAACTACGCGGATTCTGATTCCTAGGGCAAACCCTAGGATACGTAGGCTATTTGGGAGAATCCCAAATTCGGATCCACACCTTAGTCCACTTGGACTATCCATAGATCCACTAGGATATTTATCCAAACTTTAGTCCACTTGGACTATCCATAGATCCACTAGGATATTTATCCACATCTTAGTCCACTTGGACTATCCATAGATCCACTAGGATATTATCCACATTCCAACCCAAATAGGGTTATTCTTAGATCCACTAGGATTATCTATCAGTCCACTTGGACTATCCAGATCCTAACCCATAGGATTTTCTCAACCTTTCAAGCATAAATTTCAACTTGAACAAAGAACTTAATCATGCACAAGCATAAATCACATCCATAAACTTTAATCACACCTGAACTACGATGGTGAACCTGATTTTCAGAATAATTCCGTAATACGTAGGCAATCTGATGGATACAGATTCGGTTCAATGATATCAAACCCCTTGGTTTGGTTTGGCTTAGCAAATAGAGTCTAGCATAGGAAAGGTATAGGAGACCGATTTTGATCGGGCGGTTTAGGTGCCTAACCCCTTCCCATAACCGTAACCTGACACTTACCCAATCTCTAATGGACCAGAAATCCAATCTAAGGGTCATGAGTCAATCGAAGTCTTTCCTTGGGGTGAGATTTCACATTTCTAAGGTCCTAGACCTAAATCTAGGTGGCGACTTCAAAATATTTTCCATCTTTGTCCTCACAGTGGCGACTCCACTGGGGATATAAATGTCAAACTCCTAAATGAAAACTTTCCTTGTGTGAATTGGATGCTAGATTTTGGATACTAGATTTATGCTTGTATATTATTGCTTTGGGGGGAATGGGTTCAGTCACACATTCGTGTGAGTAGCCGAACCGGGTCCCATGCATATGGGGCAGCCCGCTAGGAGAAACACACAGCCTTGGCCTGTACTTTGTGAGACCACGATCGGTGAGTAGCCTCTAACGAGCGTTTCTTGGATCCGCCTGGGAATGCGTTATGCTACTCAACGTCGCTTGGATCCTTGCAACATAGTATATAAAGGGATTGGGGGCCCATTATTCATCAAGCATTCGGTGATAGGTTACCCCATCCTCGCCAAGGTGGCCTTTTCTGTCCTAACCCAGATTGTAGCCCAATGTTTGTTATTTTTTTTGGTTCATCCCTGAACCGACCCGATAAAATCGGCTTATCCATGACATCCATGTTCGAGACGTCGAAGTTCTGCCCGTTTTTGTCCTCGATTGGTCAACATGTTAGAATCTACACGATGAGCATCTTGAACTCTCACCCGTTGGGAGTATGAAGTATGTATACACCTGTTCTACATCATTGTAGACGGTCACTATATACCCTCCATTAAGTAAGCTCGATGTGTCGAATCTCTCATTGTTAACACGACGATTTAAAAAAAACGAACAGAAAATCCCTGTCAAGACTTAGATACCCTGGTCAAGAAGAAATTTACTAGTTTGTTCATCTATGAACCGCTTTTGCTAATCATCCCTAATAAGGACGATGGATTAATATATCCATTTCAATTTCATCAAATTCGGTAATCCAATTGGCCAGACCTTGGTACCACTGATTATCCATTTTGGAATCAGGAGGTCCCAAGACTGAACACATGGCTTAATCAAATTCAATTAAATTGACTTGGATAATGTTTACCCAATCGCCCTTATGAGGGAGCTAACTCTTGTTTGGTTGAGTCATCCTTGATTGTGCATGTGACTTCTTCTACTCTTGTAGATGTTTAGAATCTTGATATTTCTCCATTGGATTTCAATGCCTTTGGAAAATAAAATCAAACTACAACCATATCCACCCTTTCAGGGTGAGAGGCCCCTACAATTAGGGAATTGTCTTGATCTCCCATCTCGAGATCCATCCATATAATCTTTCTAAATGAATCAATGGAAGTCATGAATCTAGATCTTGATTGAACATCAAATTTTGTAAGAAAGAAGGAAAGATTCAGCCCCTAGGCAAATCCAATCATAGTTCTCGATTCACCTTTGAATTAAGGAAAGATTCAGCCCCTAGGAAAATCCAATCAAAGTTCTCAATTCATCTCTGAATTAAGGAAAGATTCAGCCCCTAGGCAAATCCAATCATAGTTCTCGATTCATCTCTGAATTAAGGAAAGATTCGGCCCCTAGACAAATCCAATCATGGTGCTCAATGCACCCCTGAATTAAGGAAAGATTCAGTCCCTAGGCAAATCCAATCACCATTCTCAATGTACCTCTGAATTAAGGAAAGATTCAGCCCCTAGGCAAATCCAATCACCGTTCTCAATGTACCTCAGAATTAAGGAAAGATTCAGCCCCTAGGAAAATCCAATCATAGTTCTTGATTCACCTTTGAATTAAGGAGAGATCTAGCCCCTAGGCAAATCCAATCATAGTTCTCGATTCATCTTTGAATTAAGGAAAGATTCAGCCCCTAGGTAAATCCAATCATAGTTCTCAATGTACCTTAGAATTAAGGAAAGATTCAGCCCCTAGGCAAATCCAATCATAGTTCCCTATTCATCTCTGAATTAAGGAATGATTCAGCCCCTAGGCAAATCCAATCACTGTTCTCAATTCATCTCATAATCAAGGAAAGATTCAGCCCCTAGGCAAATCCAATCATAATTCTCGATTCATCTCTGAATTAAGGAAAGATTCAGCCCCTAGGCAAATCCAATCATAGTTCTCGATTCATCTCTGAATTAAGGAAAGATTCAGCCCCTAGGCAAATCCAATCAATGTTCCCTATTCACCTTTGAATTAAGGAAAGATTCAGCCCCTAGGCAAATCCAATCAATATTCCCTATTCACCTTTGAATTAAGGAATGATTCAGTCCCTAGGCAGATTCAATTACATCCAGTTCATCTCAGAATCAAAAAAATATTCAGCCCATGGGCAGGTCCAATCATTATTTCGGTTCATCCAGAATTAAGGAAAGATTTAGCCCCTAGGCAGATTCAATTACATCCAGTTCATCTCAGAATCAAAAAAATATTCAGCCCCTAGGCAGGTCCAACCACCATTTCTGGTTCATCTCAGAACTGAAGAAAGGTTCAGCCTCTAGGCAGGTCCAATCATCATTTTGGTTCATCCAGAATTAAAGAAAGATTCAGCCCCTAGGCAGATTCAATCACATCCAGTTCATCTCAGAATCAAAGAAATATTCAGCCCTAGATTCAACCACCATTTCTGGTTCATCTCAGAATTAAAGAAGGGTTTAACCCCTAGGCAGGTTCAATCATCACTCCCAGATCATGCTAAAATGAAGAAGGCATTCGGCCCCTAGGCTTTTTCACCCTTCACCTCCTGTTTAGGTTCTGATTCATGTTGGAACTAGGAAAAATTCCATTCATTTGAATTCAATTAGCCACTAGGCTTATCCAACCATCAACTTTGGTTAAGGTTCTCATTCATATCGGAATTAGGAAAAGTTCCATTCTTCTGAATTCAATTAGCCACTAGGCTTATCCAACCATCAACTTTGGTTAGGGTTCTGATTCATGTTGGAACTAAGAAAAGTTCCATTGGCTAACCATCAACTTTGGTTAGGGTTCTGATTCATGATGGAACTAGAAGAGTTCCACTCATCTGAATTCATTAGCCACTAGGCCTGTCCAACCAGCAATTTTGGTTTAGGTTATGATTCATGTTGGAATTAAGAAGAGTCACATTCATCTGAATTCTTTTAGCCACTAGGCTTATCCAACCATCAACTATGGTTCAGGATCTGATTCATGTTGGAACTAAGAAGAGTTCCATTCATTTGAATTTAATTAGCCCCTAGGCTAGTCCAACCGTCAACTCCAGTTCAGGTTCAAATTCATGTTGGACCTAAGAAAGGTTCCATTCATATGAACTCAATGTGAGCATGAGTTAGCCTCTAGGCCTGTTCAATCATTACCTTTGGTCCATGTTCCACTTCATAAAGGATCCAAAGAGAATTTCAGTCAATCCATCATCTCTAGCAATTAGAGTCCAATCCATGATTGTCTTCCTTGGCCTCTATCAATCAGAGCCCAACTCAAGCAATCCTTGCCTCTAGCAATTAGAGCCCAGTTCATGACTGTCAATATTGATCTCTATCAATCAGAGACCAATTCAAAATCAATCTTGATCTCTATCAATCAAAGACCAATTCAAAATCAATCTTTATCTCTATCAATCAGAGATCAATTCAAAGTCAATCTCTGTCTCTATCAATCAGAGACTGATTCAAAGTCAACTCTGTCTCTATCAATCAGAGACCAATTCAAAGTCAATCTTGTCTCTATCAATCGGAGACCGATTCAAAATCAATCTATGGCTCTATTAATTAGAGCCCGATCCATGTCTATCATAGCCCAGTGCTACAAGTTAGGATCGCTCATCAAGAATGGCGAACGAGGAGGATTTCCCATTGCTTGTCAATAAAGATCAATTCTAGATTTTAGAGTCATCAGGAAATCATGAACCTTCAGCTATGATAGTGCTATCCCATTGGCCAGGAAAATGCTAGAATCCAAAGAGTTGCCCTCATATTTCTTATTATTCAAAGAGAGGAATGGAATTTTCCCAAGCAGTAGGGTAGACCAAAGATGAGATCCAATGTGCCCCAAGCAAGGATAAGAACCAGAATGGTCCAATGATGAAACCCTTAACCCATAAACTGGGGCATGAACCAGATTGAACTTAGACCCAAATTAAGTGCGATCTGATGAGGAAATCCAATGACCCCCAAACTGGGGCATGAACCGGATTGACCTTGGGCCTGAATTGGGTATGGTTCAATGAGGAAAGTCATGAGCCCTAAGCTGGTCATAAACCAGATTGATTTTGGACCCAAATTGAATGCGGTCTAATGAGGAAAGCCATTATGCCCTAAACTGGGGCATGGACCAAATTGACCATAGACCCAAATTGAGAGTGGTCTAACAAAGAAATCCATTAAACCCTCCAAGCCAAGGTATAAATTAGTCCAATCTGGATTCAAAATGGTGTAGTGCAATGGCGATACCCCTTGCTCCATAAGCTAGGGTATAAGCTAGAATGATTTTGAACTCAACTAGAATTGGTCCATTGATGAATCCATCAAACCCCAAACTGAGGCATGAACCAGTGTAACCTTAAGCTTAAAAAGCAATAGTCCGGTTTTCAATGGATCCCAAGCTGAAAAAAAAAGATGGAAAAGGTAGGTATCGTGCACCTATTGATAGAGGGGCATGATGAGTCTTGCTATTAGAAATCTGAAGGAAGATTTATTTCCACAGTGACTGAAGGTGGTCGTCGAAGGCGTTATGCCCAACTGGAGCCACTTGGATGAACTAGTTGTTTCAACTTTCTATTATCGATATTTGATAGGTCATCCATGTCTAGGTCCAAGATTGATATACTTGTTGACAAGTCTAGTCCAATCTGCCCTGTAAGTAAAAAAAATAAAAAAAATCACCCGTTTGGGATTTCAAACTTTGTGCCTTGTCTCTTCCATACATTTCCTCCCAGTTTCGTACATCTTCCTATTCTACATGCGCAGTCAATTCGGACTCTGAAGATGATTGAAACGATGAGCCGTCTCTTGAACTTCTACGCCACCCGGCCTCTTGAGAAAGAAAGGTCCAACCCGTCTGGGAAAGCTTTAAATGATCAATCGAGAGACACAAGAGTAGTCTCAAGAAACATGTATTGGAGAAGCTGTCATTTGTTCTATCTGTGAAAAGATTCCAAAGAAAGCATTATATAATAACAGATCATATCAACAGGTCAACCAATTAGTACAAATGAGTGGAGGACAGATGTGCCACCAAGAAGATGGAAATACCAAAGTTCTTACAAAGTATATCATCTGCAAGAAAGAGATACATGATGAATGATCAATCTCAAAATCAAAGAATGAGGTCATTGGGATACCCAAAAAAAAGAAAAAAGAAAATTCAAGCCTATGTTTTATCTACATCAATAATGGGAAGGCAGTCACATCAGATAGAAAGTGATGATTAACTTCCAGAGGATAGCATACGGATTCACCATTTAGATAAAATCAGATACTATATGAGCAGTCACAAATGCTCATAAAGTTTACAGAAGATCAGAGTGCTAGTTGGGGCAAAGACGTTCTATTTGATTGGAAATGTTTGGAAGAAGAAGATTCAAATCCAATATTGAAAGTCAGGATTCAATTTCGCGATCAAGCGAAGCACTGCATTATGTGGCCTTCACATCCAAAAAAAAAAAAAAAAAAAAAAAAAAAAAAAAAAAAGAGAAGAAAAGAAAATAGTAAGATGTTGAATGGCATTGGAGCTCGACAGTAAGCCAATTGTCCCTCTCACTTCAAGAGGATGATAGTTCCAACCAAAGCCTGATAGCAAGTTCGATCATTCTTCGAGATTTACAGCATGTTGGACCGGACTTTTGATTTTGGCCAATTACATCCCGCCTTACAGGAGACGATCTCATCACTTCTTCATCAGAGAAAGATTTCTCATCGGCATTAGACTCTCTCTCCCGTCCATCAATCCGACGGCTTTCCAAGGAGTCTCTATCACAAGCCCTTCTTTTGATTATCAATTTTTATGGCATTGTATCTCATGATCATGTCATCATTTTATGTACAAATTCATAAATCTGGCTGGAACTCTCATCTGTCGTTCATTACATCCGACGACTTCCCAAGGTTCCTATAAGCCCTTCATTTCTCAAGCCAATAAAATGGGATCTTCTCGGTAAGATAAACCCATTCTACATAAACAACCAAACACTCTCCCAATGGTAGACCCATGTGGACAGTTTCACATCAGTCCTCTTGGACCTTCAACATCAATACTTGTCAACAAACCTAAAGGTTTCAGGCCCAGATATGATCGTGACTGATTCAGAATCTCGATATAACTTGTTGGGACACGTGTTCCATCTGAACATCTCCAAGAAAGGAAAACATAATTTGGCACCATTTTTAATCTTGGTGTGGGATTGCATTTTCCTAAGATCACTTTTAGTGATGATTCAAATAGCTGCCTGCCTATCAATACATGTAGGTGTCAACTTAAACAGTGGGGCAAGACTACCCATTTGTCAAGAAGGTCATGCCATTCAGATTTCCCCTAAGGGTTTCAAACCATTGGATATGACCATAATTTTGGCAATATCCTCACCATATCAGGACTCTTTATTCAACCCAAGATGGGGCTAGCAAAAAGAAGAAAATGAAAAAAATAATAAAGGGAAGAAAAGAAACCTCAGCAGGGAAAGGCAACCCGAGAAACCTCAATGGGCAACCCATAATACCTCAGTGGGGATAGGCGACCTGATGCAACCCTAAAGCATTGTCCTCGTTGGCCCTTCATAGAAAAATTCAGTGGTTCATATAGACAAGTGTCATACCAGTCTACCCTCCATAAGGAAAGGAACCCCTCTTGCTCCCCAGTGAATCATACTCGGAGGGGTTGAACAAACCATCATCTGTTGGGATCCATAGCATTGCCTTTCAACAGAATTCTATCTTCAAATCCTTTGGTCATGTTAGGGAGAGAGCAAATTCTCATGGCCTGGTTACGGATGTAGCCAAATTCATCAAATCATCAGCTCCCTCATTTTCAAGATTCAACAAGGGTTTATCTAAGAAATCATTTTCTGCAATCAATCTGTCAATCTTCCCTTGACCTCAGAAGCATGGTCAAATTCTAAATGCAATCCAGATTCAACCTTGTTCTAACTCTGTTAGATTTCCCATTTCCTTCTACAGTAGCAGTCTGTCACAACATGCAGACATTGGGGCATAGATATACCCTATGTAGAGGAATCGAACTTGATCATGAGCATTACATCAAGGGTCCATTGTCTAGTCTGAAGTCACTACTTTCATAGTCAACAGAAGTAGGTCCATCCAAGTTGGTTTTTGCCAATTTCTCAGTTCTCCCAATCCTGTTGATGAAGAAAATCCAATGTGGTCGATCACCTGTTAGGATTTGGTCACCAAATTCTCTGAAGGAACACTTCGAATCCTTTGCTCCTCGTGCCTACTTTGGGGCCATGGTTCATTCATCTTTCAAAATTGGCACAACAATGTTGCAATGCCCTGAGCTTTTCATGAGCCTAGATCAAGGGCCAAACCCATGTCACATTTCATCGCCACTTGGCTGTTCTACCAATTTGGTCTACCATAGTGCACAATCAAAGAACTTAGTTGACCAGATGCCCCTCGACAGTCTAACACCAAGGTCAATCAATAAAATCACTTTAGTTAGAGACTGTCAAGCTCCCCTCATTCTTGTCCAAAATCCTCGCTAGAGTTTCTTTCAATCCAAAATCCAACAACATCAATGTTGGCTGAAGAAATTACATGGAACCTTTCCAAGGGAGCAACCAAGTCATCCCTACCGTGCTGAAATTGAGTCAAACTTAATACCAGGTCATAAATGGCAAATTTCAAATCTAGGTATCATGCCAGCGAAGTCCATGACACCATTTCCATTGGTGTCATGTTTTATGCCATCACTAACAAAGCAGGGGCAAAAAAACCTGGGAAAACTGCCAAGGAATTCACCATCATTTCAAATATGTCCAGCACTCTATAGGTTCAAAGTCAAGAGACTTCCAAGATGGGGCAGATTTCAACCCTAAAGGTTCAAAGTCAACAAAGCCTTCCTGTATGGGTCACTTTCAAGCATCCTAAAGGTTCATAGCCATAGAGCTTCCAAAAGGATATTCCTATTTTCAATCCCGAAGGTCCAAAGCTAGTAGGAACTGCCAAGATGAGTCATTCAGTATCACCCTATAAGTGACCTTCTGAGTTCTTACTCATTTCAGAATCAAATGTGGAGCCCTAGCTCATCCAAAGATCAAATTAATCTTAGATTATTAGTGAATCAAATGTGGAGCCCTAGCTCATCCAAGGATCAAATCAATCTCAGAGTATTAGTGAATCAAATGTAGAGCCCTAGCTCATCCAAAGATCAAATCAATCTCAGATTATTAGGGAATCAAATGTAGAGCCCTAGCTCATTCAAAGATCAAGTCAATCTCAGCCTATAAGTGAATCTAGAGCCCTAGCTCATTCAAAGATCAATTCAATCTCAGCATATAAGTGAATCAAATGCGGAGCCCTAGCTTATTCAGAAAAAACAATCTCAGAATCTCGATCAAAAGAGCCTCAGTTCAATCAAAGAGAAGACATCAAGTCTTCCATCCAAACAAATCAAATCCAAGACCAAGCTCATGCAATCAGCCTTGTATTCACAGCCTAGCTTCATACAAGAAGAGGTTTATCAGCCTACAAATGGATCAAGCCGGGTCCAAGCCCGCACATACCTTGCATTGAGTTCCACCTCAGCAAGAAGAGGTTCCCAGCCTACAAATGAGCCTTGTATTCACAGCCTAGCTCCATACAAGAAGAGGTTTATCAGCCTACAAATGGATCAAGCCGGGTCCAAGCCCGCACATACCTTGCATCATGAGTCACCTCAGCAAGAAGAGGTTCCCAGCCTACAAATGATCCTTGTATTCGCAGCCTAGCTTCGTACAAGAAGAGGTTTATCAGCCTACAAATGGATCAAGCCGGGTCCAAGCCCGCACGTACCTTGCATCATGAGTTCCACCTCAGCAAGAAGAGGTTCCCAGCCTACAAATGAGCCTTGTATTCACAGCCTAGCTTCATACAAGAAGAGCACTCACCAATCTTCCAAGAAGAGCAAACCTTCTTGCCAGTCGAACTACGTTCTGGGCTTGATTTCTAGGACACCCTTAGAATACGTAGGCAGTTTAGGAAGAATTATCCTAAGTGCAGCCCAATAAAAAATATCACCCATACCCCAAAAATGTAATTCTTTTATCTTTAGCCTTCAACTGATAACAATCTCGGCTAAAGAGGGGCATCTGTAAGCACCCCATTTTTGCCACCCTCTGTGTAAGTGAACCAATATGGCACGTTTCTGGCTTTTAATCCAAAGATTTATGATTTTTCACAGAATCCCACAGCAGGGTCATGGGCTATTATCTGCAGGAATGCATAAGTCATAGAATTATCTTCGAAACGAAACCAGAATTTCTCAATTCTGATATCAAATGAGGAAGATATGATCATTTTAGTCGGATGATACATATAAGGGAAGTTTCTGAAATTATTATAAATAATAATCTCAGGGGCCTTCATGCAAATTATCCTAAGTTGGATTGTTTGAATTTCAAATCATCATATCTTGATCATCCGACATCGGATTCAGATGATTCCAAGACCATTATTCTTCATTCATGATGTTCTACAAAGTGGACGTAAAAAATCCCGGGTAGAAGTCACCAGTGGGTCTCATGCAAGCTTGCATGCAAAATTATCGTTAGAACTTCAAAGCTTCATATCTTTTCCGTTCTACATCGGATTCAGATGATTCCAAGACCATTATTCTTCATTTGTGATGTCCTGCGAAGTGGACATGGAAAATCTCGGGTAAAAGTCTCCGGAGGGTCCCATGCAAAATGGTCAGCCAAATTATCGATAATTGGTCCGCTTAAACTTCAAAAATTCATAAGTTGTCCATTTTACTTCAAAATGAGGTGATTCAAGTTCCTATATTCCTCATTTTTAATGTTCTACAAAATGAATGCAAAAAATTTTTGGAATAGAGGCCATCGGAAAATTTCATGCGGGATAACAGCGGAAATGGCCCATGAAATGACAGAGAGTGAAAACCCAGTTAATTTCAGTCAATCTAGTCAACTCAGCTCAACCCAAGGTAGTATTGGCCCAACCCAGTCAATCCGAACCAATTCATGGTGGCTTATATGCATGTATTTCGTTTTATATATTATTATATAATGTATAATATATTGTAATATATCATATAATATATACATATATCTTATATGTATATTATATTATATATATCAATATATTAATATATACATATATCTTATATGTATATTATATTATATATATCATATATTATATATATTATGTTTTATATATAGAAAACAAAGAATCCAAAGAGAGAGGAAACGTGAGAGAGGGAAATTTAGGGAGAATTCAAAAGATTTTGTTTTCAGAAAAGGAAAGAAAAGAGAGAGAAAAAATCTTTTGGATTCAAAAGATTTTTGTTAGGGCATATAATCCAAAAGAAAAAAAAAGAATCCAAAGATGGGAAGGGAAGAGACGTCCAAGGTGGAGAGAAAAAAAAAAAGAAATAGAAAAAGGAGAATCCAAAAGATTTTATTTTTGAGAAAAGGAAAGAAAAGAGAAAAAAAATCTTTTGGATTCAAAACATTTTGTTTAGGCATATAATCCAAAAGAAAAAAAAAAAGAAAGGAATCCAAAGTGAGGAAGGGACGTCCAAGAGAAAAAAAAAAGGAAATCCAAAAGATCTCAGTTTTGAGAAAAAGGAAAGAAAAGAGAGAAGGAAAGAGGAGGAGAGGATTTTCTAGAAGAGGGAGAGATAGAGAACGTGTGGAATGGAGAAGGAGAAGAGAAAAAGGAAGGAAAAGAAGAAAGGAAAGAAGAAAAAGGAAGAAAAAAAGATTTTCCTAGAAAAAAGAAAAAAGGAAAGAAGGATCTTCTAGAAAAGGAGAGAAAAATTATAAATAGGCAAGAGAAGAGAGAGGAGGGGTCTTTTAGCCAGACCAGAGAGAGAGGGGAACGTGGGTGAGAGAGAGAAACGTGAGTGGGAGAGAGAAAATGTGAGAGAGGAAGAAAGAAAGAGAGAGAAAAGAGAAAAGAAAGAAAAGAGAAGAAGAAAAGAGAGAAAGAGAAGAGAGAAAGAAGCAGAAGAGAGGAAAAGGAGGATCCACATTCAAAGGGGATTGATACAACCTCCAATCACCCTTCATCAATGGTTTCGCTTGATTTGAGCCCAAGGTTAGTACTCTAAACAAATTTAGAGGTCGTTATAATGCCCGAATGTCAATTTTGCTTGAAAAAGGCTAATTTTCATGAAATCTCAATCATGAATGCTCTATTACATGCTTGTTAATGTTAGGATGCCTATGTCTAACATTTTTCATGAATGATAATTTATCTAAGCTATTCAATGATGAATTTTTGAATGATATACAATGATGTTTGATGTTTTTGCAAATTTCATAAAGTGGTTTTCTGATCTGAAAATTCTAGATTTAGGGTTCAAATTTAGGACGTACATCATATGTATTTATTCTAAGATTTTGAAGCCCAAAATTTTACGGGAGTCTCTCTGATATGATAGAAGACTACTCAAAAAATTTCGTTCCATTTGGAATTGGGGAAATATATCAAAAAATTTGTCTTTGACATTGCTATTTTTCTCGGATGCAATGCAATCCTCCATCGGAAAGTCTCTAGACAAAGGCCTTATGGCCATAATCAGAGAATCCACTTAACATGATTTTTTTAGACATGAAAGTCTCCTAAAAAAATGGCACTGGTTTCATATTTTTACCATTTTTTCTTGAATTGATATCAATTTTTAAGTGCATAGTGTTCTGATTTTAAATCTGTCATGATGTACTGATTTGCATGATTGAAAGAGTCATTTTTCACAAAGAAAATATACTGTTTTAACTTGTTTTTTTAATGAAATTTTAGATCAGACAGTTATCTACGTAGACATATGTCTGTATTTAATTTTTCATTAAGAATAGAATTTTATTTGGAATTTATGGTGCAACTGGTCAAAAATCTGGAACATATTTGACCAGTGCACATGTTCGGTCTTAGGGCATATCTTTGACCTATTTTTTCTTTCTGTTGGGATTCAAATCCTTCATATGAAATATAATATATCAAGTCATATTTCTATGAAAAAAAGTTGAGCTTGATTTGAGTTTTGAAAGACCTACTTATGGTCATTCTTGTATAATGTGACAAATCTGAATACAGTTCATAGTTTTGTCCATTATCTGGAACCTTGTGTCACAATTTCACAGTTTTGAGTCATTAATCTTCCCAAACTCCTTCATAAGAATTACAATTTTCAAAGAACATTGAACATGTGTTTGTTTTGATAATTTTGAATTTTTCGAAAAAAAAGTTTCATTGATGTCTCATTCATTATAACATCAATGATTGTTTAAATGAATTCTGCCATATTTGGATAAATGGCTATATTTGGAGCATTCATATGCTTTGTTTGGATTGTGCATACCATGTTTGCCACATTCCATATATTGCTATTTTTGGTAGAATAGATAAATTTTTACCATATTTTAGCAAAATTTTAATTTTTTTTAAGTCTTACTATGCTTAGAAAATAGCATATAAGATCTTTTCCCTTTTTTGAAAAATTCATGTCATATATGCATTCTATGATTGGTACTTTCCATATTGATATGTAGATGCATATTAGATCTTGCATATTAGATCTTGCCATATTAGTTCTTGCCATGCTTAGATCTTGCCATATTAGATCTTGCATATTAGATCTTGCCATATTAGATCTTGCCATGCTTAGATCTTGCCATATTAGATCTTGCCATATTAGATCTTGCATATTAGATCTTGTCATATTAGATCTTGCCATGCTTAGATCTTGCCATATTAGATCTTGCCATATTAGATCTTACCATATTAGGCTCTTGCCTTATTTGCAATACATGTCATATTTGAAAGATTTTTAAACAATCTTACTACATGTTAATTTCTTGCCATAAATATTTTATATGCCATATTTAGATAGAATATTCTATTTTGGGCAATAATTTAATTTATGCAACACCCTAGTCGAATTGCCATATCTATACACCTAGCAAACATATTAGGTGTGGGGACGTGCATTTAGGCACCCACATTCTTGGGAAGGGCATAATGGGAATAATAAAACATTAATAAAGAAAGAGAATTCTTTGCCAAACCTTCCAAAATTAGAATTCAGAATGAAAAGGGTAATTTAGGACGATTTGCCCCTCGGCAAACCCTAAACCTAGAATAGGTTCTAAACCCTAAACCTAGAATAGGTTCTCAATTTTTAACCTAGAACAGGTTATCCAGCCCGAACTATGTGGATTCTGATTCCTAGGGCAAACCCTAGGATACGTAGGCTATTTGGGAGAAACCCAAATTCGGATCCATACCTTAGTCCACTCGGACTATCCATAGATCCACTAGGATATCCATTCCCATTTCAACCCAGGGTTCAAACTACGCGGATTCTGATTCCTAGGGCAAACCCTAGGACACGTAGGCTATTTGAGAGAAACCCAAATTCGGATCCATACCTTAGTCCACTAGGACTATCCATAGATCCACTAGGATACTCAACCATTTCAACCTAGAGCCCGAACTACGCGGATTCTGATTGCTAGGGCAAACCCTAGGATACGTAGGCTATTTGGGAGAATCCCAAATTCGGATCCACACCTTAGTCCACTTGGACTATCCATAGATTCACTAGGATATTTATCCAAACTTTAGTCCACTTGGACTATCCATAGATCCACTAGGATATTTATCCACATCTTAGTCCACTTAGACTATCCATAGATCCACTAGGATATTATCCACATTCCAACCCAAATAGGGTTATTCTTAGATCCACTAGGACTATCTATCAGTCCACTTGGACTATCCAGATCCTAACCCATAGGATTTTCTCAACCTTTCAAGCATAAATTTCAACTTGAACAAAGAACTTAATCATGCACAAGCATAAATCACATCCATAAACTTTAATCACACCTGAACTACGATGGTGAACCTGATTTTCGGAATAATTCCATAATACGTAGGCAATCTGATGGATACAGATTCGGTTCAATGATATCAAACCCCTTGGTTTGGTTTGGCTTAGCAAATAGAGTCTAGCATAGGAAAGGTATAGGAGACCGATTTCGATCGGGCGATTTGGGTGCCTAACCCCTTCCCATAATCGTAACCTGACACTTCCCCAATCTCTAATGGACCAGAAATCCAATATAAGGGTCATGAGTCAATCGAAGTCTTACCTTGGGGTGAGATTTCACATTTCTAAGGTCCAAGACCTAAATCTAGGTGGCGACTTCAAAAGATTTTCCATCTTTGTCCTCACACCTTGATGATGTCGACCACTCGACAAGTCTCTTCCACAAATTCCGGTCCAACAATACTACGTTCTCCAACTTCATTCCAAAATAAGGGAGTTCGACACTTCCTGCCATACAGTGCTTCATAAGGTGACATCTGTATAGTAGCCTGATATCGGTTATTGTAAGCGAACTCGATCAATGGTAACTTTTCGTCCCATGATCCCTTGAAATCAATCACACATGCTCATAGCATATCTTCTAGAATCTGGATTGTACTCTCCGATTGTCCGTCTGTCTGTGGGTGGAATGCAGTACTGAACTTCAATGTTGTACCCATAGCCTTTTGCAGTCCTTCCCAAAATTTGGAAGTATATCGTGGATCTCTATCAGACACAATGCTTTCTGGAACACCATGTAGCCGAACAATATTATCCACATACAACTTTGCTAACCTTTCCAGTGTATACTGGAGTCGTATCGGTATGAAGCGAGCTGTTTTAGTCAGACGGTCTACAATCACCCAAACTGCATCAACTACTCGAGGAGTCAATGGTAGTCCTGTGACGAAGTCCATAGTGATGCAGTCCCATTTCCATGCTGGTTCCAGTAATGGTTGTAACAGTCCTGCGGGTCTTTGTCGTTCTGCCTTTACCTTCTGACAATTTAGGCATTGAGACACGAACTTGGCTACATCTGCCTTCATTCCCCTCCACCAGTATACAGTTTCTTTAGATCATGATACATTTTTGTGCTTCCAGGATGTATCGAGTAGATGGTGGTATGGGCTTCCTTCATCAGTCGGTGTCTAATGTTCATACTTTCTGTTTCAGGTACACATATTCTCCCTTTATATTTTAGTACCTTCTCGGTATCTAAGGTGAACTCAGGGTTGGTCCTACCTTTCTCAATATCTTCTTGTACTGTTCTTAGATAAGGATCTGCTTTGATAGCTGTCTTCACTTCGTCCACTATATCCGGTATAATCTTCAATGCCGCGAACATATTTGAAAATCGATGAATAAACCCTTGGTTAGCTGATTCATCCGTTGTATCTATCATATATTGTTCGTTGCCGTGATTAAACACCCTTCCGTTGGTATACATTGCTGCAGTCGTGCTAGTTTCTCCTTGAGACTTTATCATTGCTTTTCTGCTCAATGCATCTGCTACTACGTTCGCTTTTCCCGGATGATACTGGATATCACAATCATAGTCTTATCAATAGTTCCAGCCATCTTCTTTGTCTCATATTCAACTCCTTCTGATTAAATAGATAAGTAAGACTTTTATGGTCTGACTTAATCTGAAATTTCTCTCCGTATAGGTAGTGTCTCCATATCTTGACAGCATGTACTACTGCCGCTAACTCCAAATCATGAGTGGGGTAATTCTTCTCATGTACCTTCAACTGTCTCGATGCATACGCAACCACTTGCTCTCCTTGCATAAGCACACATCCTAATCCCAATCCCGATGCATCAGTGTATAAGGTAAATGTCTGTCCTGGAACGGGAATGGTCAAAATTGGGGCGGATATCAATCTGGTCTTCAATGTTTGAAAACTCTTTTCACATTTATCCGTCCATACGAACTTTTCTCCTTTCTTGGTCAAACTGGTGAGAGGTACGGCAATCCGAGAATAGTCTTCTACGAATCTCCGATAATATCCAGCTAGACCCAGAAAACTTCTAATTTCTGAAACACTCTTTGGTGCTTCCGCACTTTACTATAGCATCGATCTTACTGGGGTCCACTTTGATTCCTTCTGCGGATACTACATGGCCTAGAAAGGCGACTTCACTTAGCCAAAACTCACACTTCAAAAATTTGGCGTATAACTTATCTTTCCTTAAACGCTGTAGGGCTGCGTTTAGGTTCTTAACTTGGGTTTCCTTGTCTTTGGAATATACCAATATGTCATCAATAAATACTATGACCGACGTATCCAACATATCGTGGAAAACCCGGTTCATAAGTTCCATGAATGTTGCCGGTGCATTAGTTAATCCGAAGGACATCACTAGGAACTCATAATGTCCGTATCTTGTCCTGAAAGCTGTCTTCGGAATGTCACCTTCTTTAATCTTCAGTTGATGATAGCCTGATCGAAGATCGATCTTTGAAAATACCTTCGCTCCTTGTAACTGATCGAACAAGTCATCGATCCTGGGTAGTGGATATCGATTCTTGATTGTCAGTTTATTAAACTCTCGATAGTCGATGCATAATCGAACGCTACCATCCTTCTTCTTCACGAACAACACTGGTGCTCCCCATGGAGATATACTGGGTCTAATATAACCCTTATCCAGCAGTTCTTGTAATTGCACTTTTAATTCCTTCAGTTCAGTAGGAGCCATTCTATAAGGTGCTTTTGATACTGGTGCGGCTCCAGGTATAAGGTCTATTACAAACTCCGTGGCTCGGTCGGGTGGTAATCCGGGTAGTTCCTCCGGAAATACATCAGGAAAAACTCGCACGACATCAATATCTTTCATTCGTGGCACGTCCTTGGTTAGGTCGACCACTGATACTAAATATCGGACCGCTCCTTTCTCAAGGCACTTCTTAGCCTTTAATGCTGAGAGTATGAGTTTACGTCTCCTGGGAAGTTTGGTTCCCAAGAAACTGAATTCTGCTCCTTCTTTGTCTTTGAACGTTAGCTTCTTCTCGGCGCATAACAGATTTGCAGAATGCCAAGCTAACCAGTCCATTCCCAAGATGACGTCAAAGTCTGCCATCTCAAGTTGTATTAAGGTTGCATCCAAGGTATGCTTTCCAATGAGAACTGGACATGGTCCGTAACCTTTCTCTAATTCCACTTCTAATCCCATCGGTGACCGTACAAGTAGTTTGTAGTCTAATGTTTTGATGGGCAGATTGGTCTTCTTTCCAAACGACACAGATATAAATGAATGAGTAGCTCCTGAATCAAAGAGTACTCTGGCGGGTACGCCATTGATAGGTATGATACCTGTGATTCGTTTTTACTTAGTCTACATGCTCAATCAATTCTAATTATAGCCTTACAAGTTTCGATCATACCTGTGACCACATCGGGTGATGTGGCAGCATCCTCTGATGTAACAGCATATACCCGTCCTTGATGTAGTTGCTTCTTGGGTTTTGGGCACTCTCTTGCCATATTCCCTGGTTGGTTGCAGTTATAGCACTTCGGAACTTCAAAATTTGACTTTGGCTGTGGTTGAGCTGCTGCAGTAGACTTTGGTGCAGTTGCAAAATTCTGAGGATGAAAAGGTTTATACGTCCTATTATTGCCTCCGTTGTAGGAGTTTCCGGCTGGTCTCTTGATTCCTCTGCTCTGGGAGAAATAGCTCTCCTTCTGGCTCGATTCAATTATTCGAGCAATTTGGACAGCTTCGTTGTAAATCTTCTTTTCTAAACCCAGAAAATTTTCCCTCATGCTTCCTCCTAGTCCCGCGACGAATCTACGGGTTTTTGTATCTTCTTCTTGCATACTAGCCGGTGCAAAGAAAAACAGTTCTTCGTAGCGCTGTTGATATGCGTCTACGGTCATCTGTCCCTGGTACAAACTCAGGAACTCTTTCTCCATTGAATCTCTGAAGCTTCTGGGGAAATACTTCTCGAAGAATGCTTCCTTATATATAGCCCATGTCAGTAGGGCGTGCTTGCTCAATAAGTATGTCTTTGTAGATTTCCACCAATGGTGTGCATCGCCTTTGAGCATGAAGGTGGCGCATAACACTTTTTCTTCCTCAGTGATAGTCATCATAAGGAAGTTCCTTTCCATCTCGTCTATCCAGTGTCCTGGCCACAGTGGATCAGACGGCTTGCCATTGAATTCTCTCGGTTTCATCTTCAAAAATCTCTCTACTAGTCGGGAGTGATCCAGTTGATTTTGGTATGCCACAAACATAGGGGGTGGATACTGATAGTTCCCTTGGGCTGCTTCTGGAACTTGCACTGAAATTGGTGCAGCCGGTTGTTGAGGTGTCTGTTGAGCTGGGTGGTTACCCACTGGTGCTGCACTAGCTTGCCCAGTGTGCATGGCTGCAGCCTGAGTGGCTTGAAACATAACTCCCATCGCAACCTGCATTTGAGCTTGTGCATGTTGCATTTGTTGTAGCTGTTGTGCCATATTCATCACCACTGTTGTTAGCTCTGGTGGTGGTGTTGGCAAATTTGTAGGGTCTGCCGGCTCGGTATTACCCTGTGCGTAATTGTTCTCTTGACTAGTCTCATCCGCCGGTGGTGGTGGTGGGACTGTGTTTCGGGTCTGTCGGGTCACTCTACGGCCAGACATATTTACTTTCGAGATGGATGGTGCCTGTAAATCATCAAAATCAGGGAGAAATCATTTATACTTCATGTAGGCACGCTAACCGATATAAAATTCAAAATCTCCAATTCATTCTAAAATAAATACTGTCTTTTCTATGTAGGGTCGATGGTGAGGGTCGCTGGTGTGTCCGACCCTTGGTATCCGACCCTGGGAATGACCTGTTCTTCCCGAGAGCTGAGGGTCGATGCGAGGGTCGATGGGTGTCCGACCCTCAGTCCGACCCTTGATTTTCTGTCAGATTCCCGAGAGCCGAGGGTCGATTAGAGGGTCGATCCGAGGGTCGATGGTGTCAGTCGAATTGTCCGACCCTCGGACCAAAAATCAAATTTTTAAGATCCGATTCTGGGTCAATTCTCACAATTACTCCTCCGTTTCGACTCGTCTCTACTCTCCGAGTTGCTACAGTGCTATTTCACTATTGTGGATCGTCCTTAGTCCGAGTTTCGACATCCACATCACCTCTACAGGTAAAATTTCCCAACTTTCCCTGTTTTTAGGTTTTTATTTCTAGGTTTTTACTCATTTAGCTCGTATTTTCCAAATTAAACTTTTTCCAACCGTAAAAATTCGATTTTTATTGGGGGCTTTTGTTATTGGGGTCTTGAGGAATGAAAGCCCTCAAAAATTTTTGAGTTTCATCGGTTGGTCATCGAGAAACTTAAATTTTTCACTTTTTCCCCTAATTTATCGAAATTTTTTATTTTTCTTCAATTTCTTCAAATTGGACCTTATCCGTTAAAATTTTCTACTGCATGTAGATTGTAGGATATGTTTTAACCTACGTAAGTTCTTACGCCCACTTGTATGGTGAGAAATGGGACTTTATGGTCAACTTACGTCGTTATTAAATCAAGTTTGGATTTTTATCCTACTAACTCCTTGTTTATTTTCTCTTTCTTATTGTTGCAGATACTATGGCCCATACTAAAGTAACAAGATTGCGTGATCCACTTCGCTTCCGTTCAAACGAAGCCGAGGCACAGTATGCTGACTATGCCCGTAAGAAAGTGGAAGGGGGTCGCATGGTGAACTTGGCTGAGCTAGCCTTGTTCAATGTAGAGGGAGCATTTGGTGATATGGGGTGGCTCCCTGTCATCACATACGACGCATGCACCTGTCCAGACTTGGTGCGCCAGTTTTATTGTAATCTCCAGGTGGTGGGGAATTACAATGATGTTGAGTACGGCCAGGAGTTGCGCATCACCAGCTACCTCAAGGGGGTGCACATCTCCTTTGATTATCGATAGCTGGCCGATCTGTTGGGCATTTCCTATGATGGCCCTATGGTGTACTGTGCGCCGGAAGAGCCACAGTTTGTTGAGATGGAGATGAGAGCTGAGATCGATAACCAGTTGCTCCGTCCCGATAGATGGCAGATGAGAGCTTGCTACTTGCGTCCTGCTCCACGGGTCTTCTGCAAGATTATCCAGCATAATCTGATCCCGCAGAGTGGGCACTATGAGAGGGTCTCTCAGCTGACTCAGTTCTTGATCTACTGTATCTGCACTCGTCAGCCGGTCTGCCTTCCTTACATCATCATGCGGACGATGATTAGTACTACATTGTCCGGTCATAGGGGAAACCTACCCTATGGACGTATGATTACAGTGCTACTGACCCGTCTGGGGGTGGATCTAGTAGATGAGAAGATCCAGGAGAAGACCTTCTCGTCGCCTCAAGATTGGGAGGTTATCTGCAAGATGGGGCTGCGAGATGCGGAGGTTAGTGATGAGGAGAGGAACGCGATGGTGCGTCCTCACACTCGGGTTGAGATGGCTGATGCTGAGGCTGCTGCTAGGGCTCGTGGGGATCCGATCGACGATGATCGCTTATATATGGATGTCGATGCGATACCACCGCCATCACCCACGCATGCGGATAGGGCTGGTACTTTTGCTGCGGCGGCTTCGGTACCCGAGACCAGTCCTTCTCATGATGCTGGTCCTTCACGCCCACCCTCTGATATGATGGAGATATTGCGCGAGATCAGAGAGACTCAGCGCAGATCGGACCTGAGGATGGAGGAGTTTCTAGATGCTCAGCGCATGAGATTGGATGAGCTGTTGGCTGCTCAGCACACATCTGATGCACGGATAGGTGAGCTCATGGAGATCCAGCGTGTGACTGACAGGAGAGTAGTCGATCTCACAGCTAGTCTACAGACGACCCAGACTCAGATAGCCTGGTTGACTAGAGTCTATGCTAAGGAATACGACAGAGATCGTGAGGCTCCACCTCCTCCTTCGCCTCCAGCTTCCTGATTGTACTTTACTTTTCCTTGTACTACAGAGTAACTGTCCGGGTTGTGGACTGTACTCTCTTTATTTCGTTCTCATTGTATGTCAACTTGTTTCTCCTTTTAATAGATGTATTATTCTCTTTTTACATTTGGTCTCAACGTTACTTGTGCTTATAATGTGTTAATATTACTGTTTTTAGTTTTATCCTATCTCAGTTCACTATCGCTGTAAATGTATGATAGTTCAGCGGGCAAGGCCTGAGATGCTCTGATACCAAGTTGTCCCACCCCAATTCCGTACATTTTAGAATGGTGTGATAAACCGCTAAATAACCAACGGTTCAACCAGGATCTCAAGTAGGCTATCCCCGCGTTACCTGAACCTTCATATACTCACCATCATAATCAGAGTAAATACACAATAACGGAAGTCTTATAAATAAATGAACTGAGAACTAAAATGGTATTCATAAATAATAGCAAATTATTCTGTGTTCAAACTGAGACATAAATAATTAAGTACCAAATACATGTCTTATAAATCCAATAAAGAAACCTATAAAAATATCTAATCGAATACACACGAGTTGCACTCGCAAGAGGAGTCGTGTGTATCATCTTCAGCTCCAACTTCCATAGCTGCTACACTTCCATATGCTGACGCGTTCATATAATCTTCGACTGTATAACCTGCATCATCAACTAAAAATTTTCGACGTCGAGGGGTGAGCACACAACACGGCTCAGTGAGTAGCCAAAATAATGCAACAATACATATGCATGCAAAAAGTCAATTCATATCTTTGGTCTTGGTTTATAGTTTGCAATGTGCAATAGAAAGGTTGGGTGGTCAAAGGTTAACGTTTATTGACACCGCCTCTATACACAGGGTGTGGAAGCCCGCCCGAAGGTTAAGGTTTATCGTCGTCCCCATCCACCCTACCATAACATTATACAACAAAGGTTAACGTTTATTGCTATATAATGCTATACCAACACGTAAGCCCCTGTTAGCGAGGGCTTGCAAACTGGGCTCGCTGCTAACCAATCCTAATGCCAAACAGTGTATCCAAGGCCTCACCCTAGCATCCCTCAGAACATCCATAGAGATAGAGCTAAGGCCCCCCGGTAGAGTCAAAGACTACAAGGACCGAGACCACCTCCCCTGATACTCTACGACATAATAGTTCTGCTAAGGTAATGGCGATACGACGATGCCAATGCACATGACTTGAGTTAGAGATAGAGCTAAAGTGCTGAGACCCGCCAAAGGTTAACGTTTATTGACGTTCTCATCACACCTCCCCTGATACTAGCTCGCATCAAGCACATCAACCACACACATACAAGCACATGCCTATTCCTATCATCATCATCATCATCATCATGTTATAAACAATAAAGTAAATATGCATGAACAAGTAATAGAAATATTGGATGGCATGCTGTATGCACATTACAACATATTCGCATAGAATCAAACATAGCATAGGACTCAAGAAATAGAAAACAGTTTATTATTAACCAATTTAGTTTGGGGTTAAGGTTCCTCACCTTAGCTAGCTAAAAGATATTTTCCAAGCTTTAGAATCACCGTTATAACGTAACTATATTGCTAGCAAACCTAACCAAGTCGATAGAATTTAATTAGAATTAATTCAGAATTTAAAACCATTCTGTCAACTGAGGGTCGATGCTAGGGTCGATGGGTCTATCGACCCTCCCTCCATTCTGAACTTCCCGAATGCTGAGGGTCGATGGTCAGAAACACCTAGGGTCCGATGGTCTATCGACCCTCGGTGCGACCCTTGGTGCACTCTGGTCCAATTTCCACTTTTAAATCCATTCTTCGTGTTTGGGGTCCTATGGCTTGCTTCCTACATTCATTCAACAATCATTCCATGGTCTAGAACCATGTATAATCCATCTAAATAGTTTTCGTGCATCCTCCTATGGTTTTCCATGAAAACATAACCATGGATGGATGGTTTGGGTTTCTCCGAAATCCTACACTCAACCATATCTAACCTAAGGTCTGTAAAAACTCATGGAATTAGTATCCATACCTGAGAAGATTACTTTTATCTGCAAATTCTTCTCCTTTTTGCTAAGCCCTCTTCCTAGCCTCCTTTCTTCCTCTTTTCCTTCTTCTCTCTTTCTCTCAATTCAATTAAGGTTGTAAAAGGAGTGAATGTGGCTTAGGGATGTCCTTTAAATAGACTAGGAATGTCCTATAATAATCCCATTGAGATTTGGAAAGAATCCCAACCGAAAATTAGGAAATTTCCTAATTTCAGTTTCATCAGAAACCGAGGGTCGATGGGAGGGTCGATGATCCCGTCGACCCTAGGGTCTTAAGCTGTCCGACCCTCCCTTCAAAACTGAGGGTCTGACTTTCTGTTTTGGGAGGTCCGACCCTGCTTAGCTGGGTGTGCGACCCTCCCCTAAAATTAAGTGTTTTTGGGTCGATTTTATACCTGGGATCTCGATCTCCTTCATGCCCTTGGTCCATTTGACTTGGCCATGATGGGAAAACCTGGTTCAAGGTGGTAAGACCGGGTTAGTTTGACACGGGTCGTACAATATTATCTACATATAGCTTGGCTAGCTTCTCCATGGTATACTGAGGTCTAACCGGAATGAATCGAGCTGTCTTGGTAAGTCGATCGACTATAACCCAAACTGCATCCACCGACCTTGGTGTCAAGGGTAGGCCAGTGACAAAATCCATTGTGATACAATCCCACTTCCATGCAGGTTCCAATAATGGTTGTAGTAAACCTGCGGGTCTCTGCCTTTCTGCTTTAACTTGCTGGCAATTCAAACATTGAAATACGAAACGAGCTATATCTGCTTTCATACCCCTCCACCAATATAACCTTCTTAAATCATGGTACATTTTGGTGCTTCCTGGATGTATCGAATATGGTGTAATGAGCTTTTGTCATAACTCGGTCTCTGATATTTAAGTTCTCACTCTCAGGTATACATAATCGTCCACGATACCTGAGTATCTTGTCTGAATCCAAGGTAAAGTCAGGATTGTTGTTACCCTTTTCTAGATCTTCTTGTACAGTCTTGAGTGTGGATCCTTTAGGATTGCTACTTTGACCTCATCTATGAGATCCGATGAGATCTTCAAGGCTGCGAACATCAATGTGAACTTATGAATTAAGCCCTGTTCCACTGGATCTCTTGCAGTCTCTATTATATACTCTTCATCATTCTCTGTTGAGCTCGAGGCTGCAACACATAATGCAGCATTTGTACTTGGTCCTGCCTCAAGTTTCAGTGCCCACTTTCTGCTTAAGACATCAACCACAACATTTGCCTTATCCGGATAGTACTGAATGTCACAATCATAATCTTTTAATAACTCTAGCCATCTCCTCTGTCTCATATTCAAGTCCTTTTGAGTGAAAAGATAGGTTAAGCTCTTGTGATCTGACTTAATCTGAAACTTCTCACCATAAAGGTAGTGTCTCCAAGTCTTGATTGCATGTATAACCGCTGCTAACTCCAAATCATGTGTAGGATAATTCTTCTCATGCTCTTTCAACTGTCTTGATGTGTAGGCAATCACCTATTTACCTTGCATCAACACACATCCAAGACCCAACCCTGAAGCATCCGTATATAAGGTAAATGGTAAGCCTGGTGTTGGGATGGTCAAGATAGGTGCAGAGACTAGTCTTGACTTCAAGGTCTGAAAGCATTTCTCGCCCTCATCTGACCATACAAACTTCTCTCCCTTCTTGGTTAGTCGGGTAAGTGGAACGGCGATCCTTGAATAGTCTTCTACAAATCTTCTATAGGAACCAGCCAATCCAATGAAACTACGAATCTCCAACTGATTTTTGTGCTTCCCATCCAACTATTGCAACTATCTTACTTGGATCTACCTTGATACCATCTTCAGATACTACGTGGCCCAAGAAAGCCACCTCCTTCAGCCAAAATTCATACTTCTTGAACTTAGCATAAAGCTTCTCCCTTCTCAGCCGTTGTAGGGATGCTATCAAATGCGTTACATGAGCTTCCCTGTCCTTTGAGTAGACCAATATATCATCGATGAATACGATGACCAAGGTGTCCAACATGTCATGAAACACCCGGTTCATCAGTTCCATGAACGACGCTGGAGCATTAGTCAACCCGAACGACATAACTAGAAACTCATAATGCCCATACCTTGTCTTGAAAGCAGTCTTGGGAATATATCCTACCTTGATCTTCAATTGGTGATACCCTGATCTGAGATCAATCTTCGAGAAAACCTTTGCACCCTATAACTGATCGAACAGATCATCGATCCTAGGCAAAGGATATCGATTCTTGATGGTTAACTTGTTCAGCTCTCGGTAGTCTATACATAGCCGTACACTACCATCCTTCTTCTTGACGAACAATACAGGTGCTCCCCATGGTGATATGCTTGGTCGTTTGAAACCCTTATCTAGTAGTTCTTGTAATTGGGTCTTCAACTCCTTTAATTCGGTAGGGGCCCTCCTGTACGGTGCTTTAGACACTGGCGCCGATCCTGGCATCAGGTCTATCACGAACTCTGTAGCCCTGTCTGGAGGTAAACCTGGGAGATCTTCTGGAAATACATATGAAAACTCTTGCACCACATCTAGATCTTCCATCTATGGCACCTCAGCAGTGATGTCGACTACAGACACTAGGTACCCCACTCCCCCCTTCTCTAAGCATCTCTTAGCTTTTAGGGCAAATAGGATCAGCTTCCGCTTCCTGGGTAACTTGGTCCCGGTGAAGCTAAACTCTTTTCCTTTCTCGTCTTTAAGCACAAGCTTCTTTTCACCACATAATAAGCTGGCTGAATACTGGCCTAACCAATCCATTCCCAAGATGACGTCAAAGGCTGCCATCTCGAGTTTAACCAGATTAGCTTCTAGATCTCGGCCGTCAATGCTAACTGTACATGGTCTAAAATATTTGTTCAACACCACTTCGACTCCTAGTGGGGAGTGAACTATCAATCTTGGGTTTAAATGCTTGACAAGTAATTCCATTCGCTTCCCAAAAGAAATAGAAACGAAGGAGTGCGTGGTCCCAGAGTCAAAGAGTACTCTAGCAGGTATACCAGCTATATTTATAGTTCCTAAAATTTAATCATCCCTTAGTTCTATATGCTCACACACAATAAAATAGTAAGCTAAACAGGAAGGGAAATGATCATACCAGTGACCACATCAGGTGATGCGGCTGCCTCTTCAGTGGTGACTGCAAATACCTTTCCTTGCTGTGGAAGTTGTTTCCTAGGTAGAGTGCAGGTCTTTGCAATATGACCCAGTTGCTGACAGTTGAAACATTTTATGTTCGGGTTCTGTCCAGTGAACTATGACGGTGGTGGTGCAGTAGTGTTCCTTGCAGGCACCACAGTGGACTGAGCCCTGTATGGGCAGAACGGTCTATGATTGCCTCCACCTGAAGTCTCAGTAGCAGGCCTCTTCAGTCTCCTATTCTGTGCAATGAAACTGTCTCTTTGACTGGATTCAATCACCCTGGCAACCTGTATAGCCTCATTATATACCTTCTTTTCTAGACCCAAGATGTGCTCTCTGATGCTCCCTCGTAATCCCATAGTGAATCTACGAGTTTTGGTTTCTTCTTCTTGTATGCTTGTCGGTGCGAAGAAGAACAGCTCTTCGTACCTTTGCTGGTAAGCATCCACAGTCGACTGAGACTGTTGTAGATTGAGGAATTCTTTCTCCATTTGATCTCTGAAGCTCTTTAGAAAATATTTATCGAAGAAGGCTCCCTTGAATATAGCACAATCGATCTGAGCTTGCTTTGTTCCCAAATATGCCCGTGTAGAGTTTCACCAAGCGTTCGCATCTTCTTTTAGCATGTGCGTAGGAAATAGCACCTTTTCATCCTCTGTACATGTCATCAGATAGAAATTCTTTTCCATCTCAGCAACCCATTGTGTAGGCCACAACGGTTTCCTCGATTTCCCTGTGAAAATAGGGGGTTTCAACTTTAAAAACCTATCCACTGCTCGGCTCAAATCGTGCTGCCCCTGTGTATTCATTTTGTACCATGGTGGTGGGTACGGATAGGCTCCCTGGTAAGCATACGACGATGGAAATTGGTGTGGTGGTTGTAGATTCTGTCCTTGGCCCATTGGCCCCGAGCTATCATCCCTTGGCAGTGTGGTGTTATTTCCCTTATATTCAGGTGTGACCTTTATGGGGATATATCCTGGTGGCCTGAACATCTTCAGTATCTCATCCAGGAATTTTTTCTGTTGAGCTTCCATTAGGTAAACCAGATTCGTAACAATTGTCTCGGAGTTTGTATAAGGAGGGCCTGGTAAATTTGTGGGTGCCCTGGAAACCTGCCCTTCTCCACTCTCCGGGTTTTGGTTTTTCTCTTCAACATAACCAGTTTCTACATTTTCCTCAGTTTGGCGCACCCTGGAGTAGTGACGCTTTCGTGAGCCTCTACGACCGTTTTTACCTACCATCTCAGATTAGTCCTGTCTGGATCTGAGAAGAAGACATAACACATGAGACACAGTAGTATAATAATAGTAGTGTTAGTCTTACACAATACAAGGCAAAAATTCGAGATGTAAACTTAAATAAAAAAATAAAAAAATATTTCCAAAAAAACATTTTCTGGCCCTTTTCCAGTTGACCGGTCGTGACATACCGGTCGCGACTCTGTAGAGAAATGGGGCTACCAGTATAGTCGACCGGTCAGAATTTCATTCTGATCGAGACATAGCGGTCGCAGTACCCTAGGGGGTACCGGTCGACCGGTATGGGCAAAACCGTCGACTGGTATGCCCAACATTGCCCTTAAAGTCGCAAAAAGTGAGAATTTTTCTCACTTTTCTCTTCTTCTTCTCTCCGGTGGCGATTTCTCTCTGGCTCCTGAGTTGCTACAGTCCGACCGGTGATCCTAGAAGTCATTTTCTTCCAATCAAGACTTAGAATATCGCCTCCAAGTAAGTCCTTTCCTTCCATTCATCATTTTCATATCGTTTTTTCATGGTTTTATGCTTAAAAACTATGGTTTTCATTGATTGGAAGATTCTAACCGTGGGAACTCTTTTCCTTCAGTTTAGAAAGGGTTTAGGGACCCCTAAGAGAAAAAGCCCTCAACTAATTTGAGGTTCTACTGAAAGGTTTTAGGAAAAATCAAATTTTTCTAGTTTTGACCTAGGTTTTGACCAAAAATCGATTTTTGCTGAAATTTCTAAATTTCATATTGTTTGTTCTATGTTTGGCATCCATGAAGTGTGTGGGGGTTACGTAAGTCCTCCTCCCCATGTTTTTGGGTGAGTTCGAGGCTTTTTTCTTAATTTTCTATCGTTATGCTATCAAAGTTTCGACAATTTTAACCATTTCTCCTTGTTTTTCCTTGTTTTGCAGCTCTAATGGCTCCACACAGAGGTGTTGGCAAGCGCTCCTATGGTCTAGGCATGCACCTTCCCCACCCGCCTGTACCATAGCTCGATGAGCATTGGTTTCGATCTGAGGCGGCACAAGCCCGCTTCCCTTGGTTCGAAGGGAAGAATATCGAGTCTGGGCGGTGTATCAATTTGGAGCAGTTGTAGCGGTTCGATGTGGAGGCCGCTTTTGGCAGGCTTAGTTGGTTGTCGGTCATTACATACACGACGACTACCCATCCCAACCTCGTCAAACACTTTTATGCCAACTTGGAAATAGATGGGGATGTCGACGACTTCAATCAATGTCGAGCGCTCTGCGTCACTAGTTACGTCAAGGGTGTCCCCATCTCTTTCGACACCCACCAGCTTGCTGATCTTCTGGGGATTCCCAATGATGGGGACTTATTCTACTGTGCCCCTAAGATGAAGGGCTTTCTCACTGACGATCTACGCCAGGAGATCTCAGAGCAACTTCTCAACCCTGGGGCAGCCATGAAGGCTGCTAGTTTGAAGCCCTTGCCTTGAGTTTATAGCCGCATCATCCAGCACAACATTGTGCCCCAGAGCGGCCATTATAGTGAGTTTTCTCAGCTCACTCAGTAACTGACTTATTGCGTTTGCACTGGGGAGCGGGTTTGCCTTCCCTATATCATCATCAGAACCATGCATCAGTCTACATTACCTGGTCAGGCCAGTAACCTTCCTTATGGCCTGCTCATCACCATTCTTCTATAGTGACTACGAGTGAACATGAGGGGTGAGATCGCTGCTGAGGACACTATGACCTCGGACATCGACTGGGATGCCATCCTGCGGATGTAGATGGATAACCTACCGATTAGCGATAAGGATTTGGAGGCTCGCCCTCGCCCACTCAGGAGGGTAGCAGCCACGGCAGCAGCAGCAGCAGCCAATGCTGCTCATGCAGTAGAGGCAGCGGGTGATGACGAGGGCGGCAATGATCATATGGAGGATGTTCCAACACCAGCACCATAGCCCACATATGCATCGGGACCATCTCAGCCTCCTCCTGACACCGGGATGGGTATGTTCACAGAGCTCAGGGACGCTCAGCGTGAGATGAGCCGTGACTTGGGGCACTTGGCTCGCAGCCTCAGAGTCACTCAGGATCAGGTGTACTAGCTTAGGGTCGCCTATGAGCGGGATTATGATATTTCCGACCCTATTCCTCCTAGGCCCCCTACCCCATGATAGTCCTCTTATTTTTCTCTCTCTTTACAGTTTATATAACAGGGTAACCGTGTCACACTCCAATTCTGCACTATTCAGAATGGTGTGATGAACCGTCAATAAACCAATGGTTCAACCAAGATCTCGAGTAGGCTATATCCATTTTATCTAAAACTCATACATCCACATTCATAATCAGAGTAAATACACAATAGCAGAAGTCTTATAATAAAATGAACTGAGAAATCTAAATATGATGATCATATTAAAATATCCAATTATGCTGTTTCAACAGAGACATAAATAAAATACCAATTACATGTATTTACAAAATCCAAATAATTAAAATTAAATCTAATCGAATACGCATGAGTTGCACTCGCAAGAGGAGTTATGCGTATCCACTTTGTCTTCAACTTCCATTGCCGCCATGTGCCCGTACACTGGAGCGTTGACATAATCTTCGACGGTAGTACCTGCATCATTAACTAAAAATATTCGACATCGAGAGGGTGAGAACACATCATGGCTCAGTGAGCAAACAAAACAATGCAACAATACATATGCCTGCATTCAATTCATATTTGTGGTTTGGTTTAATGTTTGAAATATGCAATAGAAAGGGTTAGAGGTCAAAGGTTAAAGTTTATTGACCCCTCCTCTATACACAGGGTGTGGAAGTCTGCCCAAAGGTTAACGTTTATTGTCATCCCCATCCACCCTACCATGAACATTGTACAACAAAGGTTAACGTTTATTGCTGTACAGTGCCATACCAACACATAAGCCCCTGCTGGCGAGGTCTTGCAAACTGGGCTCGCAACTAACCAATCCTAATGCCAAACAGTGTATCCAAGGCCTCACCCCAGCATCCCTTAGAACGCCCATAGAGATAGAGCTAAGGCCCCCCGGTAGAGTCAGAGACTACAAGGACCGAGACCACCTCCCCTGATACTCTACGACGTAATAGTTCTGCTAAAGTAATGGCGATACGACGATGCTAATGCACAAGACTTGAGTTAGAGATAGAGCTAGAGTGCTGAGGCCCGGCCTATGACACTCCCCCTAATACTCGCTCGCATCAAGTACACCAACCACACACATACATTCACATACCTATTCCTATCATCATGGTCATTATCATGTTATAAACAATAAAGTAAATATGTATGAACAATAAATAGAAATATTGGATGACATGTTGAATGCACATTACAAGTATATTCACATAGAATCAGGCATAGCATTGGACTCAAGAAATAAAAATAGTTTGTTATTAACCAATTAGTTTAGGTCTTGTTTCCTCACCTTAGTTTGCTAGTAGATCCTCTTTCAAGCTTTAAGAATCACATTTATATTGATATTATATTGCTAGAAGACCTAACAAAGTCGATAGAATTTAGTTAGATTTTATTCCAATTTTTCCAACTTGCTGTTAACTGGGGGTAGCAGGACGGGTCGATGCTAGGGTAGCAGTATACTGCGACCCCCTATAGTAGGGTCGATGCCAGGGTCGATGGGTCCATCGACCCTAGGTGCAACCCCCTGTGGGTTTGGTTGATAAATCACCTTTTGGTCCATTCTCTCTTGTTTGAATCCTATGGCTTCCTTCCATAGTCCATTACATACACTTCCTATGGTTTAGAACTACTCTTTACATATCATATGGTTTAGTTGATCTCCTCCATGGTTTCCATTGAAACTTAACCATGGATTGATGGTTTGGGGTTTCTCCTACATCATACTTTTCTCATTAACTATTCTAAGTCTCACAAAATACATAGAATTAGTATTCTTACCTAGGAAGAGTACTCCTTCTCTGAAACTCTTCTCCTTTTGCCTTCTTCTCTACATTCCTTCTCTTCTTCTTCTCTTCCTTCTCTTCTCTTTCTCTCAATTCAATTAGGGTTCTAAAAGGAGTGAAAGAGGCTTAGGGACGTCCTTTATATAGAGTAGAAACTCCTAAAATAAGCCCCTTTGATATTAGGAAAGAGCCCAATCAAAATTAGGAAAGTTTCCAAATTTCTGTTTCTGGTGGCAACTGGGGGTCGATGAGGGGGTCGATGATCCCGTCGACCCCTGGATTTAAAATGTCCGACCCCTGGTTAAAAATTGAGGGTCTGACTTTTTGTACTGGGGGGTCCGACCCCACCTCACTGGGTGTGCGACCCTCGCCCCTTTTTTAGTGTTTTTGGGTCAGTTTAGTACCTGGGATCATGATCTCCTTCACACACTTGGTCCATTTGGCTCGACCATGATGGGTAGACCTGGTTCAAGGTGGTAAGACCGGGTTAGATTGACACGGGTCTTACAACTCCCCCCTACTTATAAAAATTTCATCCTCGAAATTGTACGTACCTTCTGAATCAAATAAGTGAGGGTATTGCTTTCGCATAGTATTCTCTTCTTCCCATGTGACTTCTTCTATATCCCTACTTCTCCAGGTGACCTTGACATAATAGATATCACGGTTGCGTAAACGTTGCACCTTTCGACTAGTGATCTCAATTGGTGCTACTTCAAAGGTCAAATCTTCAGTCAAATCTGGTAGATCCATTGTCAAAATGTGCGTCGGATCCTTGACATACTTCTTCAATAAGGAAATATGAAATATGTCATGTACACTTGACATAGATGGGGGTAGTGCTAACTGATAAGCCACTTTTCCACGTTTGGCTAAGATCTCATATGGCCCGACATATCTTAGACTTAGTTTCCCCTTCTGTCTGAACCGTTTCTGACCTCGCATGGGCGATACCTTTAAGAATACTTTATCACCCACGACAAACTCAAGATCTCTGCGTCGAGTATCTGCTTATTGCTTCTGACGGTTCTGGGCTGTTCTCACTCTTTCTTTGATAATGTCGACCACTTGACAAGTCTCTTCGACAAATTCAGGTCCAACAATACTACGTTCCCCAACTTCATTCCAAAATAAAGGAGTTCGACACTTTCTGCCATAGCTATTGTTATAAGCGAACTCAATCAGTGATAACTTTTCATCCCATGATCCTTTGAAGTCAATTACACATGCTCGAAGCATATCTTCTAGAATCTAAATTGTACGCTCCGACTGTCCATCTGTCTGTGGGTGGAATGCAGTACTAAACTTCAATGTTGTACCCAAAGCCTTTTGCAATCCTTTCCAAAACTTTGAAGTAAATCATGGATCTCTATCGGACACAATACTTTCAGGTACACCGTGTAATCGCACAATGTTATCCACATACAGCTTAGCTAACCTCTCCAGTGTATACTGGGGTCAAATCGGTATAAAGCGAGCTGTTTTAGTCAGGCAGTCTACAATCACCCAAACTGCGTCAACTACTCGAGGAGTTAGTGGTAATCCTGTGACGAAGTCCATAGTGATGCAGTCCCATTTCCATGCTGGTTCTGGTAACGGTTGTAAAAGTCCTGCCGGTCTTTGTCGTTCAACCTTTACTTTTTGACAATTTAGGCATTGAGACACGAACTTAGCTATATCTGCTTTCATTCCTCTCCACCAATATAGTTTCTTTAGATCATGATACATTTTTGTACTTCCCAGATGTATCGAATAGATGGTGGTGTGGGCTTCTTTCATCAATCGGTGTCTAATGTCTAAGCTTTCTGTTTCGGGTACACATATTCTTCCTTTGTACTTCAGTACCTTTTCTTCGTCAAAGGTGAACTCAGTGTTAGTTCTACCTTTTTCGATGTCTTCTTGTACTGGCCTTAGGTAAGGGTCTGATTTGATAGCTGTCTTCACTTCATAAACTATATCCGGTATAATCTTCAATGCGGCGAACATATTTGAAAACCGATGGATAAACCCTTGGTTGGCTGATCCATCTGGTGCATCTATCACAAACTGCTCATTACCGTGCTTGAATACCTTTCTGGTAGTACACATTGCGGCAGTTGTGCTAACCTCTCCCTGAGATTTTATCATTGCCTTTCTACTTAACGCATCGGCTACTACATTAGCTTTCCCCAAATGATACTGGATATCACAATCGTAGTCTTTCAATAGTTCCAGCCATCTTCTTTGTCACATATTCAGCTCCTTCTGATTAAATAGATAAGTAAGACTTTTATGGATTTAATCTGAAACTTCTCCCCGTACAGATAATGTCTCCATATTTTGACAGCATGTACTACTGCCGCTAGTTCCAAATCATGTGTAGGATAGTTCTTCTCATGTGTCTTCAGTTGTCTTGAGGCATAAGCAATTACTTGTTCTCCTTGCATAAGTACACATCCTAATCCCAGTCTTGACGCATCGGTATACAAGATAAATGGTTGTTCTGGAATCGGGATGGTCAAGATTGGAGCTGATATCAATCTAGCCTTCAAGGTTTGAAAACTCTTCTCGCATTTATCCGTCCAAACATACTTCTCGCCCTTCTTAGTCAAATTGGTAAGAGGTACGGCAATTCGAGAATAGTCTTCCACAAATCATTGATAATACCCAGCTAGACCCAAGAAACTTTTAATTTCTGCAACGCTCTTCGGTGCTTCCCACTTTACAATAGCCTAGATCTTGCTGGGATCCACTTTAATTCCTTCAGCGGATACTACATGGCCTAGAAATGCGACTTCCTTTAGCCAAAACTCACACTTTGTAAATTTGGCGTGGAGCTTTTCCTTTCGTAGTCGTTGCAGAGCGGCGTTTAGATTCTTCACATGCGTTTCCTCGTCCTTGGAGTAGACTAATATATCATCAATGAATACAATAACCGACGTATCCAACATGTCATGGAAAACCCGGTTCATAAGTTCCATAAAGGTTGCTGGTGCGTTTGTCAATCCAAAAGACATGACCAAAAATTCATAATGTCCATATCTGATCCTGAATGCTGTCTTGGGGATATCACCATCCATAATCTTCAGCTGATGGTGGCCTGATCGAAGATCAATCTTTGAGAACACTTTGGCACCTTGCAACTGATCGAACAGGTCATCGATCCGAGGCAATGGGTATCGATTCTTGATTGTCAATTTATTCAGTTCTCGATAGTCTATACACAAGCGAACGCTACCGTCCTTCTTCTTCACGAATAATATTGGCGCTCCCCATGATGATATGCTAGGGCGAATGTAACCCTTGTCCAGCAGTTCTTGTAGTTGTACTTTCAATTCCTTCAGTTCAGTAGGAGCCATTCAATAAGGTGCTTTCGATACTGGTGCGGCTCCAGGTATAATATCTATTACAAACTTTGTGGCTCGGTCGGGTGGTAATCCTGGTAGTTCATCAGGAAATACGTTGGGGTAGTCCCGCACGACATCAATATCTTCCAACTGTGGTGCTTCTTTGGTAAGGTCGACCATTGATACTAAATACCCGACTGCTCCTTTCTCAAGGCACTTCTTAGCCTTTAGTGCTGAGAGTATGAGCTTGCGTTTACGGGGAAGTTTGGTTCCCGCAAAATTGAATTCTGCTCCTTCTTTGTCTTTAAATGTTAGCTTCTTTTCAGCGCATAATAGGTTCGCAGAATGCCGAGCTAACCAGTCCATTCCCAAGATGATGTCAAAGTCTGCCATCTCAAGTTGGATCAAGGTTGCATCTAAGGTTTTCTCGTCAATGAGAACTGGACATGGCCCATAACCTTTTTCTAACTCCACTTCTAACCCCATCGGTGACCGTACAAGTAGTTTGTAGTCTAATGTTTTGATGGGTAAATTCAGCTTCTTTCCAAGTGACACAGATATAAAAGAATGAGTAGCTCCTGAGTCAAAGAGTACTCTGGCGGGTATGCCATTTATAGGTACGATACCTGTGATTTATTTTAACTTAGTCTACATGCTCACATAATGTAATACAACATACAAGGTTTCAGTCATACCTGTGACCACATCAGGTGATGCAGCAGCATACTCAGATGTAACAGCATAAACTCGTCCTTGATGTAGCTGCTTCTTGGGCTTAGGACACTCCCTTGCCATATGCCCCGCTTGATTGCAGTTATAACATTTTGGACCTTCATTATTTGGCTTTGGCTGTTGTTGAGCTACTGGGGTAGTCTTGGGTGCAGCGGTAAAACTTTGAGTACGGAAGGGTTTGTATGTCTTGTTATTACCTCCGTTGTATGAATTACCAGCTGGCCATTTTATACCTCTGTTTTGGAGTAAATAGCTCTCTTTCTGGCTCGACTCTATAACTCGAGTAATTTGCACAGCTTCATTATAAATCTTCTTGTCTAGGCCCAGAACATGCTCCCTGATACTTCCTCTAAGTCCCGTGACAAACCTACGGGTCTTAGTGTCTTCCTCTTGCATGCTTAGTGGTGCGAAGAAAAACAGCTCTTCATAACGCTGCTGATAGGCATCCACTGTCATCTGTCCCTGATATAAACTCAAGAACTCCTTCTCCATAGAATCTTTGAAGCTTCGGGGAAAGTACTTCTCAAAGAAAGCTTCTTTATATATAGCCCAGGTCAATAGGGCATGCTTTGTTATTAAATAGTCCTTTGTAGATTTCCACCAATGATGTGCATCACCTTTTAGCATGAAGGTGGCACATAATACCTTCTCCTCCTCTGTGATAGTCATCATGAGAAAATTTATCTCCATTTCATCGATCCAGTGTGCCGACCAGAGCGAATCAGACGGTTTTCCGTTGAATTCCTTAGGTTTCATCTTTAAGAATCTCTCGATGAGTCGAGAGTGATCCAACTGATTAGGAGCATATGCCCCATATATAGGTGGTGGATACTGAAAATTTCCCTGCACTACCTCAGGATGTGGTACTGGAATCTATGCAGCTGGTGGTTGAGGTGTTGGGTGGTTACCCACCGGTGTTGCATTGGCTTGCCCAGCCGGCATAGGTGTAGTTTGTGCCGCCTGGAACATCATTCCCATCATTGCCTGCATATGGGCTTGCACGTGTTTCATTTGTTGAAGTTGTTGTGCCAGATTAATCACCACAGTAGTCAGTTCCGGTGGTAGGGGTGGCAAGTTAGTAGGATTTGCCGGACCCTAGTTTATTGGTGGTGTAACCTGCGGATTACCCTATGCATTTATATTTTCTTGACGGGCTTCCTCCACGGGTGGTGGTGGTGGAACTGCGTTTCGGCTCTGCCTGGTTACTCTACGCCCAGCCATATTTTTCCTCTGATAATGGTGATGCCTAAAAATCATTAAAATACGTGAGGCAATCATTTATACCTCATGTAGATACACTAACCGATGTTATTTTAAAATTTTTCAGATCATTCTATGAAAAAATACTATCTTTTCTATGCAGGGTCGATGGTGGGGGTCGATTGTATGTCTGACCCTAGGATCGACCCTGGGAATCACTGATTCTTACAGAGAGTTGGGGGTCGATGCGGGGGTCGATGGGTGTCCGACCCCAGGTGCGACCCCTGGTTCTCTGTCAGATTATCGAGAGCTGCGGGTCGATGCGGGGGTCGATGGTATGTCCGACCCTAGACCCCTGGTTTTCTGTGAGATTATCGAGAGTCGTGGGTCGATACGGGGGTCGATGGATGGGTCGATGGTCCTGGTCGAATTCTCCGACCCCCGGACCAAAAATCAGAATTTTAAGGTCCGATTCTGAGTTCATTTTCCATTCTTCCTCCTCCGTTTCGACTCGTCTCCTTCCTCTGAGTTGCTACAGTGCCAACTCTGCTACATTGGTCATTTGGGTTCCTTGTTTCGACGTCTACACCTTACCTACAGGTATGTATCTTACCTTTACATGTTTTTAGGTTTTCTTTTCTAGGTTTTCACCTGTATATCTCGTTTTCTTCAAATTAAACTTTTTTCAGCCATAAAAATTTGATTTTTATTGGGGCTTTTGTTTTTGGTGAGTCAATGGATGAAAGCCCTCAAAAATATTTGAGTTTCATCGGTTGGTTATCGAAAAACTCAAAATTTGCCTTTTTTGCCCTAAATTGTCAAGATTTTTGAATTTCTCAAAATTTATTCAAATTGAATTCCGTTAGCTAGAATTTCCAACTGTATGAGTATTGCAGGATAGTTTAGAACCTACGTAAGTCCTCTTGCCCACGTGTATGGGTGAAAAGTGAGGCTTTTGGCCAACTTACGTCGTTATAATGTCAAAATTTCAGATTTTTCTACCTTACTAATCCATTATCTGTCTTTCCTTGTGGTTTGTAGATATTATGGCCCGTACCAAGGTTCCTAGTGTTCGCGACCATCTTCGCTTCCGTACTAATGAAGCTGAGGCACAATATGCCCACTTTGCTCGTAAGAAGGTAGAGGGAGGTTGCAAGGTGGACTTGGCTAGCCTAGCCTTGTTCAATGTGGAGAGAGCTTTTGGTGACATGGGCTGGCTTCCTGTCATCACCTATGATGCCTGTACCTGCCCTGACTTGGTACACCAGTTCTATTGTAACCTCCAGGTGGTGGGGGATTACAATGATGTAGAGAGGGGTAATGAGCTCCAGATCACTAGCTATGTCAAGGGAGTTGAGGTCTCCTTTGACTATCGATAGCTAGCTGACCTGCTGGGTATTTCCTACGATGGCTCCTTCGTCTTCCGTGCCCCTGGAGAGCCCCATTTCTTCTCATTACAGATGAGGGCCGAGATAGACCATCAGCTCATCAGACCTGATCGCTGGGAGATGAAAGAGAGTTATCTTCGTTCGGATCTGCGGGTGTATTGCAAGATCATTCAGCACAACCTGCTTCCGCAGAGTGGTCATTTTGAGAGGGTCTCCCAGCTGACTCAATTTTTGTTGTATTGCATCTGTACTAGGCAGTCGGTCTGCCTACCTTACATCATCATGCAGACGATGATCAGTGCTACGTTGCCCAGTTATACTGGCAACTTGCCCTATGGACGTATGATCACTACGCTGCTTACCCGCCTGGGTGTGGATTTATTGGGTGAGAATATTCAGGAGAAATCCTTCTCTTCCCCAGATTGGGATGACATCTGTAAGATGGACATGCGGGATGCCCAGGTCAGTGATGAGGAGAGGAACGCGATGATGCGCCCTCGCACTCGCGTGGAGATGGCTGATGCTGAGGCAGCAGCATTAGCCGCTGGAGTTCATAGGGAGCCTGCTGGTGATGATGACCGTCTGTACATGGATGTGGACTCCATACCACCTCCTTCACCTACACATGCTGCTGGAGCTAGTACTTCTTATGCGGCTGGTCCTTCACACCCACCTTCTGATATGATGGGGATATTACATGAGATCAGAGAGGCTCAGCGCAGATCTGATCTGAGGATGGGGGAGTTACAAGACGCTCAGCGTGTGAGAGTAGATGAGCTACTAGACGCCCAACGCATATCGGACATGAGGATGGGAGAGCTCATAGATGCTCAACGCAGGTCAGATATGCAGATGGAGGAGCTTTTGGGAGCTCAGCGCGTGACTGATCAGCGGGTGGCTGGTCTCACAGCTAGTCTTCAGACGACCCAGACTCAGGTAGCCTGGTTGACTAGAGTCTATGCTGAGGATTATGACAGAGAACGTGAGGCACCGCCTCCTCCTTCACCTCCAGCTTCATGATTGTATTTGTTTCCTTTCTTTGTACTACAGAGTAACTGTCTGGGTTGTGGACTGTACTCTGCTTTAGCTATTTATATACGTTTGTTTCTCTCTCATTGTATTTAAAATTATTCTCCCTTTAATAGATGCATTATTCTCTTTTCAAATTTGGTCTCAAACATCACTTCTGCTTATAGTGTGTTAATATTACAGTTTTTACTTTTATCCTATCTCAGTTCACAATTCGTCGTGAAGGTATGCTAGTTTAGCGGACAAGGCCTGAGATGCTCTGATACCAAGTTGTCACACCCCAATTCCGCACTATTCAGAATGGTGTGATGAACCTTCAACAAACCAACGGTTCAACCAGGATCTCGAGTAGGCTATATCCATTTTATCTAAACCTCATACATCCACATTCATAATCAAAGTAAATACACAATAGCGGAAGTCTTATAATAAAATGAACTGAGAAATCTAAATATGATAATCATATTAAAATATCCAATTATATTGTTTCAACAGAGACACAAATAAAATACCAATTACATGTCTTTACTAAATCCAAATAATTAAAATAAAATCTAATCGAATACGCATGAGTTGCACTCGCAAGAGGAGTCATGCGTATCCACTTCGCCTTCAACTTCCATTGCCGCCATGTGCCCGTACACTGGAGCGTTGACATAATCTTCGACGGTAGTACCTGCATCATCAACTAAAAATATTCGACGTCAAGAGGGTGAGCACACATCATGGCTCAGTGAGAAAACAAAACAATACAACAATACATATGCATGCATTCAATTCATATATGTGGTCTGGTTTAAAGTTTGCAATATGCAATAGAAATGGTTGGAGGTCAAAGGTTAACGTTTATTGACCCCTCCTCTATACACAGGGTGTGGAAGCCCTTCCAAAGGTTAACGTTTATTGTCGTCCTCATCCACCCTACCATGAACATTGTACAACAAAGGTTAACGTTTATTGATGTACAGTGCCATACCAACACGTAATCCCCTGCTGGCGAGGGCTTGCAAACTGGGCTCGCAACTAACCAATCATAATGCCAAACTGTGTATCCAAGGCCTCACCCCAGCATCCCTCAGAACGCCCATAGAGATAGAGCTAAGGCCCCCCGATAGAGTCAGAGACTACAAGGACCGAGACCACCTCCCCCGATACTCTACGACGTAATAGTTCTGCTAAAGTAATGGCGATACGACGATGCTAATGCACAAGACTTGAGTTAGAGATAGAGCTAGAGTGCTGAGGCCCGGCCTATGACACTCCCCCTGATACTCGCTCGCATCAAGTACACCAACCACACACATACATTCACATGCCTATTCCTATCATCATGGTCATTATCAAGTTATAAACAATAAAGTAAATATGCATGAACAATAAATAGAAATATTGGATGACATGTTGAATGCACATTACAAGCATGTTCGCATAGAATCAGGCATAGCATTGGACTCAAGAAATAAAAATAGTTTGTCATTAATCAATTAGTTTTGGTCTTGTTTCCTCCCCTTAGTTTGCTATTAGATCCTCTTTCAAGCTTTAATAATCACCTTTATATTGATATTATATTGCTAGAAGACCTAACAAAGTCGATAGAATTTTATCACACCCCAATTCCATACTGTACAGAATGGTGTGATGAACCGTTAGCAAACCAACGGTTCAACCAGGATCTCGAGTAGGCTATCCCCATGTTATCTAAACTCCCATACATCCATAATCATAATCAGAGTAAATACACAATAGCGGAAATCTTATAATAAAATGAACTGAGAATCTAATGTGATATAAATATTAAATAGTAAATTATTCTGTATCAACTGAGACATAAATAATTATCAAATACATGTCCTTATTAAATTCAAATAAAGAAACCTAAGAAAATATCTAATCGAATACACATGAGTTGCACTCGCAAGAGGAGTCATGTGTATCCCCTTCACCTTCTGCTTCCATCGCCGCCACGTTCCCATACGCTGGGGCATTCATGTAATCTTCAACTGTATAACCTGCATCATCAACTAAAAATATTCGACGTCGAGGGGGTGAGCACACATCACGGCTCAGTGAGTAGACAAAACAATGCAACAATACATATGCATGCAATCAATTCATATCTTTGGTCTGGTTTATCATTTGCAATGCGCAATAGAAAGGTTGGGTGGTCAAAGGTTAACGTTTATTGACCCCGTCTCTATACACATGGTGTGAAAGTCCACCCGAAGGTTAACGTTTATCGTCGTCCCCATCCACCCTAATCATGACATTATACAACAAAGGTTAACGTTTATTGCTATATAATACCATACCAACACCTAAGCCCCTGTTAGCGAGGGCTTGCAAACTGGGCTCGCAATTAACCAATCCTAATTCCAAACAATGTATCCAAGGCCTCACCCCAGCATCCCTCAGAATGTCCATAGAGATAGAGCTAAGGCCCCCTGGTAGAGTCAGAGACTACAAGGACTGAGACCACCTCCCATGATACTCTACGACATAATAGTTCTGCTAAAGTAATGGCGATACGATGATGCTAATGCACAAGACTTGAGTTAGAGATACAGCTAAAGTGCTGAGACCTACCAAAGGTTAACGTTTATTGACGTTCCCATCACACCTCCCCTGATACTCGCTCGCATCAAGTACACCAACCACACACATACAATCACATGCCTATTCCTATCATCATCATCATCATCATCATCATGTTGTAAACAATAAAGTAAATATGCATGAACAATAATAGAAATATTGGATGACATATTGTTTGCACATTACAAACATATTCGCATAGAATCAAGCATGGCATTGGACTCAAGAAATAGAAAACAGTTTATTATTGAGCAATTAGTTTAGAGTTCTATTTCCTCACCTTAGCTTGCTAATAGATACCTTTCCAAGCTTTATAATCACCTTTATATTGTTATTGTATTGCTAGAAGACCTAACAAATTCGATAGAATTTAATTAGAATTAATTCTCAATTTAAAAACCATTCTGTCAATTGAGGGTCGGAGGTAGGGTCGGAGTCATGATCGACCCTGGGTGTGACCCTCCCCAAACTCTGAACTTCCCGAACACTGAGGGTCGATGGTCAGTATCACCTAGGGTCGGATGGTCATCGACCCTCGGTGCGACCCTCGGTGCACTTTGGTTCAATTCCCTCTTTTAGTCCATTCTCCGTGCTTGGGATCCTATGGCTTGCTCCTACATTCCATTCTACATTCATTCCAGGGGTCTGAAACCATGTGTAATCCACCTAGATAGCTTTCATGTAATCCCCCATGATTTCCCATGAAAATCTAACCATGGGTTGATGGTTTGGGTTTCTCCGAGATCATATTCTCATCAATATCTAACCTAAGGTCTGTAGAAACTCATGGAATCAGTATCCATACCTGAGAAGAATACTCCTTCTCTGCAACTCTTCTCTTTTGGCTAAATTTCCCCCTTGCTTCTGTTCTTCCTCTTTTCCTTCTCTTTTATTTCTCTCAATTCGATTAGGGTTGTGAAAAGGAGTGAAAGAGGCATAGGAACGTCCTTTAAATAGAGTCGGAACATCCTAAATAAGTCTCATTGAGATTAGGAAAGAATCCCAATCGAAAATTAGGAAATTTTCTAATTTCTATTTCTTACGGTAACCGAGAGTCGATGGGAGGGTCGATGATCCCGTCGACCCTAGGGTTCAAGATGTCCCACCCTCCCTTCAAAATTGAGGGTCTGAATTTCTGCTTTGGGAGGTCCGACCCTACTTAGCTGGGTATGCGACCCTCCCTTCAAATTAAGTGTTTTTGGGTTGATTTGATACCTGGGATCTCGTTCTCCTTCACGCCCTGGGTCCATTTGACTCGACCATGATGGGTAAACCTGGTTCAAGGTGGTAAGACCGGGTTAGATTGACACGGGTCTTACAACTCCCCCTTACTTATAAAAATTTCGTCCTCGAAATTGCACGTACCTTCTGAATCAAATAAGTGAGGGTATTGCTTCCGCATAGCATTTTCTTCTTCCCATGTAATTTCTTTCATGTCTCTACTTTTCCAAGTGACCTTAACATAATAGATATCTCGGTTGCATAGTCATTGAACCTTTCGGCTGGTGATTTCAGTTGGTGTTACTACAAATGTCAAATCATCAGTCAAATTCGATAAATCTACTGTCAACACGTGCGTTGGATCCTTGACATACTTCTTCAATAGGGAAATGTGAAATATGTCATTCACACTCGACATAGATGGTGGTAGTGCTAACTGATAAGCCACTTTACCACGCTTAGCTAGAATTTCATACGGCCCGACATATCTTGGACTTAGTTTCCCTTTCTGTCCGAACCTTTTCAATCCTCGCATAGGCGATACCTTTAAAAATACTTTATCACCTATAGCGAACTCCAGATCTCTACGTCGAGTATCTGCATATTACTTCTGACGGTTCTGAGCCGTTCTCACTCTTTCCTTGATAATGTCGACCACTCGACAAGTCTCTTCAACAAATTCCGGCCCAACAATACTACATTCTCCAACTTCATTCCAAAACAAAGGAGTTCGACACTTTCTTCCATACAGTGCTTCATAAGGTGACATTTGTATAGTAGCCTGTTAGCTATTGTTATAAGCGAACTCGATCAATGGTAACTTTTCATCCCATGATCCTTTGAAATCAATTACACATGCTCGTAGCATATCTTCTTGAATCTGAATTGTACACTCTGATTGTCCGTCTGTCTGTGGGTGGAATGCAGTACTGAACTTCAATGTTGTACCCAAAGCCTTTTGCAATCCCTCCCAAAACTTGGAAGTAAGTCATGGATCTCTATCAGACACAATGCTTTCTGGAGCACCATGTAATCGAACAATATTATCCACATACAGCTTTGCTAACCTCTCCAGTGTATACTGAGGTCGTATCGGTATGAAGCGAGCTATTTTAGTCTGACGGTCCACAATCACCCAAACTGCATCAACTACTCGAGGAGTCAGTGGTAGTCCCGTGACGAAGTCCATTGTGATGCAGTCCCATTTCCATGCTGGTTTCGGTAATGGCTGTAACAGTCCTGCGGGTCTTTTCGTTCAGCCTTTACTTTCTGACAATTTAGGCATTGAGACACGAACTTGGCTACATCTGCTTTCATTCCCCTCCACCAATATAGTTTCTTTAGATCATGATACATTTTTGTACTTCCAGGATGTATCGAATAGATGGTAGTTTGGGCTTCTTTCATCAGTCAGTGTCTAATGTCCATATTTTTTGTTTCCAATACACATATTCTTCCTTTGTATTTCAGTACTTTCTCTTCGTCCAAGGTGAACTCAGGATTAGTCCTACCTTTCTCGATATCTTCTTGTACTGTTCTCAGATAAGGATCCGATTTGATAGCTGTCTTCATTTCATCCATTATATCCGATATAATCTTCAATGCAGCGAACATATTTGAAAACTGATGAATGAACCCTTGGTTGGCTGACTCATCAGTTGTGTCTATCACATATTGCTCGTTGCCGTGATTGAATACCATTCCGGTAGTACACATTGCTGCAGTTGTGCTAACCTCTCCTTGCGATTTTATCATTGCTTTTCGGCTTAACGCATCCGCTACTACGTTCGCTTTTCCCGGATGATACTGGATATCACAATCATAGTCTTTCAGTAGTTCCAACCATCTTCTTTGTCTCATATTCAATTCCTTCTGATTAAATAGATAAGTAAGACTTTTATGGTCTGACTTAATCTAGAATTTCTCTCCGTATAGGTAATGTCTCCGTCTCTTGACAGCATGCACTACTGCCGCTAGCTCCAGATCATGAGTGGGATAATTTTTCTCATGTACCTTTAACTGTCTTGAAGCATAAGCAATCACTTGTTCTCCTTGCATAAGCACACATCCCAGTCCCAGTCCTGACGCATCAGTGTATAAAGTAAATGTCTGTCCTAGAACAGAAATAGTCAAAATCGGAGTAGATATCAATCTGGTCTTCAGCGTTTGGAAACTCTTCTCACATTTATCGGTCCACACTAACTTTTCACCTTTCTTAGTCAAACTGGTGAGGTACGGTAATTCGGGAATAGTCTTCCACGAATCTTCGATAATAACCAGCGAGACCCAGAAAACTTCTAATTTCTGAAACGCTCTTTGGTGCTTCCTACTTTACAATAGCCTCGATCTTGCTGGGGTCCACTTTGATTCCTTCAGCGGATACTACATGGCCTAAGAAGGCGACTTCACTTAGCCAAAACTCACATTTTAAAAATTTGGCATATAGCTTCTCTTTCCTTAAACGCTGTAGGGCAGCATTTAGGTTCTTGATATGAGTTTCTTCGTCCTTGGAGTATACCAATATATCATCAATAAATACTATAACCGACGTATCCAACATATCATGGAAAACCCGGTTCATAAGTTCCATGAAAGTTGTTGGTGTGTTCGTTAATCCAAAAGACATGACCAAGAACTCATAATGTCCGTATCTGGTCCTGAAAGCTGTCTTAGGAATATCACCCTCTTTAATCTTCAATTGATGATAGCCTGATCAAAGATCGATCTTAGAAAATACCTTTGCTCCTTGCAACTGATCGAACAAGTCATCGATCCGTGGTAGTGGGTATCGATTCTTGATTGTCAGTTTATTCAACTCCCGATAGTCGATGCATAATCGAACACTACCGTCCTTCTTCTTCACGAATAACACCGGCACTCCCCATGGTGATATACTGGGTCGAATATAACCCTTGTCCAGTAGTTCTTGTAGTTGCACTTTCAGTTCCTTTAGTTCCGTAGGAGCCATTCTATAAGGTGCTTTTGATACGGGTGTGGCTCCAGGTACAAGATCTATCACAAACTCTGTGGCCCGATCGGGTGGTAAATCTGGTAGTTCCTCCGAAAATACGTCGGGATAATCCCGCACGACTTCGATATCTTCCATTTGTGGTGCTTCCTTGGTTAGGTCGACCACTGATACTAGATACCCGACTGCCCCCTTCTCGAGGCACTTCTTAGCCTTTAGTGCTGAGAGTATGAGCTTGCGTCTACGGGGAAGTTTGGTTCCCGTAAAACTGAATTCTACTCCTGCTTGGTCTTTAGATGTTAGCTTCTTTTTGGCGCATAGTAGGTTCGCAGAATGCCGAGCTAACCAGTCCATTCCCAAGATGACGTCAAAGTTTGCCATCTCAAGTTGTATCAAGGTTGTATCTAGGGTTTTCTCACCAATGCGGACTGGACATGGTCCATATCCTTTTTCTAATTCCACTTCTAACCCCATCGGTGACCGTACAAGTAATTTGTAGTCTAAGGTTTTGATGGGTAAGTTTATCTTCTTTCCGAATGACACAGATATAAATGAATGAGTAGCTCCTGAATTAAAGAGTACTCTAGCGGGTGCGCCATTTATAGGTACGATACCTGTGATTTATTTTAACTTAGTCTACATGCTCACACAATGTAATTGCAACTTCAAAAGTTTCAGTCATACCTGTGACCACATCGGGTGATGCGGCCGCATCCTCGGATGTAACAGCATATACCCATCCCTAATGGAATTGCTTCTTGCGCTTAGGGCACTCTCTTGCCATATGTCCCGATTGATTGCAGTTATAACACTTTGGACTTTCAGAATTTGGCTTTGCCTGAGGTTGAGTCCCTGGAGTAGTCTTGGTTGCAGCATTAAAATCTGAGGGCGAAAAGGCTTATATGTCTTGTTATTGCCTCCGTTATAAGAATTTCTAGCTGGCCTTTTGATACCCCGGTTCTGTGTGAAATAACTCTCCTTCTGGCTCGATTCAATAACTCGAGCTATTTGGACAGCTTCACTATAAATCTTCTTTTCTAAGCCCAGAACATGCTCTCTGATGCTTCCTCTCAGTCCCGTGACGAACCTACGGGTTTTGGTTTCTTCTTCTTGCATACTCAGTGGTGTGAAGAAAAACAGCTCTTCATAACGTTGTTGGTACGCATCCACTGGCATCTGCCCTTGATATAGACTCAGAAACTCCTTCTCCATAGAATCTCTGAAGCTTCGTGGAAAATATTTCTCGAAGAAAGCTTCTCTATAAACAGCCCAAGTTAGTTGGGCGTGCTTGGTCAATAGATAGTCCTGGGTAGACTTCCACCAGTGATGTGGATCGCATTTGAGCATGAAGGTGGCACATAATACTATTTCTTCCTCTGTGATAGTCATCATGAGGAAATTTCTCTCCATCTCGTCTATCCAGTGTACTGGCCATAATGGATCAGACGGCTTGCCATTAAATTCCCTAGGCTTCATCTTCAAAAATCTCTCCACCAATCAAGAGTGTTCCAACTGATTTTGGGGATATGCCCCAAACACATGGGGTGGATACTGGTAATTAACCTGAGCTGCTTCGGGAGCCTGTACTGGAATCTGTGCAGCAGGTTGTTGAGGTGTCTGAGGTGCTGGGTGGTTACCCACCGATGCTGCACTGGCTTGTCCTGTCTGCATAGGTGCAGCTTGAGTGGCTTGGAACATAAGACCCATCGCAACTTGCATCTGAGCTTGTGCCTATTGCATCTGTTGCAGCTGCTGAGCCAGATTCATCACCACGGTTGTTAGCTCTGGTGGTGGGGGTGGCAAATTTATAGGGTTTGCCAGTTCTGGATTACCCAGTGCATAATTATTTTCCTGACTGGTCTCCTCCACTGGTGGTGGTGGTGGAGCTGCATTTCGGTTCTGTCGGGTTACCCTACGTCCAGACATAATTCCTTCTGTGATTGGTGGTGCCTGAAAATTATCAAAATAGGTGAGAAATCATTTATATTTCATGTAGGCACACTAACCGATATAAAATTCCAATTCCAGCTCATTTTTAAAGAAAAATACTGTCTTTTCTATGCAGGGTCGATGGTGAGGGTCGATGGTATGTCCGACCCTTAGTATCCGACCCTGGGAATGACCTGTTCTTCCCGAGAGCTGAGGGTCGATGTGAGGGTCGATGGCTGTCCGACCCTCAGTTCTGACCCTTAGTTTTCTGTCAGATTCCCGAGAGCCGAGGGTCGATGGGAGGGTCGATTCGAGGGTCGATTGTTCTAGTCGAATTGTCTGACCCTCAGACTAAAAATCAGATTTTTAAGATCCAATTTTGGGTCATTTCTTATTATTTCTCTCTCGTTTCGACTCGTCTCTCCCCTCTGAGTTGCTACAGTGCCACTCCACTGTTTTTGATCGGTTTGAGTCCGGGTTTCAACGTCCACGTCATCCATGCAGGTATGTTCTCCCATTTTTACCTGTTTTTAGGTTTTCTTTTCTAGGTTTTTGTCCATTTAACTTGTATTTTTCAAATTAAACTTTTTCCAATCGTAAAAATTCGATTTTTATTGGGGGATTTTGTTATTGGTATCTCGAGGAACGAAAGCCCTCAAAAATTTTTGAATTTCATCGGTTGGTTACCGAGAAACTTGAATTTTTACTCGTTTGCCTAATTTGTCAAAATTTTCGATTTCTTGAAATTTCTTCAAATTGGTCTTCGTAGGTTTCCATTTCCTACTGTGTGAGTGTCGTAGGATGTGTGGGAACCTAAGTCCTTCCGCCCATGTGTATGGGTGAAAAGTGAGGCTTTTGGGCAACTTACAACGTTAAAATACTAAATTTATAGATTTTTATCCTACTAACCCCTTGTCTCCCTTTCTCTTTCTTATCTGCAGATATCATGGCTCGTACCAAGATACCCCGAGTTCGTGATCCGCTTCGCTTTCGCTCTAATGAAGCCGAGGCACAGTATGCCAACTATGCCTGTAAGAAAGTAGAGGGTGGTCGTATAGTGAACTTGGCTGAGCTAGCCTCGTTCAACGTAGAGAGAGCATTTGGTGATATGGGGTGGCTCCTTGTCATCACCTATGACGCGTGCACATGTCCGGATTTGGTGCGCCAATTCTATTGTAATCTCCAGGTGGTGGGGAATTACAATGACGTTGAGCATGGTCAAGAGTTGCGCATCACCGGTTACGTTAAAGGGGTGCACATTTCCTTTGATTATCGGCAACTGGCCGACCTGTTGGGCATACCCTATGATGGCCCCATGGTGTACTGTGCGCCTGGAGAACCCCAGTTTGTTTCTATGGAGATGAGGGCAGAGATCGACAATCAGCTGCTACGACCTGATCGCTGGCAGATGAGAGCCTATTACCTGCGTCCAGTTCCACGGATCTTCTGTAAGATTATCCAGCATAATCTGATCCCACAGAGTGGGCACTATGAGAGGGTTTCTCAGCTGACCCAGTTTTTGATATATAGCATCTGCACCAAACAGCCAGTCTGCCTTCCCTACATCATCATGCGGACCATGATTAGTGCCACATTGTCCAGTCATCGGGGTAATCTACCCTATGGACGCATGATTACAGTGCTACTGACCCGTCTGGGGGTTGTCCTGGTAGATGGGAAGATCCAGGAGAAGACCTTCTCGTCGCCTCTAGATTGGGAGGCTATCTGTAAGATGGGTATACGGGATGCCCAGGTTAGTAATGAGAAGAGGAACGCGATGGTGCGCCCTCACACTCGCATTGAGATGGATGACGCTGAGGCCGCTGCTACCGCTGCTAGAGCTCATGTGGATCCTGTCGATGATGACGATCGTATGTATATGGATGTCGACTTGATACCACCGCCTTCCCCTACACATGCGGCTGGAGTTGGTACTTCTTCTGCGGCGGCTCCTGCACCTGAGGCTGGTCCTTCTCATGCGGCTGGTCCTTCACTCCCACCTTCTAACATGATGAAGATGTTGCAGGAGATCAGGGAGGCTCAACGCAGATCTGATCTGAGGATGGATGAGTTGTTAGCCCCCCAGCATGCATCAGACACGCGGATGGGAGAGCTCCTTGAGGTTTAGCGTGCTACTGATAGGAGGGTTACCGATCTCACAGCTAGTCTACAGACGACCCAGACTCAGATAGCCTGGTTGACTAGAGTCTATGCTGAGGACTATGACAGAGATCGTGAGGCCCCGCCTCCTCCTTCACCTCCAGCTTCTTGATTTTACTTTATTTTCTTGTACTACAGAGTAACTGTCCGGGTTGTGGACTGTACTCTGCTCTAGTTGTGTATATACATTTCATTTCTCTCACTCATTGTATGTAACTTGTTTCCCTTTAAATAGATGCATTATTCTATTTTTAAATTTGGTTTCAATCATCACTTGTGCTTACAGTGTGTTTATATTACTATTTTTACTTTTATCCTATCTCAGTTCACAATTGTCTTGAACGTATGTTAGTTTAGCGGACAAGGTCTGAGATGCTCTGATACCAAGTTGTCACACCCCAATTTCACACTGTACATAATGGTGTGATGAACCGCTAGCAAACCAACTGTTCAACCAGGATCTCGAGTAGGCTATCCCCGCGTTATCTAAACTCACATACATCCATAATCATAATCAGAGTAAATACACAATAGCGGAAATCATATAATAAAATGAATTGAGAATCTAATGTGATATAAATATTAAATAGTAAATTATTCTGTATCAACTGAGACATAAATAATTACCAAATACATGTTTTTATTAAATTCAAATAAAGAAACCTAAGAAAATATCTAATCGAATACACATGAGTTGCACTCGCAAGAGGAGTCATGTGTATCCCCTTCAGCTTCTGCTTCCATCGCCGCCACGTTCCCATACACTGGGGCATTCATGCAATCCTCAACTGTATAACCTGCATCATCAACTAAAAATATTCGACGTCGAGGGGGTGAGCACACATCACGGCTCAGTGAATAGACAAAATAATGCAACAATACATATGCATGCAATCAATTCATATCTTTGGTCAGGTTTATAGTTTGCAATGCGCAATAGAAAGGTTGGGTGGTCAAAGGTTAACGTTTATTGACCCCGCCTCTATGCACAGGGTGTGGAAGTCCGCCCGAAGGTTAACGTTTATCGTCGTCCCCATCCACCCTAATCATGACATTATACAACAAAGGTTAACGTTTATTGCTATATAATACCATACCAACACGTAAGCCCCTGTTAGCGAGGGCTTGCAAACTGGGCTCGCAACTAACCAATCCTAATGCCAAACAGTGTATCCAAGGCCTCACCCCAGCATCCCTCAGAATGTCCATAGAGATAGAGCAAAGGCCCCCCGGTAGAGTCAGAGACTACAAGGACCGAGACCACCTCCCCTGATACTCTACGACATAATAGTTCTGCAAAAGTAATGGCGATACGACGATGCTAATGCACAAGACTTGAGTTAGAGATAGAGCTAAAGTGCTGAGACCTGCCAAAGGTTAACGTTTAATGACGTTCCCATCACACCTCCCCTGATACTCGCTCGCATCAAGTACACCAACCACACACATACAATCACATGCTTATTCTTATCATCATCATCATCATCATGTTATAAACAATAAAGTAAATATGCATGAACAATAATAGAAATATTGGATGACACGTTGTATGCACATTACAAACATATTCGCATGGAATCAAGCATGGCATTGGACTCAAGAAATAGAAAATAGTTTATTATTAAGCAATTAGTTTAGAGTTCTGTTTCCTCATCTTAGCTTGCTAATAGATACTTTTCCAAGCCTTATAATCACCTTTATATTGTTATTGTATTGCTAGAAGACCTAACAAAGTCGATAGATTTTAATTAGAATTAATTCTCAATTTAAAAACCAATCTGTCAACTGAGGGTCGGAGGTAGGGTCAGAGTCATGATCAACCCTGGGTGCGACCCTCCCCAAACTCTGAACTTCCCGAACACTGAGGGTCGATGGTCAGTATCACCTAGGGTCGGATGGTCATCGACCCTCGGTGCGACCCTCGGTGCACTTTGCTCCAATTCTCTCTTCGTGCTTGGGATCCTATGGCTTGCTCCTACATTCCATTCTACATTCATTCCATGGTCTGAAACCATGTATAATCCACCTAGATAGCTTTCATGTAATCCCCCATGATTTCTCATGAAAACCTAACCATGGGTTGATGGTTTGGGTTTCTCCGAGATCATATTCTCATCAATATCTAGCCTAAGGTCTGTAGAAACTCATGGAATCAGTATCCATACCTGAGAAGATTACTTTTCTCTGCAAATTCTTTTCCTTTTTGCTAAGCCCTCTTCCTAGCCTCCTTTCTTTCTCTTTTCCTTCTTCTCTCTTTCTCTCAATTCAATTAGGGTTGTGAAATGAGTGAATGTGGCTTAGGGACGTCCTTTAAATAGACTAGGAATGTCCTATAATAATCCCATTGAGATTTGGAAAGAATCCCAACCGAAAATTAGGAAATTTCCTAATTTCAGTTTCGTCAGAAACCGAGGGTCGATGGGAGGGTCGATGATCCCGTCGACCCTAGGGTTCAAGATGTCCGACCCTCCCTTCAAAATTGAGGGTCTGACTTTCTACTTTGGGAGGTCCGACCCTGCTTAGCTGGGTATGCGACCCTCCCTTCAAATTAAGTGTTTTGGGGTCGATTTGATACCTGGGATCTCGATCTCCTTCACGCCCTTGGTCCATTTGACTCGACCATGATGGGTAAACCTGGTTCAAGGTGGTAAGACCGGGTTAGATTGACACGGGTCTTACAAATTTAGTTAGATTTTATTCCAATTTTTCCAACTTGCTATTAACTGGGGGTAGCAGGACGGGTCGATGCTAGGGTAGCAGTATACTGCAACCCCCTATAGTAGGGTCGATGCTAGGGTCGATGGGTCCATCGACCCTAGGTGCGACCCCCTGTGGGTTTGGTGGATAAATCACCTTTTGGTCCATTCTCTCTTGTTTGAATCCTATGGCTTCCTTCCATAGTCCATTCCATACACTCCTTATGGTTTAGAACTACTCTTTACATATCATATGGTTTAGTTGATCTCCTCCATGGTTTCCATTTAAACTTAATCATGGATTGATGGTTTGGGGTTTCTCCTACATCATACTTTTCTCATTAACTATTCTAAGTCTCACAAAATATATAGAATTAGTATTCTTACCTGAGAAGAGTACTCCTTCTCTGAAACTCTTCTCATTTTGCCTTCTTCTCTACTTTCCTTCTCTTCTTCTTCTCTTCCTTCTCTTCTCTTTCTCTCAATTCAATTAGGGTTCTAAAAGGAGTGAAAGAGGCTTAGGGACATCCTTTATATAGAGTAGAAACTCCTAAAATAAGCCCCTTTGATATTAGGAAAGAGCCCAACCAAAATTAGGAAAGTTTCCAAATTTCTGTTTCTGGTGGCAACTGGGGGTCGATGAGGGGGTCGATGATCCCGTCGACCCCTGGTTTTAAAATGTCCGACCCCCGGTTAAAACTGAGGGTCTGAATTTTTATACTGGGGGGTCCGATCCCACCTCACTAGATGTGCGACCCTCGCCCCTTTTTGAGTGTTTTTGGGTTAGTTTAATACCTGGGATCACGATCTCCTTCACGCACTTGGTCCATTTGGCTCGACCATGATGGGTAGACCTGGTTCAAGGTGGTAAGACCGGGTTAGATTAACACGGGTCTTACAAACCGTCCGGCTTGTGGACCATACCCTGTAGCACTTTTAACTTATCACTCTTGAATGTTTTAATAGTAATTTAAGGTTTTTGCCTATCTAGAGCATGTGCATTTATTAATTCCATGTTTAGTATAGTATGTTATGCTCTTTCTTATATAGTCTCAGGTATCAAACAATGCTTAAGGTGTGTTCTTATTAAAGCTTTTAATTTTTCCTATCTCAGTTCATCGACTTAGTTAAGTGCAATATGGTCTGTTGGACAGAGGTGAGAGCTCTGATACCAAGTTGTCACACCCCAATTCTGAACCAAACAGAATGGTGTGAGTGAACCGTCACTGAACCAACGGTTCACACCAGGATCTCAATAAGATCGTGTCCACTCAAACAAACCATTGCATCGATCGGTATGAATGAAATTCATACTTAAGTTGGTATGTTTGGTCCGATTTTGTACCTAATTGTCATCTGCTCGTCCTGTCTGGCCCGGTGATGATCGGAAGATCTGTTACGACATGAAATCAAGGTTTAGATAGGGTTCGTGGAGTGCGGGTTTTACACCAGGTCTTCCCATCATTGCTGGATCAAGTAAAACAACTGTGTGAAGAAGGAGCACGAGACCAGGTAAGTAAATCAAACTAAATACACTTAAAATCAAGTGTATGGTCAACTACCTGGATAGGTATGGTCGACCATATGATAGGAAATAAAGACCACTGACTAATAACTGTATGGTCGATGTTTTCAAGGGTATGGGCGATGGATTTTGCGACCGTATGTCCGACCGTATGACCTCAAATCAGACTCTGAGTTTGGAAACCTTCCAAATATAAGGGGGATCTCTTTCCTTTTCTGGAGAACTTTATATGGAGAGTTTCTCTATAAATAAAGGAAGTTCATCAACCTTTTTTCACTCATTCAGAACATTATCAAACCCTAGAGGAAGAAGAGGAAGAGAAGGAGAAGGAGAGAAGACTAGGAAGACTAAGAAGAAGGCTGAGAGAAAGAGTTCTACAGACTCTCTGCAACAAGTAAGGTATAAACCTTGTCTATGTAGCCTTAGAATACTAAGAGTAGGAGTTTCTAATGTAAATTGTAATACCAAACCCAATATAAGAATTTAATTATGGGATTTTCTGAGGAAATCTCAAAGGGATCATGGAGAATGAGTTAGAGGAATTTATTTAGTAAAACTAAAAATTATGGCCTTAGAATTATCATTAAAGTGGACCTCGTTGATGACCAAAGCGGAGGAATCCGTAATGGAAGTAAGAAAGCAAATTAAACCAGTATGGTCACAGCTACGGTTGTCACACCCCAATTCTGCACCAACCAGAATGGTGTGATGAACCGTCAATAAACCAACGATTCAACCAGGATCTCACAATAGGCTATCCCACATATGATAAACCAAAACACATTCCACATTAATCAGAGGTAATAAAATAAATAGTGAAAATCTTACAGATAATGAACTGAGGTCTAATCATGATAAATAATTAATATTCCATTTATTTCCAAGTAACCAAAACATAACTTAATACATATTACAATATCCAAATACGAAAACTAACTACTAAACGTATCCACCGTTGAAACGCTCGCTTAACGAACCATGTTCGTTCTCCACAGCTTGCTCATTCATAGCCTCCACCCGTTCATATGTTGGCGTGTAGACAAAATCTTCAATCATAGTACCTGCAACATCAGAAACTAAAAAGAATTGTGCGCGCGAGGGTCAGCTCTCCAACTTGAGCTCAGTGAGAAAACAAAACAATGCAACAATACATATGCATGCATTCAATTCATATCTTTGGTCTGGTATATAAGTTTGCAATGTGCTATAGAAAGGATAGGTGACCGCCGCACCTCTATACACGAGTGTGTGGAAACGCCCAATGAAAATGGCACTGTCGCCCCACATGCACCCACCATGGACAATATACATCCCATGAAAATGGCATGTCTGTACCGGTTGCCCATACCAACACGTAAGCCCCTGTTGGCGAGGGCTTACAAACTGGACTCGCAACTAACCAACCCTAATGTCAAAAAATGTATCCAAGGCCTCACCCCAGCATCCCTCAATACATCCATAGAGATAGAGCTAGGGTCTGGTGACCAGGCTGAACCACAATGCCATGTCCCCCCCCTGATTCCCTACGACATATTAGTTCCGCTAAGGTAATGGCGATACGACGATGTTAGTGGACAAGACTTGAGTAGAGATAGAGCTAGAGTCTGGTGACCAGGCTGAACCACAATGCCACATCCTCCCCCTGATGCTCCACTCGCATCAAGCACACTAATACTTGCTTAGTGGACATGACTTGAATAGACCATGGCACAATATACCCCGATGAGAACAGCATTGAAGTACCGATTGATACCATCCCTACCCGCACCATGTACACCAGCCAAACACAAACATTCACATGCCTATTCCTACCATCATCAACATCATCATGTTATAATCAATAAATTTAAATATGCATGAACAATAATAATAGAAATATTGGATGACATGTTGAATGCACATAACAATCATACACGCATAAAATCATTCATGGTATTGGACTCAAAAAGTAAAAATAGTTTGTTATTAACCAATTAGTTTAGGTCTTGTTCCCTCACCTTAGCTTGTTAATAGATCCTCTTCCAAGCTTTAGAATCACCTTTATAATGTTATTATATTGCTAGAAGACCTAACAAAATCGATAAAATTTAATTAGAATTAATTCTGAATTTAAAAACCATTCTGTAAACTGAGGGTCGGAGGTAGGGTCGGAGTCATGATCGACCCTGGGTGCGACCCTCCCCCTAATCTGAACTTCCCGAACACTGAGGGTCGATGCTAGGGTCGGATCTGCCATCGACCCTAGGTGCGACCCTCCATGGTTTGAGTCAAAAATATCAGATATCGTTCTCTCTTTCATGGTTGGGTCCTATGGCATACTTTCACAATCCATTCTATACATGTTCTATGGTTTAGAACTATACTTTATTCACCTACATGGTTTTAATGATCTCCTCCATGGTTTTCCATGAAAACCTAACCATGGATGGATGATTTGGGTTTCTTCTAAGTCATATCATCTTCATAAACCATTCTAAAGTTTTAAATAAATCATGGGGAATGTATTCATACCTTAGGTTTGCTGAGATTCAAAGTTTCCTCTAAATTTCCTCTTCTTCCTTAGCCTTTTCTTCAAGTTTTCCTTCTCTTCTTCTCTTCCTTCTCTTCTCTTTCTCTCAATCCAATTAGGGTTGTAAAAGGAGTGAAAGAGGCTTAGGGACGTCCTATTTATAGAGTAAAACCTCCCAAAATAAGTCCCATTGAGTTTAGGAAAGGTTCCAATCGAAATTAGGAAGGTTTCTCAATTTTCGGTTCGTGCTGTTTTTCCCGAATGTCGAGGGTCGATGGGAGGGTCGGACAACTCATAGACCCTGCAACCCATGGTTGAGGGTCGATGGTGAGGGTCGATGGGAGGGTCGGACCTGCCTGTTAAAACCTATGACCCTACCCTCATTTTGACTATTTTTTGGTAAATTTTCATTTTGGTCTTGGGTTTCTTCACACACTTGGTCCACTTGGCTCGACCATGATATGTAGACGGGTCCCGACACCAAATCTAAGGTTAGGCCGGGTTCGTGGCGTGCGGGTCTTACAACTCCACCACCCTTAAAATAAATTTCGTCCTCAAAATTTGAAAGTACGGATCTTACAACTCCTCCATCCTTAAATGAATTTTGTCCCTAAAATTTGAACGAATCTTACAACTCCCCCATCTTTAAAATAAATTTTGTCCTCAAAATTTTGAATTTACTTCGGAGTCAATAGGTGGGAATTCTATTTCCGCATTGCATCTTCTTCCTCCTATCCACTCTTCTCCACGTATTGTCTTTTCCAGGTTACCTTCACATAATAATTATCCCGGCTTTGGAAACATTGTACCTTCCCACTAGTGAACTAGGCTGGTACCACTTCAATAGTTAAACATTCTATTTAATCCAATGATTCCGTGGTCAATACCTTTAATATGGATCTTTAATGTACTTCTTCAACAGTGACAGACGAAATACATCATGCATACTAGACATGGACAGCGGTAACGCTAATTGATATGTAACTTTTCTACGTCTCCCCAAAGTTTATAAGATCCAACACATATATAAATTATGACTTTCCCTTCTTGTCTAATCGTTTCAAACTACGCATAAATGATATCTTCAAAAACACTTTGTCACTTATGGCGAACTCATGGTCTTGGTGTCTCTTCTGACAATCCTGAGCTGTCTTAGCCCTTTTCCTTTGATCTTGTCTACCACTCGATAGTTTTCCTCCATATACTTAGGTCTTAAAATTCTTCATTCACCGACTTCATTCCAAAACTGAGGGGTTTGACATTTCTACCGTACCATGCTTTATAGGTGACATTTACATGGTAGCTTAGTAGCAACTTCAATTCACGATAACTTCTCAACTCAAGTTCCTTGAAATCAATTTTACAAGCTCGGAGCATAGCTCTTAGGATCTGTATAGTCCGCTCCGACTGTCCGTCGGTTTGAGGTAAAATGCGGTACTAAACTTTAACTTTGTCCCCATTGTTTTCTGTAGATCCTCCCAAAACTTTAAAATAAAGCATGAGTTGCTAACCGTTACTAGGCTCTTATACATACCATTCAATCTGACAATATTATCCATATATAGCTTAGTTAGCCGCTCCAAAGCATACTGAGGTCGTATAGCAATAGAATGAGCTATTTTCATAAGGCGATCAACAATCACCCATACTGCGTCAACCGATCTAGGAGTCAGTGGCAAATCAGTGACATAATTCATTGTAATGCACTTCCACTTTCAAACTGGCTCCCATAGTTTTTATTGTAAGTCATGGTGGTTTTTGTCTTTCAGCTTTTACTTGCTGATAATTCAGACACTGGAACACGCACTAAGCCACATTTGTTATCTCTTCAGGTCATGATACATATTGGTACTCCAGGATATCCTGAATATGGAGTACAATGGCTCTTATCCTTATCCTCTTCATAATATCCGAGTCTTTATCTTCATGTATTCAGAGTCTACCTCTGTATCTGAGTACCGTCTCCGCATCCAAAGTAAGTCCGGGCTAGGTTTTTCTTTCTCTAAATCTTCTTGCACCGCTCTTATATACAGATATAACAAAATTACTACTTTTCCTTCGTCCCTAAGTTCTCGCTCAATTGGATCATCACGAGTTTCTATTATATGTTACTTTTTTTCCAAATCTAAATCTGTTGTTGCGGAACATAAGGCAGCATTTATACTGGGTCCTTCTTCGGACTTCATAATCCCCTTTTTGCTTAAGGCCTTAGCTACTAAATTAGCCTTGCTCGGTGACCTTGATTATCACGGTCTTAATCCTTGAGCAATTCCAACCATCTCCTTATCCTAATGTTCAACTCTTTCTAATGAAGAGATAAATAAAACACTTGTAATCCGATATAATCTAAAATTCCTCTCCGTTTAAATAATGTCTCTAAGTCTTGATTGCATGAATCACAATTGTTTACTCCCATCATGAGTTGGGTAACTCTTCTCATGCTTTTTCAGTTTTCTTAAAGCATATGAAATCGCTTATTTTCTTTACATAAACCCGCATCGTAGATCCAATCCGAAAACTCCGATGCATAGGGTAAAAAGTTTTACTGGTGCTGGAACGATCAAGATGGGAGCTGATATCAATCTTACTTTAGAATCTGGAAATATTCTTCACCCTTGTCAGTCAATTTAAACTCATCTCCTTTCCTGGTTAGCTTGGTGAGAGGTATTGCGATCTTAGAGTGGTCCTCCAACAATCGTCTGTAATAACCAGCTAACCCAAGAAACTTCTAATCTCTACAATATTCTTCAGGTGTTTCTCACCCTACAATTGCTTCTATCTTAATAGGGTCCACTTTAATCCCTTTTTATGATGCTACATGATCTAAGAAGATCACTTTGTTTAATCAGGTCTCATATTTCTTGGAATTGGCATAAAGCTTTTCCCTTCTCAGCTGTTGTGAATCTGTTCTAAAATTCATTGTATGAGTTGCTTCATTCTTGGAATAAACCAAAATATCATCTATGAAAACTATGACCGATGTGTCCAACATGTCCTGAAACACCCAGTTCATCAGCTCCATAAAGGATGTAAGGGCATTGGTTAATCCAAACGTCATAATCGAGACCTCATAATTGGCCAACCCTGATTCTAAAAGCTATCTTTGAGATATCGCTGTCCAAATTCTTCAGCTGATGATATCTTGATTGAAGATCAATCTTAGAAAATACCTTTGCTTCTTGCAATTGTTTAAAGAAGTCATTGATCTGAGGTGGTAGTTATCGATTCTTGATCATGAGCTTGTTCGATTCTCGGTAGTCTACACGCAAACAACACTACCATCCTTCTTCTTCATGAATTGCATTGACACTTCCCATGATGCAATACTTAGCCAATTAGAACCCTTGTTTAATAACTATTGTAGTTGCGTCTCAATCCCTTTAACTCCATAGAAGCTACTCTACAGGTGCCTTTGACACGAGTATCGTCCTTGGTAACAAGTCGATGACGAACTCAATCGCACGATCAGGTGATAACCTAGTAAGACTCCTGGAAACACATCAGGGAATTTATGCATCACATCAATATCTGTCATCTGTGGTGCTTCTTTGGCAACGTATACCACAGATACCATATATCCAACTCATTTCTCTTTGAAGCATCTCTTCGCCTTTAGCATAGAGCGGATCCGCTTTCACTTCCTAGGCAACATACTCCCAATGATATTAAATCATATGTTATTTTTATTCTTGAATGATAACCTCTTCTATGCACATAACAACTTTGTAGAGTGTTGAGACAACTAGTCTATTTCCAAGATGACGTCAAAGTCTACCATCTCAAGTCGACTCAGGTTGCATCCAAATTATGTTCATCCATAAGATTTGGACATTGTTCGTAACACTCATCCCATACAACATCTAGTCCAAAGGGCTTGAACTAGAAAAATCTGGTATAAGGTCTTAAGAGCTTGTTTAGTTCCTTCATCTCTTATGATTTTCAAAGACTATTGCTAACAATCTCATATCTTGAAAAGTTCATTAGCTTATATTTCCTTAATCACTTCTGTTCTATCCTGATCTCTCTTTCATATACCTCGAAAAATATCTTTTGATTGTTACCTCATATCCCAAGTTTATCTATAAGCATTAGGGTATATGCTTATAGATTCATTAATTCATCTAAACTCTTTTGGTCTTTTCTTAATCAATCACTCAACATTTGGCATAACTCAATTATCATTGTATTAAATCGAGTACTACTTATGCCATGACTTTATCCTTGTATCCACTCTTAAATTTACCTTTAGGAATCTTCTACCTTGTCAAAATTCGTACCGATATAGCCATCCTTAACTCTACTTGAGTGCTATCTATTTCTTTACTGGCTACTCTTAATAGTTCCCACATTTTCTCGTGCACTCTTTTATAGACATGATTTATATCCATCCATTTAGCAATCTCAAAACAAATCCTCTATTACTTCATCTGAGGTTCATTGGCTATGACATTTAATCTGAATTTAATCATCTTTCTTCCAATAATCCCATTATCACTAAACATCTTTATCAACAAAGGTCAGGGAGTTTATGAATCAGAATGTGCGTCCAAAATAATTCTCTTCCTTCTTTCAATTATCATAATGACAACCACTTACTTTATCTAGCGAATCTAGGTTTCAAGGATCAGGAGTAAATCTGTGGTAATCCAACTGGCATCAAAAGATCATTAAATTACACGGTGGTCCAAATATATGAAAATAGAGGTTCTACAGTTCTTGACCTCCTGGTTACAGGTTTCATCGAATATATAATGTCATTGGTCAAGGCACTACAGGAGTAAATCTGGAGAAAGATTTCGTACATCGGTAAATCAAGTATAAATCAATAGATGTATGCTCAACATGATTAAACATTTAACTGTTCATTCAGTTCATATCTCTGTTCATGTTGTTGATCATGAGAGTGGTTTAGATTGGTATAATCAGGACTAATACTAAAGCAACAATATCTATAACTCCAATTGACAGGTTAATTCAAGAAGGTATCCTGTCAAGGTACGAGAATTAAAATCAAGTATGTGCATCCTCTATAATCATAAGAGTAAATCAATAATGCACCGCATCCTATATAAACCTATCTAGATATATGGCCATAATAGATTTGATCCTTTACTGAAAATGTCTGAGGTATCATCTTCAGAAGATATTCTTCAATCCTTGTCGGATCATTCTGTCATGATGCAACTATCCCATACAACGGTGGCTGATAAGGTTAACCACCTTGATACACTGCTTATTGTGCACCAAACTTCTGCACTGGGGTGTGCATTACTGGGACTTGCTATGTGGTAGGCTCTGTGTTATAGCTAACAGGTGTTGAGATACAGTGATGCTACCAATTGGTACCATACTTGGTCTGACCCAGAGGTGTTGATGTAGCATTGGCAATTTGGATAGAAACTTGCATAGTCGGTCTCATTTGTGGTTGCTCTTGTATTTTATTGGGTCAAGTTTATTACAACCGTGACCAAGGTAATTGGTAGTCCAGGTGGTTGGCTGGAGTGGCCTGATTGTTCACTTCCTCTTATTTTCTTTAATTTGATTACCAACTCAGATGAGTTTTTCATTACCCGTTCTCCACCTGATAGTGGTGGGGTCAAGTTGCAACCTCTTCTTAATGCTCAGCGGATAATGGATCAGCTTGTGGTGGATCTCACCCTGAGTCTCCATGTCACCCAGGGGTATAGCTTCATTTTATTGTAGTTACTCTTATCCTTAATGTATAGCTATTGTTCTCTTATCTCTATTGGATTTAGCCCGAGATCTTTCTTTTATCTCTACAGGGTTTTGGCATTACAAGCCATTTTCCTTCTTCCTCTGTCCTACATCGAGTTTCACATCTTGTGAGTACCAACTCGGTATTCTAATTTTCTACTATACAGATGCTTTCTTCTTGCCACTGTACTATATCCTTGTATACTTGGATAACTACCCAACTTATAGATAATACCATATATTGTTTGTTTATTAGGATAATTTTTGGTCTTCTCTTTTTGTGTGAGTGTATATGGTTCCACCTTTTATATGTACATTATCGTCTTGTTTAATTTTTGTCTCAACCAACACAGGTGCTTATGGTTTGTTTGTATTAAAGCTTTTAATTTATCCTAACTCAGCTCATGGACTCCAGTGGAAGTATTTAGGTTTAATGGGTAAGGCCTACGAGATGCTCTGATACCAAGTTGTCACACCCCAATTCTGCACCAACCAGAATGGTGTGATGAACCGTCAATAAACCAACGGTTCAACCAGGATCTCACAATAGGCTATCCCACATATGATAAACCAAAACACATTCCACATTAATCAGAGGTAATAAAATAAATAGCGAAAGTCTTACAGATAATGAACTGAGGTCTAATCATGATAAATAATTAATATTCCATTTATTTCCAAGTAACCAAAATATAACTTAATACATATTACAATATCCAAATACGAAAACTAAATATTAAACGTATCCATCTTTGAAACGCTCGCTTAGCGAACCATGTTCGTTCTCCACAGCTTGCTCATTCATAGCCTCCACCCGTTCATATGTTGGCGTGTAGACAAAATCTTCAATCATAGTACCTGCAACATCAGAAACTAAAAAGAATTGCACGCGCGAGGGTCAACTCTCCAACTTGAGCTCAGTGAGAAAACAAAACAATGCAACAATACATATGCATGCATTCAATTCATATCTTTGGTCTGGTATATAAGTTTACAATGTGCTATAGAAAGGATAGGTGACCGCCGCACTTCTATACACGAGTGTGTGAAAACGCCAAATGAAAACGGCACTGTCGCCCCACATGCACCCACCATGGATAATATACACCCCATTAAAATGGCATGGCTGTACCAGTTGCACATACCAACACGTAAGCCCCTGTTGGCGAGGGCTTGCAAACTGGGCTCGCAACTAACCAACCCTCAAACAATGTATCCAAGGCCTCACCCCAGCATCCGTCAATACATCCATAGAGATAAAGCTAGGGTCTGGTGACCAGGCTGAACCACAATGCCACGTCCCCCCCCCCCCTGATGCCCTACGACATATTAGTTCCGCTAAGGTAATGGCGATACGACGATGTTAGTGGACAAGACTTGAGTAGAGATAGAGCTAGAGTCTGGTGACCAGGCTGAACCACAATGCCACGTCCTCCCCCTGATGCTCCACTCGCATCAAGCACACTAACACTTGCTTAGTGGACATGACTTGAATAGACCATAGCACAATATACCCCGATGAGAATGGCATCAAAGTACCGATTGATACCATCCCTACCCGCACCATGTACACCAGCCAAACACAAACATTCACATGCCTATTCCTACCATCATCAACATCATCATGTTATAATCAATAAATTTAAATATGCATGAACAATAATAATATAAATATTGGATGACATGTTGAATGCACATAACAATCATACACGCATAAAATCATTCATGGTATTGGACTCAAAAAGTAAAAATAGTTTGTTATTAACCAATTAGTTTAGGTCTTGTTCCCTCACCTTAGCTTGTTAATAGATCCTCTTCCAAGCTTTAGAATCACCTTTATAATGTTATTATATTGCTAGAAGACCTAACAAAGTCGATAGAATTTAATTAGAATTAATTCTGAATTTAAAAACCATTCTGTAAACTGAGGGTCGGAGGTAGGGTCGGAGTCATGATCTACCCTGGGTGTGACCCTCCCCCTAATCTGAACTTCCCGAACACTGAGGGTCGATGCTAGGGTCGGATCTGCCATCGACCCTAGGTGCGACCCTCCATGGTTTGAGTCAAAAATATCAGATATCGTTCTCGCTTTCATGGTTGGGTCCTATGGCTTACTTCCACAATCCATTCTATACATGTTCTATGGTTTAGAACTATACTTTATTCACCTACATGGTTTTAATGATCTCCTCCATGGTTTTCCATGAAAACCTAACCATGGATGGATGATTTGGGTTTCTTCTCAGTCATATCCTCTTCATAAACCATTCTAAAGTCTTAAATAAATCATGGGGAATGTATTCATACCTTAGGTTTGCTGAGATTCAGAGTTTCCTCTGAATTTTCTCTTCTTCCTTAGCCTTTTCTTCAAGTTTTCCTTCTCTTCTTCTCTTCCTTCTCTTCTCTTTCTCTCAATCCAATTAGGGTTTTAAAAGGAGTGAAAGAGGCTTAGGGACGTCCTATTTGTAGAGTAAAACCTCCCAAAATAAGTCCCATTGAGTTTAGGAAAGGTTCCAATCGAAATTAGGAAGATTTCTCAATTTTCGGTTCGTGCTGTTTTTCCCGAATGTCGAGGGTCGATGGAAGGGTCGGACAACTCATAGACCCTGCGACCCATAGTTGAGGGTCGATGGTGAGGGTCGATGGGAGGGTCGGACCTGCCTGTTAAAACCTGCGACCCTACCCTCTTTTTAACTATTTTTGGGTAAATTTTCATTTGGGTCTTGGGTTTCTTCACACACTTGGTCCACTTGGCTCGATCATGATATGTAGACGGGTCCCGACACCAAATGTAAGGTTAGGCCGGGTTCGTGGTGTGTGGGTCTTACAACGGTAGACCATAGTATGACCAGAGTAACGACCATAGCCATTAGGAAAGAATTCAGGAACCGTATGGTCGCAGGTATAGTCGCATATAGTGCGACCGTAGGGTATCGACCATACGAGGTAAGGTCGACACAGTATGAGACCGTCGATCCAATCAGACCCCTCTCAACGATCTATTTTTGATTTTTGAGTACTGTAACATGTCACACAAGAATCCTAACTTAAATCTATATAATTTTTAGGTAATTAAATTGATTCAAAGAGAATTACAAGGCTTGGAAGGAGATTAAATTTTGTTAAAAGGTGAGGGAACAAGACCTAAACTAATTAGATAATAAAAAACTGTTTATTTATTGAGTTCAATACCATGATTGATTCTATGATTGTATGCTTGTAATGTGTATCTCACATGTCATTCAATATTACTATTATTACTGCTCATGCATATTTACTTCTGTTTATTTATAACATGATGATGATGATGATGCTAGGAATAGGCATGTGATTGTGTGTGTGGTTCGTGTATTGGATGTGAGTAGAGCATCAGGGGGAAGACGTGACATTGTGGTTCATCCTGGTCACCAGACTCTAGCATTATCTTTACTCAAGTCTTGCCCATTGACATCGTCGTATTGCCATTACCTTAGTAAAACTATTATGTCGTAGGGCATCAGGGGAGGTGGTCTCGGACCATGTGGTCTTTGACTCTACCAGGGAGCCTTAGCTCTATCTCTAAGGATGTATTAAGGGATGCTGGGGTGAGGCATTGGATACACTGGATGGTATTAGGATTGGTTAGTTGAGAGCCTAGTTTGCAAGCCCTCGCCAATAGGGGCTTACATGTTGGTATGGGTAGGGCATCAGAAAAAGTGTTGGCGGTGTGTGATTTGAAAACTTTTGTTCTATCTTTATTCCATGGTGGGTGCATGTAGGATGACAATGGTGTTTGATCCATTGGGTGGATTCAAACACTCATATATAGAGGTGCGATGGCTGCCAAACCTTTCTATAGCATATTATAAACTTAAAAACCAGACCAAAGATATTGAATTGAATGCATGCATATGTTTGTTGCGTTGTTTTGTTTTCTTACTCAGCTAGGTTGTTAGCTTACCCCAAGGTACCATTTTTTTTTTTTAGTTTCTAATGATGCAGGTAATACCGTTGAAGACTACATGAAGGCACCAATATATAGAGATGTGGTAGCTATGGTCAAGCAAGTTGTGGAGGACGAATATGATTCGTCAAGCAAGTGTTTCAACGATGTTTACGCCTAGTATTTAACTTTTGTATTTTGGTAATTGTAATAGTTTATTATATTTATGTTTTGGGTTACATGGAGATAACTGGTTTATTATTTACTTATCATTGTAGACATCAGTTTATTATTAATAAAACTTTTGCTATTTAATTATTTACTCTGATTATTACTGTAGATTGTGTTTTGGTTTAACATGGTTAGCACGGTCTATACAAGATCCTGATTTGAACCATTGGTTTATTCAGGGTTCATCACACCACTGGTTAGTCCAGAATTGGGGTGTGACATAGCACCTTAGCGGGGGCATGGTGGTTTGTGGGAGTGGTGCCGAGGATCTCTACTAGGGTGCGACCCGTTTCCCTTTATTTCACATGCATCATTTTTCACCCATGGACGCATGTCCTGTACTTTTGTAGGGGGCATTACTAAGAGAGGGGAAGTTCGACTGTTCAGGAGGGAGGAACGAACATATGTCTAGGGGGAGGAATCAAGCATAGTCCAAGGGAGGAGGTATGAACAGATCTCTGCTGGAGTACAGCTAAGACCATGGTCGCATACACAATTGATTGTGCGCACAATTGCTTTTTATTTATTTACATCAATTAAGTGTTGTGGTAGGATTGCATCGATACTCGAGTTTTCGCTGAGCTAGGATGGGAGCTCACCCTTTGATATCGAAAGTTTTTCAGCATTTGATGCAAATACCTCTTTAGTAGTTGGCCGTATGAAATCCGCACTAGTGGAGGACACCTCTACTGGCGAGGACTTGATCATGACGAGGATTGTCCCTATGACGACTGCATCTACAAGACCTAATCTAGCACCTGGTCTCTCCCATCTTGATATATGTAGATAGATGATGGTTTGGTCTATCAACAGCAGCCTTACTCAGATTTACTCTAGGATATATTACGATAGAGAAATTTTCAACTACCACCCAAAAAGAATTGACCAAATCACCTACCACCCAAGTTGTTTAAAAAAATCACCTACCACCCAAGTTAGACAAACTTTTATCAAAAAGATCCAAAAGAATCTAACAGAGCCCTTAGTTGTTGAAGTCAGCTGTTACAAAATACTTGAATGACAATAATACCTTTATTGTCAAGTTCTCTAATGAGAATACATGAATTTTTTTTTATTTTTTTTTAAGCTCGAGTACCCCTTGAATTAATCTGGACTAATCTGATCTCCGATTGATTTGCTTGGAATTTCGTTTCAGTACCCAATTAAAAAAAATAAAAATCCAACTCCATTAGTAGTTTTCTTGCAATTTCTATCTCAAGAACTTCATTGTGGGAACAGGAATTAAAATAAAATTAATTTAAATTCAGGTAGAGAAACCATCAAAGATGAAGGATGCAATTGGGGTTTTCTTTCTTCTAGGGTAACGTTCTTCCATTTCGATCCCAATATGTTTGACATTTCTTTGAACTCGGCATCTGGGTTCTCTTTCTTTACCTGTATCAACATTCCCAAAGGATAATTTCAAGAGAAATCAAGTAAAAAAACTTCTAAATATGTGATTCTATTTCATACCCGTGTTTACCTCATTCCACTAGTCTTTGCACCATAGGATATAAGCTGGAGATGTCTTTTTGATGTCTAGACCTGCCTTCTTGCTCTTGACGTTCTTCTCTTGCCCCATTTCTCTCAGAGATTGAACAAGAGGGAAGTTCTGCATGAAGTCAAGAGAAACAAAGTAAAGATCAAATCAGAAATCAAGATCAAGAAAAGCTAACCAAAAAAAGAGGGATCAACCGGATATACCATGGTCAGTTTGAACTCCTTTAATTTCTACAGCTTCTTCAACTCCAATTGCAGCTTCTCCTGCTCTTTGCCCCAGTTTTCAAGTTCTTCCTCTTTCTGCTTCAGCATCTCATCTTTGACCTTCAAGAGCTCTTCAATCTTCTCCGTCTCAATGCGCAACTACGCAAGCTTCTCTTGAATTTCTTGCAACTCCTCAAATGATTGCTTAGATTCCTTGGATTTCTTGGTTTGCTTGTGCGTCCGAGGCTGAGAAAGTTGTTCACTTTTCTCCTTGCCCTCATCAAATCCGACTGATGGCAAAGGAGAAGGAGAGGATTGAGAAATTTTTCTGGAACATTTGAGCTCTTTTTTCCTTTTTTTTCTTTTTTGATAAAATATTGCAGAGAAACAGAGAGGAATAAGAAAGGGGTATAGACGTCCACACATAATTTGAACTTTTTCCCATCAGTAAATGGACTAACATTTGTCTAACTTGGGGGGTAGGTATTTTTTTAAACAACTTGGGTGATAGGTGATTTGGTCCATTCTTTTTTTGTAGTAGCTGAAAATTTTCCAGAGAAATCCTATGGGTTAGGATCTGGATAGTCCATGTGGACTGATAGATAGTCCTAGTGAATCTAAGGATAACCCTATTTGGGTTGAAATATGGATAACCCATTCTGGGTTGGAATGTGGATAGTCTTATGTGGGTTAAAATGTGGATAAATTTCCTAGTGGATCTATGGATAGTCCAAGTGGACTAAGGTTTGGATAACCTTTTTTGGGTTAGAATATGGATAGATATCCTAGTGGATCTATGGATAGTCCAAGTGGACTAAGGTTTGGATTCGAATTTGGGTTTCTCCCAAACGGCCTACGTATCCTAGGGTTTGCCCTAGGAATCAGAATCCACGTAGTTCGAACTGGATAACCCTATTTGGGTCAAAATGTTGGTAAGTATCCTAGTGGATCTATAGATAGTCCGAGTGGACTAAGGTGTGGATCCGAATTTGGGATTCTCCCAAATGGCCTACGTATCCTAGGGTTTGCCCTATGAATCAGAATCCGCGTAGTTCCTAGGTCAAACCCTAGGATACGTAGGTCATTTGGGAGAAACCCAAATTCGGATCCACACCTTAGTCCACTCGGACTATCCATAGATCCACTAGGATATTTATCCACACCTTAGTCCACTCGGACTATCCATAGATCCACTAGGATATTTATCCACACCTTAGTCCACTCGTACTATCCATAGAACCACTAAGATATCTATCCATATTCCAACCCAAAAAGGGTTATCCAAACCTTAGTCCACTCGGACTATCCATAGATCCACTAGGATACTTACCCACATTTTGACCCAAATAGGGTTATCCAGCCCGAACTATGTGGATTCTGATTCCTAGGTCAAACCCTAGGATACGTAGGCCATTTGGGAGAAACCCAAATTCGGATTCACAATTTAATCCACTCGGACTATCCATAGATCCACTAGGATATCCCCCATATTTTAACCCAAATAGGGTTATCCACACCTTAGTCCACTCGGACTATCCATAGATCCACTAAGATATTCAACCATTTCAATCCAAGCCCCATTTTGACCCAAATAGGGTTATCCAATCCCGAACTACGCGGATTTTGATTCCTAGAGCAAACCCTAAGATACGTAGGCCATTTGGGAGAATCTCAAATTCGAATCCACACCTTATTCCACTCGGACTATCCTTAGATCCACTAGGATATTTATCTACACCTTAGTCCACTCAAACTATCCATAGATCCACTAGGATATCTATCCATATTCTAACCCAAAAAGGGTTATCCAGACCTTAGTACACTTGGACTTTCCATAGATCCACTAGGATATTTATCCACATTTTGACCTACATAAGGTTATCCACATTCCAACCCATAATGGGTTATCCACAATTCAACCCAAATAGGGTTATCCTTAGATTCACTAGGACTATCTATCAATCCACATGGACTATCCAGATCCTAACCCATAGGATTTCTCAGCCTTTCAAGCATAAATTTCAACTTGAACAAAGAACTTAATCATGCACAACTATAAATCACAGCCATAAACTTTAATCACACCTGAACTACGATGGTGAACCTGATTTTCGGAATAATTCCGTGATACGTAGGCAATCTGATGGATACAGATTCAGTTGAATGATACCAAACCACTTGGTTTGGTTTGGTTTAATAAATAGAGTCTAGTATTGGAAAGGTATAGGAGACCAATTTCAATCGGGCGGTTTGGGTGCCTAACCCCTTCCCATACCCGTAACTTGACGCTTACCCAATTTCTGATGGACCAGAAATCCAATCTAAGGGTCATGAGTCAATTGAAGTCTTACCTTGGGGTGAGATTTCACATTTCTAAGGTCCTAGACCTAAATCTAGGTGGCGACTTCCAAGATTTCCATTATGATATTATGTGTAGGCCACTGTGAGGACAAAGATGGAAATCTTGGAAGTCACCACCTTGATTTAGGTCTAGGACCTTAGAAATGTGAAATCCCATCCCAAGGTAAAACTTCGATTGACTCATGACCCTTAGATTGAAATTCTCGTCCATCAGAGATTAGGTAAGCGTCAGGTTACGGTTATGGGAAGGGATTAGGCACCCAAACCGCCCGATCAAAATCGGTCTCCTATACCTTTCCTATACTAGACTCTATTTGTTAAACCAAACCAAACCAAGTGGTTTGATATCATTGAACTGAATCTATATACATCAGATTGCCTACGTATCATGGAATTATTTCGAAAATCAGGTTCACCATCGTAGTTCAGGTGTGATTAAAGTTTATGGCTGTGATTTATGCTTGTGCATGATTAAGTTCTTTGTTCAAGTTGAAATTTATGCTTGAAAGGCTGAGAAATCCTATGGGTTAGGATCTGGATAGTCCATGTGGACTGATAGATAGTCCTAATGGATCTAAGGATAACCCTATTTGGGTTGAAATATGGATAACCCATTCTAGGTTGAAATGTGGATAACCCTATGTGGGTCAAAATGTGGATAAATATCCTAGTGGATCTATGGATAGTCCAAGTGGACTAAGGTGTGGATAAATATCCTAGTGGATTTATGGATAGTCCGAGTGGACTAAGGTGTGGATCGAAATTTAGGATTCTCCCAAATGGCCTACGTATCCTAGGGTTTGCCCTAGGAATCAGAATCCGCGTAGTAAAATGTTGAATGGCATTGGAGCTCGACAGTAAGCCAATTGTCCATCTCACTTCAAGAGAATGATAGTTCCAACCAAAGCTTGATAGCAAGTTCGATCATTCGTCGAGATTTACAGCCTGTTGGACCGGACTTTTGATTTTGGCCAATTACATCCCGCCTTTACCGGAGACGATCTCATCACTTCTTCATCATCAGAGAAAGATTTCTCATCGGCATTAGACTCTCTCTCCCGTCTATCAATCTGATGGCTTTTCAAGGAGTCTCTATCACAAGCCCTTCTTTTGATTATCAATTTTTATGGCATTGTATCTCGTGATCATGTCATCATTTTATGTACAAATTCATGAATCTGGCTGGAACTCTCATCTATCGTTCATTACATTCGACGGCTTCCCAAGATTCCTATAGGCCCTTCATTTCTCAAGCCAATAAAATGGGATCTTCTCGGTAAGATAAGCCCATTCTACATAAAAAACCAAACACTCTCCCAATGGTAGACCCATGTGGACAGTTTCACATCAGTCCTCTTGGACCTTCAACATCAATACTTGTCAACAAACTTAAAGGTTTCAGGCCTAGATATGATCGCGACTGATTCGACATCTCGATGTAGCTTGTTGAGACACATGTTCCATCTGAACATCTCCAAGAAAGGAAAACATAATTTGACACCACTTTTAATTTTGGTGTGGGACTACATTTCCCTAAGATCTCTTTTAGTGATGATTCAAATAGCTGCCCACCTATCAATGCATGTAGGTGTCAACTTAAACAGTGGGGCAAGGCTACCCATTTGTCATGAAAGTCGTGCCATTCTAATTTTCCCTAAGGGTTTCAGACCATTGGATAAGACCATAGCTTTGGCAATATCCTCACCATATCAGGACTCTTTATTCAACCCAAGATGCATTTTGCAAAAAGAAAAAAAAATAAAGGGAAGAAAAGAAACCTCAGCAAGGGAAAGGCAACCCGAGACAATGGGCAACCCATAATATCTCAGTGCGGATAGGCGACCTGATGCAACCCTACTGCATTGCCCTCTTTGGCCCTTCATAGAAAAATTCAGTGGTTCATGTAGACAAGTGTCATACCCAATCTACCCTCCATAAGGAAAGGAACCCCTCTTGCTCTCCAGTGAATCATACTCGGAAGAGTTAAACAAACCATCATCTATTGGGCTCCATAGCATTACCTTTCAACAGAATTCTATCTTCAAATCCTTTTCTCATGGCCTGGTTACGGATGTAGCCAAATTCATCAAATCATCAGCTCCCTCATTTTTCAAGATTCAGGAAGGGTTTATCAAAGAAGTCACTTTCTACAATCAATCTGTCAATCTTCCCCTGACCTTGGAAGCATGGTCAAATTCTAGATGCAATCTAGGTTCAACCTAGTTCTAACTCTGTTAGATTGCCTATTTCCTTCTATCTTGCCCTAGCACACTACAGTAGTGGTCTGTCACAACGTGTAGACACTGGGGCATAGATACACCCTATGTAGAGGAATTGAACTTGATCATGAGCGTTACATCTAGGATCCATTGTCTAGTCTGAAGTCACTGACTTTCCTAGTCAATAGAAGTAGGTCCGTCCAAGTTGGTTTTTTGCCAATTTCTCAGTTCTCCCAATCCTATTGATGAAGAAAATCCAATGTGGTCACTCACCTGTTAAGATTTGGTCACCAAATTCTCTGAAGAAACACTTTAAATCCTTTGCTCCTCATGCCTACTTTGGGGCCATGGTTCATTCATCTTTCAAAATAGGCACAACAATGTTGCAAAGCCCTGAGCTTTTCATGAGCCTAGATCAAGGGCCATACCCATGTCACATTTCATCGCCGTTTGGTTATTCTACCAATTTGGTCTACCATAATGCACAGTCAAAGAACTTAGTTGATCAGATGCCCCTCGATAGTCTAACACCAAGGTCAATCAATAAAATCACTTTGGTTAGAGACTGTCAAGCTCCCCTCATTCTTGTCCAAAATCCTCGCTAGAGTTTCTTTCAATCCAAAATCCAACAACACCAATGTTTGCTAAAGAAAATCATCACCTTCAAATTTCATGGAACCCTTCAAAGGGAGTAACCAAGTCATCCCTACCGTGCTGAAATTGAGTCAAACTTTCAGTACCAAGTCATAAATGGTAAATTTTAAATCTAAGTATCATGCCAGCAAAGTCCATGACACCATTTCCATTGATGCCAGGTTTTGTGCCATCACCAATAAAGCAGGGGCAAAAAAAAAAAAAAAAAAAAACTTGGAAAACTGCCAACGAATTCATCATCATTTTGGTTCATCCGAAAAAAAAAAAAAAAAAAATAAAAAAAAAAAAAATTAAAAAAAAAAAAAAAAAAAAAAAAAAAAAAAAATTTTTTAAAAAAAAAAAAAAAAAAATAAAAAAAAAAAAAAAAAAAAAAAATAAAAAAAAAAAAAAAAAAAAAAAAAAAAAAAAAAAATCACACCCCAATTTTGGTCTAACCCTAGGAATGGTGTGATGAACCGCTAATAAACCAACGGTTCAACCAGATCTCAAATAGGCTATCCCCACGTTATCCGAACCTCCATACATCCACATGTCATAATCGGTGAGTAAATACACAATAGCGGAAGTCTTATAATAAAATGAACTGAGGAACTAAATGATATTAATAATTTAATAGCAAATTATTCTGTATTCAACTGAGACATAAATATTAAATATCAAATACATGTCTGAATAAAATCCAATTAAAGAAAACCTATAAAATATCTAATCAAATACACACGAGTTGCACTCGCAAGAGGAGTCGTGTGTATCCACTTCAGCTTCAACTTCCATAGCTGCCACGTTCCCGTACGCAGACGCATTCATGTAGTCTTCGACGGTATAACCGGCATCATCAACTAAAAATATTCCACGTCGAGGGGTGAGCACACAACACGGCTAGTGAGCAGCCTAAACAATGCAACAATACATATGCATGCAAAAAGTCAATTTATATCTTTGGTCCGGCTTAAAGTTTGCATGGTATGCTATAGAAAGGTTGAGGTAGCCAAAGGTCACGTTTATTGACTCCGCCTCTATACACGAGTGTGTGACGTTACCCGAAGATCACGTTTATCGTCAACTCACATGCACCCAATCATGAACATTATATAACAAAGGTTACGTTTATTGCTATATAGTGCCATACCAACACGTAAGCCCCTGTTAGCGAGGGCTGCAAACTGGGCTCGCAACTAACCAATCCTAATGCCAAACAATGGTATCCAAGGCCTCACCCCAAAGATCCCTCGTAATGCCCATAGAGATAGAGCTAAGGCCCCCGGTAGAGTCGAGACTACAAGGACCGAGACCACCTCCCCGATACTCTACGACATAATAGTTCCGCTAAAGTAATGGCGATACGACGATGCCAATGCACAAGACTTGAGTTAGAGATAGAGCTAAAGTGCCGAGACCCGCCAAAGGTTAACGCTTATTGACGTTCTCATCACACCTCCCCGATACTCGCCGCATCAAGCACATCAACCACACACATACAAGCACATGCCTATTCCTATCATCATCATCATCATGTTATAAACAATAAAGTAAATATGCATGAACAAGTAATAGAAATATTGGATGGCATGCCGTATGCACATTACAACATATTCGCATAGAATCAAGCATAGCATAGGACTCAAGAAATAGAAAACAGTTTATTATTAACCAATTTAGTTTGGGGTTAAGGTTCCTCACCTTAGCTTGCTATAAGATACTTTTCCAAGCTTTAAATTCACCTTTACAATGTTATTATATTGCTAGAAGACCTAACAAAATCGATAGAATTTAATTAGAATTTATTCGGAATTAAAAACCATTCTGTCAACTGAGGGTCGATGCTAGGGTCGATGCTAGGGTCGATGGGTCTATCGACCCTCCCTTCTTTCCCGGACTTCCCGAATGCTGAGGGTCGATGGTCAGAAACACCGAGGGTCGGATGGTCATCGACCCTGGGTGCGACCCTCGGTGCACTCTGGTCCAATTTCCACTTTTTAATCCATTCTTCGTGTTTGGGGTCCTATGGTTTGTTCCCACATACCATTAAACGTTCATTCCATGGTCTGAAACCATGAATCATCCTCCTAGATGGCTTTCATGCATTCTCCTAGGGTTTTCCATGAAAACCTAACCATGGATGGATGGTTTGGGTTTCTCCGAGATCGCTCTCTCTCCAATAACTATCCTAAGGTCTGTAGAAACTCATGGAATTAGTATCCATACCTGAGAAGATTTATCTTTCTCTGTAACTCTCCTCCTTTTTGCTAGGTTCTCTTCCTTGCCTCTCTTCTTCCTCTTTTCCTTCTCCTCTCTTTCTCTCAATTCAATTAGGGCTGTGAAAGGAGTGAAAGTGGCTTAGGGACGTCCATTAAATAGAGTAGGAACATCCTAAATAAGTCCTTCTGAGATTTGGAAAGAATCCCAATCGAAAAAATATAGAAATTTCCTAATTTCTATATTCGGCGTAAGCCGAGGGTCGATGGGAGGGTCGATGATCCCGTCGACCCTAGGGTCTTAAGCTGTCCGACCCTCCCTCCAAAACCGAGGGTCCGACTTTCTGTTTTGGGAGGTCCGACCCTGCTTAGCTGGGTATGCGACCCTTCCCCTATTTTAAGTGTTTTTGGGTCGATTTGATACCTGGGATCTCGATCTCCTTCACGCCCTTGGTCCATTTGACTCGACCATGATGGGTAAACCTGGTTCAAGGTGGTAAGACCGGGTTAGATTGACACGGGTCTTACAACTCCCCCCAACTTATAAAAATTTCGTCCTCGAAATTGTACGTACCTCCCGAATCAAATAAGTGAGGGTATTGGTTTCTCATAGCATTTTCTTCTTCCCATGTAATTTCTTCCATGTCTCTACTTTTCCAAGTGACCTTAACATAATAGATATCTCGGTTGCGTAGACGTTGAACCTTTCGACTAGTGATTTCCGTTGGTGTTACTTCAAATGTCAATTCATCAGCCCACTCGGCAAATCCACCGTCAAGACATGCGTTGGGTCTTTGACATACTCCTTCAATAGGGAAATGTAAAATACGTCATGTACACTTGACATAGATGGCGGTAGTGCTAAATGATAAGCTACTTTTCCACGCTTAGCCGGAATTTCATATGGTCCGACATATCTTGGACTTAGTTTTCCCCCCCCGTCCGAACCTCTTCAATCCTCGCATAGGCGATACCTTCGAAAATACTTTATCACCTACGGCGAACTCTAGATCTCTTCGCCGAGCATCCGCATATTGCTTCCGACGGTTCCCGAGCTGTTCTTACTCTTTCCTTGGTGATGTCGACCACTCGACAAGTCTCTTCAACAAATTTCGGTCCAACAATGCTACGCTCTCCAACTTCATTCCAAAACAAGGGAGTTCGACACTTCCCGCCATACACGGCTTCATAAGGTGACATCCGTATAGTAGCCCGATAGCCGTTATTGTAAGCCTAACTCGATCAATGGTAACTTTTCATCCCATGATCCCTTGAAATCAATTACACATGCTCGTAGCATATCTTCTAGAATCTGAATTGTACGCCCGACCGGTCCGTCCGTCTGCGGGTGGAATGCAGGACTAAACTTTAGCGTTGTTCCCATAGCCTTTTGCAGCCCTTCCCAAAATTTGGAAGTAAATCGTGGATCTCTATCGGACACAACGCTCTCTCGGTACACCGTGTAACCGAACAATATTATCCACATACAGCTTTGCTAACCTTTCCAAAGGTATACCGAGGTCGTATAGGTATAAAGCGGGCTGTTTTAGTCGACGGTCCACAATCACCCAAACCGGGCCGACTACTCGAGGAGTCAATGGTAGTCCCGTGACGAAGTCCAAAGTGATGCAGCCCCATTTCCATGCCGGTTCCGTAAATGGCCGTAACAATCCCGCGGGTCTTTGTCGCTCAGCCTTTACTTTCTCGACAATTTAGGCATTGAGACACCGAACTTAGCTACATCCGCTTTCATTCCCCTCCACCAATATAATTTCTTCGGATCATGATACATTTTTGTACTTCCGGGATGTATCGAATAGATGGTGGTATGGGCTTCTTTCATCGGCCGGTGTCTAATGTCCATACTCTGCTTCGGGTACACATATTCTTCCTTTGTATTTCAGTACCTCTCGTCGGCCCAAGGTGAACTCAGGGTTAGTCCTACCTTTCTCAATATCTTCTTGTACTCGTTCTCCCGATAAGGATCCGCTTTGATAGCCGCCTTCACTTCATCCACTATATCCGGTATAATCTTCAATGCCGCGAACATATTTGAAAACCGATGAATAAACCCTTGGTTAGCTGATTCATCCGCTGTATCTATCACATACCGCTCGCGGCCGCGATTGAACACTATTCCGTTGGTACACATTGCCGCAGCCGCGCTAACTTCTCCTTGAGATTTAATCACCGCTTTTCTCGCTTAATGCATCCGCTACTACGCTCGCTTTTCCCGGATGATACCGGATATCACAATCATAGTCTTTCAATAGTTCCAGCCATCTTCTTTGTCTCATATTCAACTCCTCCTTCGATTAAATAAATAAGTAAGACTTTTATGGTCCGACTTAATCCGAAACTTCTCTCCGTATAGGTAATGTCTCCATATCTTGACAAAGATGTACAACCGCCGCTAACTCCAAATCATGAGTGGGATAATTTTTCTCATGTACCTTTAACCGCCTTGAAGCATAAGCAATCACTTGCTCTCCTTGCATAAGCACACATCCTAATCCCAATCCCGATGCATCGCCGTATAAAGTAAATGTCCGGTCCCGAACGGGAATGGTCAAAATCGGGCGGATATCAATCTGGCCTTCAATGTCCGGAAGCTCTTCTCACATTTATCCGTCCACACAAACTTTTCACCTTTCTTGGTCAAACCGGTGAGAGGTACGGCAATCCGAGAATAGTCTTCTACGAATCTCTCCGGTAATAACCGGCTAGACCCGTAAAACTTCTAATTTCCGAAACGCTCTTTGGTGCTTCCCACTTCACAATAGCCTCGATTTTGCTGGGATCCACTTTGATTCCTTTGGCGGATACTACATGGCCTACGAATGCGACTTCACTTTGCCAAAACTCGCACTTTGAAAATTTGGCATATAGCTTCTCTTTCCTTAACCGCCGTAGGGCTGCGTTTAGGTTCTTGATATGGGTTTCCTTGTCCTTGGAGTATACCAACATGTCATCAATAAATACTATAACCAACGTATCCAAAGATATCGTGGAAAACTCGGTTCATAAGTTCCATGAACGTTGCCGGGCATTAGTTAATCCGAAAGACATCACCAAAAATTCATAATGTCCATATCCGGTCCCGAACGCCGCCTTCGGAATGTCCCCTTCCTTAATCTTCGCCGGTGGTAGCCCGATCGAAGATCAATTTTTGAAAATACTCTTGCTCCTTGTAACCGATCGAACAAGTCATCGATCCGAGGTAGTGGGTATCGATTCTTGATTGTCGGCTTGTTCAACTACCGATAGTCGATACATAATCGAACGCTACCATCCTTCTTCTTTACGAACAACACCGGTGCCCCCCGTGGAGATATACCGGGTTGAATATAACCCTTGTCCAGCATTACAAACTCGTGGCACGGCCGGGTGGTAATCCGGGTAGTTCCTCCGGAAATACGCCGGGGTAATCCCGCACGACGCCAATGTCTTCCATTCGTGGTGCTTCCTTGGTTAGGCTCGACCACCGATACTAGGTACCCGACCGCTCCCTTCTCAAGGCACTTCTTAGCCTTTTTACCGCTGAAAGTATGAGCTTGCGCCTCCGGGGAAGTTTGGTTCCCGAGAAACTGAATTCCGCCCCTTCTTTGTCTTTGAATGTTAGCTTCTTCTCGGCGCATAACAGATTTGCTGAACGCCGAGCTAACTAATCCATTCCTAAGATGACATCGAAGTCCGCCATCTCAAGTCGTATCAATGTTGCATCTAAAATCTGTTCCCCAATGAGAACCGGACATGGTCCATAACTTTTTTCTAATTCCACTTCTAACCCCATCAGTGACCGTACAAGTAATTTATAGTCTAATGTTTTGATGGGTAATTTTGTCTTCTTTCCAAATGACACGGATATAAATGAATGAGTAGCTCCGAAATCGAAGAGTACTGGGCGGGTACGCCATTTATAGGTACAATACCCGTGATTCATCTTTACTTAGTCTACATGCTCATTCAATGTATTTATAACTTTAAGAGTTTCGGCCATATACCGGGACCACATCGGGTGATGCGGCCGCATCCCCGGACGTAACAGCATATACACGCCCCCGATGGAATTGTTTCTTGGGCTTAGGGCACTCCCTTGCCATATGTCCCGGTTGGTTGCGCTAAAAAACACTTCGGGACTTCGGAATTTGGCTTTGGCCGAGGTTGAGCTGCCGGAGTAGTCTTGGTTGCAGCAGTGAAAATTCCCGAGGACGGAAGGGCTTATACGCCCCGCTATTGCCTCCGCTGTAGGAGTTTCCGGCTGGCCTTTTGATGCCCTTGTTCCGAGTAAAATAACTTTCCTTCCGGCTCGATTCAATAACTCGAGCAATCCGGACAGCTTCATTATAAATTTTCTTCTCTAAGCCCGTAACATTTTCTCTCCGATGCTTCCTCTTAGTCCCGTGACAAACCTACGGGTTTTGGTTTCTTCTTCTTGCATACTCAGGCGGTGCGAAGAAAAATAGCTCTTCATAACGCCGTTGGTACGCATCCACCGACATCCGTCCCCGATAAAGACTCGAGAACTCCTTCTCCATCGAATCTCCCAAGCTTCGTGGAAAATATTTCTCGAAGAATGCTTCTTTATATATAGCCCATGCCGGTAGGGCGTGCTTGGTCAGGAAGTATGTCTTCGTGGATTTCCACCAATGATGTGCGCCGCCCTTGAGCATGAAGGTGGCACATAGCACTTTCTCTTCCTCCGTAATAGTCATCATGAGGAAGTTTCTCTCCATCTCGTCTATCCAAAGTGGGCTGGCCATAATGGATCAGACGGCTTGCCGTTGAATTCTCCGGGTTTCATCTTCAAAAATCTCTCCACTAGCCGGGAGTGGTCCAGCTGGATTCTGGGGGTTTGCCCCGAACATATAGGGTGGATACCGGTGATTCCCTTGAGCCGCTTCCCGAGCCCGGACGGAATCTGCGCAGCCGGTTGCCGAGGTGTCCGAGGAGCTGGGTGGTTACCCACCGGTGCCGCACCGGCTTGTCCCGTGTGCATGGGTGCAGCCCGAGTGGCTTGAAACATTATTCCCATGGCAACCTCGCATCCGAGCCCCGCGCGGGTTGCATCCGGCCGCAGCCGCCGCGCGATTCATCACCACCGTTGCTAGCCTCGTGGTGGAGGTGGCAAGTTTGTAGGGTTTACCGGTTCCGGATTTCCCGGTACATGGTTATTCTCTTGACTAGTCTCCTCCACGGGTGGTGGTGGTGGGACCGTGTTTCGGGTCCTGTCGGGTCACTCTACGCCCGACATATATTTCCTTCGAGATGGGTGGTGCCTCGAAAATCATCAAAATCGGTGAGAAATCATTTATACTTCATGTAGGCACGCTAACCGATATAAAATTCAAAAATCCTCAATTCATTCCCGTTAAAAATACCGTCTTTTCTATGTAGGGTCGATGGTGAGGGTCGATGGTATGTCCGACCCTTGGTATCCGACCCCGGAATGACCTGCTCTTCCCGAGAGCCGAGGGTCGATGCGAGGGTCGATGGGTATCCGACCCTCGGCCCGACCCTCGATTTTCCCGCCGATTCCCGAGAGCCGAGGGTCGATGGGAGGGTCGATCCGAGGGTCGATGGTGTCGGGCCGAATTGTCCGACCCTCGACCAAAAATCAGATTTTTAAGATCCGATTCTCGGGTCATTTCTCACTATTCCTCCTCCGCTTCGACTGCTCTCTACTCTCCGAGCCGCTACAAGGTGCCACTCTACTGTTTTTGGTCGGTTTAACTCCGGGTTTCAACGCCCACGCCATCCCCCACGTATGTCTTCCCGTTTTTACCCGTTTTTAGGTTTTCTTTTCTAGGTTTCTCGCCCGCTTAACTCATATTTTTCAAATTAAACTTTTTCCAACCGTAAAAATTCGATTTTTATTGGGGGCTTTTGTTATTGGTGTCTCGAGGAACGAAAGCCCTCAAAAAAATTTTTGAGTTTCATCGGCTGGTTATCGCGAAACTTGAAATTTTCTTTTTGCCCTAATTTGTCGACATTTTCGATTTTTCTTGAATTTCTTCAAATTGGACATCGCCGCTAAAATTTCCTACCGCATGTGGGTTGTAGTATATGTTTTAGCCTACGTAAGTTCTCATACCCACTTGTATGGTGAGAATTTGAGGTTTTCCGGCCAACTTACGCCATTATTAAATAAATTTTGGGTTTTTATCCTACTAACTCCTTGTTTCCCTTCTCTTTCTTATTTTGCGGATACTATGGCCCGCACCAAAGTACCCCGGGGTGCGTGATCCGCTTCGCCTCCGCTCGAACGAAGCCGAGGCACAGGATGCCGACTATGCCCGTAAGAAGGCTGAAGGGGGTCGCATGGTGAACTTGGCCGAGCTAGCCTTGTTCAACGTAGAGGGAGCGCTTGGCGATATGGGGTGGCCCTCCCGTCATCACATACGACGCGTGCACCCGTCCGGACTTGGTACGCCGGCCTATTGTAATCTCCGGGTGGTGGGGAATTACAATGATGTTGAGCACGGCCGGAGTTGCGCATCACCGCTACGCCAAGGGGGTGCACATTTCCTTTGATTTTCGGCGCTGGCCGGCCGATCCGCTGGGCATTCCCTATGATGGCCCCATGGTGTACGCGTGGCGCCGGAGAGCCACGCTTGTTGAGATGGAGATGAGGGCAGAGATCGACAACCGGCTGCTCCGTCCCGATGGATGGCCGATGAGAGCTTGCTACTTGCGCCCAGCTCCACGGGTCTTCTCGCAAGATTATTCAAAGCACAATCCGATCCCGGCAGAGTGGGCACTATGAGAGGGTATCTCACCGACACGCTTCTTGATCCACAGGATATGCACTCGACACCGGTCCGCCTTCCATACATCATCATGCGGACGATGATTAGTGCTACATTGTCCGGCCATAGGGGTAATCTACCCTATGGACGCATGATTACAAAGGCAACCGACCCGCCCGGGGGTGGATCTGGTAGATGAGAAGATCCGAGGAGAAGACCTTCTCGCCGCCTCTAGATTGGGAGGCTATCCGCAAGATGGGGCCGCGAGATGCCGAGGTTAGCGATGAGGAGAGGAACGCGATGGTGCGCCCTCACACTCGGGTCGAGATGGCCGACGCCGAGGCCGCCGCCGCCGCTAGAGCTCGTGGGGATCCGGGCCGACGATGACGATCGTATGTATATGGATCGCCGACTCGATACCACCGCCATCACCCACACATGCGGCCGGAGTTGGTACATCTCTCGCGGCGGCCCCCGCACCCGAGGCTGGTCCTTCCCATTCGGCCGATCCTTCACTTCCACCTTCAGCCATGATGGAGATGCCGCAGAGATCGGGGATGCTCGGCGCAGATCTGATCCGAGGATGGATGAGCTGTTGGCCGCTCAAAGACGCATCGACGCGCGGATGGGAGAGCTCCTAGAGGTGCAGCGCGCGACCGATCGAGGATAGCCGGGCCTCACGCCTAGTCTCCGGCACGACCCGCACCCGGGTGGCCCGGTTGACTAGGGTCTATGCCGAGGACTATGACGGAGATCGTGAGGCCCCGCCTCCTCCTTCGCCTCCAGCTTCTTGATTGTACTTTATTTTTCTTGTACTACGCAGTAACCCGTCCGGGTTGTGGACTGTACTTCGCTTTTCGTTATATATATATATATGTTTTGTTTCGCTCTCATTGTTATGTAACCCGTTTCTCTTTTAATAGATGCATTATTCTCCTTTAGATTTTGTCTCAAACATCACCGGTGCTTACAATGTGTTAATATTACTGTTTTTATTTTTATCCTATCCCGGCCCACAATTGTGTTGAATGTATGCTAGTTCAGCGGACAAGGCCCGAGATGCTCGATACCAAGTTGTCACACCCCAATTTTGGTCTAACCGAAATGGTGCGATGAACCGCTAATAAACCAACGGTTCAACCAGATCTCAAATAGGCTATCCCCGCGTTATCCGAACCTCCATACATCCATGTCATAATCGAGTAAATACACAATAGCGGAAGTCTTATAATAAAATGAACCGAGGAACTAAATGATATTAATAATTTAATAGCAAATTATTCCGTATTCAACCGAGACATAAATATTAAATATCAAATACATGTCCGAATAAAATCCAATTAAAGAAACCTATAAAATATCTAATCAAATACACACGAAGTTGCACTCGCAAGAGGAGTCGTGTGTATCCACTTCAGCTTCAACTTCCATAGCTGCCCGCGCCCCCGCACGCGGACGCATTCATGTAGTCTTCGACGGTATAACCCGCATCATCAACTAAAAATATTCGACGCCGAGGGGTGAGCACACAACACGGCTCGCTGAGTAGCCAAAACAATGCAACAATACATATGCATGCAAAAAGTCAATTTATATCTTTGGTCCGGCTTAAAGTTTGCAGGATGCTATAGAAAGGTTGAGGTAGCCAAAGGTCGCGCTTATTGACTCCGCCTCTATACACGAGTGTGTGACGTTACCCGAAGATCACGCTTATCGACAACTCACATGCACCCAATCATGAACATTATATAACAAAGGTTACGCTTATTGCTATATAGTGCCATACCAACACGTAAGCCCCCGTTAGCGAGGGCCGCAAACCGGGCTCGCAACTAACCAATCCTAATGCCAAACAAGGGTATCCAAGGCCTCACCCCAAAGATCCCTCGAATGCCCATAGAGATAGAGCTAAGGCCCCCGGTAGAGTCGAGACTACAAGGACCGAGACCACCTCCCCGATACTCTACGACATAATAGTTCCGCTAAAGTAATGGCGATACGACGATGCCAATGCACAAGACTTGAGTTAGAGAAAGAGCTAAAGTGCCGAGACCCGCCAAAGGTTAACGCTTATTGACGTTCTCATCACACCTCCCCGATACTGGCCGCATCAAGCACATCAACCACACACATACAAGCACATGCCTATTCCTATCATCATCATCATCATGTTATAAACAATAAAGTAAATATGCATGAACAAGTAATAGAAATATTGGATGGCATGCCGGATGCACATTACAACATATTCGCATAGAATCAAGCATAGCATAGGACTCAAGAAATAGAAAACAGTTTATTATTAACCAATTTAGTTTGGGGTTAAGGTTCCTCACCTTAGCTTGCTATAAGATACTTTTCCAAGCTTTAAATTCACCTTTACAATGTTATTATATTGCTAGAAGACCTAACAAAATCGATAGAATTTAATTAGAATTTATTCGAAATTAAAACCATTCTGCCAACCGAGGGTCGATGCTAGGGTCGATGCTAGGGTCGATGGGTCTATCGACCCTCCCTTCTTTCCCGGACTTCCCGAATGCCGAGGGTCGATGGTCGAAAACACCGAGGGTCGGATGGTCATCGACCTCGGGTGCGACCCCGGTGCACCTCGGTCCAATTTCCACTTTTTAATCCATTCTTCGTGTTTGGGGTCCTATGGTTTGTTCCCACATTCCATTAAACGCTCATTCTATGGTCCGAAACCATGAATCATCCTCCTAGATGGCTTTCATGCATTCTCCTAGGGTTTTCCATGAAAACCTAACCATGGATGGATGGTTTGGGTTTCTCCGAGATCGCTCTCTCTCCAATAACTATCCTAAGGTCTGTAGAAACTCATGGAATTAGTATCCATACCCCGAGAAGATTTATCTTTCTCCCGTAACTCTCCTCCTTTTGCTAGGTTCTCTTCCTTGCCTCTCTTCTTCCTCCTTTCCTTCTCCCCCTCTTTCTCTCAATTCAATTAGGGCTGTGAAAGGAGTGAAAGTGGCTTAGGGACGTCCTTAAATAGAGTAGGAACATCCTAAATAAGTCCCTCCGAGATTTGGAAAGAATCCCAATCAAAAAAAAAATATAGAAATTTCCTAATTTCTATGTCCCCGTAATCCGAGGGTCGATGGGAGGGTCGATGATCCCGTCGACCCTAGGGTCTTAAGCCGTCCGACCCTCCCTCCAAAACCGAGGGTCCGACTTTCGTTTTGGGAGGTCCGACCCCTCGCTTAGCCGGGTATGCGACCCTTCCCCTATTTTAAGTGTTTTTGGGCCGATTTGATACCCGGGATCTCGATCTCCTTCACGCCCTTGGTCCATTTGACTCGACCATGATGGGTAAACCTGGGTTCAAGGTGGTAAGACCGGGTTAGATTGACACGATTTGGGTGGCAAACCCTAGGATACGTAGGCCATTTGGGAGAATCCCAAATTCGGATCCACACCTTAGTCCACTCGGACTATCCATAGATCCACTAGGATATTTATCTACACCTTAGTCCACTTGGACTATCCTTAGATCCACTAGGATATTTATCCACATTTTGACCCACATAGGGTTATCTACATTCCAACCCAGATTGGGTTATCCATATCTCAACCCAAATAGGGTTATTCTTAGATCCACTAGGACTATCTACTAGTCCACATGGACTATCCAGATCCTAACCCATAGGATTTCTCAACCTTTCAAGCATAAACTTCAACTTGAAGAAAGAACTTAATCATGCACAAGCATAAATCACATCCATAAACTTTAATCACACCTGAACTACGATGGTGAACCTGATTTTCAGAATAATTTCGTAATACGTAGGCAATCTGATGGATACAGATTCGGTTCAATGATATCAAACCACTTGGTTTGGTTTGGCTTAACAAATAGAGTCTAGCATAGGAAAGGTATAGGAGACCGATTTCTATCGGGCGATTTGGGTGCCTAACCCCTTCCCATAACCGTAACCTGATGCTTACCCAATCTCTGATGGACCAGAATTCCAATCTAAGGGTCATGAGTCAACCGAAGTCTTATCTTGGGGTGAGATGAAGGGCCAATGAGGGCAATGCTTTAGGGTTGCATCAGGTCGTCTATCCCCACTGAGGTATTATGGGTTGCCCATTGAGGTTTCTCTGGTTGCCTTTCCCTGCTGAGGTTTCTTTTTTTCCCTTTATTTCTTCATTTTTTTCTTTTTACAAACCTCATCTTGGGTTGAATAAAGAGTCCTGATATGGTGAGGTTATTGCCAAAATTATGGTCTTATCCAATGGTCCGAAACCCTTAGGGGAAATCCGAATGGCACGACTTTCATGATAAATGGATAGCCTTGCCCCACTATTTAAGTTAACACCTACATGCATTGATAGGCGGGCAGCTATTTGAATCATCACTAAAAGCGACCTTAAGGAAATGCTGTCCCACACCAAAATTAAAAATGGTGTCAAATTATGTTTTCCTTTCTTGGAGATGTTCAGATGGAACACGTGTCTCAACAAGCTACATCGAGATGCCGAATCTCTCACGATCATATCTAGGCCTAAAACCTTTAAGTTTGTTGACAAGTATTGATGTTGAAGGTCCAAGAGGACTGATGTGAAACTGTCCACATGGGTCTACCATTAGGAGAGTGTTTGGTTATTTATGTAGAATGAGTTTATCTTACCGAGAAGATCCCATTTTATTGGCTTAAGAAATGAAGGACTTATAGAAACCTTGGGAAGCCGTCTGATGTAATGAACGATAGATGAGAGTTCCAGCCAGATTTACTAATTGTATATAAGATGATGACATGATCATGAGATACAATGCCATAAAAATTGATAATCAAAAGAAAGGCTTGTGATAGAGACTCCTTGGAAGGCCGTCAGATTGATAGACGGGAGAGAGAGTCTAATGCCAATGAGAAATCTTTCTCTGATGATGAAGAAGTGATGAGATCGTCTCCTGTAAAGGCGGGATATAATTGGCCAAAATCAAAAGTCCGGTCCAACATGCTGTGAATCTCGACGAATGATCGAACTTGCTATCAGGCTTTAGTTGGAACTACCATCTTCTTGAAGTGAGAGAGACAATTGGCTTACTGTCGAGCTCCAATGCCATTCAACATCTTGCTATTTTCTTTTCTTCTCTTTTTTTCTTTTTTCTTTTTTCTTTTTTTTTTTTTTTTGAATGTGAAGGCCACATAATGCAGTGCTCCGCTTGATCGCAAAATTGAATCATGACCTTCAATATTGGATTTGAATCTTCTTCTTCCAAACGTTTCCAACCAGATAGAACATCTTTGCCCCAGTTAGTACTCTGATCTTCTGTAAACTTTATGAGCATTTTGTGACTGCTCATCTAGTATCTGATTTTATCTGAACGGTGAATCCGTATGCTGTCCTTTAGAAGTTACTCATCACCTTCTATCTGATGTGACTGCCTCCCATTGTTGATGTAGGTAAAACATAGGCTTGAATTTTTTTATTTTTTTTTTGGGGATCCCAATGACCTCATTCTTTGATTTTGAGATTAATATTCATCATGTATCTCTTGCTTGCAGATGATATACTTTGTAAGAACTTTGGTATTTCCATCTTTTTGGAGGCACATCTATCCTCCACTCATTTGTACTAATTGGCTGACCTGTTTATATGATCTGTTATTATGCAATGCTTTCCTTGGAATCTTTTCACAAATAGAACAAGTGGCAGCTTCTCCAATACATGTTTCTTGAGACTACTCTTGCGTCTCCTAATTGATCATTTAAAGCTTTCCCAGACGGGTTGGATCTTTCTTTCTCAAGAGGCCTGGTGGCGTAGAAGTTCAGGAGACGGCTCATCGTTTCAATCATCTTCAGGGTCAGAATTGACTGCGCACGTAGAATAGGAAGATGTATGAAACTGGAAGGAAATATACGGAAGAGACAAAGCACAGAGATTGAAATCCCAAATGGGATGATTTTCTTTTTCTTGCAGGACAGATTAGACTAGACTTGTCAACAAGCATATTGATCTTGGACCCAGACATGGATGAACTATCAAATACCAATAATAGAAAGTTGAAATAACTAGTTCGTCCAAGCGGCTCCAGCTGGGCATAACGCCTTCGACGACCACCTTCAGTCGTTGCGGGAATAAGTCTTCCTTCAAAATCTCTAATAGCAGGACTCATCATGCCCCTCTATCAATAGGAGCAAGATACCTACCTTTTTCATATAATTCTCCCTCTTTTTTTTTCAGTTTGGGATCCATTCAAAAGCGGACTATTGCTTTTTAAGCTCAAGTTTACTCTGGTTCATGCCCCAATTTGGGGTTTGATGGATTCATCAATGGACCACTTCTAGTTGAGTTCAAAATCATTCTAGCTTATGCCCCAGCTTATGGAGCAAGGGGTATCGCCATTGCACTACACCATTTTGAATCCAAGATTGGACTAATTTATGCCTTGGCTTGGGGGGGTTCAATGGATTTCTTTGTTAGACCACTCTCAATTTGGGTCTAAGGTCAATTTGGTTCATGTCCCAGTTTAGGGCATAATGGCTTTCCTCATTAGACCGCATTCAATTTGGGTCCAAGGTCAATCTGGTTCATGCCCCAGTTTGTGGATTAAGGGTTTCATCATTGGACCATTCCCTAGCTGTGATTATGGTTCCTATCCTAGCCTGGGGCATATCAGATCTCATTTTTGGTCAACCCTACTGCTTGGGAAAATTCCATTCCCTCTCTTTGAACAATGAGAAATATAAGGGCAACTCTTTGGATTCCAGTATTTTCTTGGCCAATGGGGCAGAAATACCTGTGATGGGATAGGACTATCATAGTTGAAGTTTCATGGTCTCCTGATGACTCTAGAATCTGGAATTGATCTTTACTGACAGACAATGAGGAATGCTTCTCATTCACCAATCTTGACGAGCTATCCTAACTTGTAGCACTGGGCTATGATAGACATGGATCGGGCTCTAATTGATAGAGCCAGAGATTGATTTTGAATCGGTCTCCGATTGATAGAGATCAAGATTGACTTTGAATTGATCTCTGATTGATAGAGATCAAGATTGACTTTGAATTGGTCTCTGATTGATAGAGATCAAGATTGATTTTGAATTGGTCTCTGATTGATAGAGATCAAGATTGATTTTGAATTGGTCTCTGATTGATAGAGATCAAGATTGATTTTGAATTGGTCTCTGATTGATAGAGATCAAGATTGATTTTGAATTGGTCTCTGAATGATAGAGATCAAGATTGATTTTGAATTGGTCTCTGATTGATAGAGATCAAGATTGATTTTGAATTGGTCTCTGATTGATAGAGATCAAGATTGATTTTGAATTGGTCTTTGATTGATAGGGATCAAGATTGACAGTCGTGGACTGGGCTCTAATTGCTAGAGGCAAGGATTGCTTGAATTGGGCTCCGATTGATAGAGGCCAAGTATGACAATCATGAGTTGGACTCTAATTGCTAGAGATGGTGGATTGATTGAGTTGAAATGACTAAAACTCTCTTCGATTCCTTTATGAAATGGAACATGGACCAGAGGTAATGGTTGAACAGGCCTAGAGGCTAACTCATGCTCATATTGAGTTCATATGAATGAAACTTTTCTTAGTTCCAACATAAATCGGAACCTGAACCGGAGTTGATGGTTAGACAAGCCTAAGGGCTAATTAAATTCAAATGAATGGAACTCTTCTTAGTTCCAACATGAATCAGAACTTGAATCACGGTTGATGGTTGAATAAGCCTAGTGGCTGATTGAATTCAGAAGAATGGAACTCTTCTTAGTTCCAACATGAATCAGAACCTGAACCAAAGTTGATGGTTGGACAAGCCTAAGGGCTAAATAAATTCAGATGAATGGAACTTTTCCTAGTTTCGACATGAACTGGAACCCTAACTAAAGTTGATGGTTGGATAAGCCTAGTGGCTAATTGAATTCAGAATGTAATTTTTCCTAGTTTCGACATGAATCAGAACCTAAACAGGAGGTGAAGGGTGAAAAATTTCTTGGGACTGAATGTCTCATCCACTATAACATGATTTGGGAGGTGATGATTGAACCTGCCTAGGGGTTAAACCTTTTTTCAGTTCTAAGATGAACCAAAAAGAGTGGTTGAATCTGGGGTTGAATATTTCTTTGATTCTGAGATGAACTGGATGCGATTGAATCTGCCTAGGGGCTGAATCCTTCCTTAATTCTGGATGAACCAAAATGATGATTGAACCTGCCTAGGGGCTGAACCTTTCTTCAGTTCTGAGATGAACCAGAAATGGTGATTGAATCTGGGGCTGAATATTTCTTTGATACTGAGATGAACTGGATGTGATTGAATCTGCCTAGGGGCTAAATCTTTCCTTAATTCTGGATGAACCGAAATAATGATTGGACCTGTCCAGGGGTTGAATATTTTTTTTATTCTGAGATGAACTGGATGTGATTGAATCTTCCTAGGGGCTGAATCTTTACTTAATTCTGGATGAACCGAAATGATGATTGGACCTGCCTGGGGATTGAATCTTTCCTTAATTCAAAGGTGAATAGGGAATATTGATTGGATTTGCTTAGGGGCTGAATCTTTTCTTAATTCAAAGGTGAATAGGGAACATTGATTGGATTTGCCTAGGGGCTGAATCTTTCCTTAATTCAGAGATGAATCGAGAACTATGATTGATTTTCCTAGGGGCTGGATCTCTCCTTAATTCTGAGATAAATTAAGAACTATGATTGGATTTGCCTAGGGGCTGAATCTTTCCTTAATTCAGAGATGAATTGGGAACTATGATTGGATTTGCCTAGGGGTTGGATCTTTCCTTAATTCAAAGGTACATTGAGAACTATGATTGGATTTGCCTAGGGGCTGAATCTTTCCTTAATTTAGAGATGAATCGGGAACTATGATTGGGGGCTGAATCTTTCCTTAATTCAAAGGTGAATCAAGAACTATGATTGGATTTGCCTAGGGGCTGAATCTTTCCTTAATTCAGAGATGAATCGTGAAATATGATTGGATTTGCCTAGGGGCTGAATCTTTCCTTAATTCTGAGGTACATTGAGAACGGTGATTGGATTTACCTAGGGGCTGAATCTTTCCTTAATTCAGGGGTGCATTGAGAACCATGATTGGATTTACCTAGGGGCTGAATCTTTCCTTAATTCTGAGGTACATTGAGAATGGTGATTGGATTTGCCTAGGGGCTGAATCTTTCCTTAATTCAGGGGTGCATTAAGAACCATGATTGGATTTGTCTAGGGGCTAAATCTCACATTGATTTTGAGATGAATTGAATATGATGTTTGAGTATGCCCAGGGACTAACTGTACAAGAATATTATAAACTTTCAAGTATAGGTGCTTGTCGTTGCCTAAACGGAATGCTCTATTGCACCAGATTCATGAGTTACTGATTGTGTTTCCAAATCTGGTTGTCTTCTTTCTTACAAAAATTTGATGTTCAATCAAGATCTAGATTCATGACTTCCATTGATTCATTTAGAAAGATAACATGGATGGATCTCAAAGTGGGAGATCAAGACAATTTCCCTAGTTGTAGGGGCCTCTCACCCTAAAAGGGTGGATATGGTTGCAGATTGATTCTCTTTTCTAAAGGCATTGAAACCCAATAGAGAAATATCAAGATTCTAGACATCTAGAGAAGTGGAAGAAGTCACATGCACAATCAAAGATGACTTAACCAAACAAAGTTAGCTCCCTTATAAGGGCGATTGGGTAAACATTATCTAAGTCAATTTAATTGAATTTGATTAAGCCATGTTTTCAGTCTTGGGACCTCATGATTCCATAATGGATAATCAGTGGTACCAAGGTCTGGCCAATTGGATTACCGAATTCGATGAAATTGAAATGGATATATTAATCCATCCTCCTTATTAGGGATGGTTAGTAAAAGCGGTTCATGATTGAAAAAACTGGTAAATTTCTACTTGATCATAGTATCTATGCTGTGACGAAGATTTTTCGATCATTTTTTAGATTGATGTATCAATATTGAACGGTCAACACAATGAGCTTTGTACGATGGAGGGCGTGTACAGACCGCCCACACTAATGTGTATGCTGGTATACGTAACCCTCACGCTCCCAACAAGTGAGAGACAAGAATACTCAAGTGTAGATCCAGACATGTTGACAAGTCAAGGACAAAAACGGGCAGAACTTCGACGTCTCGGATGTAAATATTATGATCGAGTAGATTTTACCATGTTGGTTCAAAAATAGACAAAAAAAATAGCATACATGTGGCTCAAACTGGGTTAGGACAGAAAAGGCCACCTTGACGAGGATGGGGTAACCTATCACCGAATGCTCGATGAATAATGGGCTCCCAATCCCTTTATATACTATGTTGCAAGGATCCAAGCAACGTGGAGTAGCATAACGCATTCTCAGGCGGACCCAAGAAACGTTCGTTAGAGGCTGCTCGCCGATCGTGGTCTCACAAAGTACAGGCCAAGGCTGTGTGTTTCGCCTAGCGGGCTGCCCCATATGCATGGGACCCGGTTCGGCTACTCGCATGAATGTGTGACAGAACCCATTCCCCCCAAAGCAATAATATACAAGCATAAATATAGTCCTAAAATCTAGCATCCAATTCACATAAGGAAAGTTTTCATTTAGAAGTTTGACATTTATATCCCCAGTGGAGTCGCCACTGTGAGGACAAAGATGGAAATCTTTAGAAGTCGCCACCTAGATTTAGGTCTAGGACCTTAGAAATATGAAATCTCACCCCAAGGTAAGACTTCGGTTGACTCATGACCCTTAGATTGGAATTCTAGTCCATCAGAGATTGGGTAAGTGTCAGGTTACGGTTATGGGAAGGGGTTAGGCACCCAAACCGCCCAATCGAAATCAGTCTCCTATACCTTTCCTATGCTAGAATCTATTTGTTAAGCCAAACCAAACCAAGTGGTTTGATATCATTGAACCGAATCTGTATCCATCAGATTGCCTACGTATTATGGAATTATTCTGAAAATCAGGTTCACCATTGTAGTTCAGGTGTGATTAAAGTTTATGGATGTGATTTATGCTTGTGCATGATTAAGTTCTTTGTTCAAGTTGAAATTTATGCTTGAAAGATTGAGAAATCCTATGGGTTAGGATCTGGATAGTCCATGTGGACTGATAGATAGTCCTAGTGGATCTAAGAATAACCCTATTTGGGTTGAGATATGGATAACCCATTCTGGGTTGGAATGTGGATAACCCTATGTGGGTCAAAATGTGGATAAATATCTTAGTGGATCTATGGATAGTCCAAGTAGACTAAGGTGTTGATAAATATCCTAGTGGATCTATGGATAGTCCGAGTGGACTAAGGTGTGGATCCGAATTTGGGATTCTCCCGAATAGCCTACGTATCCTAGGGTTTGCCCTAAGAATCAGAATCCGCATAGTTCAAACTGGATAACCCTATTTGGGTCAAAATGTGGGTAAGTATCCTAGTGGATCTATGGATAGTCCGAGTGGACTAAGGTTTGGATAACCCTTTTTGGATTGGAATATGGATAGATATCCTAGAGGATCTATGGATAGTCCGAGTGGACTAAGGTTTGGATCCGAATTTGGGATTGTCCCAAATGGCCTACGTATCCTAGGGTTTGCCCTAGGAATCAGAATCCGCGTAGTTTGAACTTGGGTGGATATCCTAGTAGATCTATGGATAGTCCAAGTGGACTAAATGTGTGGATCCGAATTTGGGTTTCTCCCAAATAGCCTACGTATCCTAGGGTTTGCCCTAGGAATCAGAATCCGCGTAGTTCGAACTTGGGTGGATATCCTAATGGATCTATGGATAGTCCGAGTGGACTAAATGTGTGGATCCAAATTTGGGTTTCTCCCAAATAGCCTACGTATACTAGGGTTTGCCCTAGGAATCAGAATCCACGTAGTTTGAACTGGATAACCCTATTTGGATGCTCATTGCCATGTTTAAATGCTCATTGACATATTAGGTCTTGCCATGCTTAGAATTAGCATATTAGATCTTACCATATAGGCCCTTGCCATATTTGGATGCTCATTGCCATGTTTAAATACTCATTGACATATTAGGTCTTGTCATGCTTAGAATTAGCATATTAGATCTTACCATATAGGCCCTTGCCTTATTTGCAATACATGTCATATTTGAGAGATTTTTCACAATCTTGCTACATGTGAATTTCTTACCATAAATGTTTTATATGTCATATTTAGATAGAATATTCTATTTTGGGTAATAACTTAATTTATGCTGCACCCTAGTTGAACTGCCATATTTGCACACACCTAGCAAACATATTAGGTGTGGGGACGTGCATTTAGGCACCCACATTCTTGGGAAGGGCATAATGGGAATAATAAAAGCCTTAATAAAGAAAGAAAAATGCTTTGCCAAACCTTCCAAAATTAGAATTCAGGATGAAAAGGGTAATTTAGGACGATTTTGTCCCTCGGTAAATCCTAAACCTTGAATAGGTTCTCAACCCTAAACCTAGAATAGGTTTTCAATCATTAACCTATAATGGGTTATCAGCCCGAACTACGCGGATTCTGATTCCTAGGTCAAACCCTAGGATACGTAGGCCATTTGGGAGAAACCCAAATTCGGATCCACAATTTAGTCCACTCAAACTATCCATAGATCCACTAGGATATCCCCCATATTTTAACCCAAATAGGGTTATCCACACCTTAGTCCACTCGGACTATCCATAGATCCACTAGGATATTCAACCATTTCAATCCAAGCCCCATTTTGACCCAAATAGGGTTACCCAATCCCAAACTACGCGGATTCTGATTCCTAGGGCAAACCCTAAGATACGTAGGCCATTTGGGAGAATCCCAAATTCGGATCCATACCTTATTCCACTCGGATTATCCATAGATCCACTAGGATATTTATCCACACCTTAGTCTACTCAGACTATCCATAGATCCACTAGGATATCTATCCATATTCTAACCCAAAAAGGGTTATCCAAACCTTAGTCTACTTGGACTATCCATAGATCTACTAGGATATTTATCCACATTTTGACCCACATAAGGTTATGCACATTCCAACCCAGAATGGGTTATCCATATTTCAACCCAAATAGGGTTATCCTTAGATTCACTAGGACTATCTATCAGTCCACATGGACTATCTAGATCCTAACCCATAGGATTTCTCAGCCTTTCAAGCATAAATTTCAATTTAAACAAAGAACTTAATCATGCACAAGCATAAATCACAGCCATAAACTTTAATCACACCTGAACTATGATGGTGAACCTGATTTTTGGAATAATTCCGTGATACGTAGGCAATCTGATGGATACAGATTCAGTTCAATGATATCAAACCACTTGATTTGGTTTGATTTAACAAATAGAGTCTAGCATAGGAAAGGTATAGGAGACCGATTTCGATCGGGTGGTAAGCCAAACCAAACCAAGTGGTTTGATATCATTGAACCGAATCTGTATCCATCAGATTGCCTACGTATTATGAAATTATTCCAAAAATCAGATTCACCATCGTAGTTCAGGTGTGATTAAAGTTTATAGATGTGATTTATGCTTGTGCATGATTAAGTTCTTTGTTCAAGTTGAAGTTTATGCTTGAAAGGTTGAGAAATCTTATGGGTTAGGATCTGGATAGTCCATGTGGACTGATAGATAGTCCTAGTGGATCTAAGAATAACCCTATTTGGGTTGAGATATGGATAACCCATTCTAGGTTGGAATGTGGATAACCTTATGTGGGTCAAAATATGGATAAATATCCTAGTGGATCTATGGATAGTCCAAGTGGACTAAGGTTTGGATCCGAATTTGATTTCCGGATGGCATCCGTCCCTTACTAATATGATTTTCACTGCTATTAATCTGATTTATCTATTGTCATGTTGGATATTGCTTGTGTAGACTGTGGGATTTGTTTGGTAGATCACTATGGTTGTCCATCACTGAAAGTATTTAGGTTGTCTCGTGGATCGACTTAGATATCACTCCCAATTCCCAAAATAGGCTATGACCATCCTCGTTTGAGAAGGTAGTCACGTCCCCCGACTGGTATGGAGTGGAAGACTTCAAGGTGTGATATACGCTTTTGGTGTATTCATTACGGCACTTCTTGGAAGTATTCCTTGTAGCAAGGTCCCCTATGATAGCCTTCGTGTAGTAATTTGGGATCATAGTGCGGGTGCTATAGAAATCCTAGCTCACATATCCCCCTTCTACTAAGGGTAATTGGTACTTCTTGTCAAGCGTGTCAACACACTTGAGTAGTGGTCTGATGCTTCTGTGGCGATCTGGCAATCTTCATGGGATCCTGAGAAATAAGTCAGCCCCTGAATCAGTCTCCGACTAGCCTCCTTGATGCAGCTTGGAGAAATGACTTGTCTGGTCAGACATGTTTCTTCTGGCGTCATAGTAATACCCCAAGACAGCCCTTGACTGTTTATCCAGATAGAATTTCTACATCCAACCTGTTAACTCGGCCATTACGTTCTAAACATCTATTGTACTCCATACCATGTGCTGTCGCCGAGTTGGGTTGCATCCTCTATCGCACGATTTGTCTTGCAATTGACTCTATAGTAGCGCTTTCATTATTACTCTGATTCGTCCTTTCAGATCATTGATTTTATTGAGAGGCGGCTAGTCCGGATCGTCTTCGGATTCATCTTGATCCTTGCGGCCAAACTTGTGACTGCATCAGTCTTACAATCTGAAGGTTGTTTTCCCTTTTACCGACCATCAGATTGAGGCTTATCCACATATTCTTTTATGCGGCCGTGCTTGATCAAGTCTTCAATCACGTACTTGAGAGCCCTGCATTTGTCTGTATCATGACCATGTCACGATAGTACTTCCAATATTTCTTGGATGACCTGTGCTTCGGGTCTGCTTTCATCCTTGGGGGTTCTGGTAACTCCACTGTGGTGTCCTTTAAACTGTACATTACCTCCGTCATGGATGAATTCAGAGGTGTGAATGAGTTCCAGTCAAACTCTACCTTTGTGACCAGTTTGCATGGGAATTTGTCCTTCCCCAACTTTTATTTCTTGGACGGCTCTGCGGAGGTCTGGTTGTTGGCTTGAGTGTCAGTCCTTTTCTTTTCTCCGCCTGTGATGTTCTTGCCCTGTTTCTATGCTAGGAGCATGGCATTATTGGCAACTTTTCGCATCGAGCACTCAAGTCCACAAGATTTACTGGCGGCCTTTTGAAGAGTGACTTTAGTAAGTCTTTGTCCTCTATTCCGTTCTAGAGGGCCGTTGCCCTGATGTCCTGATTGAGGTTCTTTATCTCCAGAGCTTCGTTGTTGAACCTAGTCAAGAAATCCCTTAAGGATTTGTCTGGCTTCTTCTTGATCGCCATCAGATTATTTGAGGTCTTCATGGGTGCACTCTGAGTCTGGAAGTGGTCAAAGAACCGATCGCTCAACTCGTCAAAATTTTGGATCAAGTAGACCAGAAGGTTGTTAAACCTAAGTGGTCCTGGCTCTTTCAGAGTTGATGGGAATGCTCGGCAGAGGATGGCATCCTCATAACCATGAAGGAGCATCATGGCAGAGTAGTTATCGAGATGCAGCTGCAGATCAGTGGTTTCATCATACGGATCAATCTTGGGCAGCATAAAGTGCTTAGGTCGGGGTCTTTCCATGATTTCCTTGGAGAAGGCCATGCCAACATGGTAATCTTTCTTCCTATGAGCATTCGTTGTGGCCACTTGCCTCTTTTCCATCTTGTTTAACTTGGCTTGCATAGCCAGCAACTGGTGCTCGAGGGTACCGGGCTATGGAGTGACAGTGGGTACAGGGAGAGTTGTTGGCATCTGTGTCAAGCCTGTATGCTCTTGCTGTCTGGAGGTTGCGAGTGCGGTTGCAAGGGTAGCGTTGGTGGTGGCTACGCGCTCTGCTGCGAGCTTTTTGACAGCAGCTTAATGCTCGGAGGCCTCACGTTTGGCTCTAGCAACATCTACACGTCTTTGGAGATAGGGAATGGGGATTTCCTCACGTATGCATCGAGACCCCCATTCCCCTAGGCAATTATGTATTGAGACTCGCCCTAAACGGTTTGAATGGCTAGAGGATGCTTCGTCCTCAAGCTCGTAATCTTCATCTTCGTCGTTTGACACCAGGCTAGGCATCTCATCATGCTAAGGATTAGGGGAGAGTGCCCATTTGTTGGACTATCAAGATCGTCTTGGCCCTCAAGATCCTCGTCTTGAGAGTCATGTATGCCTACCAGGGATTTAATTGCTCAGCGTCAGGATCTGGTTATTCTATATTGGAGCAGGTGGCAGCATGAGGAACAGGGTTATCGCCGTGAGCTGGTCTAATATGGCCTGAAACTGCTCCTGAGTGACATACTGGTTTGTCAAATCTTAAGTAGTTGGCATTGGAGGTGGTGAAGTGTTGTGGTCCATAAGAAGATTCCTACCATCGTTCCCGGTAGGTTCCGCATTGTGGGTTTGGTTCTCGTCCGTTTGGTCATTCTTACTAGTGTTGCTTCGAGTGTTCATCACCATCTCCACTGTTTGACTAGTTGTAGTAAGTACCTTTGTGGAGAATAGTTGGCATCAAACTATTGCTGCTGAAACTAGGCTGGCTGACGTGTCTCGCTACCCGCAAGAGAGAGAAAGTTATTGGAGGACAGATTGGGTAGTCCAACGTCCACTCCGATGGTCAAGTCAGTCACAGTGCACATAATATGAAGCTTACAAGAAGAGAGTAAGGTCCTTGGAGAGTGGGGTTGCCTAAGTATTATCTTAGAACAAGGGATGGTGAAATGAGTAGAAAGTTTATCCTATTACCTGTGACCGCCAAGTGTTTATAAAGGGGTTACACCAACTGTTGGAGTCGGATACATTGCCCAGTGGTTGAATTGGGTGAGAAGACTAACTCCTCAGATAATCCTCAGCTGATTACGTCCTGGCACCGTAGGATAGGGATCCTACGGTTAAGATAGATTACTGCTACTGACTTTCTAGGTATCTAATGAATATCCGCTTACTGGAGTCCATTCTGAATCCGACTTTCCATGCTGTGATGTAGTAGAAGTGTTATTCCAACTTGCGTTACTGACCTGGAGACCTAGGACATGCCGACTTGCATGTACTTCCTCTCATTGTACGAAAACTCCTTGGAGATGAAACCTATCCTGACATGTGTCGTCTTCTCACTATATCACGTGGACGAACACGTGTCAGCTTCTAATTGGTAGATGAAATATGGTATCAACAATAATATTATAGTATAGTATGTTATATATAATATATTACACTTAAGATTAAACAAATATATATTATATTGGCCACTATTAGCCACAAAGAATTATTTACTTTATAATATCTATATGATACTAAGTTTCATCTCATGGCAAGGTTATTAAATACAAATCAGAGTGATGTAGGCTAACCTAGGGTCTCTAGTTTATCCTAGTCTTACACGACCAACTAACAAAAGGATTAAAGAAATAATTAACTAATGTGTAGGGACTGTTATGGGCAGCAACACACATGACATGCTTACGAGACTAGTATCATGATAACCACAAGTAAAGAACAGTATAAAGCTAAGTAACATGATCAACTAAGCAATTATTAATTAGGTTTCATGTCATGTTCATAATAAACCATAGGTTAAGAAGTACTAATGTGCAAAAGATGTCAAAACTCCTAAAACTAACAAGATTAAATGCCTAATGATTAGGTAAACCCATGAACATGTAAAACAGTAACTTCCCAATAATTAAAGATATGATTACTAACCAAAACAGTGCTAAAACGACGGCTCAACTGTAAAGAAGCTTCACATAATGTTGTCCACGCTAACAATTATTAACATGACAAGATTATGGCAGAATTTATGTGGAACAGAATTACAGCAAAGCATATGTGTACAGAAACGATAAACAGCAAACAACGGGAAGAAACGATATTATGAGACAGCAATATAGCAAACCAGAAAAAAAGATTAAAGAAATAACTTACCTAATGGAAACAAAAAAAACCCTGCTGTGATGTGTTACAGCCGTGGGGTCTGTGGTGATTTCTTAATCCCCAATAATGAACACAGACAAGGAAAAAAAAAGGAAAGAAGGGGGACTGTTGTGAGCAGTGAAAGGGGAAGGGAATTCTCAATCAGAATAGAGAGAAAGAGGAAAGAAAGATAAGAGGGAAGGGGTGTGGGACGTACCTGTCCACAAGAGAGAAGAAACCGAGAAGGAGAAATGGGGGGGGTTGGGTTGTTCGTACCTGCAAAGAGAGAAGAGAGAGAGCCGAGAAAGAGAGCAGTTTTTTCTTCTTTTTTCTATAATCAATATCATAATCTGAATTTTTATTACTTAAAAAAAAAAAAGCCTTTATAAGGCTTATAACCCTAATTAGAGTATAACTCTAAAAACTAATAATAAGCCAACTAAACAACTAAAAAGGGGCCCACAGCTGGGACCCACAACTTTATCAAACTGAAATTCAAAAAGGGCCCACAGCTGGGACCCACAACTCTAACAAACTGAACTTCCCACGTTTACAGCAATAAAACAGAATAAAACAAAATAAAAAATAAATAGAATCCTATAGCTAATAGAATCCTAAACCCACTAGGACTCTTAGATGTCCTAACACAGAGTCTCTCAAACAATTATATACATTAACATGGTTGGAGTGCTATCCTTCTTAGGGCTGGCAATTTACCAAAATGCCCCTCATTTTTAATAATCTCTAAGATTACTGGAAAAAGTCTAGAAAAATCCTTGCTAACAATACCTCAAGGATTAGGGTTTAACACGTTGTGCCGAAGTAATGGGACGAGTGTTAGGATCAGGCACTGACGGTCGGGTCTTCGCAGCTTGAGTAGCCTAAATGAGCTAAGTGAGGTTCTCGAGTTTTTGGGCCACCAGATCAAACTGTTCCCTCGTGAAATACTAAGGTTGAGGGTCGTCTGCCTGATTGACCTCATTTCTCCAAGATTCAATAGGATCCTCGGGGATCCCCTCCATTGGATTGACCTCGACCAAAGGAGGAGGAGGAAGATTCTCTTGAACAGTGCTCCTAGTTCTTTGGTTGGCCATATGTTGAATTTGAATAGGATTAGGTGCCCTTTTTGATAAAGTGTTTCTCAGCCCCACGGTGGGCACCAATCTGTTGATATTGGAAACGACGCAATCAGCCTCGAACAAATTGGCAAGAGGAGGTCAAGTTGGGAACCCTAGGGGACACTCCGATGCCAAAGTTAGTATTCCGAGGGCAAGCAGTATGGGAGCTCGGCTGAAAGCAATGACCAAGTTCCGCAAGAGTTGTGAAAGCAGAGTATAATCCTTATTCAAAGGGCGTAAAAAGTGAAGTGGTTTATACCTGCAAGTATCTCTTTCTTATAAGATGGGAGATGAATACTGTTACGGTTGAAAATCGCCCGTTGATCCACGCTCTGAGTTACCTGCAACAACAGAGAAGAGACAAAGGAGGGGGCGCCTAAGCCCCGGTTACCCTCTGATGCCTAAGTGAGATTCCCAAGGTAAACAGTCAAGAGATAGCGGAAGGCTATCTCCAGTTTAGAGAGAGTGGGACGATGAATGAGTTTGAGCGTGCAGGATGAACAATAATAACTTGTAGCTTGTAAGAGCGTTAGGGCATAAGGGTTTACCTTGAGGGATGACCTCTACTTATAGATTGGGAAGAAGCATGGAGGCACCAGGACTCAGGGAAGTAGATCGCCAATAGGACTGCCATGTGTTGCTCTGTGGGACACCTGGGCAGTAGACTCCGAGTAGGAGTCGAAGACCTTAGCCAAGGAAGCTAAGTCGGTCAGCTCCGGGACTGACACCTGTTGGCGTGTGAGTAACGGCCCACCGGGATAGTCGGTGTCGTATCATACTGGGAGAAGGACTCCTCGGAGGTAATCCTAATCACATTAGGACTCTGGCTGTCTGAGGACTATAGCCGAGTAGGACTGAGAATCCGAGCGCTACCAGGGAGGCCGAGCGCATAAGAGGCCGTGTGCGCAATAGGCCGAATACACGAGGACGAGCGCGAGATACTCCGAGCGCTCAGACTCCGAAGGCCCAACTGGACACGTGTAAGATTTTAAGTGGAGGGATCATTTCCCTCCTAACAGATGCCCCTTGCGCTGTCGGATGCAGTGAATTTGGTAGGGCAATAAGCTTAACACAGAAAAGATCCACGTCGTACGAGGCCGAATATCAGACAGACAGATGCATTGAATGACAGGCCGTTCCCAAGGAGAGGCGGTTGCGTTCCGTCTGCACGATTGATTAAGGCACGGGGCTCGAGGCGTCAGTCTCGGTTCATGCAAGAGTGTACAACCGTTGATCTCCCAATTTGACGCGGATCGATCCACGATCCAACGAACACCGAGTGGCGGTGCACCTCGAGAACGAATGCCATTAAATGTTACTTGCCTCGGAATCGACTGAGTGCATCGAATGGCTGAGAATGCAGTGCACACGGATCGTCACATTAATCCGACGGTCCGTAAGAAGCTGAGCGCCTCGAGAACGTGCGCCATCATTGCGCACGTCAATCAGTCACGTCGCGTCCGGCGTAGCAGAGGACAGCCAATGGAACTGAAATGCGTGTCCGGAACCCGAAGAGACAGTTCTTGGTCGCTCGCCCTATAAATACCTTCCTACTTCAGTCATTCGACTATTTGCCTCAATTGCGATCGGAGTTCTACCAGAGCACTCGGAGTCCAGTCGATCTTTGTCTTCAAGCTTTCCCTCGTGCACTCAGTCATCTTTTCTGCAACCAGTAAGTTTTCTAATCGTTCGTCTTTCAGTTCATGCTCAGTAGTTTCTCTTCTAACAGCGTCACGTCTTCCGGTATGGTGAGAGTGACCAGAAGAATGACCCAGTCCCAAACTTCTTCCTCTGACGGATCATCTTCCTCTGGCGGAGGATGGTCTGATGAATCTAGGGCTTCTAGCCCGGAGGAATCTGAGAAGAGTTCCTCTGAGGCGGAAGAGCGCGGTCGTCCCACGGGCCCTCCACCCAAACAGGCTTCCCGCCAGAGGGGTGGCCGACCGCCGGTAGCGTCCTTCACTACCGTCCCGGCCTGGAGAATTCCGAGTAAAATTAAGACCGAGGCAGCCTTGTTATCGATCTGCTGGGCATACCAGCTTGAGGAGCCGATGACAAACGTCCGACCTCGGCTCCCTACCTCCGAAGAACGGGCCTGCACCGTACTTACGTCGGAGATCTGTGTGTACAAGCACACTCTGAAATCAGGGTTTAGGTTCCCCTTCCACCCCTTGGTTGTAGAGATTCTGCAGATGTACCGCATCGCCCCCTCCCAACTCGCTCCGAATGGGTGGCGATGCATCTTTGCCTTCATCATTTTCGTCCGCCGTCTTGGCGAGACTCCGACCGCGAACCTCTTCCGGTCGGTCTTTCAGTTGACCAGCTTGAACGAAGCTCGGGCCATGACTGGGTGGTACTTCTTTAGCCAGAGGGGCGGGAAGAAGCTCCCGACCATCTCCCAGAAGCCTTCCTCCATCCACGGGTGGAAGGACAAGTTCTTCTTCGTGGGCCCTCCTGCGGGCGGTCCGCCTCTCCCTCTGTCAAACGTCTGGTTGGTGGTCGACGCCACAGGGTTTAATAAAACTCCCTTCCTGACGGCGGAGGAGAGAACGACTCTGAAGAAGATGATGGATGGGGGTGCACCTCTCCGACCTTGCAGATCCCGTGCAGTTGGCCGGACACGGTCTTCTTGGTGAGTTTATCAACATTAGGCCTTTCTTATGCTGTTCTGTTTATGTTACTGACCATCTTCTTATTACAGTGAAATTCAAGGACGACAAGATCGTCGCTCGGATAATGGCCAAACGGAAGGCCGATGCCGAAAAGGGGGTTCAACTCGTCAACAGCCGAGCGGGATCCAAAGTCCAGCCTGTCAGTGGTGAGGCAGATTCCCACCCTCGGAGGGGACCAGCAGCCACGGCAGAGGCCAAGGGTAAGGGGCCCATGCCCGAGGCCAAGGGTAAGGGGCCCATGCCCGAGGAGCCCCTAAAAAAGAAGATTAAGTCGGCTGCCGAGCTCCCAGCCGACATATACGAGAAGAGGTCGGCTCCTCGACTCGACGGCGGAGAGGGGAGAACGGCTGAGGCTGCGACGAAGGAAGTCCAGCCCCTCCAGACGGTAGTTCCCTCGGCAGCCGAGCCCAAGGGTGTTGCTGCTTCCAAATCCAAGGGGGCTGGCAACAGCTCCAAGGTAGTCGATCCGACGGCAGCCTCTGGAGCCACCAGGGGAGAGGCCGAAGGTGTAGCTCGCCAACAGGGCGAGAAGCAAACGGCCACGACAACGGCCTTCCACCCTGCGCTCAAGCTGAGGCCTACGGACTCGGTTTTTAAGAGCCAGAGGGCGGCCAGGATCGTGGCCAGAGAGGGGCGCTTGCCGGAAGACATCAAGTTCACGGCCTGCCTGCCTCACGAGGAAATCTACTCCCGCGGGTTTACTGCTCTTGTCCAGGTATTGATCGGCCCCTGATTGTCGCTTTTGTTGTGTTTCCATATGTACTGACCGGGTAATTGTCATCTGGTGCAGGCTACCAACCTCTTCTCCGAGCTTAGCGAAAGACTATGCCGTGCATATGTCGACCTGGACGAGAAGGAAGTTCTGGAGATCTCCTTGCACGAGGCCCTGCAGGCCACTGAGGAAAACTTCGCAAATAAATCATCGGAGGTCGAGGGCCTCGTTAAGGAGAAGAGCACCCTCGAGGCGTCGTTGACCAAGGCTGAGGCTGATCTTGGCGCGGAGCGCAAGAAGGTGCTCTCCATTGAAGAAAAGCTCCGGACTTCCGAGGACGGGCGGAAGAAAACCGATGGCGACCTGCAGGCTGAGGTGCAAGCACGGCAGAAGCTGGAGGAGCATCTGAAGAAGTCCGAGGACGATGCTCGGAGTGCCAGGGAGGCGTTGGTCAAGGCCGAGGAGCATCATCAGGCCGAGTTGACTCGGGCCGTTGACGAGTACAAGTCATCGGCCCAGTTCGATGAAGAAGTCGAGGAGGCGGCCAGCGGTTACTTCGAGAGGGGAGTAATGTTCCTGAGGGATCAGTTGAGGGACAAGGGGGCCCTCAAGATAAACTGGTCGACAATTCCGATTGTCGCCCAGATTGAAGAATTAAATGCCCCAGCGTCCGAGGAGGCTCTGCCCGTCACTGAAGAAGTTTTGGCGGAGCCGGCTAAGGAGGCCAAGGCTGCCCCTGCGCCCGATGACGACCTTCCCCCCTACGAGGTGCCGCAGACTCCACTGGTGGAGCTCCCCGAACTTGCTCTGCCCGCCGAGGATCTGGCAGACCCGGCCGCTGCGACCGCTGAGGAAAAGATGCTTCCCTTGTAAACTTGTATAGATACTTTTTTTTTTTTGTACATCTATAATATTGCCCTTCTAGGGCTCTCATTAATGGAAATCTGTTTATCTTTTTCTTCCATTGTGTCTTCCATTTGTATATCTTTTTCTTCCAAGTAGCTAAGGCCGAGTAGCTTATAATAGTTAGGAAACTTTCCGACTCCGATTCCGGCTGCGTAGTAATTAAGAACCAAAGTAGCTAAGGCCTTCCTTCCCCGGAAGTGTCGTCGGCTTGGCACGGAGGCTAGCCGAGGGAACTTGGTACGAACGACCCCCATGTTGCCTTGGCCTTTTCATGGACCGTGGTAGGGAGTTATAAGCGTATCCTTCATGCGAGCATGGTCTGCTTGTGGACCATGGTCGAAAGGTATGAGAATGATCATGCTACCTTGGTCTGCTTGTGGACCTTGGTAGGAAGATATGGCCTTCATGCGAGCATGGTCTGCTTGTGGACCCCGCTCGGAAGGTACGAGTATGATCTTCATGCTACCTTGGTCTGCTTGTGGACCTTGGTAGGAAGATATGGCCTTCATGCGAGCATGGTCTGCTTGTGGACCATGGTCGGAAGGTACGAGTATGATCTTCATGCTACCTTGGTCTGCTTGTGGACCTTGGTAGGAAGATATGGCCTTCATGCGAGCATGGTCTGCTTGTGGACCATGGTCGGAAGGTACGAGTATGATCTTCATGCTACCTTGGTCTGTTTGTGGACCTTGGTAGGAAGACAAGGCCTTCATGCGAGCATGGTCTGCTTGTGGACCATGGTCGGAGGTACGAGTATGATTTTCATGCTACCTTGGTCTGCTTGTGGACCTTGGTAGGAAGATATGGCCTTCATGCGAGCATGGTCTGCTTGTGGACCATGGTCGGAAGGTACGAGTATGATCTTCATGCTACCTTGGTCTGCTTGTGGACCTTGGTAGGAAGATATGGCCTTCATGCGAGCATGGTCTGCTTGTGGACCATGGTCGGAAGGTACGAGTGTGATCTTCATGCTACCTTGGTCTGCTTGTGGACCTTGGTAGGAAGATATGTGACCATGTTTGCAAACGGTTGGGCCAGCATAACGCACAATTAAAGTTATGACTGGATGATACTGCCTTTTATTCAAGGAAAATGAGCAGATTCCCTCATGGGGTCCGATATTACAATTAAAATTAAAAAACTGACAAATTTGCAAAAGACTAGACTACTGATAGTATTTTCGAAGGTTGGTGGCATGCCATGTCCTCGGAATTTCGTCGCCGTCCATGGTGACCAACTTGTAAGAGCCTGGTCGTCCTGTCCTTAATACTCGGTATGGCCCTTCCCAGTTTTTGGTCATCTTCCCCTGATTGGTGGGGTCGGAGACTGCAGTCTTTCGGAGGACAAGATCTCCGACCTTAAATTGTTTAAGTCGGACTGTCTTGTCATAATGCCGAGCTGTAGTCTGCTGGTAATCTGTCATTCGGAATGCTGCCGACTCGCGCACATCCTCGAGGTTGTCAAGGTTTGTGCGTAGGTTGTCGGAGTTGGTGTACTCGTTGAAGTTCAGCATTCGGAATGTGGGATGGAACACTTCGACAGGGACGACTGCCTCCGTGCCGAAGGCAAGCATGAAGGGCGTCTCCCCAGTAGGTGTTCGGCTGGTTGTTCTGTACGACCAGACGATACTGGGTAACATGTCGACCCATTTCTCTTTCTGGTCTGCCACCATTTTTTCAGGCCGGCCAATATTGTTTTGTTGGTGGCCTCAGTTTGGCCGCTTGTTTGCGGATGCCCGACTGACCCAAACCTGTGGTCTATTCGGAACTCTTCGCAAAAGTTTGCGAAGGATGCACTGGAGAACTGAGTGTCGTTGTCCGTCACGAGGATCCTTGGTACACCGAACCTGTACATGACCGAGTGCCGGAAAAACTGTTCCACTTTGTGGGTGTCGATCTTGGCCACGGCCTCGACTTCGATCCATTTGGTGAAGTAATCGATGGCCACTATGACGTATTTCCGTTGATAAGTGGCTTGGGGGAAGGGCCCCATGATGTCCATACCCCATATGGCGAAGGGGAGGGGGCTCGTAATCGGTTGTAATGGAGCGGCCGGAGCATGCTGTACAGGTGGATAGAACTGACACTTGTCGCATATGCGGACCAGCTCGATGCAATCGTCGTGCATTTTCGGCCAATGGTAGCTTTTGCGGAGGATCTTTTGGAAGAGCGATCGTCCGCCCTGGTGTCGGCCGCATATGCCTTCATTGACTTCTCTCATAACGCTGTCGGCCTCGTCTGACCGCAGGCACCTGAGCAACGGTAGGGTATAAGATCTCTTGTACAGTACATCATTGTGTATGGTGTATTGCCGGGACTTGGCTTGGATGCGGCGAGCATCTTTCCTGTCAGTCGGCAGGGCGCCCGTCTGGAGGTATTGATATATGTCATCGTACCAACTGGATGCGACTCCGACAGGGGCTACGACTTCAACAGAGGTGCTGTCGTGGTCCAAGAATTCAACGTACACGGCAGAGTCCATTGCATGGATGTCTGCTAGGGATAACCTTGATAGTTCATCGGCTTCGGCATTTTCTTCGCGGCCGACATACTGCAACTCGACGCTTTGGAAGGTTGCGATGGCCGAGTTTACCCTTTCGAGGTATTTCTGCATCTCGGGCTGCCTAGCCTCGTAGTCTCCTTGTGCTTGGCGAATGACTAACTGAGAGTCGCCCTGTATCACTAGCCGATGGACGACTAGGCTTTTGGCCAATCTGAGTCCGGCTAGTAGAGCCTCGTACTCGGCCTCGTTATTGGTTGCCCTGAACCCGAATCTGATAGCGGATCGTATTTTAAATCCTTCCGGGCTTCTCAAAATTATTCCTGCCCCTGCTTTGTTTTCCATGGAGGAACCGTCGAAGTTCAGGGTCCAGGCGGCTTCAGCTTGTTCCGAGGGCGGTACCGCCTGAGGTTTCGCAAAATCCTGATCAGGTAGAGTACTTTCGACTATAAAGTCCGCCAGGGCTTGTGCCTTGATGGTCATTCTGGGGACGTATTTGATGTCGAACTCACCGAGTTCTACTGCCCAGTTTATTAGTCGTCCGGATACATCGGGCTTGGACAACACCTTCTTCAGTGGCGTGTTTGTGAGCACCGATATCGGATACGCGTGGAAGTACGGGCAGAGCTTCCGGGCGGAGGTGACCAGGGCAAGCGCTAGTTTCTCAATCGGCTTGTACCTGGTTTCTGCGTCGAGCAGTACTTTGCTGACGTAATAGATCGGCCGCTGGACCTTGTCCTCTTCCTTTATCAGGACGGCGTTGACTGCGCGGTCGGATACCCCGAGGTACAATTGCAACTCGTCCCCCGGGTTCGGCTTCACGAGCAGGGGGGGCGAGGATAAATACGCCTTCAGGTCTTCGAAGGCCCTCTGATACTCCTCGGTCCATTCAAACTTCCCGGCTCCCTTCAGAGTTTTAAAGAAAGGGAGGCAGCGCTCGGCTGACTTGGACATGAAGCGGCCGAGTGCGGCTATTCGGCCATTCAGCTCTTGTACCTGTTTCCCTCTGGTGGGCGCAGCCATGTCTAGGATTGCCTTGATTTTTGAGGGATTTGCCTCGATTCCCCTTTGCGAGACCATGAATCCCAGGAATTTTCCTGATCCAACTCCGAAGGCGCACTTTGTGGGGTTGAGCTTCATGTTGTGCCTTCGGAGGACTTGGAATGCTTCACCAAGGTCGGCTAGGTGCCAACTGGATTGTGTACTCTTGACAAGGAAGTCGTCCACATACACCTCCATGTTGCGGCAAATCTGTCCTCTGAAGACTTTGTTTACCAGCCTCTAATAGGTGGCTCCTGCATTTTTGAGGCCAAAAGGCATGACCGTATAGCAGAAGAGCCCCTGATTTGTGACGAAGGATGTGCCCTCTTCGTCGGCCTTCCGCATCTTTATCTGGTTGTAGCCGGAGTATGCGTCAAGGAAACTCAGTAGTTCATGTCTGGTCGTGGCATCAATCAGCTAGTCGATGCGCGGCAGCGGATAGCTGTCTTTTGGGCAGGCTTTATTGAGGTCGGTGAAGTCTATGCAAATCCATCATTTTCCATTAGACTTTGGCACCATAACCACGTTGGCCAACCAGTCCGGGTAATCGACCTCCCGTATGAAGTTTGCCGCTAGCAGTTTCTGCACCTCCTCGTCTATGGCAGACTAGCGGGCAGGTGCAAAACTCCTCTTCTTTTGTCTTACCGGCCTATGCTGCGGGTCGACTACTAAGTGGTGCTCAATTACCTCCCTCGGTATCCCCGGCATGTCAGAGGCCAACCATGCGAAGACGTCGAGATTCTGCCTTAGGAATTCGATCAATTCTTCTCTTTGTTCCTCGGGCAGCAAGGAGCCGACCTGGGACGTCTTCTCCGGTTGATCATCCGCAATCGGAATTTGCAGAAGTTCTTCTACGGGTTCTCCTCGGTTGGGAGAGGGGTCCTTGGGAACATATATCATGTTCACCTGTGCCGACTTCAAGGCGCGCTGACTGTTTTTTAGCTCGGTGGCGTACCACCTGCGCGAAGTGTCCTGGTCTGTTCGGCACTCTCCGACTCCACCCTCAGTCGGGAACTTCATCACCAGGTAGTAGGTGGACATACAGGCCTTCAATTTGTTCAGCGAGGGCCTGCCGAGGATGACATTATGAGCCGATGGTCGGTCAACCACCATGAATTCGACCACCACTTGTCGCTGCCTGGGCTTCTGGCCGAGAATGACAGGCAACTGAATGCCCCCTTTTACCGTGACTGGGTCCCCGGAGAAGCTGATAAGGTCGAAAGTGACGGGACGGAGCTGGTCATCTGTCAGCTGCATCCTCTGATATGCATGGTATAATATAATGTCTACCGAGCTCCCGATGTCTACCAGGCACTTCGCGACATCGCAGTGCCCGATCCCAACCGTGAAGACAAGGGCATCCTCATGGGGGACCGCGACGTTGACTAGATCTTCGTCGCTGAAGGTAATGACTTCTCCGGTCCGGGCTCTCTTCGACGGCCACTCAGTCTTGGCCACCAGACGGAGTAGGCCTTTGCTGACCTGTTGGAGGTGTTCCCGGCGGCGGGCCCTCCTATGATTGTGAGGACTGGCTTGCCCTTGTCTTGAGGTCCCTTGGTGATGGCATAGACGCCACTGTCTCCAGAGATGCGCAGACCCATAGATGTGCGCGGCCGGTCCTCCGGGGGTGGACTGCCGACATACCTGCGTTTGGCTTTTCTTCTCTTTGAAGCCGAGATGGACTCGGACTAGGCATGTTGTCGGCCTCCGAGTCTTTCTTTCACCGGAACTCTTCCTCTTTGCCCTCCTGACGAACTTCCGACGGTGCCAAATTCGATGGGGCCGACCCACTGCCTGGGAGGGGCCGGCCCACCATCAGGGTCTCTGTCATCCCTCCGAACGCCGTTCTGATTGTCGCCCGCGTCCACACGACAGTTGTTGGGTTGTGGATTTCTCGGAGGTGGGGGCGGTAACCCGCGATCCCTCCGAGCAGGGGGTGGTCCCCTGTCTGTATGTCGGACGAAGTTGCCATAGTATCCTCGTCTGATGAGTTCCTCAATCTCCCCTTTGAGGTACTTGTATTCTTCTGTCTCATTGCCATAGTCGTGATGGAAGCGACAGAAACGGGAGTGGTCCTTATTCCTTCCACTGCCAAGTGCTTTTGGCGGTGGTCGGAGGTTCCGATCATTCTTAATTACTTCGAGGATCTCCGTCATCGAGGTGTTCAGCGGAGTGTAATACTCGAATGTCTTGTAGGGGTGCCGGTAGGTCTGATCCCTTCCGGACTTCTGCTTCTTAGAATCTCCCGGGCTTGGTGCCGGGTCGGCCGCCTCAGACCTTTTTTTGTCTGCCGGCTTCGTAGTGGCCTGCAGATTGTTCACGGTGTTGTTTTTCTGCGCCCGAGTCGTCTCGTCTGCGGAGGCATATTTCTCGCACCTGGCGAGCAAGTCGTCCAGGTTATTCGGGGGCTTTTTGGCAAGGGACCAACAAAGCTGACGATCGGTGACGCCAGCCTGCAGGCTAGACATGTGGACCGCGGGCTCAACATCCTTGATCTCAAGCACCTCATTGTTGAAGCGCTTGATGAATTCCTTTAGGGACTCGTCCTTCTGCTGCTTCACTGTCGACAGATGGTACGAGGTTTTCTTGCGCACTCGGCTTGCTTGGAAGTGCGTTAAGAACTTGTTCGATAGCTGTTCGAACGAGGTAATGCTTTTGGCCGGGAGATTATTGAACCACGTGCGGGCAATTCCCCGAAGCGTCGAGGGAAACATCCTGCAGATGAGGCCGTCGCTCAGGGGGTAGAATAGTGTTGTGGAGACGAAAGCGTCTAGGTGCTGCTCGGGGTCGGTACTCCCATGGTAGGAGTCCAAGACCGGCATCTTGAAGTTGTCAGGGGGTGGTTCCCTAATGATCTCGTCCGAGAGCGCCGTAATTGCGGTGTAGGCCGTTCTCGGCGGGGCGGCCTTGTTTTGCTCCACCTGCTGAAGTCGAGATGTTATCTCGAGTAGACGCCGCTCGACCTCGGACTGAGGAGTGTCCGGAGGCTGAGGACCAGAACCGGGTGTTTCGTCATTAATTCTTTCTCTCCGGAGGTTATCGAGGAAGGACCCCAGGCCTCCGGCTGGAGGCGGCGCTATAGGCGCCTGGCGCTGGTGCGGCGGGGGATTTTGACCGACGGGCCGAGCTACGCTTCGTCCGGGAGCTTGATCACCCGGGGGGTTGTTCGGCACAGCGTTAGCCGGGCCTGCCCTTGCCCTTGGCAGATGGACCGCTTGCGGGGCTTCCGGTGGAAGTGGGGGATTCGGCATCGGCTGGGGATTCTCTCCCGCCACTACAAAATTGCTTGCTCAAGCCACTCTTAAGACTTGAGCAAGCTGTTCAATTTGCTGCTTCAACTCGTCGAACTGCTGGCGAGTGACGTACTCGGGAGGAGGCTGTGGTCGATCTACCGATGGTGTGTGGCTCAGGGCAGGCGCCGGTGCCTGCAGCGGTACCGGTTCTGGGATTGGTGCGGGTTCTGGCACTGGAGGTGCAGGTCCACGGTCCTCCCTCGTCGTGCTTTCGGTACTGTTCATGTGCACTGATGCCTCAGAAAGGGCGCGCGACGTCCGTCCTCGAGTTCTTCGGTGAGCCATCGAAACAAAGATATGCGCACGCTAAACTCAGTCGAATGAAGGCCCCACGGTGGGTGCCAAACTGTTACGGTTGGAAATCGCCCGTTAATCCACGCTCTGAGTTACCTGCAACAACAGAGAAGAGACAAAGGAGGGGGCGCCTAAGCCCCGGTTATCCTCCGATGCCTAAGTGAGATTCCCAAGGTAAACAGTCAAGAGATAGCGAAAGGCTATCTCCAGTTTAGAGAGAGTGGGACGATGAATGAGTTTGAGCGTGTAGGATGAACAATAATAACTTGTAGCTTGTAAGTGCGTTAGGGCATAAGGGTTTACCTTGAGGGATGACCTCTACTTATAGATTGGGAAGAAGCATGGAGGCACCAGGACTCAGAGAAGTAGATCGCCAATAGGACTGTCATGTGTCGCTCTGTGGGACACCTGGGCAGTAGACTCCGAGTAGGAGTCGGAGACCTTAGCCAAGGAAGCTAAGTCGGTCAGCTCCGGGACTGACACCTGTTGGCGTGTGAGTAACGGCCCACCGGGATAGTCGGTGTCGTATCATACTGGGAGAAGGACTCCTCGGAGGTAATCCTAATCACATTAGGACTCTGGCTGTCTGAGGACTATAGCCGAGTAGGACTGAGAATCCGAGCGCTACCAGGGAGGCCGAGCGCATAAGAGGCCGTGTGCGCAATAGGCCGAATACACGAGGACGAGTGCGAGATACTCCGAGCGCTCAGACTCCGAAGGCCCAACTGGACACGTGTAAGATTTTAAGTGGAGGGATCATTTCCCTCCTAACAAATATGTTTATGGCAATTCGTCCAAAGATAGATCGTTCTTTGCAAGGAAAGATTTGGCCATCTCTAAATTGAAAGATATGTTGAGGTCCACAAGGAAAGATCTGTTCAGCTCCATAAAGAAAGATCTACCGATCCTGCCAGGGTAAGTAGATCCAAGTTGTATAAAGTAAGGTCGGATCCTTTCCTTTGGAAAGATGGGTCCTTCTGGCGAAGTTAGCCCCCTGCATCATGGCCGACAACTGGGGGTCGATCTTCAAGATTCGTCCTTCTCTAATCCACTAACGTGTAGGCTTGCGGCCGGCCAGTGGGTACAGTTGTCAAGATGCTGACATGTGGCAGGCCAGCTTCACGGGTAGTTTACTTACCCATTAGATACATATATTTTTTTGGTAAAACATATAAAACAATACATTTTTAAAATAATAATTAGGGGAAATCCCCGAGGTATTACATTTAAATCAACCACCCCTTAGTTGACTCCCTTGCTTCGCAGGCCCTATCTAAGTCGTGCTGATAGTTTATGCACTCCATGGCTATATAACATGTGTATCCATCAGTACATAAGCACGTCACGATTTGATGAATAATTATATTTTTTAAAAAAAAAAAAAAAAAAAAAAAAAAAAAAAAAACTTGGCGTCTACAACAAGTGGGAGAGGCAGGATTCGAACCTACGTAGAAAACCTTCAACAGATTTACAGTCTGTCGCTTTTGACCACTCGGCCACTCTCCCCTTCCCAGGCCGAGGTTGGCGACCTCTTCTACTTTTGAAAATAAGTATCCATTAAGTGATGAGATGACTTGTAACTACTATTTCAATGGTAGTATTACCCTTGATATTGTAAAATATCATTTTTACCCTTTTGAAGTTTAAGTAAATATTATTTCTAAGTTTTACTTTCATCTTCATCTCTGCCACTGCCGTACCCACCACCACACTCCTCTTCCGGCTCTAAGTGCCTACCACCACCATCGCCGCCAAATTTCGGTTCTGACAGAAAAGTGACCGATCTCAATATCGAAACAAGAACGAAGCTTCAAAATGCATAAATCAGATTAAGATTCAGGGGGTTTGGGAGGGAATACTTCTCTTCGTTGAATCGAATCGACTTCACAGCAGGTTCGAGAGATAAAAAAATCAATTTCAGTTTGGCGGGACGCTTCTCTTGGCTGAGAAAAAATCGATTTCGGATTTTTCTTCAACAAATTCTCCGTTTGCAAGAAGAGGAGTTTCTTCGGATTTGGTGTAACTCATTTGTACATGTGGCACAAATCTGGGATTCTCTGTGACTCGGCAGATACCATTTTTACCCGTGTGCGTGAGACTTTCTTCTTTCTATTTCACTGTGTGCATGAAATTTCCTTCTTTCTATTTCCCTCTGTGCGTGGGATTTCTAGGATTCTCTGTGACCCCGATTGCTTCAAAGGTGCCTTTTTTTGTTTTCCTCTTTCTTACCTCAATTTGTACTTTCTGTCGATTCTTTCCATTCTTCTTCCTTCTCAAGGTTGTGCTCCGAGTGGTGAACGCACCACTGATTGGGTGATGCATGAGTTCACCAAGGAGGATGAGGAGCTTAACAAGTTCCAGACTGCGTAGGTATGTAGCAAGAGTTGCCTGTCAAACAGTCTTTCTCACTTAATTTGTTTTTATGTCTATCATTTTGAGAAATTTTGTATGTTCTTAAACCTTTTTTTTTTTTTTTTTTTCTGCTTCTGTTTTCAAAATTCCTTTACGCCTTACAAGGTTTTCAAGAAGAGTGTACCCAATCCCAAAAATGGTGAGTAGTATGGAGAATCATTCATGGAAGAAAAATGCGCTAACGATGATGATCCTGTTGAAGTGATTTTAGGGCCAAAAAAATTACAAAAAGATTGAAAAAAAAAATTTTAATTTTAAGGGTAACATTGTAATAAAATTATAAGTGATGATATTTCTCATCAGTAAATGGACTGAGAAGGTTGACATTATGAACCAAGTTGAAGGTGGTTGATTTAAAGGTATACCTCAGGGTGAAGGAAATTTTCCCTAATAATTATCATATCAGTTAAGTATTGGTAGGTATAGGCCGATACATTCTACCAATACTTAATTCCTCGTAGGTGTCATGTTCATTCCTTTATTGAGTCATTTCCACAATCTATCACAAAGAAACCTAGGGCTCAAACATAATCCTAGAATATAAGATCCCCAACCATGAAACTTGGGAACAAAATCTTAGGACATTTTCATAAAGCTAAGAATAAAAGAATAATGATAAACTTTAAATAAGAGTGCTAATGGAAGATCCAAAATACTCTCTTCCCAAATCAGCCCATTGCTTCACCAATAACTCTTCCACCTTCCAATAAATTTTTACCATCAAAATACAATTTAGATCTTCCTCCTACAGAAAAGATTAATGTAGTTTTAGGTCACCTAAGGGATAGATTTCATAAACAAACAGTATTCCAGAATCGCAGATTAAGGAAAAGTTTCAGAATTCAAGAGAAATCCAATAACAGAAAAGTGGCCACAAATCTAGTCGAAGGCTAATATCAAAATTAATTAACTCCTCCGTAAATTTTGAAATAAATCCAATGGGCAGATTATATCTGAAAGTCTTACTTGAATAAGGAAACTAAAGAACATTGCTGAATACAAGTCGTCTTTTTTACTAGATCTAATTGGCCTCGGTCTAGCAGTTGAATGAATAAGAAAGAAAATGATTTCGAAAGACAATAGGGCTCAAATTCTCCCTCTTTTTAAGAAAATATTTTTATTTGTTTAAGAGAATGAGAAAGTTGAAAAAGACAAGGGAAAAAAAAAAAAAAAAAAAGCTATGGCTTCTTGCACAACTCATCTTTATGGTCGGCCGTCAATGGTTCATCGAGGTCATGATACCTGTCAATAAACAACTCCAAGTCAAACTGTCAAATAACAGGATAATAGAGTAAGAAGTGATCAATATGCTGGCTGACAGTATAGAGTTATCAGGAGAATAGACTATTAAAATAAAGTCCATCCAAGGGTCAGATTATTGGCTACCGAAAATCCTATTGTAGATAGAATGGTTCGAGAACAGACAACTGATAGCAGTATTTAGAAGGCCTTCGTAACAAAAACTAATTGATCACCAGAACGTTAAGCATTTTGTATTGGGATTGTTGTCAACGTGTACGTTGGCATGCATGGATAGGTTTCATGAACAAGCAGTATTACAGAATCGCAGACTAAGGAAAAGTTTCAGAATTCAAGAGAAATCCAATATTAGAAGAATGACAATTCAAAAGTGGCCAGAAATCTAGTCGAAGGCTTATATCAAATTAATTAACTTCTCTGTAAATTTTGAAATAAATCCAATTGGCAGATTACATCTGAAACAGTCCTACTTGAATAAGGAAACTAAAGAACATTGCTGGATACAAGTTTTCTTTTTTACTAGATCCAATTGGCCTCACTCTAGCAGTTGAATGAATAGGAAAGGAAATGGTTTCTAAAGACAATAGGGTTCAAATTCTCCCTCTTTTTAAGTAAAATATTTTTACTCGTTTAAAATAATGAGAAGGTTGAAAAAGAATAAAAGAGCTATGGCTTCTTGCACAATTCATCTTTATGGTCGGACGTCAATGGTTCCTTGAGGTCATGCCTGTCAATAAACAACTCCAAGTCAAACTGTCAAATAACATGATAATAGAATAAGAAGTGATCAATATGCTGGTTGAAAGTATAGAGTAATCAGGAGAATAGAATACCAAAATGTGAAGTCCATACAAGGGTCAGATTATCGGCTACTGAAAATCCTATTGTAGATAGAATAGTTCAAGAACAGACAACTGTTAGCAGTATTTAGAAGGCCTCCATAACAGAAACTATTTGATTCACCAGAATGTTGAGCATTTTGTATTGGGATTGTTGTTAACGTGTATGTTGGCATGTATTAGAGCAAGCGACACAAGTGGATGATGAAGTTCAGTAAAGAGAGCAGGCATGGAAATGTAGAAAAAGAGTGCTAGACAAAGGAAAAACAGAGAAAAGAGGGCAGTGCGTTGGTTAAGCATGCAAGAATGGTCAATCATGCAAGAATATTCTGTATGTCCAGTATGTTTGGGGCAGATTTCGGATATGTTGCAGAAATTCTGGGCTCAACCTCAAAGCATGAGGAATGTAGAGCTTTGAGTTAGCCTTCATATGCAACCGAAATCAGCTCAATTGGATATTGGAGTTAGAATTTATGGCTTGATCATCCGACATGGCACGGGTACTCAGAATTCCTATTTTGCATATGGCATGACTTTTAAGGAAATTTTGAGGTGACTTAATGGCATGGGTTATGAGATTAGTGGTAAATCAAGATTCTAAATTTTGGTTTCAGACCTGGTTTCTTTCGGCCGAAATGGCCAAAACCTGATTTTTTTTTTTTTTTTTTTGTTTCTAAATGTAATTTCGGAGGAAAAAAGGGTAGTACAAGACAGAGAACAATATATAGGAGGGATAGTATACAACACACAACACTTATTTATGACTAATATCATTTACTTAAAATATTACTCATGAATAAGCAAACACCCCAATTTGAATCTAATAAAAATAGTCTAAAATTCAAATTCCAACAGAATAAAAAAATCAATTTTCCAGTTCAAGAACAAAAACTGGATTTTCAATCACGGGGTGATTTTCAACTTTCAAATGCTAGCTATTTTTTCCAATCTAAAAATTCCATAAATCTTATTATAGTAAAAATCATTAAAAACCAAAAGTTCACCAAAATAATCTATTGTTTTGGTGTCAAAAAAATTATTTTCATTCAGATGGCTTTAAAGTTTAAACAGCATTCGTATACTCCGAACAGAGTTTGACCGAAGCGTAACTACTTCAATATAACTCGAATTCAAGTAATGTCAGAATTGTTGGAAAGCTAATCAGCTTTGCAACAAATCTGAGATTGTTTGGATCCGAATTATATTGATGTAGTTATGTTCCGGTCAAACCTTGTTCAGAATATACGAATGCTATTTTAAACTTTAAAGTCATCTGAATGTAAATAATTTTTTGGACATCAAAACAAAGATTATTTTGACAAACTCTTAGTTTTTAATGATGTTTTATTCTAATAAGTTATGGTTGACAGACTCTTAGTTCTTACTGATGTTTTATTCTAATAAGTCATGGAATTTTTAGATTGGAAAAAATAGCTAACACTTGAAAGTTGAAAATCGCCCCGTGATCGAAATCCAGTTTTTGTTCTTGAACTGAAAAGTTGACTTTTTATTCTGTTGGAATTTGAATTTTAGACTATTTTAATTAGATTCAAATGAGAGGTGTTTGCTTATTTATGAATAATATCTCAAGTAAATGAATAAACATTTACTTAAATGATATTAGTCATAAATATAAGTGTTGTGTGCTGTATACTTTTTTTCTTATATATTGTTCCATGTCTTGTATTACTCGAGCCTGTAGAAGTCAGAGTACACCACCGATACAGTGATTTTGACCGAAATATGGACCAAAACCAAAATTTGAAACCGAAATTTGGTACTTCCCATTTCGAGTCCTAGTTTCGTTTCAGACCAGCCAATTTCCGAAACATTTTGGACTGACACCGAAATTTGGAACCTTGCTGGTGATAGCCATAAGTGTGCATGGTTGTGCGATTGTGGACCTGAGATTAGTTGAGAAGCCACACCCATAAAGAACTCTGAGCAGCAATAGTCCGACGAGCAACTTAGGTTTAAGTTACACTGAGCTGTAACTTGATAGATGAACAGAATAAGAAGATAAGAAGGGGAGATAAATCAAGAATCACCACCAGCCCTAGTCTGGAATCACCACAGTAGCTATGCTTTAAGTCACCACAGAACTGAGAAGCAGAAAGTTTTGTTTAACTGTAAAAATCGTGGAGAATGCCGTACCCCTACTCCCTATTTATGGAAATCAGCAAAGACCAATCTGCTCCAATAAGGTAAGCAGGAATCATAACAGATCTTAAAGAGGAAAACAAAAGACTAAATCAAACAAGGAAATAATGCTATATCGCAAGTCAATAGGAAGAGTCCTATATGGATTAAAACTCTAATAAAATAAAGAGAAAACATAGTCCAATGAGGTTGGAACTTGTAAGTTTTATACAAGCCTTGACAAGTAATAAAAAATGGAAGAAAAGTAACTAAATAAGACTCCTAACAGTGCCACAATTAGGTGCACCAGTGCTGGTTCAAAATTGAACCAGAATGATGCAATATTGTTCAAACAGTCAATACTGTTCATGTGGTACTGTTCACGTGAACAGTACCAACAGATTTCAAAGAGTTGTTTTCTTCTTTTTGTTATTGCTTTCCTAATAAAAAATCACCATGTAAGCATGTCTCTAATACTAGTAATTATATTTAGAGACTTGCCTAAATTAGGAGTTTTATTTTTTAAAAATTTTTCATTCTATATTAAGGAAAGTATTCTATTAGTTCATTTCAGTTTTATAAAGTTTATAGAAAAGAAAGATTGGACTTTCCTTCCATGTTTCTAGTCAATGATGGAAGGTTTGGAAAGACCTCCCTTCCATAATTATGTAAGCACTATTCTCTATATGTATGAATGAATAAGAGAAGGAAGAAGACAAACTTGGATAAATCAGAAAATTTATTATGATTTCAGGTTGGGTCTCTTTGGTTGTGAAACTTAAACCGCAGATCCATTCCTTGGTGTTTTCTTGTCTTTTACTTTCCAACTTCTCTCCTATCTTCTCTTTCAAGTAATTGCGACATTAGTACTACTATTTGATCATTCAAATATTATGAGATTGTGAGATTACAATCAGATAAAGCAGAGCTGCAACTACCAGTCCTGTTTTCAAATGATAGGAGTTTTTCGAAAATTCATAACTTCTTCATCCATGATTGGATCATCTTCAAATTCGGGTATGTTATCAAGCTCATCCTAAAGTACTTCCCCCCCAGTTTGAAGGCCTTCTAACGGCTGAATTTTCAGATAAGTCAAAATTTCTATATTGTTACAATTCTGGTTTTACTGTTTACTTGAAATTTCGATTGGGCTGGTTGTAAAAGATCCCCCTTTGCAAGGATTGGGGTGAAATTGAATTGAATCATTATCCTTGCCATCAATTGGTATCAAAGCTTCGTAATGGAGGGTTCTAGTTCTCCTAACTAGCTCTATGACCGTATGCTCTCTTAACGAGCCAGACATAGAGAGGAGATCCCATTCTTCCAATCTCTCTTCTTTTCTGGAAGTTCCTTACTTTGCTGGCCAAACAGACCCATACCTATTCTTTGGTTGGTTGGATTCTCTAGAGGAATATTTTGATTGTTACAACTTGATAAAGGAGCGAAGGCTTCTATTTGCTTACTTACGTTTGACTGGGTATGCTAGAGAATGGTGGAATTTCCATGAACAGAAGCTCAGAGTTCAAAAACGAGAGCCTATGACTTGGGCATATATGAAGTACGAATTAACGAGAAAATATGTACCTGAATATATCCAAATAAGGCTCTTTCGTCCACAAAATTACCACCAACTGACATTTACAGTTGACGAGAAGCTGACTGATGGCAAAGAGGGTTCAAAGCAAGTCAAATTAACAAGCCCTCTTTGCTACAGGATCTTAATTCAGTCCAATACAAAATCTGCAGAGAAAAGTAATGAAGAAAACCACTTATCTTGAAATCTAACCCTTGAAATCACTTGAAACTTAATGGGAAATACTTTTTGGAATGATTATGAAGACATATCCAAAGTTGGAGATGATCCGATCACAGATGAGAGAGATGTGATTTTTTGAAAACTACCTATCATCTGAAAACGGGACTGGTTTAGTTAGAGCTGGTCGATATGATTTTAATCTTTAATCCCACGAGTTTTCGTTGATCAAATCAGCACTTAATGGTATCGCAATTCAGTATGCAATAATAAGAACTTGAAGGAATTAACAGAAGGACAAGAAAACCATAAAACAGAATATTTCGGTTGAGTCTCACAACCTATGAGACTCAACCAGAAAATCAAGAGCTAAACTCTCTTCTTTTTTCTGGTCTAAATCTGCTGGCTCTCTTCTTCTTTATCTTATTTATAGACTTAAGAAAGATTACAAAATAAGGAAGGATTTAGTCCTCTTAAAAAAAAATATATCCTAAGATAAATTAAAAGGGAAACTTGCCTTTATAGATTTAGGAAAGTTTCCAATCTAAAAACTATCCTAAGATAAATTAAAAGGGAAACTTGCCTTTATAGATTTAGGAAAGTTTCCAAAAAAACAACTTACAAAATATCAATCCATAACTTAACTTTAGGAAACAAAATCTAAGAATAATTTAGGAAAGAAATAACAAAAGAAGGAAAATTTTTGCTGTTGGTACTGTTCACGTGAACAGTACCGTGAACACTGTTCACGTGAACAGTGTGGGTTGGTCTTTGGGTTGGTCCAATGGACCAATACCGACTGGTTCTTTGGGCTGACCCATTATCGACTTGAGCTTGGGCCTTGGGCCTTCTTGGACTGCATCACTGACACAAACATCTATAACATTCAGTTCACAAGTTAGAGAGTGGTGAAAGCCTAACAATATTAACGCGAAGACAGAACCCAAAGTTACACCAACAAAGGAGGACCCAATCCTTCCACCCGTTGTGGAAGCATCAATGACTGAAGCCAGAGTAAACGAAGACGAGTCTCCAACAGCACTTGATGACAAGGGAAAACCCACCATTTATGTTCCTTCTGCAAATGGTTACATTGAAGAGATTAAAGATGAAGGTCAGATCAGTCACATGGTGAAAGAATCTATTGTTCTAGAGCCATCCATTGAAGAATGTGCTGAAGATGTCAAAAACAAGGACAAGAACGTGGTACAGGTTGAGATCGTGGTTCAAGAAGACTTCAAGAACATTCCTCATGTAGATGTGAATGTTATCAATGACGTTTGTGATGCTGATTACAAAGTTGAGCATATTGAATGTGTGTTCGTTCTCACCTCACTTTTTTGAAGCAAGAGGTCTTAAGGTCGAAGATTTCCTTCCCAATTGTCGAGAGCAACCGGAATTCTGTTTTCAGAAAAAGTTGAATACTCACCCCGACATGTTGATGCTCAACCGATTCAAAACTCGTAGTCGAGTTTTTTTTAAGTAGGGGAGAATTGATACAGTATTGTTCAAACAGTCAATACTGTTCACGTGGTACTGTTCACATGAACAGTACCAACAGATTTCAAAGATTTGTTTCCTTCTTTTTGTTATTGCTTTCCTAATAAAAAATTATCATGTAAGCATGTATCTAATACTAGTAATTATATTTAGAGACTTGCCTAAATTAGGAGTTTTAGTTTTTAAAAACTTTCCATTCTATGTTTAGGAAAGTTTTCTATTAGTTTGTTTTAGTTTTAGAAAGTTTATAGTAAGGAAAGATTAGACTTTCCTTCCATGTTTATAGCCAATAATGGAAGGTTTGGACAGACCTCCCTTCCATAATTATGTAAGCACTATTCTCTATATATATGAATGAATAAGAAAGAAGAAGACAGACTTGGATAAATCAGAAAATCTGTTACGATTTCTGATTGGGTTTCTTTGGTTGTGAGACTCAACCATAGATCCATTCCTTGGTGTTTTCTTGTCTTTTACTTTCCAACTTCTCTCCTACCTTCTCTTCCAAGTAATTGCGACATTAGTACTACTGTTTGATCATTCAAATATTGTGAGATTGTGAGATTACAACCAGATAAAGCAGAGCTGCAACTACCAATCCCGTTTTCAGATGATAGGAGTTTTTCGAAAATTCATAACTTCTTCTTCCATGATTGGATCATCTTTCAAATTTGGGTATGTTATCAAACACATTCTAGAGTATTTCTCCTCTAAGTTTGAAGACCTTCCAACAGCTGGATTTTCAGATAAGTCAATTTTTCTATATTGTTACAATTTTGGTTTTACTGTTTACTTGAAATTTCAATTGGGCTGGTTGTAAAAGATCCCCCTTCGCAAGGATTAGGGTGAAATTGAATTGAAACCTTGTCCTTGCCATCACAGAAACTGGTCTAAACCAGAACAACATGCTAAGTAGTGGCCCTGGTTCTTATCCTACCTTGGTTCTTCTGAGAGTAAAAGACAGACAGATCATCAAAGTAGCCATCTCCATTGATAGATAAGTATGAGTATGATTGTTTCCTTTCAATGAAGAAACATAATCAACAGTGGAAGATATGCATATCCCTATGAATATCCTTAAGACTCTCTTTCACTTGGAAATGCATGCTTGACTCTCTTGCAACTACTAATCAGCTAAGGAAGAGATCCATCTTTGTCAATGACGCATGTGCATTCTACTGGGCAGGCAAGGAATCCAAGAACCACCTTTTCTTCTATTGTGAGTATTCATATTTTGTCTGGAAGATCATTTTGTCCACCTGTCATCCAACTCACCACCCTAAGAAGCAGATTGAGATGGAAGCTGTTTGGGTAGAAAAAGTTTTTCCAAAGGTAAATCTGTTGAGATGGTGGGCAAAATTGCTTTCTGTGCAACTACCTATCACCTATGAAGAGAGGAATAACAGAGTTATCAGAAACTCCTCTTCCAGAGAGGATGTGATCCACAAAATCAAGGAAGATATTAAGTTGAAGATTCTGTCCATGTCTTTCTCCAGATCGAGCTCCCACTCCTTCTCCCGTCTTATCCCAAGATGGGACCCTCATGTAACCTAATGGTTTCCCCCCTCTCCCCTTTTTGGTGTTTGGCCTATTCAGCTTGTTTCTTTTTGAGGTTTTTTAGCCATCAGGTTCTCCTCTTCGCTGTGATTGTGATCTCCCTTTTTCTTGGGTTTTAATAAAGCATCTACATACCAAAAAAAAAATATATATATATATATATATATATATATAATCAACAATGTATATCATACGTAGTCTAGAGAAACTGACCGTGCATCATAGATTAAAATCTTGATGAGATCTCGACTTTCTCAACTTGGTCGAGACAAGACTAGGTACAAGACTAGATCTCGAGATTCTTGACTAGTTCTCGAATAATCTCGACTGGTCTCAATATTTTCGACCATTTCTTGACATTTTTCAACCAATTATCGACCATTTCTCAACATTTTCATCTAATTCTCGACTGGTTTCGACATAATATATGAATAATGATTGTATGGTTTACTTAACTACTATGGGTTTTTTGGATATGATAATTAACTAATTAAGTGCTATTATATTTATTCTTCTCCTAAAATATAATTTTATTGGCTCATTTGGTCTTCTTTGGTCTTCTACTAGTGTAACATTATGTAGAATAGTCAATATTACCCTAGGTTTACATCTAAATTTCAGACCGACACTGCCAAACATGGGTGTCAACCCAAACAACCACAATGTATGATTAGTTTTTCAATTTTATAGTTTAAAATGTGTTTATAAGTTAAAATAGTATTTCCCTGGAGTATTATGCCTTAAAATGGTAATTTAAGGGTCAAAACACTCATTTCTAGCCTTTGCTGCTTTTTAGTATGTTCTGGCCGAAATCTCAATTGAGATCTCCGAAATCTTGGTCTGGCTCAAGGTTGAGACGACCTCGAGACTCGAGATTTTAATCCTTGTTGGGGGTCAATCAGACTACAATTGGGAAAGATCCCATTTCGATGGCCCAGATTGGCCAGAGAAATCGGGCATCATAACTACAGTGGATGGTCATAAACATGGTCTTGATCAATCCTTTACAGGATTCATCTCCATCTATTATAGAAGATTTCGCAAACCTGATATTAGGTTACCCCCATTCACTACAGTTCTCAAAATCTAAAGTTATACCCATTCAACTTTGGAGTTCAATCTTACTTTCACAAACCTGGTTTCTCATGGACCAGGTCAGAATTAATCTCCAAGATTTTTTATTACGTTATGCATCTGGAAATATCTTTAGTTTTTCTGATCATCTGGTCTATTCGGTCAAGATGACAAAGACTAGAGGTTAAGATCAACTCCACAAAAAAGTGAAAGAAAAAGAAAGTAATAAACCTAAAAATGCATATTTCTGTAGGACATCCAAAAGAAAAATAAACCAATAAACCAAAACAGCTTTACACAAACAAATATTGATGAAGTTTTCACTGTAGCATTTCAGTCAATACGATAGGTAGACTCGATGACTAAGGATATTTAGAAAAAAGGAACTAGCAACCACTAGTTAATAATTCCTTTAGTCATCAAACAACATGTTTCAAAAAGTAGAAGGTTATTACCAATTTGAATTCTTCTCTAAATGGAGTCAAAATTAACACTATGAAACAAAAACTGACACCATGCACTAATGCCAAATGTACATTGTGCACAATGCACTAATGCCAAATGTACATTTTGCACGATACATTCATGGTACCACCCATCAAATAACCAGTGGTGACTAGTCACAGTTCCAGCAGCTCTGTGTGTTTTATAACATAATTGAACATAGCCATTAAGTTGAACTTGCCATATGCAACAACCACATCCTACCCAATTGATGAAATTTTGATAGCATACAGTAACCAAAAGAACTTGGGGACCATGCTTGAATTCAACAAAATTAAACTCAAAAACTCGGACCTATAATGCAGATATACAGAAAGTAGCTCCAGATAATTTAATGGTAATCACTGCAAACGATTGCTATGCAACAAGAAACACCATTTTATAATATTCAGTCATGTCAGAAATCATATTACCATTCCATACCATAATACCCACAGTCAGACACATCCCTAAAACTTGTACTTCTCGTTTTTTTTGGGTGGAGGAGGGGGAGGGGGAGGAATAACTTATTATTTGGCCACTAGTCATACAAAGTTTACAATATCATCCTGATATCCACTTATCTAACTGTATCATATCCCACACTAAAAGGAGCTAATTACCCTAGGAATATCTTATGATATATGAAATCCAATGCAAAAATGAATCAGAAAACAGGATTTGTAGAGGTCCGAGCTTACATATTTGTCTAACTTCAAAACACATGTCAAGTCATAACAATACAAGTGAACAAAAGAAGAAATATCTCCCCTAGCCCCTAAGACAACCATCCCACACACAAGAAACTTCAACCTCAAGATATAAGACCAACGTTACCAAATTTTTTTGAATCTTTCTGGGTCAAAATATAGATACTAGTTTTAAGAAATTAAAAAACTTCCAACTTGCTTAAATTTTTAAGAGGTAGGGATCCAGCTCCAACAGGGACCAGAAGATTTTCCAGCTCTGTCAGCTTATCTGCCATGAGGCAGTGTCTTTGGTGCTCAAACTTCGTGGACAAGTAAACATTATCATCTAATCACATATTGATTTTAAGTCTGATCAGGACATCGCATGTGTACTTAAAATATTGTTTGAACAATTGAACAGCAAATTTAAAGTCCCCTACATGGATTAGACAGTTCGATAGAGCATTAAAATTGGCAACTGAACTATTTCCCCATCTAACGTTAAAATGAACAAACAGTTCATGTGTCAGAAATAGGTGACAAAGAAGTAAGACTCTCAAAGCCAGACTTTTTTTTATCTTTTGTTTATCAAGATTAGAGAAATTTTATATTCCCCTTTTTAAGGTCATACAACTTTACCATAAAATTGGAACACCATGCATCAGATCATGTTGTGTGAACCCTTTCAACATTTAGTCAACATCCAATAGCCTTAATGATGGCAAGGTCAATATTACAATTCAATTTCACCCTAATCCTTGCAAAGGGAGATCTTTTACAACCAGCCCATCGAAATTTCGAGTAAACAGTAAAACTAGAATTGATATAATGTGAAAAAATAAACTTATCTGAAGATCACGCAGTTGGAATGTTTCCAAAACTTTTGGGAAATGAACTTTAGGATGTGTTTGAACATATACTCAAATATGAAATTGATCCAGACATTGATGAAGAAGTTATGAATTTTCAAAAAACTCCTACCATCTGAAAACGAGACTGGTAGTTGCAGCTCTGCTTAATCTCACAATCTCACAATATTTGAATAATCAAACAGTAATACTAAAGTCGCAATTAATTGAGAGAGAAGGTAGGAGAGAAATTGGAAAGCAAAAGACAAGAAAACATCAAGAAATGAATCTGCAGTTGAGTCTCACAACCAAAGAGACCCAACCAGAGATCGTAACAGATTTTCTGATTTATCCAAATCTACCTTCTTCCTTCTTATTCATTTATATATAGAGAGAATAGTGCTTACATAATTATGGAAGGGAGATCTGTCTAAATCTTCCATTATTGGCTAAAAATATGGAAGGAAAGTTCCTTGCTATAAACTTTCTAAAACTGAAAGGAACTAATAAAAAACTTTTCTAAACATAGAATGGAAAGTTTCTAAAAAAATAAAACTCCTAACTTAGGCAAGTCTCTAAATATAATTACTAGTATCAAAGATATGCTTACATGGTAAATTTTTATTAGGAAAGCAATAACAAAAAAAAGGAAACAAGTTTTTAAAATCTGTTGGTACTATTCACGTGAACAGTACCACTTAAACAATATTGACTGTTTGAATAATACTGCATCAATTCTCCCTTGCTTAAAAAAAAACTCGACCATGAGTTTTGAATTGGTTGAGCATCAACATGTCGGGGTGAGTATTCAACTTCCTCTGAGAATGGAAATCTGATTGCACTCGAAAGTTGCAAAGGAACTCTTCGACCTTGGTACCTCTTGCTTCAAAAAAAATGAAATGGAAGCACACATTCAATGTGCTGAACCTCGTAATCAGCATCACAAACGTCATTGATAACATTCATGGCTATATGAGGAATGTTCTTTAAGTCTTCTTAAACCAAGATCTCAACCTGTACCACGTTGTTGTCCTCGCTCTTGACCTCTTCAGCACATTCTTCAATGGATAGCTCTAGAATGATAGATTCTTTCACCATGTAACTAACCTGACCTTCATCTTTAACCTCTTCAATGTAACCATCTACAGAAGCAACATCAATGGTGGGTTCTCCCTTGTCATCAAGTGTTGTTGGAGACTCATCACCGTTTATTTTGGCTTCAGTCACTGATGCTTCCACAACGGGAGAAGGAATGAGGTTCTTCTTTGTTGGTGCAACTTTGGGTTTAATCTTCGCATTAACATCATTAGGTTTCCACCACTCTCCAACTTGTGAATTGAATGTTATATATAGTTGTGTCAACTTTTCTTCAACTATATATGCCAATTGGTGGTAATTTTGTCGACGGAAGAGCCTTATTTAGATATGTTCAGGTACGTATTTTCTCGTTAATTGTACTTCATATCTTCCCAAATCATAGGCTCTCGTTTCCGAATTCTGAGCTTCTGTTCATGGACATTCCACCATTCTCAAGCATAACTAGTCAAACGGAAATAAGCAAATCTAAGTCTTCGCTCCTCTGTCAAATTGTAACGATCAAAATATTCCTCTAAAGAATCCAACGAATCAAGGAATAAATATGGGTCTGTCTGGCCAGCAAAGTAAGGAACTTCTGAAAAAGAAGAGAGATTGGAAGAATGGGATCTCCTCTTCATCTTTGGTTCCTTAGGAGAGTATATGGTCATAGGGCTGGTTAAAAGAGTTGGAACTCTCCATTACGAAGCTCTGATACCAATTGATGGCAAGGTCAAGATTACAATTCAATTTCACCCTAATCCTTGCGAAGATGGATCTTTTACAACCAGCCTAATCGAAATTTCAAGTAAACAGCAAAACTAAAATTGATATAATGTGGAAAACTAAACTTATTTAAAGAATTGGCCACTGGAATGTGTCCAACTTTGGGGAAATAAACTTTAGGATGTGTTTGAACACATACACAAATATAAAGTCGATCCAGCCATTGCTGAAGAAGTTACGAAATTTCAAAAAAACTCCTATCATCTGAAAACGGGACTGATAGTTGCAGCTCTGCTTTATCTGGTTATAATCTCACAATCTCATAATATTTGAATGATCAAACAGTAGTACTAATGTCGCAATTACTTGAAAGAGAAGATAGGAGAGAAATCAGAAAGCAAAAGACAAGAAAACACTAAGGAATGGATCTACAGTTGAGTCTCACAACCAAAGAGACCCAACCATAAATCGTACAGATTTTCTGATTTATCCATGTCTATCTTCTTCCTTTTTATTCATTCATATATATAGAGAATAATGCTTACATAATTATGGAAGGGAGATCTGTCCAAACCTTCCATTATTGGCTAGAAACATGGAAGGAAAGTTCAATCTTCCCTTGCTATAAACTTTTAAAAATTAAACAATCTAATAAGAAACTTTCCTAAACATAGAATGGAAAGTTTCTAAAAAAATAAAACTCCTAACTTGGGCAAGTCTCTAAATATAATTACTAGTATTAGATACATGCTTACACGGTAATTTTTTATTAGGAAAGCAATAACAAAAAGAAAGAAACAAGTTTTTTAAATCTGTTGGTATTGTTCACGTGAACAGGACTGTTTGAACAATACTGCATCACTTAAAGACGAAATACATGCCAGTTGAAAGATGAAGAAGGGTTTCAAAGTTTAGGGAACTTTCCACAAGTCTAGAAATACAGGACACCCAATGCGGCGGGGAATTTTTTTTATCTAACAAGCTTTCCAGCTTAATCAAAGCACAATCTACAAGTCACCAGTTAATAAAATATTAAAGCATCATCATTATCATTCATAGAGCAGAATTAAATATGGGATCCAATGACATTGAGTACATGAAACTAATCCAGGGATCTCCTTTACTTGGATGTTCAGGATCTGCCACATTCACCCTCTATGTGCAAGAAAGCTGCATAACTGCAGGCCTCAAATACTGAAGCATCATAAGATAAAACCATTAGCAAAACTTCAAAAATCAATCAAACTAAAGGTGGCCCAGGTTCCTCTTCTCCACTCTTTTCTTGAGGAGATCAAAGTTGATTGATTTACTTATATACCCATCCCATCCAAAACAACCAATCACATCCTAAGCATGTGAGTTCTCTAGAATCTGTAACAAGTATAGTGCTAGTATAATTCCTATTGTAAGCAATATTACTTAAACATGAAGTTCATGTAGAACCTCCATCATGTAAAGTGCAACTACTGTACACCTTTACATCAATCATCACAAAACCTAGTTGATGTCAGATAGCCTTCAGATTGAGGTCAAAGGATCTAGGTTTTGAGAACAAATAGGTATCACAGGCCCATTAGGATACAGTTTTTTTATTTTTATAGATGGAGGTGAAGGTAGATTAGGAAATGCTTCATGCTATAACAGGGAAAGTGAAAGCTGTATAAGAAAATTTAGAAATAATGACAAGCGTGTCACGTATGGAGGAAGAGAGGACAAGATGGATAAACCTAGAACTGAGCACCTTGGATTATAAGAATCAGAAGCTAGCAGTTCTGAGCAGCAGCTTGTTGATCAATGGTCCAATAGAAATAATTCTGACTGCTATCATGGTTACAAGGGGAATATTTTATGGCCAAGTAAAAACTCAGCAAATCACATGATGAACAAAACACTCCCACTCCCACTCCCACCACCACCACTCCCACACCCCAAAAAAAAAAAAAAAAAAAAAAAAAAAAAAATCAACAATAGCTACTGTTACGGTTGGAAATCGCCCGTTGATCCGCGCTCTGAATGACCTGCAATCACAGAGATGAGACAAAGGAGGGGGCGCCTAAGCCCCGGGTACCCTCCAATGCCTAAGTTAGATTCCCAAGGTAAACAGTCAAGAGATAGCAGAAAGCTATCTCCAGTTTAGAGAGAGTGGGACGATGAGTGAGTTTGAGCGTGAGGGATGAACAACAACAACTTGTAACTTGTAAGTGCGTAAGTGCATAAGGGTTTACCTTGAGGGATGACCTCTACTTATAGATTGGGAAGAGGCATGGAGGCACCAGGACTCAGGGAGATAGATCGCCAATAGGATTGCCATGTGTCGCTCTGTGGGACACTCAAGTGGTAGACTCGAGTAGGAGTCGGAGACCTCAGCCAAGGAAGCTAGGTCGGTCAGCTCTGGGACTGACACGTGTCAACGTGTAAGTAATGGCCGACCGGAATAGTCGGTGTCGTATCAGACTGAGAGAAGGACTCTCCGGAGGTAGCAGAATCTCAATAGGACTCTGGCTCCCCCCACTGGGTAGGATCTTAACTCCGAGCGCTACCCGGGAGGCCGGGCACAAGGGAGGCCGAGTGCACGGGTAGCCGAGGGCACAAGGGAGGCCGAGTGCGAGACACTCCGAGCGCTCAGGCTCCGAAGGCGCACTTGACACGTGTAAGATCCAAAGTGGAGGGATCATTTCCCTCCTAACAGATGCCCCTTGCGCTGTCGGAGGCAGCGAATCCGGCAGTGCAATAAGTTTAAACTGTTGAGAAAACCCGCGTCGTACGAGGCCGATTGCCAGATTGATGGATGCATTGAATGACAGGTTGTTCCCGAGAAGAGGCGGTTACGCTCCGTCTGCACGATTGATTGAGGCGCGGGGCTCGAGGCGTTAATCTTGGTTTATGCGAGAGTGCTCAACCGTCGATCTCCCAACTTGACGCGGATCGATCCACGATCCACGATCCAACAGACACCGAGTGGCAGTGCGCCTCGAGAACGAGTGCCATTAAATGCTACTCGTCTTCGAATCGACCGAGTGCATCGGACGGCTGAGACCGAAGTTCACACGGATCGTCATACTAATCCGACGGTCCACAGGAGGCGGAGTGCCTCGAGAAGAAGCGCCATCATTGCGCACGTCAATCAGTCACGTCGCGCCCGGCGCGGCAGACGACAACCAATGAAACTGAAACACGTGTCCGGAACCCGAAGAGACAGTTCTCGGTCACTTGCCCTATAAATACCTTCCCACTTCATTCATTCGACCATTTGCTTCAACTGTAATCGGAGTTCTATCAGAGCACTCGGAGTCCAGTCGATCCTTGTTTTCGAGCTTTCATTCGTGCATTTGGTCACCCATCTTGAAACCAGTAAGTCTTCTAATCGATTCCATTTCAGTTCATGCTTAGTAGCTTTTCTTCTAATAGCATCACGTCTTCCGGTATGGTGAGAGTGATCAGAAGAATGACCCAGTCCCAAACTTCTTCTTCTTCTGGTGAATCATCTTCCTCTTCGGGAGGATGGTCCGCTGAATCTAGGGCCTCCGGCTCGGAGGAATTCCAGAAAGGTTCCTCTGAGGCGGAAGAGCGTGGTCGTCCCGCGGGCCCTCCGCCCCAACGGTCTTCCCGCCAGAAGGGTGGCCGACAGCCGGTAGCGGCATTTGGTACCGTTCCAGCCTGGAAGGTGCCGAGTAAAATCAAAACCGAGGCGGCTTTGTCATCGATCTGCCGGGCATACCAGCTCAAGAAGCCCATGACAAATGTCCGCGCTCGGCTTCCTACCTCCGACGAACGGGCCTGCACCGTGATTACGTCGGAGATCTATGTGTACGAACACACTCTGAAATCAGGGTTCAGGTTCCCTCTCCACCCTCTAGTTGTAGAAATCCTTCAGACATACCGCATCGCCCCCTCCCAACTTGCTCCGAATGGGTGGCGATGCATCTTTGCTTTCATAATGTTTGTCCGCCGACTGGGTGAGACTCCAACCGCGAACCTGTTCCGGTCGGTCTTCCAGTTGGCTAGTCTGAACGAAGCCCGAGCTATGACCGGGTGGTACTTCTTTAGCCAAAGGGGCGGGAAGAAGCTCCCGGCTATCTCCCAGAAACCTTCCTCCATCCACGGGTGGAAGGATAAGTTCTTCTTCGTGGGCCCTCCCGCGGGCGGTCCGCCTTTCCCTCTGTCGAACGTCTGGTTAGTGGTCGACGCCACAGGGTTCAACAAAGTTCCCTTTCTGACGACGGAGGAGAGGAAGATCCAACGCAAGATGATGACCGGGGAGACAGTTCGCCTGTCCGATCTTGCGGATCCCGCGCAATTGGCCGATCACGGCCTACTGGGTGAGTAATAGTCTTAGGGCTTGTCTATGCACTGTTATTTTGTTTATGCTACTGACCATTTTCTCATTGCAGTGAACTTCAGGGACGACAAGATTGTTGCCCGGATAATGGCCAAGCGGAAGGCCGAGGCCGAGAAGGGAGTTCAGCCCACTAGCGGCCAGGCGGGACCGAAAGTTCCACCTGCTAGCGGTCAGGCAGGTTCTCACCCTCGGAGGGGGCCAGTGGCCACAGCGGAGGCCAAGGGTAAGGGGCCCATGCCCGAGGATAAGGGTGTCAACGGGCCGGTCCGGGCCGGTTTCGGTCCGGGCTAAATCGGTGTCGGGTTTTGTAAGCCCAGCCCAAAACATGTCCATTAAGAGTTCGGGCTGGGTTGGGTTGCGCTGGACACAATAACTATCGGGCTGGTCCGGTGTGGGTTTGTTATCGGGTTGGGCTTATTGAGGTGATTTCGGACTGGTTCGGTCCGGACCGGGCTTATCAAGCTTATCGGGCCTATTTTATATGTAAGATATATAACATATTTTATTATTTCTATCTATAAAATTAGCATCATTCATTCTATATGCATGTAATTCAGTAAATTGTAACAATTAACATACTCTTTTCAACTTTAGATTCATATAATCTGTTCGATCAAGAAGTGAACTATCAGTGTAATATAATCCATCAAAATTTAAAACCATTAAAATTAAGAAACTGGGCTCGAATGGACCTCTGGTTAGGTATTATTAGTTCGGGCTAGTTCGGGCTTCTTAACGGGCTGGTCCGGTCTGGTTTCGGTTTGGGCTAAAACGGTGTCGGGTTTTACAAGCCGAGACCGAAACATGTCCATTAAGGTTCGGTCCGGGTTGGGTTCGGGTTATATCGGGCTGGCTCGGTCCGTGCTACCGGGCCGGGCCCATTTTTGACACCCTTACCCGAGGAGCCACCAAAGAAAAAGATAAAGTCGGTCGCCGAGCTCCCGGTCGACATATACAAGAAGAGGCCGACTCCTCGACTCGGCGGTGGAGAGGAGAGAATGGCGGAGGCTGCGACGAAGGAAGTCCAGCCCGCCCAAGGGGGTGCGATGGATGTCCAGCCTCTGCAGGCGGTCGTCCCTTCGGTAGCCGAGGCCAAGGGCACTGCAACTTCTAAGGCCAAGGGGGCTAGCAGCAGCCCCAAGGTCGTTGATCTGACCGGGGCCCCCAGGGCCACCAGGGAGGAAGCCGAGGGTACAGCTCGCCAGCGGGGCGAGAAGCAAATGGTTGCAACAACGGCCCTCAACCCCGCGCTCAAGCTGAGGCCTTCGGACTCGGTCTTCAAGAGCCAGAGGGCGGCCAGAATCATTGTCACGGAGGGGCGCCTGCCGGAGGACATCAAGTTTACATCCGACCTGCCCAACGAGGATGTCTACTCCCGGGGGTTCACTGCCTGCGCCCAGGTAATGATCGGCGCTTGTTTATCATTTTTGTCTCGTGTTTCCATATGTACTGATCGACTGCTTTGTTGTCTTTGCTGCAGGCTGCCAACCTTTTCGCCGAGCTCAGCGAATGAGCGTGCCGCGCGTTCTTTGACCTGGACAAGAAGGAGGTTCTGGAAATCTCCTTACGCGAGGCTTTGCAGGCCACCGAGGAGAACTTGGCAAACAAATCCTCGGAGGTTAAGGGCCTCGTTAAGGAGAAGGCCACCCTCCAGACGTCCCTGACCAAGGCCGAGGCCGATCTTGATGAGGAGCGCAAGAAAGTGCTTGCCACTGAAGAGAGGCATCGGTCTTCCGAGGACAAACGGAAGAAGGCTGAGGAGGACCTGCAGGCTGAGGTGCAGGCGAGGTTGAAGCTGGAGAAGCGTCTGCAGAAGTCTGAGGACGAGGCTCGGGCTGCCAGGGAGGCACTAGTTAAGGCCGAGGAGGACCACCAAGCGGGGTTGGCTCGAGCCGTCGACGAATACAAGTCATCGGCCCAGTTCAAAGACGACGTTGATGAGGCGGCCTGCGGCTACTTTAAGAGGGGGTGATGTACCTGAGGGAGCAGCTGAGGGATAAGGGGGCCCTCAAGATAAACTGGTCGACAATTCAGATTGTCGCCCAGATTGACGGAGCCTCGGCATCCGGGGAAATCCAGCCTGCCACTAAGGAGAGAACGGCGGAGGCCATTATGGCTGTAGAGGCTGCCCCTGCGCCCGAGGACGACCTTCCCCCTACGAGGTGCCACAGACTCCACTGGTGGAGCTCCCCGAACTTGCGCTGCCCGCCGAGGATCTGGCAAACCCGACAGCTGTGGACCCGGCAGCTGCGACGGCCGAGGAGAAGACGCTTCCCTTGTAAACTTGTATATATTTTTTTTTTTTGTATATCTGTAATATTGCCCTTCTAGGGCTCTCATTAATGAAAATCCATTTTGTCTATCTTTTTCTCCCATTGTGTCTTACTCTGCCCTTGGTAGGCCAAAACAAAGTAGCTAAGGCCGAGTAGCTTATAATAATTAGGAAACTTCACAACTCCGAATCCGGTAATAATTAGGAAACTTCACGACTCCGAATCCGGTAATAATTAGGAAACTTCACGACTCCGAATCCGGTAATAATTAGGAAACTTCACGACTCCGAATCCGGTAATAATTAGGAAACTTCCCGACTCCGATTCCGGCTGCGTAGTATTTTGTTTCGACTGCCCTCCTACCCCGGAAGTGTCATCGGCTTGGTACGAAGGCTAGCCGAGGGCACTTGGTACGAATGATCCCCATGCTACCTTGGTCTGCTCATGGACCTTGGTAGGGAGTTATGGGCGTATCCTTCATGCGAGCATGGTCTGCTTGTGGACCATGGTCGGAAGGTATGAGTGATCTTCATGCTACCTTGGTCTGCTCGTGGACCTTGGTAGGAAGGTATGAGTGTGACCTTCATGCGACCGTGGTCTGCTTGTGGACCATGGTCGGAAGGTATGAGTGATCTTCATGCTACCTTGGTCTGCTCGTAGACCTTGGTAGGAAGATATGAGTGTGACCTTCATGCGACCGTGGTCTGCTTGTGGACCATGGTCGGAAGGTACGTGTATGGTCTTCAAGCTACCTTGGTCTGCTTGTGGACCTTGGTAGGAAGTTGAGTGTGACCTTCATGCGACCGTGGTCTGCTTGTGGACCAGGGTCGAAAGGTACGAGTATGGTCTTCATGCTACCTTGGTCTGTTTGTGGACCTTGGTAGGAAGATATGTGTATGGTCTTGGTCTTCACGCTACCTTGGTCTGCTTGTGGACCTTGGTAGGAAGATATGGGTGTGTCCTTCATGCGAGCATGGTCTGTTTGTGGGCCATGGTCGGAAGCTACGAATGAGATATATCTATATTTGCAATCGGCTGTGCCGGCAGAATGTACTGGGAAAGTTGTGATGACTGAATGATACTGCCTTGTATTCAAAGAAAATGAACGGATGCCCTCATGGGGTCCAGTATTACAATTGAAATTAAAAAACTGACAAATTTGTAAAAGACTTCGCACTACTGGTAATATTTCCGAAGGTTGGTGGCATGTCATGTCCTCGGGATATCTTCACCTTCCATGGTGGTTAGCTTGTACGAGCCCGGGCGTCCCGTTCTGAGTACGTGATACGGACCTTCCCAGTTTTTGGCCATCTTTCCTTGATTGGTGGGGTCGGAGACTACAGTCTTTTGGAGGATAAGATCTCCAACCTTAAATTGTTTAAGTCGGACTGTCTTGTCGTAATGACGGGCTGTAGTCTGCTGGTAGTCCGCCATTCGAAATGCTGCCGATTCGCGCACGTCCTCAAGGTTGTCAAGGTTTGTTTGTAGGTTTTCAGAGTTGGTGTGCTCGTTGAAGTTCAGCATTCGGAAAGTGGGATGGAACACTTCAACGGGGGCGACTGCCTCCGTGCCGAAGGCAAGCATGAAGGGCGTCTCCCCAGTGGGTGTTCGGCTGGTCGTCCTATACGACCAGACGATACTGGGTAACATGTCCACCCACTTCTCTTTCTGGTCTTCCACCATCTTTTTCAGGCCGACCAATATTGTTTTGTTGATGGCCTCGGTCTGGCCGCTTGTCTGCGGATGTCCGACTGACCCGAACCTGTGGTCTATTCGGAATTCTTCGCAAAAGTTTGCGAAGGATGCGCTGGCGAACTGAGTGCCGTTATCCGTCACAAGGACTCTCGGCACGCCGAACCTGTACATGACCGAGTGTCGGAAGAATTGCTCCACTTTGGAGGTGTCGATCTTGGCCACGGCTTCGACTTCGATCCATTTGGTGAAGTAATCAATGGCCACTATGACGTATTTCCGTTGATAAGTGGCTTGGGGGAAGGGCCCCATGATGTCCATACCCCATATGGCAAAGGGGAGGGCGCTTGTGATCGGCTGCAGTAGAGCGGCCGGAGCATGCTGTACGGGTGCATAGAACTGGCACTTATCGCATCTGCGGACCAGCTCGATGCAATCATCGTGCATTTTCGGCCAATGGTAGCCTTGGCGGAGGATCTTTTGGAAGAGCGATCGTCCGCCCTGGTGTCGTCCGCATATGCCCTCATGTACCTCTTTCATGACGCTCTGGGCCTCGTCTGATCGCAGGCACCTAAGCAGCGGTAGGGTATAGGATCTCCTGTACAGTACATCATTGTGTATGGTGTATTGCCGGGACTTGGCTTGGATGCGACGAGCATCTTTCCTGTCAGTCGGAAGGGCGCCCGTCCGGAGGTATTGATATACGTCATCGTACCAGCTGGATGTGACTTCGACGGGAGCTACGACTTCAACAGAGGTGCTGGCGTGGTCCAAGAATTCCACGTACACGGCAGAGTCCATCGCATGGATGTCTTCTAGGGATAACCTTGATAGTTCATCCGCTTCGGTGTTTTCTTCGCGACCGACGTACTGCAGCTCGGCGCTTTGGAAGGTTGCGATGGACGAGTTCACCTTCTCAAGGTATTTCTGCATCTCGGGCTGCCTGGCCTCGTAGTCCCCTTATACTTGGCGGATGACCAACTGAGAGTCACCTTGAATCACTAGCCGACGGACGGCTAGGCTTTTGGCCAATCTGAGTCCGGCAAGTAAAGCCTCGTACTCGGCCTCATTGTTGGTCGCCTTGAATCCGAACCTGATGGCAGATCGTATTTTAAATCCTTCCGGACTTTTCAAAATTACTCCTGCCCCTGCTTTGTCTTCCATGGAGGAACTGTCAAAGTTCAGGATCCAGGCGGCATCGGCTTGTTCCGAGGGCGGTACCACCTGAGGTTCTGCAAAATCCTGGTCAGGTAAGGTACTTTCGACGATAAAGTCTGCCAAGGCTTGTGCTTTGATGGCCGTTCTGGGGATGTACTTAATGTCGAATTCACCGAGCTCTACCGCCCAATTGATGAGTCGTCCGGATACATCGGGCTTCGACAACACCTTCTTCAGTGGTGTGTTTGTGAGCACCGATATCGGATATGCCTGGAAGTACGGCCGGAGCTTCCGCGCGGATGTGACCAGGGCAAGCGCTAGTTTCTCAATCGGCTTGTACCTGGTCTCAGCGTCAAGCAGTACTTTGCTGACGTAATAGATCGGCCGCTGGACCTTGTCTTCTTCCTTTAAAAGGACGGCGCTGACTGCGCGGTCGGATACCCCGAGGTACAACTGCAACTCATCCCCCGGGTTCGGCTTTACCAGCAGGGGAGGCGAGGATAAATATGCCTTTAGGTCTTCAAAAGCTCTCTAGCATTCCTCGGTCCACTCGAACTTCCCGGCTCCCTTCAGAGTTTTGAAGAAAGGAAGGCAGCGCTCGGCTGATTTGGACATGAAGCGGCCGAGTGCGGCTATTCGGCCATTCAGCTCCTGTACCTGTTTGCCTCTGGTCGGCGCGGCCATGTCCAGGATTGCCTTGATCTTCGAGGGATTTGCCTCGATGCCTCTTTGCGAGACCATGAATCCCAAGAATTTTCCTGATCCGACTCCGAAGGCGCACTTTGTAGGGTTGAGCTTCATACTGTGCCTTTGGAGGACCTGGAATGCTTCACCGAGGTCGGCCACCGGAATGTCGACTCTTAACAAGAAAATCGTCTACATACACTTCCATGTTCCGGCCAATCTGTCGTCTGAAGACTTTGTTGACCAGCCTCTGATAGATGGCGCCTGCATTTTTGAGGCCAAAAGGCATGACCGTATAGCAGAAGAGCCCTTGGTTGGTGACGAAGGAAGTACACTCCTCGTCGAATTTTCGCATCTTTATCTGATTGTAGCCGGAGTACGCGTCGAGGAAACTGAGTAACTCGTGTCCGGCTGTAGCATCAATCAGCTGGTCAATGCGCGGCAGCGGATAGCTGTCCTTTGGACAGGCTTTGTTGAGATCGGTGAAGTCTATGCAAATCCGCCACTTGCCGTTAGACTTTGGCACCATGACCATGTTGGCTAACCAGTCCGGGTAGTCGACCTCCCGTACGAAGTTTGCCGTCAACAGCTTCTGCACCTCCTCGTCTATAGCAGACTGCCGGGCGGGTGCAAAGCTTCTCTTCTTTTGTCGCACCGGCCGATGCTGCGGGTCGACTGCTAGGTGGTGTTCAATTACTTCCCTAGGTATCCCTGGCATCTCAGAGGCCAACCATGCGAAGACATTGAGATTCTGCCTTAGAAATTCTATCAGCTCTTCCCTTTGTCCCTCGGGCAGCAAGGAGCCGACCTGGAACGTCTTCTCTAGCTGATTGTCCGCAATCGGGATCTGCAGAAGTTCCTCCGCAGGTTCTCCTCTGTTGGGAGAGGGGTCCTTGGGAACATCCACCATGTTCACCTGTGCGGACTTCAAGGCCCGCTGACTGTTCTTCAGCTCGGTGGCGTACCACCTCCGTGAAGTGTCTTGATCTGTTCGGCACTCTCCGACTCCGTCCTCGATCGGGAATTTCATCACCAAGTAGTAGGTGGACATACATGCATTTAATTTGTTCAGCGAAGGCCGGCCGAGGATGACATTATGAGCCGATGGTCGATCAACCACCATGAATTCGACCACTACTTGCCGCTGTCTGGGCTTTTGGCCGAGGATGACAGGCAATTGGATGCCCCCTTCTACCGTTACTGGGTCCTCGGAGAAGCTGATAAGATCGAAAGTGACGGGACGGAGCTGGTCGTCCGTCAACTGCACCTTCTGGTAGGCATGATAAAATATGATGTCCACCGAGCTCCCGGTGTCTACTAGGCACTTTGCAACATCGCAGTGCCCGATCCCGGCCGTGAAGACAAGGGCATCTTCATGGGGGATAGCGACGTTGACAAGATCTTCGTCACTGAAGGTGATGACCTCTCCAGTTCGGGCTCTCTTCGACGGCCACTCAGTCTTCGCCACCAGACGGGAGTAGGCCTTTGCCGACCTGTTGGAGGTGTTCCCGGCGGCGGGTCCTCCTATGATTGTGAGGACTGTCTTGCCCTCGTCTTGAGGTCCCTTGGTGATGGCATAGACCCCATTGTCACCAGGGATGCTCAAACCCATTGTTGTGCGCGGTCGGTCCTCCGGGGGTGGACTACCGACAAACCTGCGTTCGGCCTTTCTTCTCTTTGAAGCCGGGTGGGACTTCTTTATCCTCTTTCGTCGGCCTTCCGGTTCCGAACAAGCCGAGATGGACTCGGATTGGGTATGCTGTCAGCCTCCGAGTCTTTCCTTCACTGACACCCTTTCTCTTTGCGCTCCAGATGAGCTTTCCACTGTCCCAAATTGGATGGCGCCGACCCACTGCCTGGGGGGAGCCGGCCCACCATCAGGGTCTCTGTCGTCCCTCCAAGCGACGTTCTGATTATCGCCTGCGTCCGCTCGGCAATTGTTGGGTTGCGGATTCCTCAGAGGTGGAGGTGGTAACCCGAGCAGGGGCTGGTCCCCTGTCTGCATTCCTGACGAAGTTGTCATAGTATCCTCGCCTAATGAGGTCCTCAATTTCCCCTTTGAGGTACTTGCATTCTTCCGTTTCATGGCCATAGTCGCGATGGAAGCAACAGAAACGGGAGTGGTCCTTATTCCTCCCGTTGCCGAGTGCTTTCGGAGGCGGTCGGAGGTTCCGATCGTTCTTGATTACTTCGAGGATCTCTGTCATCGAAGAGTTCACTGGAGTGTAATACTCGAATGTCTTGTAGGGGTGCCGGTAGGGATCAGGTATGATCCCTACCGGACTTCTGCTTCTTTGAATCTCCCGGGCTTGGTGCCGGGTCGGCCGCCTCAGACCTTTTCTTGTCTGTCGGCTTCGGTGCGGCCTGCAGATTGTTCACGGTGTTGTTTTTCTGGGCCCGAGTCGTCTCGTCCTCGGAGGCGTACTTTTCGCACCTGGCGAGCAAGTCGTCCAGGCTCTTTGGTGGCTTTTTGGCAAGGGACCAACAAAGCTGACGATCGGTGACGCCGGCCTGCAGGCTAGACATATGCACCGCGGGCTCGACGTCCTTGATTTCAAGCACCTCGTTATTGAAGCGCTTGATGAATTCCCTTAGGGACTCGTCCTTCTGCTGCTTGACTGTTGACAGATGGTACGATGTTTTCTTGCGCACTCGACTTGCTTGGAAGTGCATCAAGAACTTGTTCGATAGCTGTTCGAACGAGGTAATGCTCTTGGCCGAGAGATTATTGAACCACGTGCGAGCAGCTCCCCTGAGCGTTGAAGGAAACATCCTGCAGATGAGGCCATCGCTCAGGGGGTAGAATAGTGTTGTGGAGACGAAGGCGTCTAGGTGTTGTTCGGGGTCGGTACTCCCATGGTAGGAGTCCAAGACCGGCATCTTGAAGTTGTCAGGGGGTGGAACCCTCATGATCTCGTCCGAGAGCGCCGTAATTGCAGTATAAGCCGTTCTCGGCGGGGCTACCTTGTTTTGCTCCACCTGCTGAAGCCGAGTAGTTATCTCGAGTAGATGCCGCTCGACCTCGGACTGGGGAGTGTCCGGAGGCTGAGCGCCAGAACCTGGTGTTTCTTCGTTAACTCTTTCCCTCCGGAGGCCATCGAGGAAGGACCCCGGGCCTCCCACCGGAAGTGGTGCCATCAGTGCCTGGTGTTGATGTGGCGATTGATTCCGACCGACGGGCCGGGCCACGCTTCGTCCAGGAGCCTGATCACCCGTCGGGAGAATATTTGGCAAAGCGTTTGCTGGATCCGCCCTCGCCCTTGGCGGATGGGCCGCTTCCAGGACTTCTGGTGGCGGATTCGGTGCCGGATTAGGATTCTCTCCTCCCCCTACCGAGTTGTTTGCTCGAGCTCCTCTCAAGACTTTCGCAAGCTGCTCGATTTGCTGCTTCAGCTCATCAAACTACTGACGAGTGACGTATTGGGGAGGAGGTTGCAGTGGAGTTACCGACGGCGTGTTGCTCGGGGCTGGTGCCGACACCGGCGGTGGTGCTGGTTCTGGTATCGGTGCGGGTTCTGGCACTGGGGGTGCAGGCTCACGGTCCGCCCTCGTCGTGCTTTTGGTACTACCCATATGCACCGATGTCTCAGAAGGGGCGCGCGACGCCCGTGCTCGAGTTCTTCTGTGAGCCATTGAAATAGGAATACGTACGCGCTAAACTCAGTCAAAAGAGGCCCGACGGTGGGCGTCAAACTGTTACGGTTGAAAATCGTCCGTTGATCCACGCTCTAAATGACCTGCAATCACATAGATGAGACAAAGGAGGGGGCGCCTAAGCCCCGGGTACCCTCCGATGCCTAAGTTAGATTCCCAAGGTAAACAGTCAAGAGATAGCAGAAAGCTATCTCCAGTTTAGAGAGAGTGGGACGATGAGTGAGTTTGAGCGTGAGGGATGAACAACAACAGCTTGTAACTTGTAAGTGCGTAAGTGCATAAGGGTTTACCTTGAGGGATGACCTCTACTTATAGATTGGGAAGAGGCATGGAGGCACCAGGACTCAGGAAGATAGATCGCCAATAGGATTGCCATGTGTCGCTCTGTGGGACACTCAAGTGGTAGACTCCGAGTAGGAGTCGGAGACCTCAGCCAAGGAAGCTAGGTCGGTCAGCTCTAGGACTGACACGTGTCAACGTGTAAGTAATGACCGACCGGAATAGTCGGTGTCGTATCAGACTGAGAGAAGGACTCTCCGGAGGTAGCAGAATCTCAATAGGACTCTGGCTCCCCCCACTGGGTAGGATCTTAACTCCGAGCGCTACCCGGGAGGCTGGGCACAAGGGAGGCCGAGTGCACGGGTAGCCAAGGGCACAAGGGAGGCCGAGTGTGAGACACTCCGAGCGCTCAGGCTCCGAAGGCGCACTTGACACGTGTAAGATCCAAAGTGGAGGGATCATTTCCCTCCTAACAGCTACTATCTAAAATACCATAGGCAAATGTAAAAATGGCAAAAATACCATTTTTGTCCAGATATGAAGAGAAGAGCCTTAGTTAGGAGCTCAAAAAAAATGCGATTTTTCATTACATAACAAGTGAAGTGAATACTTTATGGCCCAAGTATCCAACTCAGCAATTCTTGAACTCAACGAAAAGACAAACCAATCCAACAATGGCTATCATCCACACACACACACACAAAATAAATGTAAAAATCCCCAAAATACCATAGTTCAAATATGAAGAATCTCCACTTAGTCCCAGCAGCTAGACATCTTCAAAACCCATAATACAGGGAGGCTTCTTGAGCATTAATTGGACTGTCATGGCCAGCTCTGGTGCTTTTGAGGCTCATATTGAGCCCAGAAAATCCATAGAAGTAATGAGAAGCTGAGAATGCTACGGCTTATTCATGTCTCCCGTATTAATCCATAATATAGTTAATTGATATGAAACCATGAAATGAACTGCAGAAACAAAAACCAGGCAAACGAGTAGAAGATATCTACTAAAAAGATGCCATTATCTCCACACACAACACTCACACTTGGTGTGAACATTAACAAACCAGGTAACGACTAAAAAGATGCCATTATCTCTATGCTAACACGGGTAGGAGGGGGGAGGTGAACCCTGTGGAGTTGCATAAAACCATGATTGGATGCTCAAGGGATCTCTCCATGGGTACTTCCATTGGGGTTTCAGGCTCATTAAACTCATGGTAAATACCAAAGAAGAAAGCTAAATTTAAGGAATGTTCATAATCATTTAATCTCACTAAAAGATCATAATAAATTTAAAATTTGAACTAAGCAAATCTACTGTAACACTAGAACCTGATGTGTACGCATCAAAATGTACAGGAACAATGAACTCAAGAAAGTGATGTTTGTTATATTTTACAAAACCAATCCAACCATACCTCTTAATCAAGTGAACTAGTAACACAGCCAGCTCTTCAGAAATTAAAAGTTGACCCGAAGGATCAACCAATATCAGAATCTTTCAGCTGAAGTAAGTTGGCCCATCTGTTCTGTAAGGTTATCTACATTCTTAATGTTCAACCAAAATTTTCCTTGATCAGGTAGCCTGTTTTCAATCTTTCTGATATCAGCATCCTTTCGTTCTGACTGAACCTCCTGTGTCTCAGATGAACCAGGAGTCTCAGTTAAGAACTGTTCCCAGAATACATCATTCGCTCCTGTTGGCAAAGTTGAAGAAGTCACTGTCCCTACTACCCGCTCTTTCTGGGGCTGAACCTCAGGAGCAGATGCAGGCTTAGAATTCATGTCAATCCCTGTAGGTCTATTACCATCTGCATTAAGTTGAACAGAATGAAAAGCAAGGCTCTCCCCATAACTCGTAGATTCTGCCAGCTCTGGAGAGGACTGGGTATCTCTAGCATGAGATGAAGCTGGTTGCAACTTAGGTGACTGTGGCTGCATACTTATGTTTGTATCTGGATCTCCGGATGAGGAATGCATTTCAGTAAGAACTGCAGAAGGCTGCAAAGGTATTGCAACCAGACTCGTTTCCTCACCAGAAGCTTCACCAACACCACATAGGAAATTCTCCCAAGAATTTAACGAGGATTCCAACTTCTCAAATGGCTCAATGTTAATTATTGGCAAAGATGGAGCATCTGACCTATCTCTCTGGAAAGTCACCATCTTATTCTCCTCCACAGCAGCTTTTTCATATAAGTAGTCAAGTTTTGGCAACCTTCTCTTCTTGTTATGAATTTCTGACTGTTGCACAAAAGTGGAGACAAACTCAGGTTTCTGCAAGATTTGAGCCAAGAAGGCTACCATTTGACGCTGGCGATTCTCCATATGATGCAACCTTTCCTCCAAAGACTGCATTTTCAACTCTACACCTTGCTGCTCTTGTGTATGCCTCTGTAGCTCCAAAATAAGGATGCTCTTTTCCTGTTTCAACTTCTCAATTTCATCCTCAAGCTCCTGCTTTTCTGATTCAGTTAATGAACCAGAAGAATTTCCGAGCCCTTGATTATGTAGTGAGTGGCTGTGGATTGGTTTGCGCCTATGAATGTTCTTCAGAAGGTGTCTCTGGCCTCTCACAAAATCCTCGTTGGCAAATTCCCATTGATCAGGATCAATTTTTCTGAAACCCTGGTTGAAAAGAAAGTAGAATTGAACTCATAAGCTAAAAGATAAATAGAAAGTGTCTGACATAGCCAATTCGAATTAAACAAATACCACATCACAATACTTACATACGTATTAAGCTGCCTGACAAAGCTGGAGAAGTTGTTGTGCTTAAAGTACCTTGGCAACAAATCCCTGGCAAATTCCGGTAGATTCCACACAATGAAGCTCTGGTTACTTGGACTCCATGAGACGATATTGTTAGTGGATGGATCATCCACCATCTCATACGTCTTCGTAAGAAAAGGAGGGGGTGCATTTGAACTTCCCTGAGATCCATCCATCATAAATCCAACCCCCTAATCTCAACCTCCAAAATCCAAAAACCCACATATACAATCCATCTCCAATATCGTCATCCAACAATTTCTCCAGACAGTGAACAATTCAAGCTCCTTACCACCACCAAGTCCTTCAATTTGAATCAAGCAGAATTTCTTCCCTTGAACCAACAGAAAATTCGATGACGAGTTTTCAATAAAAAACTAAAACCAGAAGTCTACAAGCTGCAAAAACAAAATCACGCGGAGACTGAGTATGGAAACCAATATCACGAGACTCAAACCCTAACACAACAGTCTTCATAAGTTCTGTTAACATGAAAAATAAGACCCGAAAAGAAAACTTCTTACTCATTTCACGGTGCGGAAATTCAACCATCTGAAAAGCAGTCGGGAAAAATGGTTGACGGAAAGGTAGGATTACAATAAACAAAACCAGGACTGAAAATTGGAGAAAAATAAAACAGAGAAACGAATTTTCTTTTTTCCTTCACAAGGAGAACCGGAGTAATAAACAAAATATTGACTTTCCAAATAACGCATCAAAGTTTTACCAAAAAATTAAAAAATAATAACGCATCAAAGTCAGCCGGTTAGGGTTTTCCAAACTTACCCAAACGAAATAGAACAAGAGGCACAAAGGCTTCCGCCATTGATGAAGGACTACAGAAGCTGTAACCTTTAGAGCCCAGGTGAGAAATATGCGATCAACGAGGGGTTTCCGAATTATCGTGGAATCATTTTGAAGGATGTGCCACAACTCGGATCGATTATTTAAATATTTCTTTTCACATTAAATTTCAGAATTAACCACCTTCCGCTCCCAAGGTCGACACACCTCCAACTTATCTCCGGCTGCTGTCTCTAGCCGTCTCAAGTCTAAAATAGTCAAATCTCGAAGTTTTTTTTTTTCATTTTTTCTTTTTCTTTTTCTTCTTTTAAAAGCAGGAAATATATATTAATAAAAGAAAAAAAAATTAAGAAGTGCACTTCTGCCTTAAAAGGATGTAAAACCCCATTGCCATCAGTTGGGTCATTCTATGCCAAATTAAAAAAATAAAAAGAAAAAATTTCATCTATACCCCATCAAAGATCCTTAACATCATCTACACCCACAAGAATGTCAAAACATCACCTAGGTCCACTAATTTTGGCTGTGGTAATCAAAGAAGTCCACTCCGTCAGTTGATTCCCGTTAGATGCTGACGTCAGGTGGATTGAAATTTTTCACGGACAAGAATACCCTTTTTGTAGGTTGAAAAGACCAATATACCCTTCTGACAATTGTTTCGAAACCTCTTCTATTTCGAACTGTTTCACTTCGAAATAGTAAGTGAAACAGTAGAACTTGAGACTTAACATTTTCCTTCTCGACGATGACGACAAGGACGAAACCCTACCTCTACTCGACGAGGACGAGGACTACGAAGTTCAGAGTTTTCTTCTTTGCCGTCAACGGTGCCTTCATCTTCCCCGACCACGGTTATTACTGCAACAAAGGTAGGTAAATGTTTATCAATGTTGAGAAGTTTGTTTGGTCTGGACAAAATTTCGTGCAAACAAGATAGCAGGAAAATTTTTGCTTTCCGATTTCATGTGCATGGATATGGAATCCTACCCTAATTAAAAGGATATTATAGATAATACTAAAACTTAAGAGGGGATTTGTGAAGCCGTAGGAGAAATAGCAGCAGATTGCTTCATCGCAGGTTAAAAATCTTGGACGATTATCTAGCAGTTTGATAAATAGTTTGTTTTCGCCGGGAAAAGAAAAGAAAAAGATGATTTGCCTAATGATAAAGACGTCACTTCCATTCAATTTGCATTTTTGAAAGAAAATCAACTACTTAAAGCTTTTCTGATTCTCCAATGGAAAGAGGAAAAATAAAATCCGTAGAAACCCAATAATGTCTTTAGGTTTTGTAGATCAATTTCTCTTCTTCTTAACTTATTTCTCCAAAAAAAATAGGATTGTTACTCTGCTTTCCTCTGTACTTTAATGGCGTCCATGTTTCTGTAGCATTTGGGTATTTTGTGGAAACTGTAAAAACCTCCCAGATTCATCCATTTTCGACCCAAATTAAGTTTCGGATTCGCCAATGTCAGCCTCCCCTAAATCTAAACATGGCTTTGTTGCAGCAGGGATAAGTAACATTTGAAGGCTAAATTCGTAAATGAACATAAATTTTCTTTTTTAAAATTTTTATTTGAGGGGTAAAATTGTATTTCAATAATTTTAGTGATTTTCGTCAGTTAAGTGGACCTAGGTGATGTTTCGGCATTTTTGTGGGTGTAGATGATATTAAGGATCTTTGATGGGGTGTAGATGAATTTTTTTTCAAATAAAAAATGAGGCCTATGGGAGGTATCTCATACCACCTTTCTAGTTACAAAATCAAGACATGAATTCTAAGTGTTTCGAGGATTAGTATCCTCTCCTACGGCAGGAGATTCCTGTCGCTGATCCAAGGGCTGGGGATTAGCCGGCCCGCCTACCAATACATTGGGAGGTGGGCCGGCTGAAATCCCGCCCTTGGCCGGCGGCAGGTGGGCGGGAGAGGATTTTTATACGTGTTTCGAACTCTTATCATGAGTAGCCTTTCGAGTAAGTCTATCAGTAGCCATGTTCGTCTCTCTGAAACCATGAGTGACTCTAACCTGGCATGACATCAAACCTACCAAAACAGAACTCCAATCTTGAAGACAAAACCAAGGCAAATTTTTGTCTTTGAATGCCAAAACCAATGAGCTTAAATCACACTCCAGCCAAATTTTCCTGAAACCCTGCTTTATTACCTCATTGATACCTTTCATCGCGCCTTGGATCTCAGCTTCGTAATTAGTTGCCACACCAATATATTGTGCAAATGCTAATCACACACCTGCCCATTTGTTGTCCTTTATTAACCCACCAGCTCCCGCACACCTGGGTTTCTGAAACTACACCCATCTGAGTTCACCTTACACCAATCGACTAATGGAGGTTGCCAGAAAAGCTCTTGGATCCGCAGCTGCCTTCCTTGTTTAGTTACTAAGGAAAGCAAGCATGCAATCCTAAGATCTTTCGCTGATTGGATAATGCAAGGTTCCCTAACCGAAAGATCCCTGCAACGCCTACGAATCATCTGAATCACTGAGGTCGTATTATCCCTACCATTTTGATATATGATAGAGTTCCTAGCACCCCAAATATTTGAAAAGGCTACGAACAAACCTCCTCTCCAAATTAGTCGAGTAGGGGCAGAATTACCTTTTCTCAACCACCATCTCAGTAGATATGCACAAGACGAAAACTTTGGTATGTTCATCCCAAAGATTAGTCCAAGCTCATGCCAAATTATTTTCGCAAATCTACATCTGTAGTAGACATGATCAAAATCCACAACATCATTTTGGCATAATGAACACCGTGAAGCCAAAGCAATTCCTTCTCGTGACAATATCATTTGTCGGTAAATTCCAATGGCAACACTGCCAACCAAACCATGAAAGTCTGGGCAGAATAGACTTACTCTAAACCGAAGTGACCCAGACCTATCTCTGACCACGTGTCCTCATCAAGCTCTAAGCAGATTTGATAGAGAATCTCCCTGATAAGTCTCCTGTCCACAACTGTAAGACCCGCACTCCATGAACCTGATCTAAACCTTTAATTCATGTCGTAACAGGTCTTCCAATCATCACCGGACCAGACTGGATGAGCGGATGACAACCAGGTACAAAAATGGACCTAAAAGTATGATATTTTTCATACCGGTCTATGATACTGGTTGACTTGTATGTCTGCGTGGGCAGACTGGTTAGATCCGAAAATGGATCTCTACGGGTCCCACTTTCCAAATCTCGAGCCTAAGGACTTTCCTAACGTAAGGAAACTTCCTAAACTCTATCCTAGTCTATTTAAGGACCCTTAAACCTCCTTAGAACTCTTTCATTGATCCTCACAAACCTTAGAGAGGGGAAAGAGATCGAAAAAGGAGAAAGAGCTAAGGGAGGAGGGAGAGGAGCCGTCGTTTGCCGTTGGACAAAGAACACCATAGTCGCGAACCAACGGTAAGTGCTTGAACTTCTCTCTAAGTTAAGCATTATAGATGATTAATCATGAATTGATCAATACCATGCAAGGCGAGGTATTGATCTAAAACCCTTAAATTTGCCATCAAACCCTAATACAATCAATGAACCCTAGATTCGCATTCTAGGCTAAGGATCATCGAAACTAGGACTTGAATGAAACATGAAACAACTCTAACTCGTTGCTCAGGCCTAGAATGCATAGGAGAAACCCTAGAACCAATAGGGGGTGACCGATGGAAGACGAACACCGAGTTGATGGTCTTCCGGAAGCATACCGGTCGACCATACCGGTCACACCATATGCGATCGGTACTATGACTGGTACCTCTCAGAGACTGGTCTGTGGGGGACCAACCGACCATACCGGTCACAGCTTTCCCCACAGTGCCGCGACAGGTACTTGCGACTGGTACTTACGACCAGTATGCACTGTGAGGGTGTTTTCAATACCAGTTGATTTTTCGACCAACGTAAACCTAATAAACTAATTCTAATTCAATCCTAACTCTGTCAGACACAATGTTTTCAGGTACACCATGTAATCGGACAATATTATCTATATAAAGCTTAGCTAACCTCTCTAGGGTATACTGAGGTCGTATAGCTATGAAACGAGCTGTCTTGGTCAAATGATCCACAATCACCCAGACCACGTCAACTACTCGGGGAGTCAATGCTAACCCGGTGACGAAGTCCATAGTGATGCAGTCCCATTTCCTTGCTGGTTCTGATTGTGGATGCAACAATCCTGCAGGTCTTTTCATTTCAGCCTTTACTTGCTGACAATTTAAGCATTGAGACCCAAATTTAGCTACATCTATTTTCATTCTTTTCCACCAATATAGTTTCTTCAGATCATGATACATCTTCGTACTTCCAGGATGTACCGAATAAGCGGTGGTGTGAGCTTCCTTTATTAGTCTGTGTCTAATATCCAAGTCTTCATTTTTGGGAACACATACCCTTCCTTTGTATTTTAGTACTTTTTCAATGTCTAAGGTGAACTCAGGAGTAGTCCTATCTTTTTTCGAGGTTTCCTTGCACCGTTCTCAGATAAGGGTATGACTTAATAGCTGCTCTCACTTTGTCTAATAGATCAGGTACAATCTTGAATGTAGCAAACATGTTTGAGAATAGATGAATAAACCCTTGGTCAGTTGAATTATTCAGAATATCAATCACGAACTGCTCTTTACTGTAATTAAATACTCTCTCTGTGACACACACCAGAGCATTTGCACTAACTTCTTCTTGGGATTCTGTCATTGCTTTCCTACTTAGTGCATCAACAATTACATTAGCTTTTCCTGGATAATACTGGATATCGCAATCATAATCCTTCAATAATTTTAGCCATCTTATTTGTCTCATGTTCAACTCCTTCTGATTAAAAAGATGAGTGAGACTCTTATTGTGAAACCTAAATGCAAATTTCGGGGACGAAATTTCTTTTAAGGGTAGGGGAGTTGTAAGACCTGCACTCCATGAACCCGATTTAAACCTTGAATTCATGTCGTAACAGGTATTTCAATCATCACCGGGCCAGACGGGGCGAGCAGATGACAAATAGTAATGAAACGGACCAAGTAAGTATGAAATAATTCATACCGGTCGATGGTACCGATCTTGGTACCGGTCGACCGGTATAGCTTGTGCGGCAGACTACTAAGATCTGGAACCGGATCTCTGCGTGTCCTACTTCCTAAATTTCAAACCGAAGGACTTTCTTAATCCTAAGAGGCATCTTAAACCTAAACCTTGCCTATATAAACCCCTCTAAACCTCCTAAAACCTTTTTCATTGATCCTCACAAACCCTAGAAGGGAGAAAAGGTTGTGTAGAATGAGAAGAAGCTAAGAAGGAGAGGGAAGAGCCGCCATTGTCGTTCGATAAAAAACACCTTACCACCAGTCGATGGTAAGTGCTTAAACCTTATTTTACATTATGACTCTAAGATGGTTAGTTTGCTTTGATCAATACCATGTAAAGCAGGTATTGATCTAAACCCTATTTTGTCGATAAACCCTATTTTGCCGACAAACCCTAATCTAGTCGGTAAACCCTATATTCGAGTTTTAGGTTGAGATCATCGAAACTAGGACTTGAATGGAGTTGGAAACAACTCTAACTCAGTATTCAGACCTAGAATGTGTAGGAGGAACCCTAGGATCAATAGTGGATGATCGACGGCAGTCGAGAATCGGACGTATGGTCTTCTAGAGACATACCGATCGACCATACCGGTCTCACCCTATGCGATCGATACCGCGACCGGTACCTTCCAGAGACTGGTCTGTTGGGATCGGCTGACCATACCGGTCGTAGGTTTCCCCACAGTGCTGTGACAGGTACCTGCGACCGGTCAGCCTTGTGAGAAGTTTTGTAATCTCGTTGGTTTTCCGACCAACGTAAAACCTAAGAAAAACTATTCTAACTAAACCCTAAAATCGTGTAGGACTTTGTGATAGCACGTTTGGACCTTGCGACGCAGAGCAAACTATCAAACGAGCGTCAGGTAAGGGAATCAGACTTAAACCCTAATAATTAATGAACAGTAAAACGTTGTTAATAACCCTGATTCTATGGTGTGATGTTTGTGCATACTCGCATGTCATCTTTTATTTCCAGTTATTATTATTGTTCATGCATACTTGCTATGCTAGGTTGTGACTGTTAGGCATGTGATTGTTTTTGTTGGTGTGTAGAATGGGAAGGGCCTGGGGTCTGGGATCATTCCTCACACTAGAACCTTTAGTATCATTCTGTTTTAGCTTGCTTGGTGCGGGTAGGGTATCAGGGGGAGGACGTGGCACTATGGTCTCCAGCCTGGACACCAGACTCTAGCTCTATCTCTATGTCATAGGTAGCTATGCTGGGATAGGGCCTACTATGATGACATATAGGATTGGTTAGTTGTGAGCCCAGTTTGCAAGTTCTCCCCAATAGGGGCTTACGTATTGGTATGGGTAGAGTATCAGGGGAGGTGTTGGCGGTGTTTGATCCGGACGCCTTAGCTCTATCTCTATTCCATGATAGGGTGCATGTGAGACGACAGTGGTGTTTGATCCATTGGGCGGCTTGACACACTCGTGTATAGAGGTGCGGTGGCTGCCAATCCTTTCTATAGCACATTGCAAACTTAAAACCAGACCATGAAGTGAATGTTACTCATGCATATGTTTGTTGCATTGTCTGATTGTCTTACTAAGTTAAGTTGTGAGCTCACCCTTGTATATATACATGTTTTTTAGATGTTGATGCAGGTTACATAGTGGAGGATTACGTGGACGCTCCAGTGTATGGAGGCGTGGCTGCCCTGGACGTGCAAGCAGGAGAGGACGAGCATGACGCTTCATGCCAGTGCCCTTTCTGCGTGTACCTTTAGGATTTGATTTTAATTTATTCTATTTATTTTTGGTTGAAAATACAGTGATGTAAAGATATTTATTTAAGTTTTGGAAATTTAAATAACTTGGTATTTTATTTAAATTTATCAATAGATTACTCAGTTCATTCTATTTAAGACTTCCACTGTATTTATTATTATTCTGATTGTGGTTATGTGCAATGGTTTGTATGAGTGTATACGGTCTTATTGAGATCCTGGTGTGAACCGTTGGTTCTGTGACGGTTCACTCACACTTCTGGTTCAACCGGAATTGAGGTGTGACAACATGGTATCAGAGCTTTTAGGCTCTGTCCAACAGACCATATTACAATTAACTGAGTCGATGAACTGAGATAGGAAAAATTTAAAAGCCTTAATAAGAACACACCTTAAGCACTTGGTTGATGCCTGAGACTAAATAAGAAAGAGCATAACATACTATATTAAATATGAAATTAATAGATGCACATGCTCTAGATAGAAAATCAATAAACTTCAACTAAAATATTAAAATGTTAAAAAGTGATAAGTTATTACTGCTAGAGGGAACAGTCCACAAGCTGGACAGTTACCCTGTTATATAAACTGTACTGTGAAGAGAGAAAAAAATAAGAACTCTATCATGGGGTTGGGGGCATAGGAGGAATAGGGTCGACAATATCATAATCACGCTCATAGGCGACCCTGAGCCAGTGCATCTGCTCCTGAGTGACTCAAAGGTTGCGAGTTAAGCGCCCCAGGGCACGACTCATCTCACGCTGAGCATCCCTGAACTCCGTGAACATACCCATCACGGTATCGGGAGGAGGCTGAGATGGTCCTGCTGCATGCATGGGCTGTGGTGCTGGTGCTGGTGCTGAAACATCCTCCATCTGATCATCGCTACCCTCATCATCACCCCCTGCCTCTGCTGCATGAGCCGCATTGGCTGCTGCTGTCGCTGCTGCCCAGCTGCTACCCTCCTGAGTGGGTGAGGACGAGCCTCTAAGTCCTCATCACTGATCGGCAGGTTTTCCATCTGCATCCAAAGAATGCCATCCCAGTCAATGTCCGAAGTCATAGTATCCTCAACGATAATCTCACCCCTCATGTCCACTCGAAATCGCTGCAGAAGAGTGGTGATGAGTCAGCCATATGGAAGGTTACTGGCCCGATCGGATAGTGTAGCCTGATGCATGGTCCGGATAATGATGTAAGGAAGAAAGACCCGCTCCCCAGTGCAGACTCAAGTATTGAGTGAGCTGAGACAACTCACTGTAATGGCCGCTCTGAGGCACAATATTATGCTGGATGTGCGACTGTATACCCGAGGCACAGGTCTCAAACTAGATGCCTTCATGGGCACTCCAGGATTAAGTAGCTGCTCTAAAATCTCCTGGCGCAGATCGTTTGTGAGAAAGCCCTTCATCTTAGGGGCACAGTAGACCAAGTCCCCATCATTGGGAATCCCTAGGAGATCGACGAGCTGGTGAGTGTCAAAAGAGATGGGAACACCCTTGACGTAGCTAGTTAGGCGGAGTGCCTGGCATTGATTGAAGTCATTAACATCTCCCACAATCTATAGGTTCGTATAGAAGTGTTTAACAAGGTTGGGACGGGTAGTGACTGTATAGGTGAGAACGGGTAACCACCCAAGTCTATCAAAAGCTGCTTCTACATCAAACCGCTAAAGCTGCTCCAGGTTCACCCGTCGCCCCGACTCAATATTTTTCTCCTCGAACCAAGGAAAACGGGCTTGCGCCGCCTCAGAACGAAACCACCGCTCATCGAGCTGTGGAACAAGTGGACGCGGGCGGTGCATGCCAAGACCATATGAGCGTTTATCGGCACCTCTGCGTTGAGACATTTTGAACTACAAAACAAAGACAAATAAAGAGAAATGGGTTAGAATTTTAGAAATTTCGGCAGCATAATGACAGTAAATCAAGAAAAAGCCTCGAACTCACCCAAAACTTGGGGAGGAGGACTTACGTAACCCCCAAACACTTCAGGAAGACCAAGCATACATCAATTAAACAATAAATATGGGAAAATTCAACAAAAATCGATTTTTTTTCAAAAACCTAGGTTAGAAATCGAAAATTTTGATTTTTGTAAAAACCTTTTGGAAGAACCTCAAATTGGTTGAGGGCTTTTGCTCATAGAGGACCCTAAACCCATTCTAAGTTGAAGGAAAAGAGTTCCTACAGTTAGAATTCACTAAACAAAGAAAAACCTAAATTTTGGGCTTGGAACCATAGAGAAACGATATGAAAATGATGAATGGAAGGAAAAAAACTTACTTGGAGGCGATGTTCTAGGCCTTGATTGGAAGAAAATGGCTTCTAAGAACACCGGTCGGACTGTAGCAACTCAGCAAGCCAGAGAGGAATCGCCACCAGGGAGGAAGAAGAAAGGAAAAGTGAGAAAAAATCTCACTTTTCTCGATTTTAAAGACATTCTGGGCATACCGGTTGATGGTTTTGCCCATACCGGTTGACCGGTACCTCCCTGGTAAAGTCGACCGGTACCCCTCAGTCAGGAGAGAAATCCTGACCGGTCGACTATACCGGTCGCTCCATACCCTACAAGGTAGCGACCGGTACATCGACCGGTACCCCTCAGGAATCCGAGAAATTTTGTCTGCCTGGACATACCGGTCGCACTACCATACACAGTGTCGTGACCAGTATATTGCAACTGGACAACCATTCAAAGCCAGAACATTTTGGAAAAAAATTTTAAAATTTCAAATTTAAGTCTCCGTTACGATTTTTGCCTTGCACATGTTAATGACTAACACTATTATGACTGTTCGATTATACCTCATGTGTTATGTCTTCTTCTCAGATCCAAGCAGGAAAATTTATCTGAGATGGTAGGTGGAAATGGTCGTAGAGGCTCGCGAAGTCGTCACCACTCTAGGGTACGCTAAGACGAGGGCAACGTGGAAACAAGAACTGTTGATGAGCAAAACCTGAACTCTGAAGGTGGAGAAGGGCAGATTCCTAGGGCACCAACAAATTTGCCCAGACCTCCTCACACAAACTCTGAAATAATTTTAACAAACTTAGTTTATCAGATGGAAGCTCAACAGAAGGTGTTCCTGAACGAGATGCTGAAGATGTTCAGGCCACCGGGATATATTCCTACAGAAGGTACGCCTGAGTCTGGAAGAAATAACACCACACCGCTAATGGATGGTAGTACTGGACCGATGGGCTAGGCACATAATCTACAAACACCACACCAATTTCCATCGTCATCTGTCTATCAGGAATCTATACGTACCCACCACCATGGTATGGAATGAATGCACAGGGGTAGAATGACCTAAGCCGAGCGGTGGATAGGTTTTTGAAGCTGAAACCCCCTACCTTCACAAGGAAACCAGGAAAACCACTGTGGCCTGCACAGTGGGTGTCAGAAATAGAGAAGAACTTCCGTTTGATGACTTGTACGGAGGATGAGAAGGTGTTGTTTGCTACGCACATGCTTAAGGAAGATGCAAATGCCTGGTGGAATTCTACCCGGTCATATTTAGAGGTAAAGCACACTCAGATCGATTGGGCAATATTCAAAGGAGCTTTCTTCGATAAATACTTTCTGAAGAGCTTTAGAGATCAAATAGAGAAGGAATTCTTGAATTTGCAACAATCCCAGTCGACCGTTGATGCTTATCAGCAAAGGTATGAAGAGCTATTTTTCTTCGCTCCAGCAAGCATGCAAGAAGAAGAGACCAAGACCCGTAGGTTCACCATGGGTTTACGAGGAAGCATCCAAGAGCACGTCTTGGGTTTGGAAAAGAAGATATATAATGAGGCGGTGCAGATTGCCAGGGTAATTGAATCCAGTCAAAGAGACAGCTTCTTTGCTCAGAACAGGGGACTGAAGAGGCCTGCTACTGAGACTGCAGTTGGAGGCAATACTAGACCATTCCGCCCATACATGGCTCAGTCTGCTGTGGTGCCTGCAAGGAACACTACTGCACCACCACCGTTACAGTTTGCTAGACAGAACGTAAATGTTAAATGTTTCAACTGCCAGCAATTGGGTTATTATGCGAGGACCTGTACTCTACCCAAGAAGCAACTACCGCAGCAAGAAAAGGTATTCACAGTCACCACTGAAGAGGCAGCCGCATCACCTGATGTGGTTACTGGTATGATTACATCCCTCACTATTTGTTTTACTATTGTTGTGTTTGAGCATGTAGAACTAAGGGATAATTAAATTTCAGGGACTGTATAGCTAGTATGCCTGCCAGAGTACTCTTTGACTCTGGGGCCACGCACTCCTTTGTTTTTATTTCTTTTGGGAAGCGAATGGAATTACCTGTCAAGTGTTTGAACCCAAGGTTGATAGTTCGCTCTCCGTTGGGAGTCGATGTGGCATTGAATGAATACTATGGGCCGTGTATAGTTAGTATTGAGGGCCAAAACCTAGAAGCAAATCTGGTTCTACTCGAGATGGCAGACTTTGACGTCATCTTGGGAATGGATTGGCTAGGCTATCATTCAGCTAGCTTATTATGTGGTGAAAGGAAACTGGTACTTAAAGATGAGAAAGGGAAACTTCACTGGGACCAAGTTACCTTGGAAGCGAAAGCTGATCCTCTCCGCCCTAAAGGCTAAGAGATGCTTAGAGAAGGGAGGAGTGGGGTATTTAGTGTCGATGGTCGACATAACTGCTGAGGTGCCAAAGATGGAAGATCAAGATGTGGTACGAGAGTTTCCAGATGTATTTCTAGAAGATCTACCAGGTTTACCTCCAGACACGGCTACAAAGTTCGTGATAGACCTTATGCCAGGGTCGGCGTCGATGTCTAAAGCACCGTACAGGATGGCCCCTACCGAATTAAAAGAGTTGAAGACCCAATTACAAGAACTACTAGGTAAGGGCTTCATACAACCAAGCATATCACCATGGAGAGTACCTGTATTGTTCGTTAAGAAGTAGGACGATAGTGTACGGCTATGTATCAACTACCGAGAGCTGAACAAGTTAACCATCAAGAACCAATATCCTTTTACCAAGGATCGATGATCTATTCGATCAGTTGCAGGGTGCAAAGGTTTTCTCGAAGATTGATCTTAGATCAGGGTATCGTCAATTGAAGATCAAGGCCGCAGATATTCTGAAGACTGCTTTCAGGACAAGGTATGGACACTATGAGTTCCTAGTAATGTCGTTCGGGTTGACTAGTGCTCCAGCGTCGTTCATGGAACTGATGAACCGAGTGTGTCATGACATGTTGGACACTTCGGTCATCGTATTCATCGACGACATATTGGTCTACTCAAAGGACAGGGAGGCTCATGCAACAAATTTGAGAGCAGCCCTACAACGATTGAGAAGGGAGAAGCTTTATGCCAAGTTCAAGAAGTGTGAATTTTGGCTGAGGGAAGTGGCTTTCTTGAGCCACGTAGTATCTGCAGAAGGTATCAAGGTAGATCCAAACAAGATCACAGCTATAGTAGGATGGGATGCACCGAAATCAGTTGCGGAGATTCGTAGTTTCCTTGGATTGGCTGGTTACTATAGAAGATTTGGGGAAGACTACTCAAGGATCGCTGTTCCACTTAGCAGACTAACCAAGAAAGGGGGAAAAGTTCATATGGAGGGATGAGTGTAAAAAGTGCTTTCAAACTTTGAGTCAAGACTAGTCTCTGCACCTATCTTGACCATCCCGGCACCAGGCTTGCTGTTTACCTTATTAACGGATGCCTCAGGGATAGGTCTTGGATGTGTGTTAATGCAAGGAGAATAGGTGATTGCCTACGCATCAAGACTGTCACACCCCAATTCCACACTATTCAGAATGGTGTGATGAACCGTCAATAAACCAACGGTTCAACTAGGATCTCACAATAGGCTATCCCACATATGATAAACCAAAACACATTCCACATTAATCAGAGGTAATAACATAAATAGCGGAAGTCTTATAGTAAATGAACTGAGAATCTAACTGTGATAACCATAAATAAATATTAAATTATTATTAAATCAACTGAGACATAATTAAATAAATATCAATTACATGTCTTTAATAAAATCTAAACAAAATCTAATCGAATACGCCTGAGTTGCACTGCATTAGGAGTCATGCATATCCACTAAGTCTTCAGCTTCCACTGTCGCCACATGCCCGTACACAGGAGCATTCATATAATCTTCAACGGTGGTATGTGCATCATCAACTAAAAGTATTCGAATTCGAAAGGGTGAGCACACATCACGGCTCAGTGAGCAAACAAAACAATACAACAATACATATGCAGACAATCAATTCATATCTTTGGTCTGGTTTAAAGTTTGCAATGTGCTATAGAAAGGATAGGTGGCCGCCGCACCTCTATACACGAGTGTGTGGAAACGCCCAATGAAAACGGCACTGTCGCCCCACATGCACCCACCATGGACAATGTACACCCCATGAAAACGGCATGGCTGCACCGGTTGCCCATACCAACATGTAAGCCCCTGTTGGCGAGGGTTTGCAAACTGGGCTCACAACTAACCAACCCTAATGTCAAACAATGTATCCAAGGCCTCACCCCAGCAACCCTCAATACATCCATAGAGATAGAGCTAGGGTCTGGTGACCAGGTTGAACCACAATGCCACGTCCCCCCTGATGCGCTATGACATATTAGTTCCGCTAAGGTAATGGCAATACGACGATGTTAGTGGACAAGACTTGAGTAGAGATAGAGCTAGAGTCTGGTGACCAGGCTGAACCACAATGTCACGTCCTTCCCCTGATGCTCCACTCGCATCAAGCACACTAACACTTGCTTAGTGGACATGACTTGAATAGACCATGGCACAATATATCCCGATGAGAACGACATTGAAGTACCGGTTGATACCATCCCTACCCGCAGCATGTACACCAGCCAAACACAAACATTCACATGCCTATTCCTACCATCATCAACATCATCATGTTATAATTAATAAATTAAAATATGCATGAACAGTAATAATAGAAATATTGGATGACATGTTGAATGCACATTACAAGCACACACGCATATCACAATCATGGTATTGGACTCAAGAAATAAAAACAGTTTGTTATTAACCAATTAGTTTAGGTCTTGTTCCCTCACCTTTTCTTGTTTGTAGATCCTCTTTCAAGCCTTAAGAATCATCTTTATATCAATATTATATCGCTAGAAGACCTAAAAAAGTCGATAGAATTTAATTAGAATTTATTATATTTTTTACAACTTGCTGTTAACTGGGGGTCGATGCCTAGGGTCGGAGGTTCCATCGACCCTAGGTGCCACCCCTCCTTTCCTAAACTTCCCGAATGCTGGGGGTCGATGCTAGGGTCGGAGGTTCCCTCGACCGTAGGTGCGACCCCCCATGGTTTGAGTCGAAACTATCAAATTTCGTCCATTCATTCATGTTTGGGGTCCTACTGCTTGCTTCTATAGTCAATTCCATACATGTTCTATGGTTTAGAACTATTCTTTATTCACCTACATGGTTTCAATGATCTCCTCCATGGTTTCCATTGAAACCTAACCATGGATGGGTGATTTGGGTTTCTTCTAAGTCATACCCTCTTCATAAATCATTCTAAGGTCTTAAATAAATCATGGGAAAAATGTATTCATACCTTAGGTTTGCTGAGATTCAGAGTTTCCTCAGAATTTCCTCCTCCTTGGTCTTCTTTTTCAATTCTCTTTCTCTTCTCCTTCTCTTCCTTCTCTTCTCTTTCTCTCAATCCAATTAAGGTTGTAAAAGGAGTGAAAGAGGCTTAGGGACGTCCTATTTATAGAGTAAAACCTCCCAAAATAAGTCCCATTGAGTTTAAGAAAGGTTCCAATTGAAATTAGGAAAGTTTCCTAATTTTTGGTTCGTGCTGTTTTTCCTGATTACCAGGGGTCGATGGGGGGGTATTTGGGGGGTCGGACAATTCATAGACCCCCTACGACCCCTGGTCACGGGTCAATGGGGGGGTCGATGGGGGGGTCGGATCTGCCTGTTAAAACCTGCGACCCTATCCTCATTTTGACTGTTTTTTAGTAAATTTTCATATTGGGTCTTGGTTTTTCTTCACACACTTGGTCCACTTGGCTCGACCATGATATGTAGACGGGTCCCGACACAAAATATAAGGTTAGGACGGGTTCGCGGTGTGCGGGTCTTACAACTCCACCACCCTTAAAAGAAATTTCGTCCTCGAAATTTGAAAGTACAGATCTTACAATTCCCCCATCCTTAAAATAAATTTTGTCCTCAAAATTTTGAATTTACTTCGGAGTCAATAGGTGGGAATTCTATTTCCGCATTGCATTTTCTTCCTCCTATGCACTCTTCTCCACGTCTTGTCTTTGCCAGGTTACCTTCATATAATAATTATCCCGGGTTTGGAAACATTGTACCTTCCCACTAGTGAACTAGGCTGGTACCACTTCAATAGTTAAACATTCTATCTAATCGAGTGATTCCGTGGTCAATACCTTTGATATGGATCTCCAATGTACTTCTTCAATAGAGACACACGAAATACATCATGCACACTAGACATGGATAGCGGTAACGCTAATTGATATGCAACTTTTCTACGTCACTCCAAAGTTTATAAGATCCAACACATATATAGAATACAACTTTCCCTTCTTGTCTAATCGTTTCAAACTACGCATAAGTGATTTCTTCATGAACACTTTGTCCCTTATGGCGAACGAAAAGGTCTTGGTGTCTCTTCTAACATCTTGAGCTATCCTGCCCCTTTTCTTTGATCTTGTCTGCCACTCGATAGTTTTCTTCATTAGACTTGGGTCACAAAATTCTTCATTCACCGAATTTATTCCAAAATAAATGGATTTGACATTTCTACCGTACCATGCTTCATAGGTAACATTTACATGGTAGCTTAGTAGCAACTTCAATTCATGGTAACTTCTCAATTCAAGTTCCTTGAAATCAATTTTACAAGCTCGGAGCATATCTCTTAGGATCTGTATAGTCCACTCCGACTGTCCGTCGGTTTAAGGTAAACTGCGGTACTAAACTTCAACTTTGTCCCCATTATATTCTGTAGATCCTCCCAAAACATCGAATTAAGGCATGAGCCTCTGACTGACACTAAGCTCTCATGCATACCATTCAATCTGGCAATACTATCTACATATAGCTTAGTTAGCCGCTCCAAAGCATACCGAAGTCGTATAGCAATGGACTGAGCTATCTTCATAAGGCGATCAACAATCACCCAACCATGTCGACCGATTTGGGAGTCAGTGGAAAATCATTGACATAGTTCACGATACTGCAGTTCCATTCCCAAAACAAAAGTCAGGGTTTGGTTTTCCTTTTCTAAGTCTGCTTACACCATTCCTATATACAGACCTAACAAAATTACTACTTTTACTTCATCCATCAAATTCAGAGATGATCTTTAATGCCACAAGCGCAACCGACGAACCATTGCTCCATAAGTTCCTCCATAAATTCTCGCTTAATTGGATCATCATGAGTTTCTATTATATGTTACTCTCCTTCCAAATCTGAATATGTTGCTGCGAAACATAAGGTAGCATTTATACTGGGTCCTTCCTTGGACTTCATAATTCCCATCGGCGATCGTATAAGCAGTTTGTAATCTAAAGATTTAAGGGGTATGTTTAGTTTCTTTCCAAATGACACAGATATAAAAGGATGAGTAACTCCATAATCAAAGAGCACTCTGGCAGGAATGCCATTACTAGGTACGATACCTGTGATTTGTTTTAATTTAGTTTACATGCTCATGCAATGTAACATAAAATGACAGGTTTAGGTCATACCTGTGACCACATCAGACGATGCGGCAGAATCCTTGGCTGAAACAGCGTAAACTCTTCCTTGCTGTAGTTGTTTTCTGGGCTTAGTACACTCTCTTGACACATGCCATACTTGGTTGCAGTTAAAACATCTGATCCCCTCACCATTTTGCTTTGGTTGCCGTGGGGTTGCTGAATTGGTTTTGGTTGCAGCATTGAAGCCTTGGGTACGAAAGGGTTGGAATACCTTGGTGTTCCCTCCGTTGTAAAAATTTTCATTTGGCCTTTTGATTCCCCTATTTTGAGTAAAATAGCTCTTTTTCTGGCTCGACTCTATCACTCGAGCAATTTGTACAACTTCATTGTAGATTTTCTTCTCCAGTCCCAAAACATGTTCGCGCATGCTTTCCCTAATTCCCATGATGAACCTTTGGGTTTTCGTATCCTCCTCTTGCATACTGACTGGTGCAAAGAAAAATAGCTCCTCATAACGCTGTTGATATGCGTCGACACTCATCTGCCCCTGATATAAACTCAGGAACTCTCTCTCCATAGAATATCTGAAATTTTTAGGGAAGTATTTCTCAAAGAATGCCTCTTTGTATATATCCCAGGTCAAGTGGGTGTGTTTGGTTAATAGATATGTCCTGGTAGACTTCCACCAATGGTGTGCATCGCTCTTGAGCATAAATGTGGCACACAACACTTTCTCCTCCTCATTTACGGTCATCATCATAAAATTTCTTTCCATTTCGTCAATCCAGTGTGCCGGCCACAAAGGATCTACTGGCTTACCATCGAATTCTTTGGGCTTCATCTTAAGAAAATGCCCGACCCGTCTGGAGCGGTCCAGCTGATATGGAGCATAGGCCCCATACATAGGTGGTTGGTACTGATAACCACCTTGAACTATCTCAGGGTTTTGCATTGGAGCTTGCATGACTGGTGTTTGAGGTGCATGGGGTATTGCATTATTTCCCCCTGGTATTGTGCTTGCCTATCCTGTTGGCATCTGTGTCGTATGTGCAGCTGGAAAAACCACGCCTATGGCAGCTTGCATATTAGTTTGCACCTGTTGTATTTGTTGCAGTTGTTGTGCCAAGTTCATTACGACTGTAACTAAATCTATAGGTGGGGCTGGCAAGTTTGTAGGATTTGCCTGACCATTATCTCCTGGCGGTGCCACGTTTGGATTCTCTGGTACTTCAGGAATTTCATGACTGGTTTCATCTACCGGTGGTGGTGGTGGGATTTGGTTACGTCCTCGTCTGTTCCCTCTTCGCCCAGCCATTTTCTATTCTGGTGGTGTAGTGTCTTAAAAGTCATAGAACACGTGAGGCAATCATTATATACTTCATTCTCATATTTGGATACACTAACCAATGGTATTTTCAAAATTTTCAGATCATTCAGTGAAAAATACTGTCATTTCTATGCAGGGTCGATGGTGGGGGTCGATGGTAAGTCCGACCCTAGGTTCGACCCCTGGTTTTCTGTCAGATTATCGAGAGCCGTGGGTCGATGCAGGGGTCGATGGGTGGGTCGATGGTCTTGGTCGAATTCTCCGACCCCCGGACTAAAAATCAGATTTTTAAGTTTCGATTATGAGTCCATTTCCCATTCTTCCTCCTTCGTTTCGACTCGTCTCGTCCCTCTGAGTTGCTACAGTGGCAACTCCAATCCGTTGGTGGTTTGTGCTTCTTGTTTCGACGTCTATACCTCCTCTACAGGTATATCTTCTACGTTTTCATGTGTTAAGGTTTCCTTACCTAGGTTCTTGCTCATATATCTCGTTTTCTTCCACTTAAAATTTTTCCAATCGTAAAAATTTGATTTTTATTGGGGGCTTTTGTTGTTGGTGGATCAATGGACGAAAGCCCTCAAAATATTTGAATTTCATCGGTTGGTTATCAAGAAACTCAAAATTTTCTCTTTTGCCCTAATTTGTCGAAATTTTTGAGTTTCTTGAAATTTCTTCAAATTGAATCCCATTAGCTAACATTTTCAACGGTATGAGTCTTACAGGATAGTTTAGAATCTATTTAAGTCCTCCTACCCACGTGTTTGGGTGAAAAGTGAGGTTTTTGACCAATTTACGTCGTTATAATATCAAAATTTTGTGTTTTTCTTCTTTACTAAGCCATTATCTATTTTTCTTTGTTGTTGCTCTTGTATTTTGTCAGACCAAGTTTATTACAACCGTGGCTAAGGTACTTGGTAGTCCAGGTGATTGGCTGGAGTGGCCTAGTTGTTCACCTATATCGATTTTCTCCAATCTAATTATCATTATTTAGCATCTACTCAGATGAGTTTTCATTTCCCATTCTCGACCCAGATAGTGTTGGGGTCAAGTTGCAACATCCTCTTCTTGCTTAGTGGGCAATAAATTAGCTTGTAATGGATCTCACTCTGAGTCTCCACGTCACCCAGGAGTATAGCTTTAGCTTCTTTATAGTTTCTCTTATTCTTAATGTGTGGCCATTATTCTCTTATCTCTGTTTGGATTTAGCCCGAGACCTTTCCCTTTACCTTTGCAGGGAATTAGACATTACTAGCCATTTTCTCCTTCCTTCGTCATACGTCGAGTTTCACATCTTGTGTGTACCAACTCGGCATTTAATTTTTCTGCTTTACAGATGCTTCCTTCTTCTTACTGTACTATATCCTTTGTATTCCTAGATAACTTCCCGGCTTATAGATAATACCCTATATTATTTGTTTATCAGGATAAATTTTGGTCTTCTCTTTCTGTTTGATTGTATATATATGGTTTCACCTTTTACATGTACATTATTGTCTTGTTAAGTTCTGTCTCAACCAACACATGTGCTTATGGTGTGTTTGTATTAAAGCTTTTAATTTATCCGAACTCAGTTCATGGACTCCAGTGGTAGTATTCAGGTTTAATGGGTAAGGCCTACGAGAGCTCTGATACCAAGTTGTCACACCCCAATTCCGCACTATTCAGAATGGTGTGATGAACCGTCAATAAATCAAAGGTTCAACCATGATCTCACAATAGGCTATCCCACATATGATAAACCAAAACACATTCCACATTAATCAGAGGTAATAACATAAATAGCGGAAGTCTTATAGTAAATGAACTGAGAATCTAACTATGATAACCATAAATAAATATCAAATTATTGTTAAATCAACTGAGACATAATTAAATAAATATCAATTACATGTCTTTAATAAAATATAAACAAAATCTAATCGAATACGCATGAGTTGCACTCGCATGAGGAGTCATGCATATCTATTAAGTCTTCAGCTTCCATTGTCGCCACATGCCCGTACACAGGAGCGTTCATATAATCTTCAACGGTGGTACCTGCATCATCAACTAAAAGTATTCGAATTCGAAAGGGTGAGCACACATCACGGCTCAGTGAGAAAACAAAATAATGCAACAATACATATGCATGCAATCAATTCATATCTTTGGTCTGGTTTAAAGTTTGCAATGTGCTATAGAAAGGATAGGTGGCCGCCGCACCTCTATACACGAGTGTGTGGAAACGCCCAATGAAAATGGTACTGTCGCCCTACATGCACCCACCATGGACAATGTACACCCCATGAAAACGGCATGGCTACACCGGTTGCCCATACCAACACGTAAGCCCCTGTTGGCGAGCGCTTGCAAACTGGGCTCGCAACTAACCAACCCTAATGTTAAACAATGTATCCAAGGCCTCTCCCCAGCATCCCTCAATACATCCATAGAGATAGAGCTACGGTCTGGTGACCAGGCTGAACCACAATGCCACGTCCCCCCTGATGCCCTACGACATATTAATTCCGCTAAGGTAATGGCGATACGACGATGTTAGTGGACAAGACTTGAGTAGAGATAGAGCTAGAGTCTGGTGACCAGGCTGAACCACAATGTCACGTCCTCCCCCTGATGCTCCACTCGCATCAAGCACACTAACACTTGCATGGTGGACATGACTTGAATAGACCATGGCACAATATACCCCGATGAGAACGGCATCGAAGTACCGGTTGATACCATCCCTACCCGCAGCATGTACACCAGCCAAACACAAACATTCACATGCCTATTCCTACCATCATCAACATCATCATGTTATAATCAATAAATTAAAATATGCATGAACAGTAATAATAGAAATATTGGATGACATGTTGAATGCACATTACAAGCACACACGCATATCACAATCATGGTATTTGACTCAAGAAATAAAAACAGTTTGTTATTAACCAATTTGTTTAGGTCTTGTTTCCTCACCTTTGCTTGTTTGTAGATCCTCTTTCAAGCCTTAAGAATCACCTTTATATCAATATTATATCGCTAGAAGACCTAACAAAGTCGATAGAATTTAATTAAAATTTATTACAATTTTTACAGCTTGCTGTTAACTGGGGGTCGATGCCTAGGGTCGGAGGTTCCATCGACCCTAGGTGCTACCCCTCCTTTCCTGAACTTCCCGAATGCTGGGGGTCGATGCTAGGGTCGGAGGTTCCATCGACCCTAGGTGCGACCCCCCATGGTTTGAGTCGAAACTATCAAATTTTGTCCATTCATTCATGTTTGGGGTCCTATGGCTTGCTTCTATAGTCCATTCCACACATGTTCTATGGTTTAGAACTATTATTTATTCACCTACTTGGTTTCAATGATCTCCTCCATGGTTTCCATTGAAACCTAACCATGGATGGGTGATTTGGGTTTCTTCTAAGTCATACCCTCTTCATAAACCATTCTAAGGTCTTAAATAAATCATGGGGAATGTATTCACACCTTAGGTTTGCTGAGATTCAGAGTTTCCTCTGAATTTCCTCCTCCTTGGACTTCTTCTTCAATTCTCTTTCTCTTCTCCTTCTCTTCCTTCTCTTCTCTTTCTCTCAATCCAATTAGGGTTGTAAAAGGAGTGAAAGAGGCTTAGGGAGTCCTATTTATAGAGTAAAACCTCCCAAAATAAGTACCATTGAGTTTATGAAAGGTTCCAATTGAAATTAGGAAAGTTTCCTAATTTTTGGTTCGTGCTGTTTTTCTCGATTACTGGGGGTCGATGGGGGGGTTGATGGGGGGGTTGGACCTGCCTGTTAAAACCTGCGACCCTACCCTCATTTTGACTGTTTTTGAGTAAATTTTCATATTGGGTCTTGGTTTTTCTTCACACACTTGGTCCACTTGGCTCGACCATGATATGTAGACGGGTCCCGACACAAAATATAAGGTTAGGCCGAGTTCGTGGCATGTGGGTCTTACAAAGACAGATGAAAGAGCATGAGAAGAACTATCCTACGCATGATCTGGAATTAGCAGTAGTTATCCACGCAATCAAGACTTGGAGACACTACCTAAAATGTTTCAGATTAAGTCGGATCACAAGAGCTTAACTTACCTTTTCACTCAGAAGGACTTGAATATGAGACAGAGGAGATGGCTGGAACTATTAAAAGATTATGATTGTGACATCCAGTACCATCCGAGTAAGGTAAATGTTGTGGCTGATTCCTTAAGCTGAAAGTGGGCATCGAAGCCTGAGGCGGGACCTAGTACAACTGCTGCATTGTGTGCTGCAGCCTCAAGCTCAATAAAAAATGATGAAGAATATATATTGGAAACTGTAGGAGATCCAGTGGAACAGGGCTTAATTCATAAGTTACATTGATGTTCGCAGCTTTGAAAATCTCATCGGATCTAATAGATGAGGTCAAAGTAGCAATCCTACAGGATCCACACCTTAAGACTGTGCAAGAAGATCTAGAGAAGGGTAAAAGCAATCCTGACTTTACCTTGGATTCAGACAAGGTACTCAGGTATCGAGGACGATTATGTATACGTGAGAGTGAGAACTCAAATATCAGAGATCGAGTTATGATAGAAGCTCATTACACCCCATATTCGGTGCATCTAGGAAGCACCAAGATGTACCATGATTTAAGAAGATTATATTGGTGGAGGGGTATGAAAGTGAATGTAGCTCGGTTCATATTCCAATGTCTGAATTGCCAGCAAGTTAAAGCTAAAAGGCAGATACCCATAGGTTTGCTACAACCACTACTGGAGCCAGCATAGAAGTGGGATTGTTTCACAATGGATTTCGTCACTGGCCTACCCTTGACACCAAGGTCAATGGATGCAGTATGAGTTATAGTTGATCGACTTACTAAGATAGCTCGATTCATCGCTATCAGACCTCAGTATACCATGGAGAAGCTGGCCAAGCTATATGTGGATAATATAGTCAGACTTCATGGTGTCCCAAAAAGTATAGTATCTGATAGAGATCCCCATTTTACATCAAAGTTCTGGGAAGGATTACAGAAAGCAATGGGAACCAAGTTGAAGTTTAGCCCAACTTTTCATCTTCAGACGGACGGGCAGTCAGAAAGAACTACTCAAATTTTAGAAGATATGCTCCAAGCATGTGCCCTAGATTTCAAAGAAGCTTGGGACGAGAAGCTATCGCTCATCGAGTTTGCTTATAACAATAGTTACCAGGCTACGATCCAGATGGCTCCATATGAAGCACTCTATGGGAAGAAATGTCATACACCTCTGTTATGCAATGAGGTGGGAGAGAGAAGAATTGTAGGACCGAAGTTCGTCGAAGAAACTTGTCGAGTGATTGATCAAATTAAAGAAAGAGTGAAGACAACTCAAGTTCGACAAAAGCACTATGCAGATAACCGACGTCGAGATCTTGAATTTGCAGTGGGTGATAAAGTGTTATTAAAGATATCACCTATGCGAGGTCTGAAATGGTTTGTTAAGAAGGGGAAGCTATGCCCTAGGTATATGGGACCATACGAGATTTTGACCAGGCGTGGCAATGTGGCATATCAACTGGCTCTACCACCATCCATGTCAAGCGTTCATGATGTGTTCCATGTTTCTTTATTGAAGAAGTATGTCAGAGATCCAACGCACATCCTGACAGCAGACCCACCAGACTTGACAAAGGACTTGATGTTTGAAGTGATACCTGTGATGCTCACAAGCTGAAAGGTACAACATCTTCGAAGCAAGGATATCCACTATGTGAAAGTGCATTGGAAAAGCCAAGATGTGGAAGAAATTACTTGGGAGGAAGAGAACGCAATGAGAAAGGAATACCCTAACCTTTTCAATGACCAAGGTACGCTCAAATTTCGAGGCCAAAATTTATTTTAAGGGTGGGGGAGTTGTAAGACCTGCACTCCATGAACCCGATCTAAACCTTGAATTCATGTCGTAACAGGTCTTCCAATCATCACCGGGCCAGACGGGGCAAGCGAATGACAAATAGGTATGAAACGGACCAAGTAAGTATGAAATAATTCATACCGATCGATGGTACTGGTCGACCGGTATAGCTTGTGCGGCAGAATACTAAGATCCAAAACCAGATCTCTGCGGGTCCCACTTTCCAAATTTCAATCCGTAGGAATTTCCTAATCCTAGGAGGCTTCCTAAACCTAAACCTAGTCTATATAAATCCCTCTAAATCTCCTAAAACCTTTTCCATTGATCCTCACAAACCCTAGAAGGGAGAAAAGATTGAAGAAGGAGAAGAAGCTAGGAAGGAAAGGTAAGAGCCGCCATTGTCATTTGATGAAGAACACCTTACCGCCAGTTGATGGTAAGTGCTTAAACCTTCTTTTACATTATGACACTAAGATGGTTAGTTTGCTTTGATCAATATCATGCAAAGCAGGTATTGATTTAAACTCTATTTTGCCGATAAACCCTATTTTGCCGACAAACCCTAATCTAGTCAGTAAACCCTATATTCGAGTTCTAGGTTGAGATCATCGAAACTATGACTTGAATGGAGTTGGAAACAACTCTAACTCAGTATTCAGACCTAGAATGTGTAGAAGGAACCCTAGGAACAATAGGGGATGATCGACGGCAGTTGAGAATCGGACGTATCCAAAGACATACCGATCGGCCATACAGGTCGCACCTATGCGACCGGTGTGACCGGTACCACGACTGGTACCTTCCGGGGACTGGTCTGTGGGGACAGGCTGAATATACCGGTCGCAGGTTTCCCCACAGTGCTGTGACCGATACCTGCGATTGGTCAGCCTTGTAAGAAGTTTTGTAATCTCGTTGGTTTTTTGACCAACGTAAAACCTAAGAAAAACTATTCTAACTAAACCCTAAAATCGTGTAGGACTTTGTGATAGCACGTTTGGTCCTTGTGACGCGGAGCAAGCTATCAAACGAGCGTGGTAAGGGAATCAGACTTAAACCCTAATAATTAATGAACAGTAAAACATTGTTAATAACCCTGATTCTATGGAGTGATGTTTGTGCATACTCACATGTCATCTTTTATTTTCAGTTATTATTATTGCTCATGCATACTTGCTATGCTAGGTTGTGACTGTTAGGCATGTGATTGTTTTTATTGGTGTGTGGAATGGGAAGGGCCTGGGGTCTGGGATCATTCCTCACACTAGCACCTTCGTATCGTTCTGTCTTAGCATGCTTGGTGCGGGTACGGTATCAAGGGGAGGACGTGGCACTGTGGTCTCCGGCCTGGCCACCAGACTCTAGCTCTATCTCTATGCCGTAGGGAGCTGTGCTAGGATAGGGCCTACTGTGATGACATATAGGATTGGTTAGTTGCGAGCCCAGTTTGAAAGCCCTCGCCAATAAGGGCTTACGTGTTGGTATGGGTAGAGTATCAGGGGAGGTGTTGGCGGTGTTTGATCCGGACGCCTTAGCTCTATCACTATTCCATGATAGGGTGCATGTGGGACAGCAGTGGTGTTTGATCCATTGGGCGGCTTCACATACTCGTGTTTAGAGGTGCGGTGGCGGCAATCCTTTCTATAGCACATTGCGAACTTAAAACCAGACCATGAAGTGAATGTTACTCATGCATATGTTTGTTGCATTGTCTGATTGTCTTACTGAGCTAAGTTGTGAGCTCAACCTTGTATATATACATGTTTTTTAGATGTTGATGCAGGTTACACAGTGGAGGATTACGTGGATGCTCCAGTGTATGGAGGCATGGCTGCCTTGGACGTGCAAGCAGGAGAGGACGAGCATGACGCTTCATGCCAGTGCCCTTTCTGCGTGTACCTTTAGGATTTGATTTTAATTTATTCTATTTATTTTTGGTTAGAAATACAGTGATGTAAAGATATTTATTTAAGTTTTGGGAATTTAAATAACTTGATATTTTATTTAAATTTATCAATAGATTACTCAGTTCATTCTATTTAAGACTTCTGCTGTATTTATTATTATTCTGATTGTGGTTATGTGCAATGGTTTGTATGAGTGGACACGGTCTTATTGAGATCCTGGTGTGAACAGTTGGTTCTGTGACGGTTCACTCATACTTCTGGTTCAGTCAGAATTGGGGTGTGACAGTTATGATCTGATTTAATATGAAATTTCTCTCCATACAAATAATGTCTCTATATCTTAACAACATGTATTACTGCTGCTAATTCCAAGTCAAGAGTGGGATAGTTTTTCTCATGTGTCTTCAGTTGTCTTGAGGCATACGCAATTACTTGTTCTCCTTGCATAAGCACACATCCTAAACCTAACCCAGACGCATCAATGTACAAGGTAAATGGTTGTCCTGGGATCGAAATAGTCAAGACGGGAGCTGATATCAATCTAGCCTTCAATTTTGGTGAACACTTTGACACCTTGCAATATGCTATAGAAAGGTTTGGTGGCCGCCGCACCTCTGTACATGAGTGTGTGAATTCACCTAATGGATCAAACACCATTTTAGTCCTACATGCACTGACCATGGAATAGAGATAGAGCTAAAGTGTTCGGATCAAACAACGCCAACACTTTCCCTAATGCCCTACACATACCAACATTTAAGCCCCTATTGGCGAGGGCTTGCAAAATATGCTCGCAACTAACCAATCCTAATGCCAAACAGTGTATCCAAGGCCTCACCCCAACATCCCTCAATACATCCATAGAGATAGAGCTAAGGCCCCCCGATAGAGTCGGAGACCAAACGGTCCGAGACCACCTCCTCTGATGCCCTATGACGTAATAGTCCTGCTAAGGTAATGACAATATGATGATGTTAGTGGGCAAGACTTGAGTAGAGATGAACGAGAGTTTGATGACGAGGTCGAAGACCACCATGCCATGTCCTCCCTCTGATGCTCTACTCACATTCAACACATCAACCACACACATTCATTCACATGCCTATTCCTAGCATCATCATCATCATCAAGTTATAAATAAACAGAATTAAATATGCATGAACAGTAATAGTAGGAATATTCGATGACATGTGAGATGCACATTACAAGCATACAAGCATAGAATCAATCATGGCATTGGACTCAATAAAAATGAATAGTTTGTTATTAACCAATTAGTTTAGGTCTTGTTCCCTCAGCTATTAGCAATACTTGATCTTCTTCTATCACACCCCAATTCCACACTATTCAGAATGGTGTGATGAACCACTAATAACCAACAGTTCAACCAGGATCATGAATAGGCTATCCCCACCTTTGATAAACCAAAATACATTTCACAATAATCAGAGATAAGTCTTACAAATAATGAACCGAGGTATAGTCATGATAAATAATTAATATTCCATTTATCTCCAAGTAACCAAAACATAATTTAATATATTTCAACATCCAAATACGAAAGTTAAACACTAAGCGTATCTACAGTTGAAACGCTCGCTTAACGAATCACAATAGTCCTCCACAGTTTGCTCATCATAGCCGCCACCTGTTCGTATGTTGGCGTGTCGACATAATCTTCAGCCGTAATACCTGCAACATCAGAAACTAAAAAGATTGTGCACGCGAGGTTCAGCTCTCTAACTTGAGCTTAGTGAGTAAACAAAACAATGCAACAAACATATGCATGCATTCAATTCATATCTTTGGTCTGGTTCATAAGTTTGCAATGTGCAATAGAAAGAATAGGTGGCCACCGCACCTCTATACACGAATGTGTGGAACTGCCCAATGGATCAAACACCATTGCCGCTCCCACATGCACCTACCATGGAATAGAGATAAAGCTAAAGTGCTTAGGACCACACCGCATCACACTTCCCCTGATGTTCTACCCATACCAACACGTAAGCCCCTGTTGGCGAGGGCTTACAAACTAGGCTTGCAACTAACCAATCCTAATGTCAAATAGTGTATCCAAGGCCTCACCCCAGCATCCCTCAATACGTCCATAGAGATAGAGCTAAGGCCCCCCGGCAGAGTCAGAGACTACACGGTTCGAGACCACCTCCCCTGATGCCCTACGACGTAATAGTTCTGCTAAGGTAATGGTGATAGGACGATGTTAGTGGACAAGACCTGAGTAGAGATAGAGCGAGAGTCTGGTGACCAGGCTGAACCACAGTGTCACGTCCTCCCCCTGATGCCCCACCCGCATCAAGTACACTAACCACACACAAACATTCACATGCCTATTCCTAGCATAATCATCAACATCATATTATAAATAAATATAAATTAAATATGCATAAACAATAATAACAGGAATAGTGGATAACATATGATATACATATTACAATCATACAAGCATAGAATTCATGATATTTGGACTCAATAAATAAAAATAGTTTATTATTAGTCAATTAATTTAGGTCTTGTTCCCTCACCTTTGATTGAGCGTAGATCCTCGTTCAAGCTTTATGAATCACTTTTAAATCACTAGAAAGACGTAACAAGTCGATAGATTTTAATTAGAATTAATTCTAATGGATTTAAACTAACTAAAATCGTAGGGTCGCAGGTAGGGTAGCACCTAGGGTAGTAGTTTCTGCGACCCTAGGGTAGTAGTTTCTGCGACCCTAGGGTGTAGGGTCGGACGTGGGGTCGGATACCATTCGACCCTATGTGCGACCACACCCTCCCTAGGACTTCCCGAGGGCATGTGGTCGATCCTGTGGAATATCCGACCCTACGTGCGACCACACGTATTCTGAGTCGACCTTTCAATCTAAAGTCCACTCCTTCACGTTTGGATCCTTTGTCTTACTTCATGGTCCATTCTAAGATTGTTCTATGGCTCAAAACTATAAGTTATACACTGTTCATAGTCCATAATGATTTCCTCCATGGAATCTCTTGAAACTTGTCCATGGATAGATGATTTGGGTTTCTCCTAATCCTATGTTCTTCATAACTATTCTTGGATCTCTTATTTAGGTAGAGAATTAGGTTCATACCTTTATTCAGAGGTTTCTCTGAACTTCCTCCTCTTCCTTAGTCTTCTTCTTCAAGTTTCCTTCTCTTCTTCTCTTCCTTCTCTTTCTCTTTCTCTCACTCTCAATTGGGGTTCTAAAGGAGTGAAAGAGGCTAAGGGACATCCTATTTATAGAGAAAAATCCTCCATAATAAGTCCCAATGAGTTTAGGAAAGATCTCCTTTGAATTAAGAAAGTTTTCTAATTTTTGGTTTCTGTCTATCATCGTAGGGTCGGACGTAGGGTCACAGAATCTGTCGACCCTATGTTTTTCTATTCATGCGACCCTACGACTAGAAAGTCATGGGTTAGACTTTTGTTGAGGTGGGGTCGATCACACCTTTTAGGCATGCGACCACACACTCATATTTGACTATTTTTGAGTTATATTTCATACTTGGTCTTGTGGTTTCTTCACACTGGGTTCACTTGGCTCGACCATGATAGGTAGACTTGATACAAGGTGGTAAGAGCGGTTAGTTCGATACGGGTCTTACAACTCCCCCCTCTTATTAAAAATTTTGTCTTCAAAATTTGTACATACCTTCTGAGTAAAAAAGGTGAGGATATTGCTTCCACATAGCGTTCTCTTCTTCCCATGTGATCTCTTCTATATCTTGACTCCTCCAGGTGACCTTAACATAATATATGTCACGATTGCGTAGTCATTGAACCTTTCGGCTTGTGATTTCAGTTGGTGCTACTACGAATGTTAAATCATCAGTTAGATCTGGTGGATCCGCTGTCAAAATGTGTGTTGGATCTCTGACGTACTTCTTTAATAATAAGATATGAAATACATCATGCACACTTGACATAGATGGTGGTAGTGCTAACTGATAAGCCACTCTTTCACGTTTAGCTAGAATCTCATATGGCCCGACATATCTCGAACTTCGCTTCCCTTTCTGTTCGAATCGTTTAAACCCCGTATAGGTGATACTTTCAAGAATACCTTATCACCTACAACAAATTCAAGGTCACGGCGTCGAGTATCTACATACTGTTTCTAACGATTCTGAGCTAACTCTTTCCTTGATGATGTCGACTACTCGACAAGTTTCTTCAATAAATTCTGGTCCAACGATGCTACGTTCTCCAACTTCATTCTAAAACAAAGGAGTTCGACACTTTCTACCATACAGTGCTTCATAGGGTGACATATGTATAGTAGCCTGATAGCTGTTGTTATAGGCGAACTCGATCAATGGAAGTTTCTCATCCCATGATCCTTTAAAATCAATTACACATGCTCGAAGCATGTCTTCTAAAATCTGAATGGTACGCTCCGACTATCCGTCTGTCTGAGGATGGAATGCAGTACTGATCTTCAACGTACCCATAGCCTTTTGCAATCCTTTCCAAAACTTTAAATTAAAGCGTGGGCTCTATCGGACACAATGCTTTCAGGTACACCATGTAATCTGACAATGTTATCCACATATAGTTTGGCTAACCTCTCCAGGGTATATTGTGGTCGTATAGCTATAAAACGAGCTATCTTGGTTAGACGATCTACAATCACCCAGACCACGTCAACTACTTGAGGAGTCAATGGTAACCCGGTGACGAAGTCCATAGTGATGCAGTCCCATTTCCATGCTGGTTCTGGTAGCGGCTACAATAATCCTGCAGGTCTTTGCCATTCAGCCTTTACCCTCTGACAATTTAGGCATTGAGACATGAATTTAGCTACATCTGCTTTCATTCCTCTCCACCAATATAATTTCTTCAAATCATGATACATCTTTGTAGTTCCAGGATGTACTGAATAGGTGGTGATGTGAGCTTCCTTCATTAGTCGGTGTCTAATGTCCAAATTTTCTGTTTCAGGAACACATACTCTTCCTTTGTACTTCAATACCTTTTCATCGTTCAAGGTGAACTCAGGGATAGTCCTACCTTTTTTGAGGTCTTCTTGTACCGTTCTCAGAGAAGGGTCTGATTTAATAATGGCTTTCACTTCATCAATTATATCAGGTACAATCTTCAATGTTGCGAACATATTTGAAAACTGATGAATAAACCCTTGGTTGGTTGATCCACCTGGTGTATCTATCACAAACTTTTCATTACCATAATTGGATACTTTCCCAGTAGCACACATTGTTGTAGTTGTGTTAACCTCTCCTTGAGATTTTATCATTGTTTTTTTGCTTAGCGCATCAGCAACTACATTAGCCTTTCCTGGATCATACTGGATATCACAATCATAATCCTTCAATAATTCCAACCATCTTCTTGGTCTCATGTTCAACTCCTTTTGATTAAAAAGATAAGTAAGACTCTTATGTTCTGATTTAATCTGAAATTTCTCTCCATACAAATAATGTCTCTATATTTTGACAGCATGTACTACCGTTGCTAATTCCAAGTCATGAGTAGGATAATTCTTCTCATGTGTTTTCAGTTGTCTTGAAGCATAAGCAACTACTTGTTCTCCTTGCATAAGTACACATCCTAAACCCAATCCAGATGCATCGGTGTACAAGGTAAATGGCTGTCCTGGAATAGGAATTGTCAAGATCAGAGCAGATATCAATCTAGCCTTCAATGTTTGGAAACTTTTCTCACATTTATCAGTCCAAACAACTTTTCTCCCTTCCTAGTTAGCTTGGTAAGAGGTTTTGTGATCTTAGAGGGGTCCTCTACAAATCGTCTGTAATAACCAGCTAAATCCAAGAAATTTCTGATCTTTGCAATGTTCTTAGGTGTTTCTCACCATACAATTGCTTCTATCTTAATAGGGTCCACTTTATTCTTTTTTTATGATGCTACGTGATCTAAGAAGATCACTTTGTTTAATCGGGTCTCATATTTCTTGGACTTGGCATACAGCTTTTCCCTTCTCAGCTGTTGTGAAGCTGTTCTAAGATCCGTTGTATGAGTTGCTTCATTCATGGAATACACCAATATATCATCTATGAAAACTATGACCGACGTGTCCAACATGTCATGAAACACCCAGTTCATTAGCTCCATAAAAGATGTAAGGGCATTAGTTAATCCAACCATCATAATCGAGAACTCATAATGTCCAATCTCGATTCTAAAAACTATCTTTGGAATATCGCTGTCCAAATTCTTCAGCTGATGATATCTCGACCGAAGATCAATCTTAGGAAATACCTTTGCTCCTTGCAACTGTTTAAACAAGTCATCGATCTGAGATAGTAGATATCAATTCTTGAATCGTAAGCTTGTTTAGTCCCCGATAGTTTATACATAATTTAATACTACCGTCCTTTTTCTTCATGAATTGGTGCTCCCCGTGATGTAATACTTAGCTGATTAGAACCCTTGTCTAATAACTCCCGTAGTTGAGTCACAATCCCTTCAACTACATAGGAACTACTCTATAGGTGCCTTTGACACAAGTATCATCCTTGGTAACAAGTCGATGACGAACTCGGTCATATGATCAGATAGTAACCCAAGTAAGTTTCCTAAAAACACATTGGAAATTTATGCATCACATCAATATCTTTCATCTGTGGTGGTTCTTTGGTAACGTATACCACAGATACCATATATCCAACTTCTTTCTCTTCAAAGCATCTCTTCGCCTTTAGCATAGAGAGGATCAACTTTCACTTCTTAGGCAACATGCTTCCAATAAAACTAAATTATATGCCGTCTTTACTCTTGAATGATAACCTCTTCTATGCACATAAAAACTTTGTAGAGTGTTGAGACAACCAATCTATTCCCAAGATGATGTCAAAGTTTACCATCTCAAGTCGATTTAGGTTGCATCCAAATTCTGTCCATCTATATGATTTGAACATTGTTCGTGCAATAAAACGTCTAGTCCAAAAGGGCTTGAACTGACAAAATCTGGTATAAGGTCTTATGAGCACATCTAGCTCCTTAATCTCTTAGTTTTTCAAAGACTATTGCTTAAAATCTCATATATCCCAAAAGCTTATTAGCTTATACCTTCTTTATCATTGTTGTTCTACCCTGATCTCTCTTTCATTTACCTCGAAAAATATCTTATGATTGTTACTTCATATCCCAAGTCTACCTCTAAGCATTAGGGTATATGCTTATAAATTCATTATTTCAGCCAAACTCTTTTAGTCTTTACTCAATCCTCTCACTTGACATTGGCATAACTCTATAGTAGGTGTGTTATACCAGTACTATCCATACCATCATTTTTTATTTCATCATTATATCCACTCTTAGATATACCTTTAGAAATCTTCTTCCTTGTCAACTTCATACCGATATAACCATCTTTAACTTTACTTGAGTGCTTTTTGCTCTTTCCTAGTTACTCTTGATAGTTTTCACTTCTTGCTCATATACTCTTTTATAGAGATGACTCATATCCATCCATTCAGCAATCTCAAAACAGATCCTCCATTACCTCATCTGAGGTTTATTGGCTATAGCATTTAATCTGAATTTAATCATCTTACTTCCCATAATTCCTTATTCACTAAACATCTTATCAATGGATGTCGAGAAATGTAAGAATCATAATGTTTATCCAAAAATAGTTCATTTCCTTCTTTCAATTTGGCATAATGACAAACACTTGCTTTATCTAGTGAACTTAAGTTTAAGGGATCAGGAGTAAATCTATGATAATCCAACCGGCATCAAAAGGTCGTTAACTTGCACGGTGGTCATAATACGTGGAGACAGATGTTTTACAGTTCTTAACCTCATGGTTACAGGTTCTATCGAGTATATAATGCAATTGGTCAAGGCACTACCGGAGTAAATCTGGAAAAGTTTTGGTACATCAATAAATCAGGTATAAATCAAAAGATGTACACTCAACATGATTAAACATTTAACTGTTCATTCAGTTCATGTATCTGTTCCTGTTGTCGATCATGAGAGTGGCTCAGATTGGTAGAATCAGGACTAATACTAAAGAACAATATTTATAACTCCAATTGACAGGTTAAATCAAGAAGGTATCCAGTCAAGACATGAAAATTTAAAATCAAGTATGTGCATCCTCTATAATCATAAGAGTAAGTCAATAATGCACCACATCCTATATAAACATATCTAATTATATGGCCACAATAGATTTGATCATTTGCTGAAAATGTCTGAGGCTTCATCTTCAGAAAATATTCCTCAACCCTGGTTGGATCATTCTGCCATGATGCAGTTATCCCATACATCGGTGGCTGATAAGGGTAACCACCTTGATACACTGCTTGTTGTGCACCAAACTTCTACACTGGGGTGTGCATTACTGGAACTTGCTGTATGGTAGGCACTGTGTTATAAATAACAGGTGCTGGGGGTACAGTGTTGCTACCAATCGATACCATACTTGGTTTGACCCAGAGGTGTTGGTGTAGCATTGACAACTTGGGTAGTGATTCACATAGCAACTTACATAGTCAATCTCATCTGTTGTTGCTCTTGTATTTTATTGGGCCAAGTTTATTACAACCGTAGCCAAGGCACTCGATAGTCTAGGTAGATTGACTGGAGTGGCCTGGTTGTTCACCTCCTTTGATTTGTTCCAATATGATTATCATTATTTAGCATCTGCTCAGATGAGTTTACCTTACCCATTATCGACCCAGATAGTGGTGGGGTCAAGTTGCAACTTCTGTTTAATGCATAGCGGGTAATGGATCAGCTTGTGGTGGATCTCACTTAGAGTCTCCATGTCACCCAAGAGTATAGCTTTATCTTCTTGTAGTTACTCTTATTCTTAATGTATGACCATTATTCTCCTATATCTGTTGGATTTAGCCCAAGATCTTTCCCTTTACCTCTGCAGGGATTTAGGCGTTACTAGCCATTTTTTCTTCTTCTTTTGCCATACATCGAGTTTCACATCTTGTGAGTACCAACTCGGTATTCTAATTTTCTGCTTTATAGATGCTTCCTTTTTGCTACTGTACTATATATCCTTTGTATACTTAGGCAATTGCCCGACTTATAGATAGTACCCTATATTATTCCTTTATCATGATAAATTTTGAATTCTTTCTTTCTGTTTGTGTATATATATATAGTTCCACCTTTTATATGTACATTATTGTCTTGTTTAAGTTCTGTCTCAACCAACACAGGTGCTTATGGTGTGCTTGTATTAAAGTTTTTAATTTATCCTAACTCAGTTCATAGACTCCAGTAGAAGTATTCAGGTTTAATGGGCAAGGCCTGAGAGCTCTGATACCAAGTTGTCACACCCCAATTGTGCACTATTCAGAATGGTGTGATAAACCGCTAATAACCAACGGATTAACCAAGATCCTGAATAGGCTATCCCTACCTTTGATAAACCAAAACACATTCCACATTAATCAAAGATAATAAAGTAAATAGCGGAAGTCTTACAAATAATGAACTGAGGTCTAGTCATGATAAATAATTAATATTCCATTTATCTCCAAGTAACCAAAAGATAATTTAATACATATTTCAATATCCAAATACGAAAGTTAAACACTAAGCGTATCCATAGTTGAAACGCTCGCTTAACGAATCACAATAGTCCTCCACAACTTACTCATCATAGCCGCCACCTATTCGTATGTTGGCGTGTCGACATAATCTTCAATCGTAATACCTGCAACATCAGAAACTAAAAAGAATTGCATGTACGAGGGTCAGCTATCCAACTTGAGCTCAGTGAGTAAACAAAACAATGCAACAAACATATGCAAGCATTCAATTCATATCTTTGGTCTGGTTCATAAGTTTGCAATGTGCAATAAAAATGATAGGTGGCCACCGCACCTCTATACATGAATGTGTGGAACCGCCCAATGGATTGAACACCATTGCTGCCCCCACATGCACCCACCATGGAATAGAGATAGAGCTAAAGTGCTTAGGACCGCACCGCATCACACTTCCCCTGATGCTCTACCCATACCAACATGTAAGCCCTTATTGGCGAGGGCTTGCAAACTGGGCTCGCAACTAACCAATCCTAATGTCAAATAGTGTATCTAAGGCCTCACCCCAGCATCCCTCAATAAGTCCATAAAGATTGAGCTAAGGCCCCCCGGCAAAGTTAGAGACTACACGGTCCGAGACCACCTCCCCTGATGCCCTACGACATAATAGTTCTGCAAAGGTAATAGCGATACGACGATGTTAGTAGACAAGACTTGAGTAGAGGTAGAGCTAGAGTTTGGTGACCAGGCTGAACCACAGTGTCACGTCCTCCCCCTGATGCCCCACTGGCATCAAGTACACTAACCACACACAAATATTCACATGCCTATTCCTAGCATCATCATCAACATCATATTATAAATAAACAGAAATTAAATATGCATGAACAGTAATAACAGGAATAGTGGATGACATGTGATATGCACATTACAATCATACAAGCATAGAATCATTCATGGTATTTGAACTCAATAAATAAAAATAATTTATTATTAGTCAATTAATTTAGGTCTTGTTCCCTCACCTTTGATTGAGCGTAGATCCTCGTTCAAGCTTTATGAATCACTTTTAAATTACTAGAAAAAACTAACAAGTCGATAGATTTTAATTAGAATTAATTCCAATGAAATTAGACTAACTGAAATTGTAGGGTTGTAGGTAGGGTAGCACCTAGGGTAGCAGTTTCTGTGACCCTAGGGTGTAGGATCGGAGGTGGGGTCGGATACCATTCGACCCTACGTGTGACCACACCCACCCTGGGACTTCCTGAGGGCATCCTGTCGATCCTGTGGTCTCGTAGGGTCGGATATTATTCGACCCTACGTGTGACTACACGTATTCTGAGTCGACCTTTCGTTCTAAAGTCCATTTCTTCGTGTTTGGATACTTTGGCTTACTTTCATAGTCCATTCTAAGATTGTTCTATGGCTCAAAACTACAAGTGATACACTATTCATAGTCCAAAATGATTTCCTCCATGGAATCTCTGGAAACTTGTCCATGGATGGATGATTTGGGTTTTTCCTAATCCTATGTTCTTCATAACTATTCTAGGATGCTTTATTCAGGTGGAGAATTATGTTTATACCTTTATTCAGAGGTTTTTCTGAACTTCCTCCTTTTCCTTAGTCTTTTTCTTTAAGTTTCCTTCTCTTCTTCTCTTCCTTCTCTTTCTCTTTCTCTCACTCTTAATTAGGGTTTTAAAGGAGTGAAAGAGGCTAAGGGACGTCCTATTTATAGAGGAAAATCCTCCATAACAAGTCCCAATGAGTTTAGAAAAGATCTCCTTTGAATTAGGAAAGTTTCCTAATTTTTGGTTTCTGTCTGTCATCGTAGGGTCGGACGTAAGGTCGCAGAATCCATCGACCCTATGTAAATTCATGCGACCCTACGACTAGAAAGTCATGGGTTAGACTTCTGTTGAGGTGGGATCAATCACACGTTTTAGGAATGCGACCACACACTCATATTTGACTATTTTTGAGTTATATTTCATACTTGGTCTTGTGGTTTCTTCACGCACTGGGTTCACTTGGCTCGACCATGATAGGTAGACCTGATATAAGGTGGTAAGACTGGTTAGTTTGATATGGGTCTTACACCTTCTAAGACTTAAGATTCTCTTTGAATTGATTTAACAACCTAAAAGTTATATGAATTTAAGTTAAGATTCACATGTGACATGTTACAGTAGTCAAAAATTGAAATAGAGCACTGATAGGTATTTGATTGGTCCTATGGTCTCATGTTGTATCGATCTTACTGTCTATGGTTGATACCCTACGGTCACATATGGTGCAACCGTAGTTGCGACCATATGATTTCTGAAATCTTCCCGAATGCCTATGGTCGATCCTCTAGTCATACTGGTCATTCTATGGTCGACTGTAGCTACGACCTTGAGATTTCTGGTCACAGTCTTCATGCAATTCGAGTTCTTCTTGGGTCAATTCTTCTGTTCTTCAATGGGGTTTATTCTGAGGTCATCCTATGGCCATCATTAGTAGTTTTTTATCAACCTTAATCATCAAATTCATTCCTCATGGTTCTCCTTGGGATTTTTTCAAGGAAATCACATAGATCATAATAGGTTGATATTGCCTATCTTCCATAGAAGTCTTATACTTAGAGTTTACATCTCCAGAGATTCGTTTTATACCTTTGCCTATGATAGAGAGCCAATATTTTTTCAACAAATTCTTCTCCTTAGCTTTTTCTTCTTCTCCTTCTCTTCCTTCTCTTTCTTCTCTTTCTCTAGGGTTCACTAATGTTCTAAAAGAGTAAAAAAGGGCTGAGGGACATCCTTTATATAGAGGAAAAATCTCCATTTAGAGTCCTCTTTCAATTAGGAAAGCAATCCCTTAGTTTAGGAAAGTTTCCAACACTCAGAGTCTGATTTGGGTTCTCACGGTCGATCATACAATGCATAAACCATCGATTGTAGGGTCGAAATCATCGACCGTGGGGTTCTGGATTTGAGTTTTTTCGTTCCCTTCCTTATGGTCGACCATACCTACCCAGGTATGCAATCTTAGGTATGTTTTTATTGTTTTTAACTCAATTCTCATACCTAATTTGTGATCTTTCTTTACACGCTCTATCCACTGGTTCTAGGAATAATGGGAAGACCTGGCACGACAACGTTAGACCAAGTTAGTAGAGTACGGGTCTTACAAAACCGATGTCACAAGATCGATGGTATGAACCTACAGCACGAACTGGTGGCATGAACCGGAGGCAGGAACAGGAGGCAGTGCCGGATGATGTATTACCCGACAAAGCTTTCAAAAAACCTTATGGAACCTCACTAATGTAACAATATATGAAGTAGATGACCAACCAGGTGATCAATCATCTGATTAATCATCTGATTCAGTATACGTAAGAAATGACTAATTGTAAACTGGCACCATGTACCGGTGGAACAATTAACCAATTCTATCTGCCGGTTCAGTCTACATTGACTTATAAGCCTAGGAATGGTTAGAAAGACTCACCTTTTGATTGTTGGTTTATCTTGGGACCCGTACATGAACTCTAGGACTTGTCTCTGCTGGTTTAAAAGATGTTCACGAACCTAATAAATCTTATTTAATTAAATTAGGTAAAACACTGTGGGTAGTGGATGAAACCTTCTGCCGGCTTCAAGGTTCAGTAGCACCAATTGTGTTTACAGGTGAGGGGTTGGGTCACATAGAGTTTGAGCATGTGTTTGATGGTTGTTATGGATGTTTTTCTTTTATAACATGTCATCCAATGAATTGTATATAACTGTTGATGCATTTGCATTATAATAATAACTATGTATGTTGACTGTTGTATGATGGATGTGTAGCATGCAGGGCACAACACACGGGCTATGTTAATAGTTGTTGTGACCTTGTAGAGACACGATGAACCATGGGAGTGGGAATCTGGGGTTCACTGCAAGGGGTAGTTGTTGATAATGTTGTATGCATAGCCACGTATAAAGGTGCGTGTATAGTATGGGAGTACGGGCATGCATACCATGTTGGTGTGCCAGTATCCTAGTGGAGACATGGTGATCCATGGGATGGGGATCCAGGATTCTCCATTGGGGTACCACCCATTTATGGTGGTTCATGTAATGAGTGGCCTTGTTAATCATGTGGGGAGTGGTTGTATCTTAGTAAATGAACCGTGGGAGTGGGGAGTTAGGATCCTTTGCTGGGTGTAGTTTTGGATAAGACCATTTATAATTGGTGTGTAGAGTATGGGAGTACGATGCACGTGCCATGTTGGTAATCTATGCTTTAGTAGGGATACGGTCACTCCATGGAAGTGGAATGGGGATTCCTGTTGGTGTATAGTTTTGTTTATTGGATGCACATGCCATGTTGGGTGATTGATTGATTGGATATGAATGTATTTATATGTGGGGTATATAATCATGTAACGAATGGGGCACGTGGCCATATCTCCGGTTGCACCTTAGTGGGGACACGATCAGTCCATGGGAGTAGAACGGGGATCTCTGCTGGGGTGTAACCCTCTTGTTATACTCATCATGCATCATACATAAACTTGGTCAAATGACTTATGCTTCAGCAAAATGGGTGAATGAGCCACTAATTCTTGGGTCTGCCTTGGGATCAGGGGTGTCATTGATTGTCTGGGTCTGGCTTGAGATCAATAACAGTTCATCTAGTGAAAGCCATTGATTCATGGATATGTTTTGGGATCAGGGATGTCATTAATTGTCTACGTTTGACTCAAGATCGATGACGGTCAGTTGAGCTAGGGTATAGGCCGACCATGATTGCATATACATTTAATTGCCACTCACAATTGCTTGTTTATTTGCTTCTATACTGTATTCATAAATTATTGCATAGGATTGCATTAGATACCTGGCTTTTTGCTGAGCTGGGATGGGAGCTCATCCCTCCATATCGAAATCTTTTTAGCTTTGGTTGCAGGTACCTCTTCTATGACTAATAATATGGATCCTATTGATGCAGAGGGTGCTTTTCTTGGTGATGGGCCACTGAGGAGTCATGTCGAGGGCTGTACTTGCAAAGACTATGTTTATGGGATCTGAGTCAATGCCTCGCTTCCATGATTTTGATGTCCGTAGATAAATGCGGTTTGGTCTATCTGTAGTATTTTATTTAGATTTACTCTAGTTATTTAGTACGGAATATAAGTAATATGAATATTACTTGTGAAATGGATTGTAAGACACAACAGACTTATTATATAATGATAACATTAGAAACATCTATTCTCTATTATGATTCTATTGTAACTCTTATTATTCTGCTACAATGATTATTAATTGTTATGATTATTATGGATATTGTTTGTGTAGATTATGGGGTTTGCTGGTAGATCATTTTGGTTATTGATCATTGGAAGATTCGGTTTATCTCTTGGATGACTCGGATATTATGCTTAATTTTTTAAAATGGGCTATGACACCAGCTGCACGACCTGCTAGTCGTAATGATTGAAGCCATCAGCCGTACATCATTTTGATGTCAGATCTTGGCCAAACTTGGCCACTAGCTCTGTATAATTTATTTTGATTTGTTTAAGGGCTTGAAACCCTGTAATCATATTCCTATGAAGCGAAACCCCTTATGCTTCATGTTTACAGAGGTAGGTTTTGGTCTACACCCTAAAATGACCAACCAGATATTGCCTCTACAAGTTAAGACCTTAAACTGAACCTATAGGGACTAGGTAGCACCCTTGAGGTGTTGGCATAGTTGCATTGCCAAGCGAAAGCATGCTGCCGCAAGCACCAGCCGCATGCCTAGAACCTGGTGAGGTGCTGCCACAGTTACCAGCCGCACACCATTTTGGCTACTACACCTTCCCGTGCTCGGCTAATAGTTGTACTCAGCCATAGGATCCCTGTTAAGGTGCTAGACACCCCTAACCTCATTAGAAGAAGTCCTTCTTAGTATTAAGACCTATAGAAGGTGGATTTTTATTTAATAAGTGTGCTGTCTGGTGGAGAACCAACCCATTCTTCACCTATCTCGCGTAGACAGCAGGTCTATTAGGTTAAAATTACCTTAAGACTATGAAAGGTAACAATTGTTAGTTAATAATTGACTAATAGTGCTATGCTATGATAAATAGATAATATACAATAGGCATGAGTTATTAGAAAATTAAACAACGTTGCGAAAACGAGCATAATAAGCTTAAAGAGAAACCAGAACAATTCCATTGAATAATGAATTAATGAATAATACAACTTATGATTTTGATAGAGCTATGAAGACTCTGGAAGGAAGCCACATGATCGATATTGTGAATAGTTTACTCTCTAGCTTCTGGTTAGGGAACTAAACCTTTGGATGCGTATGCTTCTCTATTTATTATGTTGTGTGATGGTGTGAGATTGATAATGTAAGACCTGTACTCCACTAACTTGGTCTAACCTTGTCGTGCCAAGTCTTCCCATCATTCCTGGACCAAGTGGACCGAGCGTGTGAAGATAGATCACAAATCAGGTATGAGAATCAAGTTAAAAACACTAAAAACATCCTAAGGTCACATACCTGGGTAGGTATGGTCGACCATACGGAAGGGACCCAAAAATCTCAAATCCAGAACCCCACGGTCAATGATTTTGACCCTACAGTCGACGGTTTATGTGGCAGTATGATCGACCGTCAAAATCCAGATTAGACTCTGAGTTTTGAAAACTTTCCTAAACAAAGGGATTGCTTTATTAATTGAAAGAGGACTCTACATGGAGAGTTTTCCTCTATATAAAGGACGTCCCTCAGCCCTTTTTCACTCTTTTAGAACATTAGTGAACCTTAGAGAAAGAGAAAGAAGAGAAGGAAGAGAAGGAGAAGAAGAAAAAACTAAGGAGAAGAATTTGCTGAGAAGAGATTGGCTCTCTATCACAGGCAAAGGTATGAAACGAATCTCTGGAGAGGAAAACTCTAAGTATAAGACTTCTATGGAAGATAGGCAATATCAACCTATTATGATCTATGTGATTTCCTTGAGAAAATCCCAAGGAGAACCATGTATGACCCGCACGCCACGAAATCGGCCTAACCTTATATTTTGTGTCGGGACCTGTCTACATATCATGGTCGAGCCAAGTGGACCAAATGTGTGAAGAAAAACCAATACCCAATATGAAAATTGCCCAAAAACAGTCAAAATGATGGTAGGGTCGCAGGTTTTAACAGGTAGGTCCGACCCTCCCATCGACCCTCACCATCGACCCTCAACCATGGGTTGCAGGGTCTATGAGTTGTCCGAACCTCCCATCGACCCTCCCATTGACCCTCAGTATTCGGGAAAAACAGCACGAACCGAAAATTGAGAAACCTTCCTAATTTCGATTGGAACCTTTCCTAAACTCAATGGGACTTAATTTGGGAGGTTTTACTCTATAAATAGGACATCCCTAAGCCTCTTTCAATCCTTTTACAACCCTAATTGGATTGAAAGAAAGAGAAGATAAGGAAGAGAAGAAGAGAAGGAAAACTTGAAGAAAAGGCTAAGGAAGAAGAGGAAATTCAGAGGAACTCTGAATCTCAGCAAACCTAAGGTATGAATACATTCCCCATGATTTATTTAAGACTTTAGAATGGTTTATGAAGAGGGTATGACTTAGAAGAAACCCAAATCATCCATCCATGGTTTCGTTTCAATGGAAACCATGGAGGAGATCACTAAAACCGTGTAGGTAAATAAAGTATAGTTCTAAACCATAGAACATGTATAGAATGGATTGTGGAAGTAAGCCATAGGACCCAACCACGAAAAAGAGAACGAAATCTGATATTTTCGACTCAAACCATGGAGGGTCGCACCTAGGGTCGATGGCAGATTAGACCCTAGCATCGACCCTCAGTGTTCGGGAAGTTCAGATTAGGGGGAGGGTCGCACCCAGGGTCGATCATGACTCCGACCCTACCTCCGACCCTCAGTTAACAGCATGGTTTTTAAATTTAGAATTAATTCTAATTAAATTCAATCGACTTTGTTAGGTCTTCTAGCAATATAATAACATTAAAAAGGTGATTCTAAAGCTTGGAAGAGGATCTATTAACAAGTTAAGGTGAGGGAACAAGACCTAAACTATTTGGTTAATAACAAACTATTTTTATTTCTTGAGTCCAATACCATGATTGTGATATGCGTGTATGCTTGTAATGTGCATTCAACATGTCATCCAATATTTCTATTATTAATGTTCATGCATATTTAAATTTATTGATTATAACATGATGATGTTGATGATGGTAGGAATAGGCATGTGAATGTTTATGTTTGGCTGGTGTACATGGTGCGGGTAGGGATGGTATCAACCGGTACTTCGATGCCGTTCTCATCGGGGTATATTATGCCATGGTCTATTCAAGTCATGTCCACTAAGCAAGTGTTAGTGTGCTTGATGCGAGTGGAGCATCAGGGGGAGGACGTGACATTGTGGTTAAGCCTGGTCACCAGACTCTAGCTCTATCTTTACTCAAGTCTTGTCCACTAACATCGTCGTATCGCCATTACCTTAGCGGAACTAATATGTCGTAGGGCATCAGGGGGGGACATGGCATTGTAGTTCAGCCTAGTCACCAGACCCTAGCTCTATCTCTATGGATGTATTGAGGGATGCTGGGGTGAGGCCTTGGATACATTATTTGACATTAGGGTTGGTTAGTTGCGAGCCCAGTTTGCAAGCCCTCGCCAACAGGGGCTTACGTGTTGGTATGGGCAATCGGTGCAGCCATGCCGTTTTCATGGGATGTATATTATCTATGGTGGGTGCATGTGGGGCGACGGTGCCATTTTCATTGGGCGTTTCCACACACTCGTGTATAGAGGTGCGACAGCCACCTATCCTTTCTATAGCACTTTGCAAACTTTAAACCAGACCAAAGATATGAATTGATTGCATGCATATCTATTGTTGCATTATTTTGTTTGCTCACTGAGCCGTGATGTGTGCTCATCCTTTCGAATTCGAATACTTTTAGTTGATGATGCAGGTACCACCGTTGAAGATTATATGAACGCTCGTGTGTACAGGCATGTCGTGATAATGGAAGCTGAAGCCTTAGTGGATATGCATAACTCCTCATGCGAGTGCAACTCATGCGTATTCGATTAGATTTTGTTTAATTTTATTAAAGACATGTAATTGATATTTATTTAATTATGTCTCAGTTGATTTATCAATATTTTGATATTTATTTATGGTTATCACAGTTAAATTCTCAGTTCATTATCTGTAAGACTTCCACTATTTATTTTATTACCTCTGTGTAATGTGGAATGTGTTTTGGTTTATCATATGTGGGATAGCCTATTTTGAGATCCTGGTTGAACCGTTGGTTTATTGACGGTTCATCACACCATTCTGGTTGGTGCAGAATTGGGGTGTGACAACTTGGTATCAGAGCTCTCGTACGCCTTACCCATTAAACCTGAATACTTTCACTGGAGTCCATGAACTGAGTTAGGATAAATTAAAAGCTTTAATACAAACACACAATAAGCACCTGTGTTGGTTGAGACAGAACCTAAAAAAGACAATAATGTACATATAAAAGGTGGAACCATATATATACACTCACACAGAAAGAGAAGACAAAAATTATCCTAATAAACAAACAATATAGGGTATTATCTATAAGTTAGGTAGTTATCCAAGTATACAAGGATATAGTACAGTAGCAAGAAGGGAGCTTCTGTAAAGCAGGAAATTGAATACCAAGTTGGTACTCACAAGATGTGAAACTCGTTGTATGACAAAGGAAGGAGAAAATAGCTAGTAATGCCAAAACCCTTGTAGAGATAAAGGAAAAGATCTCGGGATAAATCCAATAGAGATAAGAGAACAATAGCTATACATTAAGAATAAGAGTAACTACAATAAAATGAAGCTATACCCCTGGGTGACTTGGAGACTCAGGGTGAGATCCACCACAGACTGATCCATTACCCGCTGAGTATTAAGAAGAGGTTGCAACTTGACCCCACCACTATCAGGGTCGAGAACGGGTAATGAAAAACTCATCTGAGTTGGTAATCAGATTAGAGAAAATAAGAGGAAGTGAACAATCAGGCCACTCCAGCCAACCACCTGGACTACCAATTACCTTGGTCACGGTTGTAATAAACTTGGCCCAATAAAATACAAGAGCAACCACAAATGTGACCGACTATGCAAGTTTCTATCCAAATTGCCAATGCTACATCAACACCTCTGGGTTAGACCAAGTATGGTACCAATTGGTAGCATCACTATATCCCAACACCTGTTAGCTATAACACAGTGCCTACCACACAGAAAGTCCCAGTAATGCACACCCCAGTGCAGAAGTTTGGTGCACAACAAGCAGTGTATCAAGGTGGTTAACCTTATCAGCCACCGATGTATGGGATAGTTGCATCATGACAGAATGATCCGACAAGGATTGAAGAATGTCTTCTGAAGATGATACCTCAGACATTTTTAGTAAAGGATCAAATTTATTATGGCCATATATCTAGATAGGTTTATATAGGATGCGGTGCATTATTGATTTACTCTTATGATTATAGAGGATGCACGTACCAGATTTTAATTTCTCGAGCCTTGACAGGATACCTTCTTGATTTAACCTGTCAATTGGAGTGATGGATATTGTTTCTTTATTATTAGTCCTGATTATACCAATCTGAACCATTCTCATGATCGACAACATGATCAGAGATATGAACTGAATGAATAGTTAAATGTTTAATCGTGTTGAGCGTACATCTTCTGATTTATACCTGATTTATTGATGTACGGAATCTTTCTCCTGATTTATACCTGATTTATTGATGTATGAAAGCTTCTCCAGATTTACTCTTGTAGTGCCTTGACCAATGGCATTATATACTCGGAAAAAAAAATGGATGATTTCCCAGGGTCGGATACTGAGGGTCGGATACCCATCGACCCTGCATAGAAAAGACAGTATTTTTCACTGAATGATCTGAAAAATTTGAAAATACCATTGGTTAGTGTATCCAAATATGAGAATGAAGTATATATTGATTGCCTCATGTGTTCTATGACTTTTCAGACACTACACCACCAGAATAGGAAATGGCTGGGCAAAGAGGGAACAGACGCGGACGTAACCAAATTCCACCACCACCACCTGTAGATGAAACGAGTCATGAAATTCCTGAAGTACCAGAGAATCCAAACGTGGCACCGTCAGGAGCTAATGGTCAGGAAAATCCTACAAACTTGTCAGCCCCACCTATAGATTTAGTTACAGTCGTAATGAACTTGGCACAACAACTGCAACAAATACAATAGGTGCAAACTAATATGCAAGCTGCCATAGGCGTGGTTTTTCTAGCTGCACATACGACACAGATGCCAGCAGGACAGGCAAGCACAATACCAGGGGGAAATAATGCAGTACCCCATGCACCTCAAACACCAGTCATGCAAGCTCCAGTGCAGAACCCTGAGATAGCTCAAGGTGGTTATCAGTACCAACCACCTATGTATGGGGCCTATGCTCCGTATCAGCTGGACCGCTCCAGACTGGTCGGGTATTTTCTTAAGATGAAGCCCAAAGAATTCGATGGTAAGCCAGTAGATCCTTTGTGGCTGGTACACTGGATTGACGAAATGGAAAGAAATTTTATGATGATGACCGTAAATGAGGAGGAGAAAGTGTTGTGTGCCACATTTATGCTCAAGAACGATGCACACCATTGGTGGAAGTCTACCAGGACATATCTATTAACCAAACATGCCCACTTGACCTGGGATATATACAAAGAGGCATTCTTTGAGAAATACTTCCCTAGAAGTTTTAGAGATTCTATGGAGAGAGAGTTCCTGAGTTTATATCAGGGGCAGATGACTGTCGAAGCATATCAACAGCGTTATGAGGAGCTGTTTTTCTTTGCACCAGTCAGTATGCAAAAGAAGGATACGAAAACCCGAAGGTTCGTCATGGGACTTAGGGGAAGCATACACGAACATGTTTTGGGACTAGAGAAGAAAATCTACAATGAAGCTGTACAAATTGCTCGAGTGATAGAGTCGAGCCAGAAAGAGAGCTATTTTACTCAAAATAGGGGAATCAAAAGGCCAAATGAAAATTTTTACAACGGAGGGAACACCAAGGTATTCCAACCCTTCCATACCCAGGGCTTCAATGCTGCAACCAAAACCATTTCCGCAACCCCACGGCAACCAAAGCAAAATGGTGAGGGGATTAGGTGTTTTAACTACAACCAAGTAGGGCATGTCTCAAAAAACTGTACTAAGTCCAAAAAACAACTACAGCAAGGAAGAGTTTACGCTGTTTCAGCCAAGGATGCTGTCGCATCGTCTGATGTGGTCATAGGTATGACCTGAACCTATCACTTTATGTTACATTCCATGAGCATGTAGACTAAATTAAAACAAATCACAGGTATCGTACCTAGTAATGGCATTCCTGCCAGAGTGCTCTTTGATTATGGAGCTACTCATCCTTTTATATCTGTGTCATTTGGAAAGAAACTAAATATACCCCTTAAGTCTTTAGATTTCAAACTGCTTATACGATCGCCGATGGGAATTATGAAGTCCAAGGAAGGACCCAGTATAAATGCTACCTTATGTTTTGTAGCAATAGATTCAGATTTAGAAGGAGAGTAACATATAATAGAAACTCGTGATGATCCAATTAAGCAAGAATTTATGGATGAATTTATGGAGCAAAAGTTCGATGGTTGCGCTTGTGGCATTAAAGATCATCTCTGAATTGATGGATGAAGTAGAAGTAGTAATGTTGTTAGGTCTGTATATAGGAACAGTGTAAGCAGACTTAGAAAAGGATGACCAAACCCTGACTTTTGTTTTTGGAATGGAACTGCAGTATCGTGAACTATGTCAATGATTTTCCACTGACTCCCAAATCGGTTGACATGGTTGGGTGGTTGTTGATCATCTTATAAAGATAGCTCATTCCATTGCTATACGACCTCGGTATGCTTTGGAGCGGCTAACTAAGCTATATATGGATAGTATTGTCAGATTGAATGGTATGCATGAGAGCTTAGTGTCGGGCAGAAGCTCATGCTTTATCTTGAAGTTTTGGAAGGATCTATAGGAAACAATGGAAACAAAGTTGAAGTTTAATACCGCATTTTACCTTAAACCGACGGACAGTCGGGGCGGACTATACAAATCCTAAGAGATATGCCCCGAATTTATGAAATTGATTTCAAGGAACTTGAGTTGAGAAGTTACCGTGAATTGAAGTTGCTATTAAGCTACCATGTAAATGTCACCTATCAAGCATGGTACGGTAGAAATGACAAATTCCTTTATTTTGGAATAAAGTTGGTGAATGAAGAATTTTGGAAACCTAAGTCTAATGAAGAAAAACTATCAAGTGGTAGACAAGATCCAAGAAAAGGGGCAGGATAGCTCAGGATTGTTAGAATAGACACCAAGACCTTGAGTTCGCCATAAGTGACAAAGTGTTGTTTTCAAAGATATCACTTATGCACAGTTTGAAATGATTAGACAAGAAGGGAAAGTCATAATTTATATATGTGTTGGATCTTATAAACTTTGGGGAGACATAGAAAAGTTGCATATCAATTAGCGTTACCGCTGTCCATGTCTAGTGTGCATGATGTATTTCGTGTGTCTCTATTGAAGAAGTACATTGGAGATCCATATCAAAGGTATTGACCACAGAATCACTAAATTAGATAGAATGTTAACTATTGAAGTGGTACCAGCCTAGTTCACTAGTTGGAAGGTACAATGTTTCCAAAGTAGAGATAATTATTATATGAAGGTAACCTGGCAAAGACAAGACGTGGAGAAGACAGCATGGAAAGAAGAAGATGCAATGCGGAAATAGAATTCCCACCTAGTGACTCCGAAGTAAATTCAAATTTTGAGGACAAAATTTATTTTAAGGATGGGGGAGTTGTAAGATCCGTACTTTCAAATTTCGAGGACGAAATTTCTTTTAAGGGTGGTGGAGTTGTAAGACCCGCACGCCACGAACCCGGCCAAACCTTATATTTTGTGTCGGGACATGTCTACATATCATGGTCGAGCCAAGTGGACCAAATGTGTGAAGAAAAACCAAGACCCAATATGAAAATTTGCCCAAAAATAGTCAAAATGAGGGTAGGGTCGCAGGTTTTAACAGGCAGGTGCGACCCTCCCATCGACCCTCACCATTGACCCTCAACCATGGGTCGCAGGGTCTATGAGTTGTCCGACCCTCCCATCGACCCTCCCATCGACCCTCAATATTCGGGAAAAACAGCACGGACCGAAAATTGAGAAACCTTCCTAATTTCGATTGGAATCTTTCCTAAACTCAATGAGACTTATTTTGGGAGGTTTACTCTATAAATAGGACGTTCCTAAGCCTCTTTCAATCCTTTTACAACCCTAATTAGATTGAGAGAAAGAGAAGATAAGGAAGAGAAGAAGAGAAGGAAAACTTGAAGAAAAGGCTAATGGAGAAGAGGAAATTCAGAGGAACTCTGAATCTCAGCAAACTTAAGGTATGAATACATTCCCCATGATTTATTTAAGAATTTAGAATGATTTATGAAGAGGGTATGACTTAAAAGAAACCCAAATCATCCATCCATGGTTTCGTTTCAATGGAAACCATGGAGGAGATCATTAAAACCATGTAAGTGAATAAAGTATAGTTCTAAACCATAGAACATGTATAGAATAGATTGTGGAAGTACGCGATAGGACCCAACCATGAAAGAGAGAACGAAATCTGATATTTTTGACTCAAACCATGGAGGGTCACACCTAGGGTCGATGGCAGATCCGACCCTAGCATCGACCCTCAGTGTTCGGGAAGTTCAGATTAGGGGGAGGGTCGCACCCAGGGTCGATCATGACTCCGACCCTACCTCCGACCCTCAGTTAATAGCATGGTTTTTAAATTCAGAATTAATTCTAATTAAATTCAATCGACTTTGTTAGGTCTTCTAGCAATATAATAACATTATAAAGGTGATTCTAAAGCTTGGAAGATGATCTATTAACAAGCTAAGGTGAGGAAACAAGACCAAAACTAATTAGTTAATAACAAACTATTTTTATTTCTTGAGTCCAATACCATGATTGTGATATGCGTGTATGCTTGTAATGTGCATTCAACATGTCATCCAATATTTCTATTATTAATGTTCATGCATATTTAAATTTATTGATTATAACATGATGATGTTGATGATGGTAGGAATAGGCATGTGAATGTTTGTGTTTGGCTGGTGTACATGGTGCGGGTAGGGATGGTATCAACTGGTACTTCGATGCCGTTCTCATCGGGGTATATTGTGCCATGGTCTATTCAAGTCATGTCCACTAAGCAAGTGTTAGTGTGCTTGATGTGAGTGGAGCATCAGGGTGAGGACGTGACATTGTGGTTTAGCCTGATCACCAGACTCTAGCTCTATCTTTACTCAAGTCTTGTCCACTAACATCGTCGTATCGCCATTACCTTAGAGGAACTAATATGTCGTAGGGCATCAGGGGGGGGACGTGGCATTGTGGTTCAGCATGGTCACCAGACCCTAGCTCTAAATCTATGGATGTATTGAGGGATGCTGGGGTGAGGCCTTGGATACATTGTTTGACATTAGGGTTGGTTAGTTGCGAGCCCAGTTTGTAAGCCCTCGCCAACAGGGGCTTACGTGTTGGTATGGGCAACCGGTGCAGCCATGCTATTTTCATGGGGTGTATATTGTCCATGGTGGGTGCATGTGGGGCGACGGTGCCATTTTCATTGGGCGTTTCCACACACTCGTGTATAGAGGTGCGGCGGCCACCTTTCCTTTCTATAGCACATTGCAAACTTTAAACCTAACCAAAGATATGAATTGATTGCATGCATATGTATTGTTGCATTGTTTTGTTTGCTCACTGAGCCGTGATGTGTGCTCACCCTTTCGAATTCGAATACTTTTAGTTGATGATGCAGGTACCACCGTTGAAGATTATATGAACGCTCCTGTGTACGGGCATGTGGTGACAATGGAAGCTGAAGACTTAGTGGATATGCATGACTCCTCATGCGAGTGTAACTCATGCGTATTCGATTAGATTTTGTTTAATTTTATTAAAGACATGTAATTGATATTTATTTAATTATGTCTCAGTTGATTTATCAATAATTTGATATTTATTTATGGTTATCACAGTTAAATTCTCAGTTTATTATCTGTAAGACTTCCGCTATTTATTTTATTACCTCTGATTAATGTGGAATGTGTTTTGATTTATCATATGTGGGATAGCCTATTTTGAGATCCTGGTTGAATCGTTGGTTTATTGACGGTTCATCACACCATTCTGGTTGGTACAAAATTGGGGTGTGACAAACCATGAGGAATGAATTTGATGATTAGGGTTGATAAGAAACTACTAATGATGGCCATAGGATGACCTTAGAATAAACCCCATTGAATAACAGAAGAATTGACCCAGGAAGAACTTGAATTGCTTGAAGACTGTGAGCAAAAATCTCAAGGTCGCAGCAATGGTCGACCATAGCATGACCAATATGACCAGAGGATTGACCATAGACATTCGGGAAGATTTCAAAAATCATATGGTTGTAGCTGCGGTCGCACCATATGCGACCGTAGGGTATCGACCGTAGACAGTAAGATTGATACAACATGAGACCATAGGACCAATCAGACATCTATTAGTGCTCTGTTTCAATTTTTGACTACTATAACATGTCACATATGAATCTTAACTTAAATTCATATAACGTTTAGGTTGTTAAATCAATTTAAATAGAATTTCAAGGCTTGGAAGGAGATCGAGTATTGCTAACAGGTGAGGAAACAAGACCTAAAGTAATTGGTTAATAACAAACTATTTATTTTTATTGAGTCCAATGCCATGATTGATTCTATGCTTGTATGCTTCCAATATGCATCTCACATGTCATCCAATATTCTTGTTATTACTGTTCATGCATATTTAATTCCATTTATTTATAACATGATGATGATGATGATACTAGGAATATGCATGTGAATGTATGTGTGTGATTGATGTGTTGGATGCGAGTGGAGCATCAGGGGGAGGATGTGGCATGGTGGTCTTTGACCTCGTCACCAGACTCTAGCACTATCTCTACTCAAGTCTTGCCCACTAACATTGTCGTATCGCCATTACCTTAGCAGAACTATTACGTCATAGGGCATCAGGGGAGGTGGTCTCTAACCGTGTGGTCTCTAACTCTGCTGGGGGGCCTTAGCTCTATCTATATGGACATATTGAGGGATGCTGGGGTGAGGCCTTGGATACACTATTTGGCATTAGGATTGGTTAGTTGTGAGCCCAGTTTGCAAGCCCTCGCTAATATGGCCTTACGTATTGGTATGGGTAGGGCATCAGAGGAAGTGTAGGCGATGTTTGATCCAGACACTTTAGCTCTATCTCTATTCCATTGTGGGTGCCTATGGGACGACAATGGTGTTTGATCCATTGGGCGGATTCACACACTCGTGTATAGAGGTGCGGTGGCCACCAAACATTTCTATAGCATATTGCAAACTTATAAACCAGACCAAAGATATGAATTGAATGCATGCATATGTTAGTTGTATTGTTTTGTTTACTCACTGAGTCATGATGTGTGCTCACCCTTTTGACGTCGAATAATTTTAGTTGATGATGTAGGTCCTACTGTTGAAGAATATATGAATGCGTTGACTTATGGACACGTTGCTGCGATGGACGTTGAAGCTGAAGAAGATGCATATGAATCATCATGCGAGTGCAACCAATGTGTTTTTGCTTAAGTTTAGTTATAATTTGAACATCAGATATGTAATTGATAATTTATTTTTATGTCTTGTGGTTTGAAGATAATTGGATTAAATACTTATTTATCACTGTTAGACTCTCAGTTCATTATCTATAAGACTTCTGCTTATTTGTTTATTAACTCTGATTATTAATGTAGAATGTGTGTATGGTTTGATATGGTGGGTAAGACCTATACGAGATCTTGCGTGAACCGTTACTTTATTGGCAGTTCATTACATCATTCTGGTTAGACCAGAATTGGAGTGTGATAACTTGGTATCAGAGCATCTCAGGTTCTACCCATTGACCTAACTACTTCCACATGAGTCATGAACTGAGTTAGGATAAAATTAAAAGTTGTAATAAGAACACACCATAAGCACCTGTGTTGTATAGGACATAAACTAAGAAAGAGAATAACGTACATATGTAAAAGGGAAACCAATTTTTTATATATATCTAAATGGGAATAAGACAAATGTACATCCAAATCAGAGTATAGTCTACAATCTAGAAAGTTACTCTGTAGTATAAAAGGGAAAAAGAAATAAATGATATCATGAAGCTGGAGGTGCTGGAGGAGGAGGTGCCTCACGATCTCTGTCATAGTCCTCAGCGTATACTCTCGAGAGCCAGGCCACCTGAGTCTAAGTCACTCGGAGACTAGCTATCAGATCCACTACCAGCTGGTTTGTATAGCGTTGGGCATCTAGAAGCTCTCCTACTATCTAATCAGTCACGCATTGAGCCTCTAGAATCTCACTTAGCAGACCCATCATGTCATCTGGTGGTGGGCGTGAAGGGCCAGCTCTAGTAGAATGCTGTGGCAATGGAGAGGGATGGCTTCCTCATCCATGTACATCCGATCTTCATCTTCCTCATCATCACCCTCTTGTCCCTCTGCTATTGCCTTTGCTGCTATCTCTATTGTTGCTGCTGCTGCTGCCGACTCTGCATCTGCTACTGCTACCTGAGTGAGAGGACGTCTCATAGCATTCCTTTCATCATCACTGACCTGTATCTCTCTCATGCCCATCCTACTGATGGCCTCCCAATCAAGGTCTGCTGAAAAGATATCCTCAAGGATCCTCTCATCCACTAGGTCCACCTGTAGACGAGCAAGCAAGGTGGTGATCAACCTCCCATAGGTAAGTTACCTCTCGAATCAAGCAATGTAGCTCTGTGCATAGTCCGAAGAATAATATATGAGAGGCAGACAGGTTGCCTAGTATAGATACAGTACAGTAGGTACTGAGTCAGCTGTGAGATCATCTCCTACTGTTCGCCTTGGGGAATAACATTATGCTGGATAATCTTACAGTAGACCCATGGCTCTTGACGCAGGTTGACTGCTTTCATCTCCCAGTAGTCATCTCAAAGAAACTGATTATCTATTTCTATACGCACCTGTGTAGACAGAAACTGTGACTCCCTGGGTGTACAGTAAACCAACTGACCATCATTGAAAATGCCTAGGAGATTAGCCAACTCTTGACAATTGAAAGAGATTTGAACCCCTTTCACCCAACTGGTGATCCAAAGCTCTAAGCTCTCTACCCCTATCAACATCTTCTAAGTCACCCTCTACCTGTAGGTGACAGTAGAACTACTTAACCAAGTCCAGGAGAGTGCAAGCCTCTTACAAGATCACCAAATGCCCATTCCACATCAAACATGGCTAAATGGGCTAGGTTCACACACCGACCCCCTTCCACTTTCTTTCTGTCAAACCAAGGATATCGCACTTCTGCTTCAATGGACTTGAAGCGTCATGGGTCATGAACTCGAGGAACCTTAGTGCGAACCATGATAATTGCAAGAGGAGAAAATAAGAAAACAAGTTAGATAAATTTGAAAATTTGACAACATAATGACATAAAATGGAAAAAGCCTCACTTTTCACCAAACATTTGGGCAGGAGGACTTACATAGGTCCCAAACCGTCCTATAAGGCTCATACAATTGGAAATTTAAACTACGTAGGTCGAATTTGAAGAAATTTTGATAATTGGGAAAAACCCCAACATTTAGGTCAAAAAATGGGAATTTTTAAGTTTCTACTAAATTAACCGATGAAACTTAAATTTTCTTGAAGGCTTTCATCCATTGGGTGGCCAATAGCAAAATCCCCCAATAAAAATTAAATTTTTACGATCAAAAAAATATTAATTAGAAGAAAACCCTACAAATAGAAAAACCCTAGGTATGAAAGCTTAAAAATGGAGAAAAGTAGAGAACATACCTCAAGGAATGGAGTGACGGATGTTGATCGGTAGAAAAATCACCAAGTTTGTATGGTTGACACTGTAGCAACTCACTGGTGGCAAGTTGAGTAGAGACCGTAGGAGGAAGAAGGAGAATGAGTGGGAAATTTTTCGAAAAACTGGTTTAAAAACCTGATCTTGAATCATACGGTCGCACAATTCGATCAAAACCATCGACCGTATGATCGATCGTATAATCGACCATAGGGTCTCGAAAAGTTGCCAGGATTTTGAAGGTCTCACCTATGGTTGCACAACATGCGACTGTGTGACTGACTGTTGTCTACATTCTGATTCTACTTGAACTTTTGTCTATTAATTTTGTTTTTTTCTCACTTCCATTGTGAGACTAACCCAATACTACCATCATATTTTGTCTCACATTTACAACCTTTCCAAGTACCATTCAACCAAGAGTTTAAATGGTTGGACGCAGAGTAAGTAGAAGGAGACAGAATGTGAACCCATCTCCACCACCTATGGAGACTAATGACAATGAAGGTCAGCAAGGACAGGAAGGAAATATTGGAACTCAAAATGCTATACCTCAGAATGTGTACACCCAAGCCAACCCAACCAACCTACCTGCACCACCTACGGATTTGGCTACTACGGTGATGAATTTAGCACAACAAATGCAACAAATACAGCAAGTTCAAGCCAACATGCAAGCTGCTATGGGAATTGCTTTCCCAGCTGCAAACACAACACATCTACCTGCAGGACAAGCTAGTACTGCACCTGGTGGAAGTAACATTGTACCCCAAGCACCGCAGACACTGGCAGTACAAGGCCAAGTGCGAAACCCTGAAGCACCGCAAGGCGGGTATAACCAAGATAATTATCAGCACCAACCGCCTATGTATGGAGCATATGCACAGTATCAGCTTGATCACTCCAAACTAATCGAGCGTTTCCTGAACTTGAAGCCAAAGGAATTTACAGGCAAGCCATCAGATCCTTTACTGCCAGCTCACTGGATCGATGAGATGGAAAGAAACTTTATGATGATGACTATAAATGAAGAAGAGAAGGTATTATGTGTCACTTTTATGCTGAAAGGTGATGCATACCATTGGTGGAAATCTACTCGGAGTTATTTGTTGACAAAGCACGCCCATCTGACCTGGGCTATCTATAAAGAAGCTTTCTTTGAGAATTATTTTCTCAGGTGTTTCAGAGATCAAATGGAAAAGGAGTTTCAGAGTCTGTATCAGGGACAAATGACTGTAGACGCATATCAACAACATTATGAAGAACTATTTTTCTTTGCTCCCTCTAGCATGCAGGAGGAAAATACAAAAACCCGAAGGTTCATCATGGGACTTAGGGGAAGCAACCGTGAGCATGTATTGGGACTGGAAAAGAAGATTTATAATGAAGCTATACAGATTGCTCGAGTACTGGAATCGAGCCAGGGGGAAAGTTATTTTGCTCAAAATAGAGGTATAAAGAGGCCCAATGGAAACACATACAACGGAGGGAACTCAAAGACGTTTAAACCCTCCCGTTGTAAGACCCGTATCGAACTAACCCGGTCTTACCACCTTAAACCAGGTCTACCCATCATGGTCGAACCAAACGGATCAAGTGCGTGAAGGAGATCACGATCCCAGGTATTAAACTGACCCAAAAACACCAAAAATAGGGGGAGGGTCGAAAGCCCCAGTATAAAAGTCAGACCCCTAGTTTTATACCGGGGGTCAGACATTTTAAGAACCAGGGGTCGACGGGATCTCCGACCCCCCCATCGACCCCCGATAATCAGTAAAAACAGCATAAATCGAAAATTAGGAAACTTTCCTAATTTCAATGGGATTCCTTCCTAATCTCAATGGGACTTATTTTGGGAGTTTTTACTCTATAAATAGGACGTCCCTAAGCCTCTTTCACTCCTTTTAGAAACCTAATTGGATTGAGAGGAAGAGAAGAGATGGAGAAGAGAAAGAGAAGAGAAGGAAAGTGGAGAAGAAGATTAAGGAGAAGGCTTCAGAGAAACAAGCCTAATTCTTAGGTATGGATACTATCCCCATGAAATTCTACAGACCTTAGGATAAATAGAGAAGAGGGAATGATCTAGGAGAAACCCAAATCATCCACCCATGGTTAGGTTTTCATGGAAAACCATGGGGAAAATCATGAAAGCCATCTAGGTGAATGAACCACGGTTCTAGGCCATAGAACATGTGTGGAATGGATTGTAGAAGCAAGCCATAGGACCCCAAACATGAAGAATGGACTGTAGGATGAAAAATTGACTAAACCCACAGGGGGTCGCATGGGGGGTCGATGGCCAATCGACCCTACTAGACCCTGATCATCGACCCCCAGTGTTCGATAAGTCCAGAATAGGGGTGGTCGCACCGAGGGACGATGAAATCTCCGACCCTAGCATCGACCCCCAGTTAACAGCATGCTTTTTAAAATCAAAATTAATTTTAATTAAATTCTATCGACTTGGTTAGGTTTTCTAGTGATATAATATCGATATATAGTTGATTCTTAAAGCTTGAAAGAGGATCTACGATCAAGTAAAGGTGAGGGAACAAGACCTAAACTAATTGGTTAATAATAAACTATTTTATTCTTGAGTCCAATGCCATGATTGATTCTATGCGTGTATGCTTGTTATGTGCATTCAACATGTCATCCAATATTTCTATTATTACTGTTCATGCATATTTATTTATTGTTTATGATAATGATGATGATAATGATGATATGAATAGACATGTGGATGTATGTGTGTAGTTGGTGTGCTTGATGCGAGCGAGTATCAGGGGGAGGTGTCATAGGTGGGGCCTCAGCACTCTAGCTCTATCTCTAACTCAAGTCTTGTCCATTGACATCGTCGTATCGCTATTACCTTAGCAGAACTATTACGTCATAGGATATGAGGGGAGGGGGTCTCGGACCGTGTAGTCTCTGACTCTGCCGGGGGGCCTTAGCCCTATCTCTATGGATGTATTGAGGGATGCTGGGGTGAGGCCTTGGATACACTGATTGGCCTTAGGATTGGTTAGTTGCGAGCCCAGTTTGTGAGCCCTCGCCAGCAGGGGCTTACGTGTTGGTATGGATAACGGGTACTGCAATAAACGTGACCTTTGTGTGTACATTTGTCCATGGTTGGGTGCATGTGAGTCGGCAATAAACATTACCTTTGCGCGGCTTCACACACTTGTGTATAGAGGCATGGCGTCAATAAACGTGATCTTTGGCCACCTATCCTTTCTATAGCACATTGCAAACTTATTTACCAGACCAAAGATATGAATTGAATGCATGAATATGTTTGTTGCATTGTTTGTTTGATCACTGAGCCATGATGTGTGCTCACCCTCTCGACGTCGAATATTTTTAGTTGATGATGCAGGTACCACAGTTGCAGATTATATAAATGATTCGGTGTATGCGTATGTTGCTGCAATGGAGGCTGAAGACTTAGAGGATACGCATGACCCCTCATGCGAGTGCAACTCATGCGTGTTCTATTAGGATTTTATTTCGATTTATAAAAGATGTAATTGATATTTTTTACTTATGTCTCCGTTGATACAACAATAATTTGATATTTTTAATTATGAATATTACATTTAGAATGCTCAGTTCATTTACTATAAGACTTCCGCTATTATGTATTTATTCTGATTATGGTTGTGGATGCACATGATTTTATTTTTAATGGATACCGCCTATTAGAGATCCTGGTTGAACCATTGGTTTATAGCAGTTCATCACACCATTCTGAATGATACAGAATTGGGGTGTGACAACTTGGTATCAGAGCATCTCAGGCTTTATCTGTGAAACCATATACTTCCACAAAAAGGGTGTGAACTGAGATAGGATAAAAATATAAAAGACATAATAATAACACACAATAAGCATCTGTATTGTTTGAGACTAAACTGAAAGAGAATAATACATCTATTAAATGAGAAACAAATATATATACAACCAAAAAGGAAGAATAAACGTTTATATATATAATTAAAGCAGAGTACAGTCCATAGTCCGGACAGTTACTCTGAAGTACAAAAAGAAAAATAAAAGGAGTACATCAAGAATTTGGAGGTGATGGGGGAGGCGGTGCCTCACGGTCTCTATCATAGTCCTCAGCGTAGACTCTGGTCAACCAAGCTATCTGAGTCTGGGTCGTCTGGAGACTAGCTGTGAGATCAGCCACCCGCTGGTCAGTCACACACTGAGCATCCCTCTGCTCTCCCATCCGTTGATCCGATATGCACTGAGCAACCAGAAGCTCTCCCACCTGCTGATAGGATGAGCGTTGAGCTTCTAGAATCTCTCCCATCCTCAGGTCAGACATACACTGAGCCTCTCGTATCTCATGTAATATCCTCATCATGTCATCAGATGGAGTATACGAAGGACCAGCTGCATGCGAAGGATCAGCTGAAGAAGACTGACCAACTCCAGCAGCATGGGTAGGTGATGGAGGAGGTATGGCATCTACATCCATGTACAACCGATCGTCATCATCCCCAGGAACCCCTGCTCCAATGGCTGCTGTTGCGGCCTCAGCATCAGCCATCTCCACTCGAGTGCAAGGGCGCACCATCGCGTTCCTCTCCTCATCACTGACCTGGGCATCCCGCATGCCCATCTTGCAAATAACCTCCCAATCTAGAGGTGATGAGAAGGATTTCTCCTGAATCTTCTCATCCACTAAGTCAACCCCCAGGCGGGTAAGCAAGGTAGTGATCATGCATCCATAAGGAAGGTTGCCAGTGTGACTGGGCAACGTGGCACTGATCATGGTACGCATGATGATGTATGGAAGGCAGACGGGCTGCCTAGTGCATATACAGTATAATAGATACTGGGTCAACTGGGAGATCCTCTCGTAATGACCACTCTGCGGTATCAGGTTATGCTGAATGATCTTGCAATATACCCGTGGATCTGAGCGCAGACAACTCGCTTTCATCTGCCAGCGATCAGGTCGGATGAGCTGGCTATTGATCTCAGCCCTCATCTGTAGAGAAAAGAACTGGGGCTCTCCAGGAGCACAGAACACCATGGGGCCAGCATAAAAAATGCCCAACAAGTCAGCCAGCTGCAGATAATCAAATGAAACAGCAACCCCCATGACGTAGCTCGTGATGCGAAACTCCTCACCCCTCTCCACATCATTGTAATCTCCCACCACTTGGAGATTACAGTAGAACTGGCGTACCAAGTCAGGATGGGTACACGCGTCATAAGTGATGATAAGGAGCCATCCCATATCACCAAAGGCTCTCTCCACATTGAACAAGGCTAAGTCAGCCAAGTCCACTTTGCGGCCTCCCTCTACCTTCTTGCGAGCGTAGTGGGCATACTGTGCCTTGGCTTCGTTGGTACGAAAGAGAAGACCATCGCGAACTCTGGGTACCTTGGTATGAGCCATAGTATCTGCAAATAAAAAAGAAAAACAAATAATGGGTTAGTAGAGAGGAAAAACCCGAGATTTTGACGTAATAACGAGGTAAATGGGCCAAAAACCTCACTTTTCACCCATACACGTGGGCCGGAGGACTTACATAGATCCTAAACTATCTTTTGAGACTCAAACAGTCGGCAATTTCAACTAATTGGATTGAATTGCAAGAAATTTCAAGAAATTCAAAATTTCGACAAAATTAGGACAAAAAGTGAAAATTTCAAGTTTCTCGATAACCAAACGATGAAACTCAAATATTTTTGAGGGCTTTCGTTCCTCGAGTTACCAACAACAAAATCCCCCAATAAAAGTCAAATTTTTACGGTTGGAAAAAGTTTAATTTGAAAAATACAAGATAAACGAGAAAAAACCTAGGTTAAGAAACCTAAAAACAAGAAAAGGTAGAAGAAATACCTGTAGCGGAGGTGTAGATGATGAAACGAGAAGTGCAAACCACCAACGGATCGGAATGGGCACTGTAGCAACTCAGAGGGACGAGCTGAGTTGAAGCGGAGAAGAAAGAATAAGAAATGGACTTTGAATCGGACTTAAAAATCAGATTTTTTGTCCGGGGGTCAGAAAATTCGATTAAAACAATCGACCCCCACATCGACCCCCGCATCGACCCTTGGCTCTCGGGAACCTAACAGAGAACCAGGGGTCGCACCCTGGGTCGGACATACTCCGACCCCCCCATCGACCCCCGGCTCTCGGGAAGAATGGGTGATTTTCCAGGGTCGAATACTGAGGGTCGGATACCCATCGACCCCCACCATTGACCCTACAGTGAAAACACAACATTTTTGACAGAATGATCTAAAAAATTTGAAATTTGCATTTGTTAGTGGATTTAAAATATGAGAATGAAGTATTTAATGATTGTCTCTCGTGTTCAATGATTTTCAGGCAATCCCACTATCAGATTAATTAATGGCGGGACGCAGAGCAACCAGACAGAGCCATAACTCTATCCCACCACCACCACCTGTGGGGGAAGATAACCAGACACACCTGGAACCACAGGGGGACAGGAACACTGCACCATCCGTCATAAATGGGCAGGCAAATCCTACCAATCTGCCAGCTGCACCTACAGACTTGGCCATAATCATAATGAACTTGGCCCAACAGCTGCTACAGATGTAACAGGCACAAGCTACTATCCAAGCGGCCATAGGCATAACTCTTCCAGCTGCACAAACACCTCCAATGCCAGCTGGACAGGCAAGCACAGCACCCTGGGGATGTAACACAGTACCCCACGCACCTCAGACTCCTATCATGCAGGCTCAAGTACCGAATCCTGAAATAGCTTAAGGTGGATATCAATACCAACCACCTATATATGGAGCATATGTTCCATAGTCACTAGACCACTCCAGACTGGTAGAGCGTTTTCTGAAATTAAAGCCTAGAGAATTCAATGGCAAGCTAGCAGATCCTTTATGGTCGGCACACTAGGTTGACGAAATGGAAAGAAACTTTATGATGATGACATTAAATGAAGAAGAGAAAGTGTTGTGTGCCACCTTTATGTTGAAAGGAGATGCACACCATTGGTGGAGGTCTACCAAGACGTATTTACTTACAAAGCATGCCCAACTGAATTGGGATATTTATAAAGAGGCGTTCTTTGAGAAGTACTTTCCAAGAAGTTTCAAAGATTCTATGGAAAGAGAGTTCCTGAGTTTATATCAAGGACAGATGACCGTGGATGCGTATCAACAGCGTTATGAAGAGCTGTTCTTCTTTGCACCCACTAGTATACAAGAGGAAAACATAAAGACCCGAAGGTTCATCATGGGACTTAGGGGAAGCATCCGCAAGCATGTTCTGGGACATGAAAAGAAAATCTATAATGAAGCAACACAAATTGCTCGAGTTATAGAATCGAGCCAGAAGAAGAGTTATTTCATGCAAAACAGAGGTATAAAAAGGCCAGCTGGAAATTCTTATAACAGAGGGAATAACAAGACATTCAAACCCTTCTGTGCTCAAGGCTTTACCGCTGCGACCAAGACTATCCCCGTAGTTCAATAGCAACAGAAGCCAATTACTGAAGGGATAAAATGTTTTAATTGCAACCAAGTAGGACATATAGCAAGGGAATGTCCTAAGCCCAAGAAGCAGCTACATCAAGGACGAGTTAACGCGGTTACATCTGAGGATGCTGCCGCATCGCCTGATGTGGTTACAGGTATGACTTACATTTTTGTTAGTAGTATTACATTGTATGAACATGTAGACTAAACCAAAACAAATCACAGGTATCGTACCTATTAATGACATTCCCGCTAGAGTACTCTTTGATTCAGGAGCTACTCATTCCTTTATATCTATGACTCCTTAAATCCTTAGACTACAAACTACTTGTACGATCACCTATGGGATTAGAAGTGGAGTTAGAAAAAGGTTATGGACCATGTCCAGTTCTTATTGATGAAAAGACCTTGGATGCAACCTTGATCCAACTTGAGATGGCAGACTTTGACGTCATCTTGGGAATGGACTGGTTAGTTCGGCATTCTAAAAACCTATTGTGTGCCGAAAAGAAGCTGACATTTAAAGACAAAGAAGGAGCCGAGTTCAGTTTTATAGGAACGAAACTTCCCCAAAAACGAAAGCTCACACTCTCGGCGCTAAAGGCTAAGAAGTGCCTTGAGAAAGGAGCAGTCGGTTATTTAGTATATGTAGTTTACATTACCAAGGAAGCACCACGAATGGAAGATATTGATGTCATGCATGACTATCCAGACGTATTTCCTTAAGAATTACCAGGATTACCACCCGACCAAGCTATAGAGTTCGTTATAGATCTTATACCTGGAGCCGCACCGGTATCGAAAGCACCTTATCGAATGGCTCCTACTGAACTGAAGGAATTGAAAGTACAACTACAGGAACTGCTGGACAAGGGTTACATTCGCCCTAGCATATCACCATGGGGAGCTCCAGTATTATTCGTGAAGAAAAAGGACGGTAGCGTTCGCTTGTGTATAGACTACCGAGAATTGAATAAACTGACAATCAAGAATCGATATCCATTGCCTCGGATCGATGATCTGTTTGATCAGTTGCAAGGTGCCAAAGTGTTCGCAAAGATTGATCTTCGGTCAGGCTACCATCAGCTGAAGATTAAGGATGGTGATATCCCCAAGACAGCATTCAGGACTAGATATGGACATTATGAATTTTTGGTCATGTCTTTTGGGTTGACAAACGCACCAGCAACCTTTATGGAACTTATGAACCGGGTTTTCCACGACATGTTGGATACGTCCGGTTATTGTATTCATTGATGATATATTAGTCTACTCCAAAGACGAGGAAACACATGTCAAGAATCTAAACGCCGCTCTGCAGCAACTACGAAGGGAAAAGCTCTACGCCAAATTTACAAAGTGTGAGTATTGGCTAAAGGAAGTCGCATTGCTAGGCCATGTAGTATCCGCGGAAGGAATTAAAGTGGATCCCAGCAAGATCGAGGCTATTATAAAGTGGGAAGCACCGAAGAGCGTTGTGGAAATTAGAAGTTTTCTGGGTCTAGCTGGGTATTATCGACGATTTGTGGAAGACTATTCCCGAATTGCCGTACCTCATACCAGTTTGACTAAGAAGGGCGAGAAGTTTGTTTGGACAGACAAATGCGAGAAGAGTTTCCAAACCTTGAAAGCTAGATTGATATCAGCTCCAATCTTGACCATCCCAATTCCAGGACAAACATTCATCTTGTACACTGATGCGTCAGGACTGGGATTAGGATGTGTACTTATGCAAGGTGAAGTAATTGCAGATGCCTCAAGACGACTGAAGACACATGAAAAGAACTACCCCACTCATGATTTGGAACTAGCAGCAGTAGTACTTGCTGTCAAAATATGGAGACATTATCTGTACGGGGAGAAGTTTCAGATTAAATCAGACCATAAAAGTCTTACTTATCTATTTAATCAGAAGGAGCTGAATATGAGACAAAGAAGATGGCTGGAACTATTGAAAGACTATGACTGTGATATCCAGTATCATCCAGGGAAAGCTAATGTAGTAGCCGATGCGTTGAGCAGAAAGGCAATGATAAAATCTCAGGGAGAGGTTAGCACAACTGCCGCAATGTGTACTACCAGAAAGGTATTCAAGCACGGTAACGAGCAGTTTGTGATAGATGCACCAGATGGATCAGCCAACCAAGGATTTATTCATTGATTTTTAAATATGTTTGCCGCATTAAAAATTAAACCAGATATAGTTTATGAAGTGAAGACAGCTATCAAATCAGACCCTTACCAGAGAACGGTACAAGATGACATCAAAAAAGGTAGAATTAACCCTGAGTTCACCCTGGATGAAGAAAATGTATTTAAGTACAAAGGAAGAATATGTGTACCCGAAACAGAAAGTGTGGACATTAGACACCGATTGATGAAGGAAGCCCATACCACCATCTATTCGATACATCTTGGAAGCACTAAGATGTATCATGATCTAAAGAAACTATATTGGTGGAGTGGAATGAAAGCAGATGTAGCTAAGTTCGTGTCTCAAAGCCTAAATTGTCAGAAAGTCAAGGCTGAATGACAAAGACCGGCAGGACTGTTACAGCCGTTACTGGAGCCAGCATGGAAATGAGACTGCATCACTATGGACTTCGTCACAGGATTACCCACAACTCCTCGAGTAGTTGATGCAGTTTGGGTGATTGTAGACCGCCTGACTAAAATAGCTCGCTTTATACCTATACGACCCCAGTATACATTGGAGAGGTTAGCTAAGCTGTATGTGGATAACATTGTGTGATTACACGGTGTACCTGAAAGTATTGTGTTCGATAGAGATCCACAATTTACTTCAAAGTTTTGGGAAGGATTGCAAAAGGCTATGGGTACAACATTGAAGTTTAGTAATGCATTCCATCCACAGACAGATGGACAGTCGGAGCGTACAATTCAGATTCTAGAAGATATGCTTCAAGCATGTGTAATTGACTTCAAATGATCATGAGATGAAAAGTTACCACTGATTGAGTTCGCTTATAATAATAGCTATCAGGCTACTATAAAGATGTCACCCTATGAAGCACTGTATGGTAGAAAATGTCGAACTCCTTTGTTTTGGAACGAAGTCGGGGAACGTAGTATTGTTGGACAGGAATTTATTGAAGAGACTTGTCGAGTGGTCGACATTATCAAACAAAAAGTGAAAACAGCTCAAAATCTTCAGAAGCAGTATGTCGATACCCGACGCCGAGACCTTGAGTTCGTCGTGGGTGATAAAGTATTTTTAAAGTATTGCCTATGCGAGGATTGAAACGGTTCAGACAAAAAGGGAAATTAAGTCCAAGATATGTCGGACCATATGAGATTCTAGCTAAGCGTGGGAAAGTAGCTTACCAGTTAGCACTACCACCATCTATGTTAAGTGTGCATGACGTATTTCACATTTCCTTACTGAAGAAGTATGTCAAGGATCCAACACACGTTTTGACAATAGACTTACTTGATTTGACTGATGATTTGACATTTGAAGTAACACCATCTGAAATCACCAGCCGAAAGGTTCAACGACTACGCAACCAAGATATCTATTATGTTAAGGTCACCTGGAGAAGTAGAGACATGGAAGAAATTACATGGGAAGAAGAGAATGCTATGCGAAAGCAAAACCCTCACTCATTCGACTAAGAAGGTATGCACAATTTCGAGGACGAGATTTTTATAAGTAGGGGGGAGTTGTAAGACCCGTATCAAACTAACCCGGTCTTACCACCTTGAACCAGGTCTACCCATCATGGTCGAACCAAACGGATCAAGTGTATGAAGGAGATCATGATCCCAGGTATTAAACTGACCCAAAAACACCAAAAATTGGGGGAGGGTCGCATACTCAGCAAGGGAGGGTCAGAACCCCCCAGTATAAAAGTCAGACCCCCAGTTTTATATCGGGGTCGAACATTTTAAGAACCAGGGGTCGACGGGATCTTCGACCCCCCCATCGACCCCTGGTAATCGGTAAAAACAGCACGAACCAAAAATTAGGAAACTTTCCTAATTTCAATGGGATTCCTTCCTAATCTCAATGGAACTTATTTTGGGAGTTTCTACTCTGTAAATAGAACGTCCCTAAACCTCTTTCACTCCTTTTAGAAACCTAATTGGATTGAGAGAAAGAGAAAAGAAAGAAAAGAGAAAGAGAAGAGAAGGAAAGTGGAGAAGAAGATTAAGGAGAAGGCTTCAGAGAAACAAGCCTAATTCTCAAGTATGGATACTATCCCCATGAAATTCTACAGTCCTTAGGATAGATAGAGAAGAGGGAATGATCTAGGAGAAACCCAAATCATCCACCCATGGTTAGGTTTTAATGGAAAACCATGGGAAAAATCATGAAAGCCATCTAGGTGAATGAACCACGGTTCTAGGCCATTGAACATGTGTGGAATGGATTGTAGAAGCAAGCCATAGGACCCCAAACACGAAAAATGGACTGTAGGATGAAAAATTGACTAAACCCACAAGGGGTCGCACAGGGGGTCGATGGCCAATCGACCATACCAGACCCTGATCATCGACCCCCAGTGTTTGAGAAGTCAAGAATAGGGGTGGTCGCACCCAGGGTTGATGAAACCTCCGACCCTAGCATCGACCCCCAGTTAACAACATGCTTTTTAAAATCCAAATTAATTCTAATTAAATTTTTTTGACTTGGTTAGGTTTTCTAGTGATATAATATCGATATATAGTTGATTCTTAAAGCTTGAAAGAGGATCTATGATCAAGTAAAGGTGAGGGAACAAGACCTAAACTAATTGGTTAATAATAAACTATTTTACTCTTGAGTCCAATGCCATGATTGATTCTATGCATGTATGCTTGTTATGTGCATTCAACATGTCATCCAATATTTTTATTATTACCGTTCATGCATATTTATGTATTGTTTATGATAATGATGATGATGATGATGATAGGAATAGGCATGTGGATGTATGTGTGTGGTTGGTGTGCTTGATGCGAGTGAGTATCAGGGGGAGGTGTCATAGGCGGGGCCTCAGCACTCTAGCCCTATCTCTAACTCAAGTCTTACCCACTGACATCATCGTATTGCCATTACCTTAGCAGAACTATTACATCATAGGGTATGAGGGAAGGTGGTCTCGGACCGTGTAGTCTCTGACTCTGTCAGGGGGCCTTAGCCCTATCTCTATGGACGTATTGAGGGATGCTAGGGTGAGGCCTTGGATACACTGATTGACATTAGGATTGGTTAGTTGCGAGTCCAGTTTGCGAGCCCTCTCCAGCAGGGGCTTACGTGTTGGTATGGGCAACGGGTACAACAATAAATGTGACCTTTGTGTGTACATTGTCCATGGTTGGGTGCATGTGAGTCAGCAATAAACGTTACCTTTGGGCGGCTTCACACACTTGTGTATAGAGGTGCGGCGTCAATAAACGTGATCTTTGGCCACCTATCCTTTCTATAGCACATTGCAAACTTATTTACTAGACCAAAGATATGAATTGAATGCATGCATATTTTGTTGCATTATTTTGTTTGCTCACTGAGCCATGATGTGTGCTCACCCTCTCGACGTTGAATATTTTTAGTTGATGATGCAGGTACCACAGTTACAGATTATATAAATGATTCGCTGTATGCGCGTATTGCTGCAATGGAGGCTGAAGACTTAGAGGATACGCATGATCCCTCATGCGAGTGTAACTCATGCGTGTTCTATTAGGATTTTATTTAGATTTATAAAAGATGTAATTGATATTTTATTTACTTATGTCTCAGTTGATACAACAATAATTTGATATTTTTAATTATGATTATTACATTTAGAATGCTCAGTTCATTTACTATAAAACTTTCGCTATTGTGTATTTATTCTGATTATGGTTGTGGATGCGCATGATTTTATTTTTAATGGATGCCGCCTATTAGAGATCCTGGTTGAACCGTTGGTTTATAGCGGTTCATCACACCGTTCTGAATGGTGCAGAATTAGGGTGTGACACCTGTACTCAAGGCTTCAATGCTGCAGCCAAGACTACTTCGACAGGCCAACTTCAACAGAAGCAAAGTAATGCTGGAGTCAAATGCTTCAATTACGATCAAGTAGGACATTATTCAAAAGAGTGTCCTAAGCCAAGGAAGTAGCTACAGCAAGGAAAAATTTATGCAGTTACTTCTGAGGATGCTGCCGCATCGCCTGATGTGGTCACAGGTATGACCTGAACTATTCATTTTGTACTACCTAGTGTAAGCATGTAGACTAAGTTAAATAAAATCACAGGTATCGTACCTATTAATGGCTTACCCGTCAGAGTACTCTTTGACTCTGGAGCTACTCTTTCTTTTATATCTGTGTCATTTGGAAAGAAGTTAAATCTACCCCTTAGACATTTAGACTTCAAACTTCTTATACGATCACCTATGGGATTAGAAGTAGAACTAAACAAAGGTTATGGACCATGTCCAGTTCTTATCGGCTAGAAGATTTTGGATGGAACCTTAATTCAACTTGAGATGGTAGACTTTGACGTTATCTTGGGAATGGATTGGTTAGTTCGGCACTCCACAAACCTATTTGTGCGAAAAATAAACTAACATTTAAAGACAAGGAAGGAGTAGAGTTTTGTTTTGCGGGAACCAAACTTTCTCGTAAACGAAAACTCATTCTCTTTGCATTGAAGGCTAGAAAATGCCTCAAGAAAGGAGGAATTGGGTATTTAGTATCCGTGATCGACCTCACCAAGGAAGAACCACGAATGGAGGATATTGAAGTTGTGCGTGAATTTTTGGATGTATTTCTTGAGGAACTACCAGGACTACCACCCGACCGAGTGACAGAGTTCGTTATAGATCTTATGCCCGGAGCCGCACCAGTATCGAAAGCACCTTATCGAATGGCTCCTACTGAACTGAAGGTTCAATTATCAGAATTACTGGACAAGGGTTATATTAGACCCAACATATCACCATGGGGAGCATTAGTATTTCTCGTGAAAAAGAAGGATGGTAACGTTCGATTGTGTATAGATTATTGAGAATTGAATAAGTTTATAATAAAAAATCTATACCCGTTGCCTCAGATCGATGACTTGTTCGATCAGTTGCAAGGTGCCAAAGTGTTCTCTAAAATTGATTTTCGGTCAGGATATCATTGGTTGAAGATTAAGAAAGGTGATATTCCGAAAACAGCATTCAGAACCAGAGATGACATTATGAATTTTTGGTCATGTCTTTTGGATTGACTAATGCACCCATAACTTTTATGGAACTTATGAATCGGGTATTTGATGATATGTTGGATACATCAGTCATTGTATTTATTGATGACATACTATTATTCTCCAAGGACAAAGAAACTCATGTCACAAATCTAAGAGCTACTTTGCAGCGACTAAGAAAAGAGATTCTTTTAAGCAAAATTTACAAAGTGTGAGTTCTGGCTAATTTCTTAGGCCAAGTTGTATCTGCTGAAGGAATTAAAGTGGATCCTAGCAAGATTGAATTCATTTGAAATGGGAAGCACCTAAGAATGTTGCAGAAATTAAAAGTTTCTTAGGTTTAGCTGGTTATTATCGACGATTCGTGGAAGATTACTCTAGAATCACTGTACCTCTCACCAGTCTAACAAAGAAAGGAGAAAAGTTTGTTTGGACCGATAAATGTGAAGAGTGTTTTCAAACATTGAAGGCTAGATTGATATCAGCTCCCATCTTGACTATTTCGATCCCAGGACAACCATTTACCTTGTACACTGATGCGTCTGGGTTAGGTTTAGGATGTGCGCTTATGTAAGGAGGACAAGTAATTGTGTATGCCTCAAGACAACTGAAGACACATGAGAAGAACTATCCCACTCATGACTTGGAATTAGCAGCAGTAGTACATGCTGTTAAGATATGGAGACAATATTTTTATGGAGAGAAATTTCAGATTAAATCAGATCATAAAAGTCTCACTCATCTTTTTAATCAGAAGGACTTCAACATGAGACAAAGAAGATGGTTGAAATTATTGAAGGATTATGATTGCAATATCCAGTATCATCCAGGAAAAGCTAATGTAGTTGATGACGCACCAAGCAGGAAAGCATTGATAGAATCCCAAGAAGAAGTTAATGCAAATGCTATGGCGTGTGCCACAGGGAGAGTATTTAATTATGATAAAGAGCAGTTCGTGATTGATATTCTGAATGAATCAACTGACCAAGGGTTTATTCATCTATTCTCAAACATGTTTGCAACATTGAAGATTGTACTTGATCTATTAGACGAAGTGAAAGTAGCTATTAAATCAGACCCTTATCTGAGAACGGTACAAGAAGACCTCGAAAAAGGTAGGACTACTCCTGAGTTCACCTTGGACATTGAAAAGATACTAAGAGACAAAAGAAGGGTATGTGTTCCTAAAAATGAAGACTTGGATGTTAGACACAGACTAATGAAGGAAGCTCACACCACCGCTTATTCGGTACATCCTGTAAGTACAAAGATGTATTATGATCTGAAGAAACTATATTGGTGGAGAGGAATGAAAGAGGATATAGCTAAATTTATGTCTCAATGCTTGAATTGTTAGCAGGTAAAGGCTGAAAGACAAAGACCTACATGATTGTTGCAGCCACTGCCAGAACCAGCATGGAAATGGGACTGCATAACTATGGACTTTGTCACCAATTTACCATTGACTCCCCTAATAGTTGACGTAGTCTGGGTGATTGTGGATCATTTGACCAAGACAGCTCGTTTCATAGCTATACGACCTCAGTATACCCTAGAGAGTTTAGCTAAGCTTGTTGTAGATAATATTGTCAGATTACATGGTGTACCTAAAAGCATTGTGTACGACAGAGACCCATGCTTTACCTCAAAGTTTTGGGAAAGATTACAGAAGGCTATGGGTACAACATTGAAGTTTAGTACTGCATTCCATCCTCAGATAGACGGACACTCGAAGAGTACTATTCAGATTTTAGAAGACATGCTTCGAGCTTGTGTCATTGATTTCAAAGAATCATGGGATGAGAAATTACCATTGATTGAGTTCGCTTATAACAACAGCTGTCAAGCGACTATACAGATGTGACCTTATGAAGCACTGTATGGTAGGACATGTCGAACTCCTTTGTTTTGGAATAAAGTTGGAGAATGGAGTATTGTTGGACCAGAGTTTGTTGAAGAGACTTATCGAGTAGTCAACATTATCAAGGAAAGAGTCCGAATAGCTCAGAACTGTCAGAAGAAATATGTAGATAATCGATGCAGAGATCTCGAATTCACCATAGGTGATAAGGTATTTCTGAAAATATCTCCTATGCGTGATTTAAAAAGGTTTAGACAGAAGGGAAAGCTGTGTCCTAGATATATTGGACCTTATGAAGTTTTAGATAGACGTAAAAAAATAGCATATCAGTTAGCACTACCACCATCCATGTCAAGTGTGCATGATGTATTTCATATCTCATTACTGAAGAAGTACGTCAGAGATCTAACACACGTGTTAACAATGGATCCATCGGATTTGACTGAAGATTTAACGTTCAAAGTAGTACCTTTTGAGATTACTAGTCGAAAGGTGCAATGTCTTGATAACCGTGATATTTACTATGTTAAGGTTACTTAGAGAAGCCATAATGTAGAAGAAATTACATGGAAAGAGGAGAATGCTATGCGGAAGCAATATCCTTACCTATTTGACTCGGAAGGTATGTGAAAATTTCAAGGAAAAAATTTATATAAGAGGGGGGAGTTGTAAGACCCACATTCCACTAACTTGGTCTAACCGTGTCGTGTCAAGTCTTCCCATTATTCCTGGACCAAGTGGACCGAGCGTGTAAAGATAGATCACAAACCAGGTATGAGAATCGTGTTAAAAAAACTAAAAACATACCTAAGGTCGCATACCTAGGTAGGTATGGTCGACCATAAGGAAGGGAACCAAAAATATCAATTCCAGAACCCCACGGTCGATGATTTCGACCCAACGATCAACGGTTTATGTGACCCGTATGATCGACCTTGAGAACCCAGATCAGACTCTGAGTTTTGAAAACTTTCCTAAACTAAGGGATTTCTTTCTTAATTGAAAGAGGACTCTATATGGAAAATTTTCCTCTATATAAAGGATGTCCCTCAGCCCTTTTTTACTCTTTTAGAACATTAATGAACCCTAGAGAAAGAGAAGAGAATGAGAAGAAGAAAAAGCTAAGGAGAAGAATTTACACAGAAGAGATTGGATCTCTATCACGGGCAAAGGTATGAAACGAATCTCTGGAGATGTAAACTCTAAGTATAGGACTTCGATGGAAGATAGGAAATATCAACCTATTATGATCTATGTAATTTTCTTGAGAAAATTTCAAGGAGAACCATGAGGAATGAATTTGATGATTAGGGTTGATAAGAAACTACTAATGATGGCCATAAGATGACCTTAGAATAAACCCCATTCAAGAACAAAAGAATTGACCCAAGAAGAACTCGAATTGCATGAAGACTGTGACCAGAAATCTCAAGGTTATAGCTACGGTCGAGCATAGCATGACCAGTATGACCAGAGGATCGACCAAGGGCATTCAGGAAGATTTCAGAAATCATATGATCACAGCTGCGGTCACTCCATATGTGACCGTAGGGTATCGATCATAGACAGTAAGGTCGATACAGCACGAGACCATATGACCAATCAGACACCTATCAGTGCTCTGTTTCAATTTCTGACTATTGTAACATGTCACATGTGAATCCTTACTTAAATTCATATAACTTTTAGGTTGTTAAAACAATTCAAAGAGAATCTCAAGGCTTGGAAGGAGATCAAGTATTGCTAATAGGTGAGGGAATAAGACCTAAACTAATTGGTTAATAATAAACTGTTTATTTTTATTGAGTCCAATGCCATGATTGATTCTATGCTTGTATGTTTGTAATGTGCATCTCACATGTCATCTAATATTTCTGCTATTACTGTTCATGCATATTTAATTTTGTTTATTTATAACTTGATGATGATGATGATGCTAGGAGTAGGCATGTGAATGTATGTGTATGGTTGGTATGTTGGATGTGAGTGGAGCATCAGGGGGAGGACGTGGCATGGTGGTCTTCAACCTCATCATCAATCTCTAGCTCTATCTCTACTCAAGTCTTGCCCACTAACATTGTCGTATCGCCATTACCTTAGCAAAACTATTACGTCATAGGGCATCAAGGGAGGTGGTCTCGAATTGTGTGGCCTCTGACTCTGTCAGGGGGCCTTAGCTCTATCTTTCTGGATGGATTGAGGGATGTCATGGTGAGGCCTTGGATACACTGTTTGGCATTAGGAGGATTGGTTAGTTGCGATCCTGATTTGTAAGCTCTCGTCAATAGGGGCTTACATGTTGGTATGGGTAGGGCATCAGGGGAAGTATTGCCGGTGTTTGATCCGGACACTTTAGTTCTATATTTATTCCATGATGGGTGCATGTGGGATGGTAATGGTGTTTGATCCATTGGACGGATTCACATACTTTTGTATAAAGCTGCGGTGGCTACCAAACATTTCTATAGCATATTGCAGACTTATAGACCAGACCAAAGATATGAATTGAATGCATGCATATGTTTGTTGCATTGTTTTATTTGCTCACTGAGCCATGATGTGTGCTCACCCTTTCAACGTTAAATATTTTTAGTTGATGAAGCAGGTCCTACTGTTGAAGAATATATGAATGCACCGACGTATAGACACGTTGTTGCGATGGACGTAGAAGCTGAAGAAGATGTACATGATTTATCATGCGAGTGCCAATGTGTTTTTGCTTAAGTTTAGTTATAATTTGAACATCATATTTGTAATTGATTAGTTGTTTTTATGTCTTGTGGTTTGGAGATAATTGGATTAAATACTTATTTATCACTGTTAGACTCTCAGTTCATTATCTGTAAGACTTTCACATATTTGTTTATTACCTCTGATTATTAATGTGGAATGTGTATTTGGTTTGATATGGTGGGTACAACCTATACGAGATCCTGGGTGACCCTTGGTTTATTGGCAGGTCATCACACCATTCTGGTTAGACCAGAATTGGGGTGTGACAGATAACATGCCATCTAATATACTGTTCTGTGTGATCATGCATATGCATCCTTGCATTTGGGGTCATCAGTGCCATGTAGTGGTGGGAATGAGTGGAATGGGATGCTTGGGACCCCACGAACACGATTGATCCGTGATTGATTAATGATGTCTGGTTAAGTCCGTAAGGTGGAAGGTGGATGGAATGGGACGCTTGCATCACTTCTTACTGGCACTGCTTTGCATTGACTATATATAACTTAGCCAAATCACTATGTCTTATGTGGTAATTAAACGGGGTCGAAAGCTTGGCGACGTTATGGTCTAGTAATATGACTAATTAGGTGGACATGGCTAGTTGAATATAAATCACCCGTATAATTGTACTCCTAGCCATTAGGGATTATTTAATGGCATAGGTTCAATAAAAAGATGATATGAACCTAGCTGTGATGCTCCCCATGACCGTCGTAATACCGATGAGCGGGTGAGTTGACTAGTGACATTATCATCTCCTGAAGTACCTAGTGTAATGGGACTTAGGATGAACTACGATTAAGCGGACCAAGATGATGGACCCATACATGGGGATATTGCTGTATTTTGTGGGAGTCAGCAACATTCGTAGTGGAGACCCATGCGGCCTGGAGATTTCATGCATGGGTTATCTTGAGCTGGTACTTATAGTTATCATACCTGATCATAGTTGATAGTTGCATGCATTTGTTTGTTACAGGTTTAGTTTTCTTGCTAAGCTCAGTGGTTGAGCATACCCTTGTGCGCACAACTATTTTTGGATCTTGTAAGTTCTTCGTTCGTTGCTTCAGGTGGCCTATCATCAGGTGTGAAGGATGAGGATAGCAAGCCTGAGGAAGACGTTCGTGATCATTAGGACGTTTCGTGTAGTTGCTAATGGGCTTAGGCTGGCATATGATTTTATTTTCTTTGGATTTGGGATATTTACTTAAATCAGACCATAAAAGTCTTACTTATCTATTTAATCAGAAGGAGCTGAATATGAGACAAAGAAGATGGCTGGAACTATTGAAAGACTATGATTGTGATATCCAGTATCATCCAGGGAAAGCTAATGTAGTAGCCGATGTGTTGAGTAGAAAGACAATGATAAAATCTCAGGGAGAGGTTAGCACAACTGCCGCAATGTGTACTACCAGAAAGGTATTCAAGCACGGTAATGAGCAGTTTGTGATAGATGCACCAGATGGACATTAGACACCGATTGATGAAAGAAGCCCATACCACCATCAATTCGATACATCCTGGAAGTACAAAAATGTATCATGATCTAAAGAATTTATATTGGGGGAGAGGAATGAAAGCAGATGTAGCTAAGTTCGTGTCTCAATGCCTAAATTATCAGAAAGTAAAGGCTGAACGACAAAGACCGGCCGAACTGTTACAACCGTTACCGGAACCAACATGGAAATGGGACTGCATCACTATGGACTTTGTCACGGGATTACCATTGACTCCTCGAGTAGTTGATGCAATTTGGGTGATTGTAGACTGTCTGACTAAAACAGCTCGCTTTATACCTATACGACCTCAGTATACACTGGAGAGGTTAGCTAAGCTGTATGTGGATAACATTGTGCGATTACACGGTGTACCTAAAAGCATTGTGTCCGATAGAGATCCGCGATTTACTTCAATGTTTTGGGAAGGATTGCAAAAGGCTATGGGTACAACATTGAAGTTTAGTACTGCATTCCATGCACAGACAGATGGACAGTCAGAGCGTACAATTCAGATTCTAGAAGATATGCTTCGAGTATGTGTAATTGATTTTAAAGGATCATGGGATGAAAAGTTACCACTGATTGAGTTCGCTTATAATAATAGCTATCAGGCTACTTTATAAATGTCACCCTATGAAGCACTGTATGGCAGAAAGTGTCGAACTCCTTTATTTTGGAATGAAGTTGGGGAACGTAGTATTGTTGGACCGGAATTTGTTGAAGAGACTTGTCGAGTGGTCGACATTATCAAAGAAAGGGTGAGAACAACTCAGAATCGTTGGAAGCAATATGCCGATACCCGACGCCGAGACCTTGAGTTCGTCGTAGGTGATAAAGTATTCTTAAAAGTATCGTCAATGCGAGGATTGAAACGATTCGAACAGAAAGGAAAACTAAGTCCAAGATATGTCGGGCCATATGAGATTCTAGCTAAGCGTGGAAAAGTGGCTTACCAGTTAGCACTACCACCATCTATGTCAAGTGTGCATGACGTATTTCACATTTCTTTATTGAAGAAGTATGTCAAGGATCCAACACACGTTTTGACAATGGACTTACCTGATTTGACTGAAGATATGACATTCGAAGTAGCACCAACTGAAATCACTAGTCGGAAGGTTCAACGACTACACAACCGTGATATCTATTACGTTAAGGTCACCTGGAGAAGTAGAGATATGGAAGAAATTACATGGGAAGAAGAGAATGCTATGCGAAGGCAATATCCTCATTTATTTGACCCAGAAGGTATGTACAATTTCGAGGACAAAATTTTTATAAGTAGGGGGGAGTTGTAAGACCCGTATCAAACTAATCTGGTCTGACCACCTTGAACCAGGTCTACCCATCATGGTCGAGCCAAATGGATCAAGTGCATGAGGGAGATCACGATCCCAGGTATTAAATTGACCCAAAAACCCTAAAAATAGGGGGAGGGTCGCATACCCACCAAGGTAGGGTCGGACCCCCCAGTATAAAAGTCAGACCCTGAGTTTTTAACCGGGGGTCGGACATTTTAGAACCAGGGGTCGACGGGATCTCTGACCCCCTTATCAACCCCCAGTTTCTCGACAGAAACCGTGAATTAGGAACTTTCCAAATTTCAATGGGATTCCTTCCTAATCTCAATGGGACTTATTTTTGGAGTTTCTACTCTATAAATAGGATGTCCCTAAGCCTCTTTCACTCCTTTTAGAACCCAAATTAGATTGAGAGAAAGAAAAGAGAAGGAAAAGAGAAAGAGAAGAGAAGGAAAGTAGAGAAGAAGATCAAAGAGAAGGCTTCAGAGAAACAAGCCTAATTCTTAGGTATGGATATTATCTCCATGTAATACTACAGACCTTAGAATAGATAGTGAAGAGGGAATGATCTAAGAGAAACCCAAATCATCCATCCATGGTTAGGTTTTCATGAAAAACCTTGGGGGAGATCATAAAAACCATAGAGGTGAATTAACTACGGTTCGAAGCCATAGAACATGTATGTAATGGATTGTAGAAGCAAGCCATAGGACCCAAACACGAAGGAATAGATTGTAGGATAAAAAATTGACTAAACCCACAGGGGGTCGCACGGGGGGTCGATGGCCAATCGACCCTACCAGACCCTGACAATCGTCCCCCAGTGTTCGGGAAGTCCAGAATCTGGGTGGTAGCACCCAGGGTCGATGGAACCTCCGACCCTGGCATCGATCCCCAATTAACAACATGCTTTTTAAAGTCCGAATTAATTTTAATTAAATTCTATCGACTTGATTAGGTTTTCTAGTGATATAATATCGATATATAGTTGATTCTTAAAGCTTGAGAGAGGACCTACGATCAAGTAAAGGTGAGGGAACAAGACCTAAACTAATTGGTTAATAATAAATTGTTTTACTCTTGAGTCCAATGCCATGATTGATTCTATGTGTGTATGCTTGTTATGTGCATTCAACATGTCATCCAATATTTCTATTATTACTGTTCATGCATATTTAATTATTATTTATAACATGATGATGATGATGATGATAGGAATAGGCATGTGGATGTATGTGTGTGGTTGGTGTGCTTGATGCAAGCGAGTATCAGGGGGAGGTGTCATAGGTGGGGCCTCAACACTTTAGCTCTATCTCTTACTCAAGTCTTGTCCACTGACATCGTCGTATCGCCATTACCTTAGCAGAACTATTACGTCGTAGGGTATGAGGGGAAGTGGTCTCTGATTGTCTCTGACTCTGTCGGGGGGCTTTAGCCCTATCTCTATGGACGTATTGAGGGATGCTGGGGTGAGGCCTTGGATACACTGATTGGCATTAGGATTGGTTAGATGCGAGCCCAGTTTGCGAGCCCTCGCCAACAAGGGCTTTCGTGTTGGTATGGGCAACGGGTACAACAATAAATGTGACCTTTGCATGTACATTGTCCATGGTGGGTGCCTGTGGGATGACAATAAACGTTACCTTTTGGGTGGCTCCACACACTTGTGTATAGAGGTATGGCATCAATAAACGTGACCTTTGGCCACCTATCCTTTCTATAATACATTGCAAACTTATTTACCAGACCAAAGATATGAATTGAATGCATGCATATGTATGTTACATTATTTTGTTTGTTCACTGAGCCATGATGTGTGCTCACCCTCTCGACGTCGAATATTTTTAGTTGATGATGCAGGTACTACAGTTGAAGATTATATGAATGCTCCGGTGTATGCAAGTGTTACTGCAATGGAAGCTAAAGACTTAGAGCATACGCATGACCCCTCATGCGAGTGCAACTCATGCGTATTCTATTAGAATTTTATTTGAATTTATAAGGCGATGTAATTGATATTTTATTTATTTATGTCTTAGTTGATACAACAATAACTTGATATTTTAATTATGATTATTACATTTAGAGTGCTCAATTCATTTACTATAAGACTTCCGCTATTGTGTATTTATTCTGATTATGGTTGTGGTTGTGCATGGTTTTATTTTTAATGGATACCGCCTATTAGAGATCCTGGTTGAACCGTTGGTTTATTAGCGGTTCATCACACCGTTTTGAATGGTGCAGAATTGGGGTGTGACACAACAAGCATCTTGGCTACGACCCTTATGCATTCTCTGTCTTCGCTATTCCATAGTCCTTATACGCATCATGCATTTCTCTTGGCTTATACATAATCCCTTATATTCGTAACTATGCCACTTGTATACTCTTCACATGCAACCATGGGATTGTTAGTAATCATACTTGATCATGATTGACTACCACAATTTAAGATTTGTTCTCGCTCAATATCCCTTTATGTCATTAAATAACTTGATAAGTTGCATGATGATTTTGCATCAAGGAATTGGAATACTTGATGGAGGCAACATTCAAATTCTTTGTGTAAGGTACAATCGTATGACCTTATTTAAAGCATTCTTCAAGCCTTGTTATTTCCATGTTAAATACCATTATATACTATACTTAACTTGCACTTAAAGAAAAATAAGGCATACTTGGAAATACTCCAAGGTAATTCTGGGTGTCTTGTGGTGTCATGGTGAATTCATTGTCTACTATCTGTGTTGGTGGTCCTTGGCATGGGAATGGACAAGTAATAGCTAGGTGCTCACGTGTGCCATAGTTGAAGCATCTCCCACGAGCCCTAGACTCGATGTACAGGAGTAACAAGCCGAGCCTGAATGAGTGCTAGGTTGCTTGTAGGTCTGATCAGCTATAGAGCAGAGAGGGTAGTGATAGAGGAGCTCTAGTACTACACCCTGAATGGCCTAGTAGTAGGGTAGTTATCTGTATGATTAGAAGCCCTCTTTTGACTCTAGTAGTTTTTCCTATACCTATCTTCTACTCTGTTTGCCACTTGTGCAGTGTCACTGTATTCTGTCAATCTCACAGATTCTACCACAACCTTTAGATCCCCTCTCAAACCTTGCACAAACCTCCTTAGCTTAAATTCTTCCTCTTTCATGGTAATAGGAGAGAAGTAGAATAACTCTTTAAATTTTTGTTGATATCTTTCCACTGTGAGGGCACCTTGGGTAAGGATGAGGTACTCCCCTTTCTTTCTATCCTGAAAGTTTTGAGGAAAGAATTTTTTTAAGAATGCATCCTTGAATATTTACCAAGTAATTTCCCCATGGAGCTTTTGTAGGGTGGGTTGCATCCCGATCCACCAGTCATATGGTGCCCCTTCCAACTGAACTGTAGCATATCATAGCTTTTGAAGCTAAGATCAAATGAGTGACTCTAAAATCTTTTCTTTAGTCTGCATCCAAATGGCCGGTTACATGGGATTTGTACTTTCCCTAGTAAACTTCGGTGGGTTCATCATCTGGAAGTATTTCATTACTTTAAAACTATCCATGGGGGCCTGAGTTGCCATTTTGACTGGTCTAAGGCAAATATGAAAAGACAACATTTGTTCACCCCAAGTTAAGATCAGCTCATCCCAATAATCCCAGGAAACCATGTCACATGCCACATAAACTCTTAGGAAAGATTAAAAATTGAATCAAACACTTTTACAGGGCATACACATTAATTTGGATGGCATGGCATGGCATGGCAGCCTACATCAGATAATGATCATGGGGTAGGGTGCAAAAGGGATAGCATATAGAAATTTTAATTGAGGTATCCCTAATTTATAAGAATAAAAGCCCTATATAAGGAGGTAAAGTGATTTGGAAAAACCCCAATCCAAACAGACCCCTTTTTATTTAATTGGAGGGTCTGGGTCTTGTCTTCCATTCTCAAGGTCATGCTTGAGAGTCTTTAGATGAGCATCACTATCAGTGGCACCTTTGATCATCTCTAGTAGGGTAGGCTGAAGAGTCAAGGTATAGAGCAGCTCAGCTGTTGTCTCTATCCATTCTGTAGTAACAATGCCAGTAATAGAGACTTCAGTATTTATAGGAGGTTCTAAAACCAATGAATGGGCCAAGTTGCGCCCTTCCTCATGTTCAGCTGACTCAAGGGTTTCCCCTTTTACTATAACCATCACGTTTCGATTGAGAGCATCAGCTACCATGTTGGCCTCGCTAGGGTGATACTTGATAATGCAGCCACAATCTTTTAATTCTATCTGCCTTCATTGTCTCATATTTAATTCTTTCTAATTGAACAGGTGGACCAGACTCTTGTGATCAGATATTATATAGAGCTTTCCCATATAAGTAGTGTCTCCATATCTTGAGGGCAAAGACAATTACTACAAGTTGCAGATCATGGGTAGGGTAATTCTTTTCATGCACTTTAGCTATCTTGAGGCATGAACTATGACTTATTGTCTTGCACGAGTACACAACCTAACCCGTACCTCAATGCATCTGTGTAGATGGTGAATGGAGCATTATCCAATGGAATAGTCAGAACTAGGACAGAGACTAGCTTCTTGAGAGCCTGAAAGTTCTCCTCACAATTGTATGACTACTCAAATTTTACACCATTGTTTGTCAATCCAGTCAATGGTATGGCTGTACAAGAATCCCTTAATAATAAAGGGTCGGTAATAGCCGACTAATCCATGTTGACTTTTAACTTTTGTAACTAATGTGGGAGTACACCTGTCCATGACTGCACTGACCTTACCAGGTTCCATTGCTAAACCCTCAACAGATATGAGGTGCCCTAAGAAAGCTACTCGCTTGAGCCCAAACTAGCATTTCTTGTCATTTCATTTACATTTATTTGCGTTGCTATCATTTCCATTATATACTGAGATCCTTGGCTTTTTCTCAGTCATCACCACTAAAATAGGGGGGCAAGGTGTCACACCTCAATTCTGCACCATTCAGAACAGTGTGATGAACCGCTAATAAACAAATGGTTCAACCAAGATCTCTAATAGGCTATGTCCATTAAAATTAAAACCATGCACATCCACAACCATAATCAGAATAAATACACAATAGCGGAAGTCTTATAGAAAATGAACTGAAAAATCTAACTGTAATAATCATAATTAAAATATCAAGTTATTTGTATATCAACTGAGACATAAATAATAAAATATCAATTACATCCCTTTATAAATTCAAATAAAATCTAATCGAATACGCATGAGTTGCACTCACATGAGGAGTCATGCTTATCCACTAAGTCTTCGGCTTCCATTGCAGCAACATGCACGTACACCGGAGCACTCATATAATCTTTGACCGTAGTACCTACATCATCAACTAAAAATATTCGACGTCGAGAGGGTGAGCACACACCATGGCTCAGTGAGCAAACAAAACAATGCAACAAACATATGCATGCATTCAATTCATATCTTTGGTCTGGTAAATAAGTTTGCAATGTGCTATAGAAAGGATAGGTGGCCAAAGGTTACGTTTATTGATGTCGCACCTCTATAGACCAGTGTGTGAAGCCGCCCAAAAGTAACGTTTATTGTTGTCCCATATGCACCCACCATGGACAATGTACATGCAAATGTTACGTTTATTGATGTACCCATTGCCCATACCAACAAGAAAGCCCCTACTGGCGAGGGCTCGCAACTAACCAATCTTAATGCCAATCAGTGTATCCAAGGCCTCACCCCAGCATCCCTCAATATGCCCATAGAGATAGGGCTAAGCTCCCCCGATAGAGTCAGAGACTACACGGTCCGAGACCACCTCCCCTCATACACTACGACGTAATAGCTCTGCTAAGGTAACGGCGATACGACAATGTCAGTGGACAAGACATGAGTTAGAGATAGAGCTAGAGTGCTGAGGCCCGGCCTATGACACCCCCCTGATACTCGCTCGCATCAAGCACACCAACCACACACATACATTCACATGCCTATTCCTATCATCATCATCATCATAATGTTATAAACAATAAATTAAATATACATGAACAATAATAATAGAAATATTGGATGACATGTTGAATGCACATAACAAGCATACACGCATAGAATCAATCATGGCATTGGACACAAGAATAAAAAAGTATATTATTAACCAATTAGTTTAGGTCTTGTTCCTCACCTTTGCTTGATCGTAGGTCCTCTTTCAAGCTTTAAGAATCAACTAAATATCAATATTATATCACTAGAAGACCTAATCAAGTCGATAGAATTTAATTAGAATTAATTCTGATTATAAAAAGCATGTTGTTAACTAGGGGTCGATGTCAGGGTCGGAGGTTCCATCAACCCTGGGTGCTACCACCCAAATTCTAGACTTCCCGAATACTGGGGGTCGATTGTTAGGGTCTGGTAGGGTCGATTGGCCATCGACCCCCCGTGCGACCCCCCATGGGTTTAGTCAATTTTTCATCCTACAGTCCTTTCCTTCGTGTTTGGATCCTATGGCTTGCTTCTAGTGTTACTTAACACCGCGATTTATTGATTTTTCTAGTTTATCGATTTAACGTAATTACATGAATAATTAGGTTTTTTTTTTTTTGGTTCTATTTTTTTGTGAATAAACCCGGTATACCGGAAAATAGAGTTTCAAGGCATTACACAATGGCAGAGGCGAGATCAGCAAAAAAAAATAAAATAAATAAAAATAAATATTTAAAAAAAAAATAAAAAAAAAGTTACAGAAAAAAATTGAAAATTTTTAAAAATGTATACAAAAAAAATGTAGAAAAGTTTATTTTTTTTTAAAATAAACAAATAAGTATATAAAAATAAAATAAATTAATAAATTTAAAAAAATAATAAAAAAAGACATTACAAATTGGAAAATGTCACTTAACACTGCGATTTCATAGTTTTTCTAGTTTGTCGATTTAACGTAACTACTTGACTAGTTTATTCTTCTCTTCTTCTTTTTTTTTTTTTTTTTTTTTTTTTTGCTCTATTGTTTTTTCATGTAATCTTGGTATCCCGAAAAAAAAAAGTGTTTTTAGGACATTACACATTGTTAAGTGTCACTTAACACCGCGATTTATTGATTTTTTTAGTTTATCGATTTAACGTAATTATATGAATAGTTAGGTTTTTTTTTTTTGTTCTATTTTTTTTTATATAAACCTGGTATACCGAAAAACAGAGTTTCAAGGCATTACACAATGGCAGAGGCGAGATCAGCTAAAAAAATGATAAAAAAATAAATAATTAAAAAAAATGAAAAAAAAAGTCACTGAAGAAAATTGAAAATTTTTAAAAATGTATACAAAAAAAATGTAGAAAATTTTAAAATTTTTTAAAAAATAAACATAAAAATATAAAAATAAAATAAATAAATAAATCCAAAAAAATAATAAAAAAAAGATATTACATATTGGCAAAAAAAAACATTACAAATTGGTAAATGTCACGTAACACCGCGAGTTCATAGTTTTTCTAGTTTGTCGATTTAACGTAACTACATGACTAGTTTATTCTTTTTTTTTTTTTTTTTTTTTTTTTGTTCTATTGCTTTTTATTGTAATCTTGGTATCCTAAAAAAAAAGGTTTTTAGGACATTACACATTGTTAAGTGTCACTTAACATCGCGATTTATTGATTTTTCTAGTTTATCGATTTAACGTAATTACATGAATAGTTAGGTTTTTTTTTTTTGTTCTATTTTTTTATATAAACCTAGTATACTGGAATACAGAGTTTCAAGGCATTACACAATGCATGCCAGAGGCGAGATCAGCAAAAAAATAATAAAAAAATAAATAATTAAAAAAAATGAAAAAAAAGTCACTGAAAAAATTGAAAAATTTTAAAAATGTATACAAAAAAAAATGTAGAAAAGTTTAAAATTTTTTAAAAAATAATCAAATAAATATATAAAAATAAAATAAATAAATAAATACAAAAAATTAAAAAAAAAAAGACATTACATATTGGCAAAAAAAGACATTACAAATTGGCAAATATCACGTAACACCGTGATTTCATAGTTTTTCTAGTTTGTCGATTTAACGTAACAACATGACTAGTTTCTTCGTCTTTTTTTTTTTTTTTGTTCTATTGCTTTTTAATGTAATCTTAGTATCCTGAAAAAAAAAGTGTTTTTAGGACATTACACATTGTTAAGTGTAACTTAACACCGCGATTTATTGATTTTTTTTAGTTTATCGATTTAATGTAATTACATGAATAGTTAGTTTTTTTTTTTGTTCTATTTTTTTTATATAAACCTGGTATACCCGAAAAACAGAGTTTCAAGGCATTACATAATGGCAGAGGCGAGATCAGCAAAAAAATAATAAAAAAATTAATAATTAAAAAAATAAAAAAAAAATCACTGAAAAAAATTAAAAAATTTTAAAAATGTATACAAAAAAAGTGTAGCAAATTTTAAAATTTTTAAAAAATAAACAAATAAATATATAAAAATAATATAAATAAATAAATTCAAAAAAATAATAAAAAAAGACATTACAAATTGGCAAATGTCACTTAACACCGCGATTTCATAGTTTTTCTAGTTTATCGATTTAACGTAACTACATGACTAGTTTCTACTTTTTTTTTTTTGTTCTATTACTTTTTCATGTAATCTTGGTATCCCGAAAAAAAAGTGTTTTTTGGACATTACTCATTGTTAAGTGTCACTTAACACCGCGATTAATTGATTTTTCTAGTTTATCGATTTAATGTAATTACATGAATAGTTAGTTTTTTTTTTTTTTTTTTTGGTTCTATTTTTTTGTATATAAACCTGGTATATCGGAAAATAGAGTTTCAAAGCATTACACAATGGCATAGGCGAGATCAGCAAAAAAAATAATAAAAAAATAAATAATTAAAAAAATGAAAAAAAAAGTCCTAGAAAAAAATTGAAAATTTTTAAAAATGTATAAAAAAAATGTAGAAAAGTTTAAATTTTTTTAAAAAATAAACAAATAAGTATATAAAAATAAAATAAATTAATAAATTCAAAAAAATAATAAAAAAAGACATTACAAATTAGAAAATGTCACTTAACACCGCGATTTTATAGCTTTTCTAGTTTGTCGATTTAACGTAACTACATGACTAGTTTCTTCTTCATCTTTATTTTTTTTTTTTTTTTTTTTTTTTTGCTCTATTGCTTTTTCATGTAATCTTGGTATCCCGAAAAAAAAAGTGTTTTTAGGACATTACACATTGTTAAGTGTCACTTAACACCGCGATTTATTGATTTTTTTAGTTTATCGATTTAACGTAATTACATGAATAGTTAGGTTTTTTTTTTGTTCTATTTTTTTTATATAAACCTGGTATACCGGAAAACAGAGTTTCAAGGCATATTACACAATGGCAGAGGCGAGATCAGTTAAAAAAATGATAACAAAATAAATAATTAAAAAAATAAAAAAAAAGTCACTGAAGAAAATTGAAAATTTTTAAAAATGTATACAAAAAAATGTAGAAAATTTTAAAATTTTTTAAAAAATAAAAAAATAAATATAAAAAAAATAAAGTAAAAAAGTGAATTCAAAAAATTATTAAAAAAAGACATTACATATTGGCAAAAAAAGACATTACAAATTGGCAAATGTCACGATAGTTTTTCTAGTTTGTCGATTTAACGTAACTACATGACTAGTTTCTCCTTTTTTTTTTTTTTTTTTTTTTTTTTTGTTCTATTGCTTTTTAATGTAATCTTGGTATTCCAAAAAAAAATGTTTTTAGGACATTACACAATGTTAAGTGTCACTTAACACCACGATTTATTGATTTTTCTTTGTTTATCGATTTAACATAATTACATGAATAGTTAGGTTTTTTTTTTCATATAAACATAGTATACTGGAATATAGAGTTTCAAGGCATTACACAATGCCAGAGGCGAGATCAGCAAAAAAATAATAAAAAAAATGAAAAAAAAGTCACTAAATAAATTGAAAATTTTTAAAAATGTATACAAAAAAAAATGTAGAAAAGTTTAAAATTTAAAAAAAAAAAAAAAAAAAAAGACATTACAAATTGGCAAATGTCACATAACACTGCGATTTCATAGTTTTTCTAGTTTGTCGATTTAACGTAACTACATGACTAGTTTCTACTTCTTTTTTTTTTGTTCTATTATTTTTTCATGTAATCTTGGTATCCCAAAATAAAAAATGTTTTTAGGACATTACACATTGTTAAGTGTCACTTAACACCGCGATTTATTGATTTTTCTAGTTTATCGATTTAACCCTGCTTTATTGGTGAAGGCATAAAATATGGCATCAATGGAAATGGTGTTATCGGCTTGGCTGACATAATACCTCGATTTGAAATTTGCCATTTATGACCTGGTACTGAAAATTTGGACTTAATTTCAGTATGGTCGTAATGACATGATTGCTCCCTTGGAAGGGTTCAGTGATGTAATTTGAAAGTGATGATTTTCTTCAGCCAACATTGGTGTTGTTGGATTTTGGATTGAAAGAAACTGTAGCGAGGATTTTGGACAAGAATGAGGGGAGCTTGACAGTCTCTAACCAAAGTGATTTTATTGATTGACCTTGGTGTTAAACTGTCGAGGGGCATCTGACCAACTAAGTTCTTTGACTGTGTACTATGGTAGACCAAATTGGTAGAACAGCCAAGCAACGATGAAATGTGACATGGGTTTGGCCCTTGATCTAGGCTCATGAAAAGCTCAGGGCTTTGCAACATTGTTGTGCCAATTTTGAATTATGAATGAACCATGGCCCCAAAGTAGGCATGAGGAGCAAAGGATTTGAAGTTTTCCTTCAGAGAATTTAGCAACTAGATCCTAATAGGTGAGCGACCACATTGGCTTTTCTTCATCAACATGATTGGGAGAACTGAGAAATTGATAAAAAAAAACCAACTTGGACGGACCTACTTCTATTGACTAGGAAAGTTAGTGACTTTAGACTAGACAATGGATCCTAGATGTAATGCTCATGATCAAGTTCAATTTTTCTACATAGGGTATATCTATGCCCCAGTGTCTGCATGTTGTGACAGACTGCTACTATAGTAGGAAACGAGCACCTAACAAAGTTGGAACTAGGTTGAATCTAGATTGCATCAAGAATTTGACCATAATTCCAAGGTCAAGGGAAGGTTGATAGATTGATTGTAGAAAGTGACTTCTTAGACAAACCCTTCTTGAATCTTGAAAAATGAGGGAACTGATGATTTGATGAGTTTGACTACATCCATAACCAGGCCATGAAAATTTGCTCTCTCCTGACATGAATAAAGGATTTGATGATAAAATTTTGTCAAAAGGCAATGCTATGGAGCCCAACAGATGATGATTTATCCAACTCCTCTGAGTATGATTCACTAGAGAGAAAGAGGGGTTCCTTTCCTTATGGGGGGTAGACTGGGTATGACACTTGTCCACATGAACCATTGAATTTTTCTATGTATGGCCAATGAGGGCAATGCTTTAGGGTTGCATCAGGTCGCCTATCCCCACTGAGGTATTATGGGTTGTTCATTGAAGTTTCTTGGGTTGCTTTTGCCTGCTGAGGTTTCTTTTCTTCCCTTTATTTATTTTTTATTTTTTCTTTTTGCAAACCCCATCTTGGGTTGAATAAAGAGTCCTGATATGGTGAGGATATTTCTGAAATTATGATCCTATCCAATGGTCTGAAACCCTTAAGAGAAGTCCCAACGGCATGACTTTCATGACAAATGGGTAGCCTTGCCCTACTGTTTAAGTTGATAGCTACACGTATTGATAGGCGGGCAGCTAATTAAATCATCACTAAAAGTGACCTTAGGGAAATGTAGTCCCACACCAAAATTAAAAATGGTGCCGAATTATATTTTCCTTTCTTGGAGATGTTCAGATGGAACACATGTCTCAACAAGCTACATCGAGATGCCAAATCAGTCGTGATCATATCTAGGCCTGTAACCTTTAAGTTTGTTGAAAAATATTGATGTTGAAGGTCGGGGAGGACTGATGTGAAACTGTCCACATGGGTCTACCATTCGGAGAGTGTTTGGTTGGTTATGTAGAATGGGTTTATCTTACTGAGAAGATCCCATTTTATTGGCATGAGAAATAAAGGGCTTATAGGAACCTTGGGAAGCCGTCGGATGTAATGAATGACAGATGAGAGTTCCAGCTTGATTCATGAATTTGTACATAAAATGATGACATGATCACGAGATATAATGCCATAAAAAAACTGATAATTAGAAGAAGTGATGAGATCATCTCCTGTAAAGGCAGGATGTAATTGGCCAAAATCAAAAGTCTGGTCCAACATGCTGTGAGTCTCGACAAACGATCAAACTTGCTATCAGGCTTTGATTGGAACTACCATCCTCTTGAAGTGAGAGGGACAATTGGCTTACTGTTGAGCTCTAATGCCATTTAGTCTCGACGAACGATCAAACTTGCTATCAGGCTTTAATTGGAACTACCATCCTCTTGAAGTGAGAGGGACAATTGGCTTACTGTCGAGCTCCAATGCCATTCAACATCTTACTATTTTTTTTTTTTTTTGGATGTGGAGGCCAAATAATGCAGTGCTTCGCTTGATCGCAAAGTTGAATCATGACTTCCAATATTGGATTTGAATCTTCTTCTTTCAAACATTTCCAATCAGATAGAACATCTTTGCCCCAGTTAGTACTCTGATATTCTGTAAACTTTATGAACATTTGTGATTGCTCATCTAGTATCTGATTTTATCTGAATGGTGAACCCATATGCTGTCCTCTGGAAGTTAATCATCACCTTCTGTCTGATGTGACTACCTCCCATTATTGAAGTAGATAAAACATAGGCTTGAATTTTCTTTTTTTCTCTTTTATTATTTTTTTTGGGGTATTCCAATGACTTCATTCTTTGATTTTGGGATTGGCCATTCATCATGTATATTTTGCTTGTAAATGATGTAAGAACTTTGAAATTTCTATCCTTTTGGTGGCACATCTGTCCTCTACCATTTGTACTGACTGGCTAAGCTGTTGGTATGATCTATTACTATTTGATGCTTTCTTTGGAATCTTTTCACAGGTAGAGAAAATGGCAGCTTCTCCAATGCATGTTTCTTGAGAGTACTCTTGTGTCTCCCGATTGATCATTTAAAGCTTTCCCAGATGGGTTAGACCTTTCTTTCTCAAGAGGCCGGGTGGCATAGAAGGTCAAGAGATGGCTCATCATTTCAATCACCTTCAGAGTCAGAATTGACTTCGCACTTAGAATAAGAGGATGTATGAAACTGGGAGGAAATGTATGGAAGAGACAAAACACAGAGTTTGGAATCCTAAGCGGGGTGATTTTCTTTTACTTACAAGACAAATTGGGTTGGACTTGTCAACAAGCATATCAATTTTGGACCCAAACATGGATGACCTATCGAATACCGATAATAGAAAGTTGAAATAACTAGTTCATCCAAGCGGCTCCAGTTGGGCATAATGCCTTCGACGACCACCTTCAGTCATTGTGGGAATAAATCTTCCTTCAGACCTCTAACAGCAGTACTCATCATGCCCTTCTATCAATAGGTGCAAGATGTCTACCTTTTAGGGTTCCATACAATTCTCTCCTTGTTTTTTTTTCAGTTCTCGGATCCATTCATAACCAGACTATTGCTTTTTAAGCTCAAGGTTACTCTGGTTTATGCCCCAGTTTGGGGTTCAGTGGATTCATCAATGGACCGCTTCTAGTTGAGTTCACAATCATTCTAGCTTGTGCCCCAACTTGGGAATCAAGGGGTATCGCCATTGCACTACACCATTTTGAGTCCAAGATTGGACTAGTTTATTCCTCGGCTTGGGGTTCAATGGATTTCTTCATTAGAACACTCTCAATTTGGGTCTAAGGTCAATTTGGTCCATGCCCCAGTTTAGGGCATAATGGCTTTCCTCATTAGACCACACTCAATTTGGGTCCAAGGTCAATCTGGTTCATGACCAGCTTAGGGCTCAATGGCTTTCCTCATTGGACCGCACTCAATTCGGGTCAAAGGACATTTGGTTCATGATCAGCTTAGGGCTCAATGGCTTTCCTCATTGGACTGACTCAATTTGGGTCCAAGGTCAATCCGGTTCATGTTCAACTTAGGGCTCGAGGGCTTTCCTCATTGAACCATACCCTATTCAGGCTCAAGGTCAATCCGGTTCATGCCCTAGTTCAGGGGTCGTTGGAATTCCTCATTAGACTGTACTCAATTTGGGTCCTAGTTCAATCTGGTTCATGCCCCAGTTTATGGGTTAAGGGTTTCATCATTGGACCATTCCCTAGCCGTGATTCTTGTTCTTATCCTAGCCTGGGGGAGATCGGATCCCATCTTTGCTCTACCCTACTGCTCAGAAACATTCCATTCCTTCTCTTTGAATAATGAGAAATATGAGGACAACTCTTTGGATTCTAGCATTTCCTTGGCCAATGCGGCAGAAACGCCTAAGATGGGATAGCACTATCATAGCTAAAGTTTCATGTTTTCCTGATGACTCCAGAATCTGGAATTGATCTTTACTGACAGGCAATAAGGAATGCTTCTCATTTGCCATTCCTAACGAGCTTCCTAACTTATAGCACTGGGCTATGATGGACATGGATTGGACTCTAATTGATAGAGCCAGAGGTGATTTTGAATCGGTCTCTGATTGATAGAGACAAGATTGACTTTGAATTGGTCTCTGATTGATAGAGATTAAGATTGACTTTGAATTGGTCTCTGATTAATAGCGATCAAGATTGACTTTGAATTGGCCTCTGATTGATAGAGATCAAGATTGACTTTGAATTAGTCTCTGATTGATAGAGATCAAGATTGACTTTGAGTTGATCTCTGATTGATAGAGATCATGATTAACTTTGAATTGGTCTCTGGTTGATAGAGATCAAGATTGATTTTGAATTGGTCTCTGATTGATAGAGATCAAGATTGACTTTGAATTGATCTCTGATTGATAGAGATCAAGATTCACTTTGAATTGGTCTCTAATTGATAGAGATCAAGATTGACTTTGAATTAGTCTTTGATTGATAGAGATCAAGATTAACAGTCATGGACTGGGCTATAATTGCTAGGGGCAAGGATTGCTTGAGTTGGGCTCCGATTGATAAAGGCCAAGGAAGACAATCATGGATTGGACTCTAATTGATAAAGATGATGGATTGATTGAGTTGAAATGATTGAAATTCTCTTTGATTCCTTCATGAAATGGAACATGGACTAGAGGTAATGGTTGAACAGGCCTAGAGGCTAACTCATGCTCACATTGAGCTCATATAAGTGGAACATTCCTTAGTTCCAACATGAATTGGAACTTGAACTGGAGTTGATAGTTGGGTAAGCCTAGGGGCTAATTAAATTCAAATAAATGGAACTCTTCCTAGTTCCAACATGAATTAGAACATGAACCACAGTTGATGGTTGGAGAGCCCTTGTAAGACCCGTGTCAATCTAACCCGGTCTTACCACCTTGAACCAGGTTTACCCATCATGGTCGAGTCAAATGGATCAAGGGTGTGAAGGAGATCGAGATCCTAGGTATCAAATTGACCCAAAAACACTTAAAATAGGGGAAGGGTCGCATACCCAGCTAAGCAGGGTCGGACCTCCCAAAGCAGAAAGTCAGACCCTCAATTTTGAAGGGAGGGTCAGACAGCTTAAGACCCTAGGGTCGATGGGATCATCGACCCTCCCATCGACCCTCGGATTCTGTCCAATATAGAAATTAGGAATTTCTATATTTTCGATTGGGATTCTTTCCTAATCTCAGAGGGACTTATTTAGGATGTTCCTAATCTATTTAAAGGACGTCCCTAAGCCACTTTCACTCCTTTCACAACCCTAATTGAATTGAGAGAAAGAGAGGAGAAGGAAAAGATGAAGAAGAAAGGCAAGGAAGAGAACTTAGCAAAAAGGAGAAGAATTTCAGAGAAAAAGTAATCTTCTCAGGTATGGATACTAATTCCATGAGTTTCTACAGACCTTAGGTTAGTTAATGTTGAGAGTGTGATTTCGGAGAAACCCAAACCATCAATCTATGGTTAGGTTTTCATGGAAAACCATAGGAAAGTGCATGAAAGCTATCTAGGTGGGTTATACAAGGTTTCAGACCATGGAATGAATGTAGTATGGAATGTAGGAGCAAGCCATAGGATTCTAAACACGAAGAATGGATTAAAAGAGGGAATTGGACCAAAGTGCACCGAGGGTGGATGACCATCCGACCCTAGGTGTTCCTGACCATCGACCCTCAGTGATCGGGCAGTTCAGATTTAAGGGAGGGTTGCACCCAGGGTCGATCCTGACTCCGACCCTACCTCCGACCCTCAGTTAACAGAATAGTTTTTAAATTTAGAATTAATTTTAATTAAATTCTATCGACTTTGTTAGGTCTTCTAGCAATATAGTAACACTGTAAAGGTGATTCTAAAGCCTGGAAAAACATCTTATAGCAAGCTAAGGTGAGGAACCATAACTCCAAACTAAATTGGTTAATAACAAACTGTTCTCTATTTCTTGAGTCCTATGCCATACATGATTCTATGTAAATATGTTTGTAATGTGCATACAGCATGCCATCCAATATTTCTATTACTTGTTCATGCATATTTACTTTATTGTTTATAACATGATGATGATAATGATGATAGGAATAGACATGTGCTTGTATGTGTGTGGTTGATGTATTTGATGCGAGCGAGTATCAGGGGAGGTGTGTTGAGAACGTCAATAAACGTTAACCTTTGGCGGGTCTCAGCACTTTAGCTCTATCTCTAACTCAAGTCTTGTGCATTAGCATCGTCGTATCGCCATCACTTTAGCAGAACTATTATGTCGTAGAGTATCAGGGGAGGTGGTCTCGGTCCTTGTAGTCTCTGACTCTACCGGGGGGGCCTTAGCTCTATCTCTATGGACATTCTGAGGGATGCTGGGATGAGGCCTTGGATACACTTTTTGGCATTAGGATTGGTTAGTTGCGAGCCCAGTTTGTAGCCCTCGCTAACAGGGGCTTACGTGTTGGTATGGCACTATATAGCAATAAACGTAACCTTTGTTATATAATGCTCATGGGTGCATGTGAGTTGACGATAAACGTGATCTTCGGGTAACGTCACACACTCGTGTATAGAGGCGGGGTCAATAAACGTGACCTTTGGCTACCTAAACCTTTCTATTGCATACTGCAAACTTATATACCAGACCAAAGATATAAATTGATTTTGCATGCATATGTATTGTTGCATTGTTTTGGCTACTCACTGAGCCGTGATGTGTGCTCACCCCTCGACGTTGAATATTTTTAGTTGATGATGCAGGTTATACCGTTGAAGACTATATGAATGTGTCTGCATATGGGAACGTGGCAGCGATGGAAGCTGAAGCTGAAGTGGATACACACGACTCCTCCTGCGAGTGTAACTCGTGTGTATTTGATTAGATATTTTATAGGTTTCTTATTTGGATTTATTAAGAGATGTATTTGGCATTTAAATATTTATGTCTCAGTTGAAAACAGAATAATTTGCTATTAAATTAATGATATCATCTTAGTTTCTCAGTTCATGTTATTATAAGACTTCCGCTATTGTGTATTTACTCTGATTATGATTACGGATGTGTGTAAGTTTAGATAACGCGGGGATAGCCTATTTGAGATCCTGGTTGAACCGTTGGTTTATTAGCGGTTCATCACATCATTCTGAATAGTACAGAATTATTATGTGAGACAACTTGTTATCAGAGCATCTCAGGCCTTGTCCGCTAAACTAACATACATTCAAGACAATTGTAAACTGAGATAGGATAAAAGTAAAAACAGTAATACAAACACACTGTAAGCACAAGTGATGATTGAGACCAAATTTAAAAAGAGAATAATGCATCTATTAAAGGGAAAATAAGTTACATACAATGAGTGAGAGAAACAAAGCGTATATACATAACTAAAGCAGAGTACAGTCCACAACCCGGACAGTTACACTATAGTACAAGAAAATAAATACAATCATGAAGCTGGAGGTGAAGGAGGAGGCGGGGCCTCATGATCTCGGTCATAGTCCTCAGCATAGACCCTTGTCAACCAAGCCACCTGGGTCTGGGTCGTCCGAAGACTAGCTGCAAGATCGGCTACTCTCCTATCAGTCGCCCGTTGGACCGATAACAGCTCATCCACCCTCATACGCTGGGCGTCTAGCAACTCCTCCATCCTCAGATCAGATCTGCGCTGAGCCTTCCTGATCTCCTACAACAACTACATCATGTTAGAAGGTGGAAGTGAAGGACTTGCCGCATGCGAAGGACTAGCCTCAGGTACAGGGTCCGCCACAGAAGAAGTGCCAACACCAGCCTCATGTGTAGGTGAAGGCTGTGGTATCGAGTTGACATCCATATACATACGGTCATCATCATTGACAGGATCCACGCGAGCTCTAGCAGCGGCAGCAGCAGCCTCGGCATCAGCCATCTCGATACGAGTGTGAGGGCGCACCATCGCGTTCCTCTCCTCATCACTAACCTGGGCATCCCGCATCACCCGATGTGGTCACAGGTATGACTGAAACTTTTAAAGTTAAAATTACATTGAATGAGCATGTAGACTAAGTAAAGATAAATCACAGGTATTGTACCTATAAATGGCGTACCCGCCAGAGTACTCTTCGATTCCGGAGCTACTCATTCATTTATATCCCGTGTCATTTAGAAAGAAGACGAAATTACCCATCAAAACATTAGACTACAAATTACTTGTACGATCATCGATGGGGTTAGAAGTGGAACTAGAGAAAGGTTATGGACCATGACCAGTTCTCATTGGAGAGAAGACCATAGATGCAACCTTGATACAACTTGAGATGGCAGACTTTGATGTCATCTTGGGAATGGACTGGTTAGCTCGGCATTCTGAAAATCTATTATGCGCCAAATAGAAGCTAACGTTCAAAGACAAAGAAGGAGCAGAATTAAGTTTCTCGGGAACCAAACTTCCCCGGAGGCGCAAGCTCATACTTTCAGCACTAAAGGCTAAGAAGTGCCTTGAGAAGGGGGCAATCGGGTATCTAGTATCCGTGGTCGACCTAACCAAGGACGCGCCACGAATGGAAGATATTGATGTCGATGCGGGACTATCCCGACGTATTTCCGGAGGAACTACCCGGATTACCACCCGACCGAGCCACGGAGTTTGTGATAGACCTTATACCGGAGCCGCACCCGTATCAAAAGCACCCTATAGAATGGCTCCTACGGAACCGAAGGAACCGAAGGTGCAACTACAAGAACTATTGGACAAGGGTTATATTTGGCCCAAGTATATCTCCATGGGGTGCACCGGTGTTGTTCGTAAAGAAGAAGGATGGTAGCGTTCGATTATGCATCGACTATCGGGAGTTGAATAAACTGACAATCAAGAATCGATATCCACTACCTCGGATCGATGACTTGTTCGATCAGTTACAAGGAGCAAGAGTATTTTCTAAGATCGATCTTCTATCAGGCTATCATCAGCTGAAGATTAAAGAAGGTGATATTCCAAAGACAGCATTCAGGGCCAGATATGGACATTATGAATTTTTGGTTATGTCTTTCGGATTAACTAATGCACCGGCAACGTTCATGGAACTTATGAACCGAGTCTTCCACGATATGTTGGATACGTCGGTCATAGTATTTATTGATGACATACTGGTATATTCCAAGGACAAGGAAACTCATATCAAGAACCTAAGCATAGCCCTACAACGTTTAAGGAAAGATAAGCTATATGCCAAATTTTCAAAGTGCGAGTTTTGGCTAAGTGAAATCACATTCCTAGGCCATGTAGTATCCAGTTGAAGGAATCAAAGTGGACCCCCGCAAGATCGAGGCTCTCGTAAAGTGGGAAGCACCAAAGAGTGTTTCGGAAATCAGAAGTTTTCTGGGTCTAGCTGGTTATTATCGGAGATTCGTAGAAGACTATTCTCGGATTGCCGTACTTCTCACCAGTTTGACTAAAAAAGGTGAAACGTTTGTATGGACCGATAAATGCGAGAAGAGTTTCCAAACACTGAAGACCAGATTGATATCTGCCCCGATTTTGACTATTCCTATTCCAGGGCAGACCTTTACCTTATACACTGATGCGTCGGGATTGGGATTAGGATGTGTGCTTATGCAAGGAGAGCAAGTAATTGCTTATGCTTCAAGACGGTTAAAGGTACATGAGAAAAATTATCCCACTCATGATCCGGAGCTAGCGGCAAGTAGTACATGCTTGTCAAGATATGAAGACATTACCTATACGGAGAGAAATTTCAGATTAAGTCGGACCATAAAAGTCTTACTTATTTATTTAATCAGAAGGAGTTGAATATGAGACAACGAAGATGGCTGCAACTATTGAAAGACTATGATTGTGATATCCAGTATCATCCGGGAAAAGCGAACGTAGTAGCGGATGCATTAAGTAGAAAACCAATGATAAAATCTCAAGGAGAAGTTAGCACGACCGCAGCAATGTGTACCACCGGAATAGTATTCAATCACGGCAACGAGCAGTATGTGATAGATACAACGGATGAATCAGCCAACCAAGGGTTTATTCATCGGTTTTCGAATATGTTCGCGGCATTGAAGATTATACCGGATATAATGGATGAAGTGAAGACAGCTATCAAAGCAGATCCTTATCTGAGAACAGTACAAGAAGATATTGAGAAAGGTAGGACTAACCCTGAGTTCACCTTGGACGACGAGGAAGTATTGAAATACAAAGGAAGAATATGTGTACCTGAAACAGAAAGTATGGACATTAGACACCGACTGATGAAAGAAACCCATATCACCATCTATTCGATACATCCTGGAAGTACAAAAATGTATCATGATCTGAAGAAACAATATTGGTGGAGGGGAATGAAAGCAGATGTAGCCAAGTTCGTGTCTCAATGCCTAAATTGTCCGAATGTAAAGGCTGAACGACAAAGACCCGCAGGACTGTTACAGCCATTACCAAAACCAGCATGGAAATGAGACTGTATCACTATGGACTTCGTCACGGGACTACCATTGACTCCTCGAGTAGTTGACGTAGTTTGGGTGATTGTGGACCGTCTGACTAAAACAGCTCAATTCATACCTATACGACCTCAGTATACACTGGAAAGATTAGCGAAGCTGTATGTGGATAATATTGTTCGATTACATGGTGTTCCAGAAAGCATTGTGTCGGATAGAGATCCACGATTTACGTCCAAGTTTTGGGAAGGATTGCAAAAGGCTATGGGTACAACGCTAAAGTTCAGCACTGCATTCCACCCACAGATAGATGGACAGTCGGAGCGTACAATTCAGATTCTAAAAGATATGCTACGAGCATGTGTGATTGATTTTAAAGGATCATGGGACGAAAAGTTACCACTGATCGAGTTCGCTTATAACAATAGCTATCAGGATACTATACAGATGTCACCTTATGAAGCACTGTATGGCAGGAAGTGTCGAACTCCCTTGTTTTGGAATGAAGTTGGAGAACGTAGTATTGTTGGACCAGAATTTATTGAAGAGACTTGTCGAGTGGTCGACATTTTCAAGGAAAGAGTGAGAACAGCTCAGAACCGTCAGAAGAAATATGCTGATACTCGACGAAGAGATCTAGAGTTCGCTGTAGGTGATAAAGTATTTTTGAAGGTATCGCCTATGAGAGGATTGAAGAGGTTCGGGCAGAAAGGGAAATTAAGTCCATGATATGTCGGGCCATATGAAATTCTCGCTAAGCGTGGAAAAGTAGCTTATCAGTTAGCACTACCACCATCTATGTCAAGTGTGCATGATGTATTTCACATTTCCTTATTGAAGAAGTATGTCAAGGATCCAACGCATGTTTTGACAGTAGATTTGCCGAAATTGACTGATGATTTGAAATTTGAAGTAACACCAACAGAGATCACTAGTCGAAAGGTTCAACGTCTACGCAACAAAGATATCTACTATGTTAAGGTCACATGAAAAAGTAGAGATATGAAAGAAATTACATGGGAAGAAGAAAATGCTAGGCGGAAGCAATACCCACACTTATGTGATTCAGAAGGTACGTACAATTTTGAGGATAAAATTTTTATAAGTTGGGGGGAGTTGTAAGACCCGTGTCAATCTAACCCGGTCTTACCACCTTGAACCAGGTTTACCCATCATGGTCGAGTCAAATGGACCAAGGGCGTGAAGGAGATCGAGATCCCAGGTATCAAATCGACCCAAAAACACTTAAAATAGGGGAAGGGTCGCATACCCAGCTAAGCAGGGTCGGACCTCCCAAAGCAGAAAGTCAGACCCTCAATTTTGAAGGGAGGGTCGGACAGCTTAAGACCCTAGGGTCGACGGGATCATCAACCCTCCCATCGACCCTCGGATTCTACCGAATATAGAAATTAGGAAATTTCTAAATTTTTGATTGGGATTCTTTCCTAATCTCAGAGGGACTAATTTAGGATGTTCCTAATCTATTTAAAGGACGTCCCTAATCCACTTTCACTCCTTTCACAACCTTAATTGAATTGAGAGAAAGAGAGGAGAAGGAAAAGAGGAAGAAGAAAGGCAAGGAAGAGAACTTAGCAAAAAAGGAGAAGAATTTCGAGAGAAAAGTAATCTTCTCAGGTATGGATACTAATTCCATGAGATTCTACAGACCTTAGGTTAGTTAATGTTGAGAGTGTGATTTCGGAGAAACCCAAACCATCAATCTATGGTTAGGTTTTCATGGAAAACCATAGGAAAGTGCATGAAAGCTATCTAAGTGGGTTATACAAGGTTTCAGACCATGGAATGAATGTAGAATGGAATGTAGGAGCAAGCCATAGGATTCTAAACACGAAGAATGAATTAAAAATGGGAATTGGACCAAAGTGCACCGAGGGTCGCACCGAGGGTCGATGACCATCCGACCCTAGGTGTTCCTGACCATCGACCCTCAGTGTTCGGGCAGTTCAGAGTTAAGGGAGGGTCGCACCCAGGGTCGATCCTGACTCCGACCCTACCTCCGACCCTCAGTTAACAGAATAGTTTTTAAATTCAGAATTAATTCTAATTAAATTTTATCGACTTTGTTAGGTCTTCTAGCAATATAGTAACACTGTAAAGGTGATTCTAAAGCTTGGAAAAACATCTTATAGCAAGCTAAGGTGAGGAACCATAACTCCAAACTAAATTGGTTAATAACAAACTGTTTTCTATTTCTTGAGTCCTATACCATGCTTGATTCTATGCGAATATGTTTGTAATGTGCATACAACATGCCATCCAATATTTATATTACTTGTTCATGCATATTTACTTTATTGTTTATAACATGATGATGATGATGATGATAGGAATAGGCATGTGCTTGTATGTGTGTGGTTGATGTACTTGATGCGAGCGAGTATCTGGGGATGTGTGATGAGAACGTCAATAAACGTTAACCTTTGGCGGGTCTCAGCACTTTAGCTCTATCTCTAACTCAAGCCTTGTGCATTAGCATCGTCGTATCGCCATTACTTTAGCAGAACTATTATGTCGTAGAGTATCAGGGGAGGTGGTCTCGGTCCTTGTAGTCTCTGACTCTACCGGGGGGCCTTAGCTCTATCTCTATGGACATTCTGAGGGATGCTGGGATGAGGCCTTGGATACACTTTTTGGCATTAGGATTGGTTAGTTGCGAGCCCAGTTTGTAGCCCTCGCTAACAGGGGCTTACGTGTTGGTATGGCACTATATAGCAATAAACGTAACCTTTGTTATATAATGCTCATGGGTGCATGTGAGTTGACGATAAACGTGATCTTCGGGTAACGTCACACACTCGTGTATAGAGGCGGGGTCAATAAACGTGACCTTTGGCTACCTAAACCTTTCTATTGCATACTGCAAACTTATATACCAGACCAAAGATATAAATTGATTTTGCATGCATATGTATTGTTGCATTGTTTTGGCTACTCACTGAGCCGTGATGTGTGCTCACCCCTCGACGTTGAATATTTTTAGTTGATGATGCAAGGTTAACCCGTTGAAGACTATATGAATGTGTCTGCATATGGGAACGTGGCAGCGATGGAAGCTGAAGCTGAAGTGGATACACACGACTCCTCCTGCGAGTGTAACTCGTGTGTATTTGATTAGATATTTTATAGGTTTCTTATTTGGATTTATTAAGAGATGTATTTGGCATTTAAATATTTATGTCTCAGTTGAAAACAGAATAATTTGCTATTAAATTAATGATATCATCTTAGTTTCTCAGTTCATGTTATTATAAGACTTCCGCTATTGTGTATTTACTCTGATTATGATTACGGATGTGTGTAAGTTTAGATAACGCGGGGATAGCCTATTTGAGATCCTGGTTGAACCGTTGGTTTATTAGCGGTTCATCACATCATTCTGAATAGTACAGAATTATTATGTGAGACAACTTGTTATCAGAGCATCTCAGGCCTTGTCCGCTAAACTAACATACATTCAAGACAATTGTAAAGCGAGATAGGATAAAAGTAAAAACAGTAATACAAACACTTTGTAAGCACAAGTGATGATTGAGACCAAATTTAAAAAGAGAATAATGCATCTATTAAAGGGAAAATAAGTTACATACAATGAGTGAGAGAAACAAAGCGTATATACATAACTAAAGCAGAGTACAGTCCACAACCCGGACAGTTACACTGTAGTACAAGAAAATAAATACAATCATGAAGCTGGAGGTGAAGGAGGAGGCGGGGCCTCATGATCTCGGTCATAGTCCTCAGCATAGACCCTTGTCAACCAAGCCACCTGGGTCTGGGTCGTCCGAAGACTAGCTGCAAGATCGGCTACTCTCCTATCAGTCGCCCGTTGGACCGATAACAGCTCATCCACCCTCATACGCTGGGCGTCTAGCAACTCCTCCATCCTCAGATCAGATCTGCGCTGAGCCTTCCTGATCTCCTACAACAACTACATCATGTTAGAAGGTGGAAGTGAAGGACTTGCCGCATGCGAAGGACTAGCCTCAGGTACAGGGTCCGCCACAGAAGAAGTGCCAACACCAGCCTCATGTGTAGGTGAAGGCTGTGGTATCGAGTTGACATCCATATACATACGGTCATCATCATTGACAGGATCCACGCGAGCTCTAGCGGCGGCAAGAGCAGCCTCGGCATCAGCCATCTCGATACGAGTGTGAGGGCGCACCATCGCGTTCCTCTCCTCATCACTAACCTGGGCATCCCGCATCACCCGATGTGGTCACAGGTATGACTGAAACTTTTAAAGTTAAAATTACATTGAATGAGCATGTAGACTAAGTAAAGATAAATCACAGGTATTGTACCTATAAATGGCGTACCCGCCAGAGTACTCTTCGATTCTGGAGCTACTCATTCATTTATATCTGTGTCATTTAGAAAGAAGACGAAATTACCCATCAAAACATTAGACTACAAATTACTTGTACGATCATCGATGGGGTTAGAAGTGGAACTAGAGAAAGGTTATGGACCATGACCAGTTCTCATTGGAGAGAAGACCATAGATGCAACCTTGATACAACTTGAGATGGCAGACTTTGATGTCATCTTGGGAATGGACTGGTTAGCTCGGCATTCTAAAAATCTATTATGCGCCAAATAGAAGCTAACGTTCAAAGACAAAGAAGGAGCAGAATTAAGTTTCTCGGGAACCAAACTTCCCCGGAGGCGCAAGCTCATACTTTCAGCACTAAAGGCTAAGAAGTGCCTTGAGAAGGGGGCAATCGGGTATCTAGTATCCGTGGTCGACCTAACCAAGGACGCGCCACGAATGGAAGATATTGATGTCGTACGGGACTATCCTGACGTATTTCCAGAGGAACTACCCGGATTACCACCCGACCGAGCCACGGAGTTTGTGATAGACCTTATACCTGGAGCCGCACCCGTATCAAAAGCACCCTATAGAATGGCTCCTACGGAACTGAAGGAACTGAAGGTGCAACTACAAGAACTATTGGACAAGGGTTATATTTGGCCCAGTATATCTCCATGGGGTGCACCGGTGTTGTTCGTAAAGAAGAAGGATGGTAGCGTTCGATTATGCATCGACTATCGGGAGTTGAATAAACTGACAATCAAGAATCGATATCCACTACCTCGGATCGATGACTTGTTCGATCAGTTACAAGGAGCAAGAGTATTTTCTAAGATCGATCTTCTATCAGGCTATCATCAGCTGAAGATTAAAGAAGGTGATATTCCAAAGACAGCATTCAGGGCCAGATATGGACATTATGAATTTTTGGTTATGTCTTTCGGATTAACTAATGCACCGGCAACGTTCATGGAACTTATGAACCGAGTCTTCCACGATATGTTGGATACGTCGGTCATAGTATTTATTGATGACATACTGGTATATTCCAAGGACAAGGAAACTCATATCAAGAACCTAAGCATAGCCCTACAACGTTTAAGGAAAGATAAGCTATATGCCAAATTTTCAAAGTGCGAGTTTTGGCTAAGTGAAATCACATTCCTAGGCCATGTAGTATCCGCTGAAGGAATCAAAGTGGACCCCCGCAAGATCGAGGCTACTGTAAAGTGGGAAGCACCAAAGAGTGTTTCGGAAATCAGAAGTTTTCTGGGTCTAGCTGGTTATTATCGGAGATTCGTAGAAGACTATTCTCGGATTGCCGTACTTCTCACCAGTTTGACTAAAAAAGGTGAAAAGTTTGTATGGACCGATAAATGCGAGAAGAGTTTCCAAACACTGAAGACCAGATTGATATCTGCCCCGATTTTGACTATTCCTATTCCAGGGCAGACCTTTACCTTATACACTGATGCGTCGGGATTGGGATTAGGATGTGTGCTTATGCAAGGAGAGCAAGTAATTGCTTATGCTTCAAGACAGTTAAAGGTACATGAGAAAAATTATCCCACTCATGATCTGGAGCTAGCGGCAGTAGTACATGCTGTCAAGATATGAAGACATTACCTATACGGAGAGAAATTTCAGATTAAGTCGGACCATAAAAGTCTTACTTATTTATTTAATCAGAAGGAGTTGAATATGAGACAACGAAGATGGCTGCAACTATTGAAAGACTATGATTGTGATATCCAGTATCATCCGGGAAAAGCGAACGTAGTAGCGGATGCATTAAGTAGAAAACCAATGATAAAATCTCAAGGAGAAGTTAGCACGACCGCAGCAATGTGTACCACCGGAATAGTATTCAATCACGGCAACGAGCAGTATGCGATAGATACAACGGATGAATCAGCCAACCAAGGGTTTATTCATCGGTTTTCGAATATGTTCGCGGCATTGAAGATTATACCGGATATAATGGATGAAGTGAAGACAGCTATCAAAGCAGATCCTTATCTGAGAACAGTACAAGAAGATATTGAGAAAGGTAGGACTAACCCTGAGTTCACCTTGGACGACGAGGAAGTATTGAAATACAAAGGAAGAATATGTGTACCTGAAACAGAAAGTATGGACATTAGACACCGACTGATGAAAGAAACCCATATCACCATCTATTCGATACGTCCTGGAAGTACAAAAATGTATCATGATCTGAAGAAACAATATTGGTGGAGGGGAATGAAAGCGGATGTAGCCAAGTTCGTGTCTCAATGCCTAAATTGTCCGAATGTAAAGGTTGAACGACAAAGACCCAGGGATCATTTACAGCCATTACCAAAACCAGCATGGAAATGAGACTGTATCACTATGGACTTCGTCACGGGACTACCATTGACTCCTCGAGTAGTTGACGTAGTTTGGGTGATTGTGGACCGTCTGACTAAAACAGCTCAATTCATACCTATACGACCTCAGTATACACTGGAAAGATTAGCAAGGCGTATGTGGATAATATTGTTCGATTACATGGTGTTCCGAAAGCATTGTGTCGGATAGAGATCCACGATTTACGCCCAAGTTTTGGGAAGGATTGCAAAAGGCTATGGGTACAACGCTAAAGTTCAAGACTCGCATTCCACCCACAGATAGATGGACAGTCGGAGCGTACAATTCAGATTCTAAAAGATATGCTACGAGCATGTGTGATTGATTTTAAAGGATCATGGGACGAAAAGTTACCACTGATCGAGTTCGCTTATAACAATAGCTATCAGGATACTATACAGATGTCACCTTATGAAGCACTGTATGGCAGGAAGTGTCGAACTCCCTTGTTTTGGAATGAAGTTGGAGAACGTAGTATTGTTGGACCAGAATTTATTGAAGAGACTTGTCGAGTGGTCGACATTTTCAAGGAAAGAGTGAGAACAGCTCAGAACCGTCAGAAGAAATATGCTGATACTCGACGAAGAGATCTAGAGTTCGCTGTAGGTGATAAAGTATTTTTGAAGGTATCGCCTATGAGAGGATTGAAGAGGTTCGGGCAGAAAGGGAAATTAAGTCCATGATATGTCGGGACATATGAAATTCTCGCTAAGCGTGGAAAAGTAGCTTATCAGTTAGCACTACCACCATCTATGTCAAGTGTGCATGATGTATTTCACATTTCCTTATTGAAGAAGTATGTCAAGGATCCAACGCATGTTTTGATAGTAGATTTGCCGAAATTGACTGATGATTTGAAATTTGAAGTAACACCAACAGAGATCACTAGTCGAAAGGTTCAACGTCTACGCAACAAAGATATCTACTATGTTAAGGTCACATGAAAAAGTAGAGATATGAAAGAAATTACATGGGAAGAAGAAAATGCTAGGCGGAAGCAATACCCACACTTATGTGATTCAGAAGGTACGTACAATTTTGAGGATAAAATTTTTATAAGTTGGGGGGAGTTGTAAGACCCGTGTCAATCTAACCCGGTCTTACCACCTTGAACCAGGTTTACCCATCATGGTCGAGTCAAATGGACCAAGGGCGTGAAGGAGATCGAGATCCCAGGTATCAAATCGACCCAAAAACACTTAAAATAGGGGAAGGGTCGCATACCCAGCTAAGCAGGGTCGGACCTCCCAAAGCAGAAAGTCAGACCCTCAATTTTGAAGGGAGGGTCGGACAGCTTAAGACCCTAGGGTCGACAGGATCATCAACCCTCCCATCGACCCTCGGATTCTACCGAATATAGAAATTAGGAAATTTCTAAATTTTTGATTGGGATTCTTTCCTAATCTCAGAGGGACTAATTTAGGATGTTCCTAATCTATTTAAAGGACGTCCCTAATCCACTTTCACTCCTTTCACAACCTTAATTGAATTGAGAGAAAGAGAGGAGAAGGAAAAGAGGAAGAAGAAAGGCAAGGAAGAGAACTTAGCAAAAAGGAGAAGAATTTCAGAGAAAAAGTAATCTTCTCAGGTATGGATACTAATTCCATGAGTTTCTACAGACCTTAGGTTAGTTAATGTTGAGAGTGTGATTTCGGAGAAACCCAAACCATCAATCTATGGTTAGGTTTTCATGGAAAACCATAGGAAAGTGCATGAAAGCTATCTAAGTGGGTTATACAAGGTTTCAGACCATGGAATGAATGTAGAATGGAATGTAGGAGCAAGCCATAGGATTCTAAACACGAAGAATGAATTAAAAATGGGAATTGGACCAAAGTGCACCGAGGGTCGCACCGAGGGTCGATGACCATCCGACCCTAGGTGTTCCTGACCATCGACCCTCAGTGTTCTGGCAGTTCAGAGTTAAGGGAGGGTCGCACCCAGGGTCGATCCTGACTCCGACCCTACCTCCGACCCTCAGTTAACAGAATAGTTTTTAAATTCAGAATTAATTCTAATTAAATTTTATCGACTTTGTTAGGTCTTCTAGCAATATAGTAACACTGTAAAGGTGATTCTAAAGCTTGGAAAAACATCTTATAGCAAGCTAAGGTGAGGAACCATAACTCCAAACTAAATTGGTTAATAACAAACTGTTGTCTATTTCTTGAGTCCTATACCATGCTTGATTCTATGCGAATATGTTTGTAATGTGCATACAACATGCCATCCAATATTTATATTACTTGTTCATGCATATTTACTTTATTGTTTATAACATGATGATGATGATGATGATAGGAATAGGCATGTGCTTGTATGTGTGTGGTTGATGTACTTGATGCGAGCGAGTATCTGGGGATGTGTGATGAGAACGTCAATAAACGTTAACCTTTGGCGGGTCTCAGCACTTTAGCTCTATCTCTAACTCAAGCCTTGTGCATTAGCATCGTTGTATCGCCATTACTTTAGCAGAACTATTATGTCGTAGAGTATCAGGGGAGGTGGTCTCGGTCCTTGTAGTCTCTGACTCTACCGGGGGGCCTTAGCTCTATCTCTATGGACATTCTGAGGGATGCTGGGATGAGGCCTTGGATACACTTTTTGGCATTAGGATTGGTTAGTTGCGAGCCCAGTTTGTAGCCCTCGCTAACAGGGGCTTACGTGTTGGTATGGCACTATATAGCAATAAACGTAACCTTTGTTATATAATGCTCATGGGTGCATGTGAGTTGACGATAAACGTGATCTTCGGGTAACGTCACACACTCGTGTATAGAGGCGGGGTCAATAAATGCGACCTTTGGCTACCTAAACCTTTCTATTGCATACTGCAAACTTATATACCAGACCAAAGATATAAATTGATTTTGCATGGATATGTATTGTTGCATTGTTTTGGCTACTCATTGAGCCGTGATGTGTGCTCACCCCTCGACGTAGAATATTTTTAGTTGATGATGCAGGTTATACCGTTGAAGACTATATGAATGCGTCTGCGTACGAGAACGTGGCAGCGATGGAAGCTGAAGCTGAAGTGGATACACACGACTCCTCCTGCGAGTGCAACTCGTGTGTATTTGATTAGATATTTTATAGGTTTCTTATTTGGATTTATTAAGACATGTATTTGGTATTTAAATATTTATGTCTCAGTTGAAAACAGAATAATTTGCTATTAAATTAATGATATCATCTTAGTTTCTCAGTTCATGTTATTATAAGACTTCCGCTATTGTGTATTTACTCTGATTATGATTACGGATGTGTGTAAGTTTAGATAACACGGGGATAGCCTATTTGAGATCCTGATTGAATCGTTGGTTTATTAGCGGTTCATCACATCATTCTGAATAGTGCAGAATTGGGGTGTGACAACCCTAGTGGCTAATTGAATTCAGATGCATGGAATTCTTTTTAATTCCTACATAAATTAGAACTTGAACCACTATTGATGGTTGGCTAATGGAATTCTTCTTAGTTCCAACATGAATTAGAACCCTAACCAAAGTTGATGTCGGATAAGCCTAGTGGCTAATTGAATTTAGATGAATGGAACTTTTCCTAGTTCCGACATGAATCAGAACCCTAACCAAAGTTGATGGTTGGATAAGCCTAGTGGCTAATTGAATTTAGATGAATGAAACTTTTCCTAGTTGCGACATGAATCAGAACCCTAACCAAAGTTGATGGTTGGATAAACCTAGTGGATAATTGAATTCAGATGAATGAAACTTTTCTTAGTTCCAACATGAACGGGAACCTAAACAGGAGGTGAAGGGTGAAAAATCCTAAGGGCCGAATGCCTTCGCCATTTTAACATGATCTGGGAGTGATGATTGAACCTGCCTAAGGGTTAAACCTTTCTTCAGTTCTGAGATGAACCAGAAATGGTGGTTGAATCTGGGGCTGAATATTTCTTTGATTCTCAGATGAACTGGATGTGATTGAATCTGCCTAGGGGCTGAATCTTTCCTTAATTATGGATGAATCGAAATGTTGATTGGACCTACCTAGGGGCTGAAACTTTCTTTAGTTCTGAGATGAACCAGAAATGGTTGTTGAATCTGGGGCTGAGTGTTTCTTTGATTCTGAGATGAACTGGATGTGATTAAATTTACCTAGGGGCTGAATCTTTCTTTCATTCTAGATGAACAGAAATGATGATTGGACCTGCCTAGGGGCTGAAACTTTCCTTAATTCTAAGGTGCGTAGGGAACAATGATTAGATTTTCCTAGGGCCTGAATCTTTCTTTAATTCAAAGGTGAATAGGGAACAATAATTGGATTTTCCTAGGGGCTAGATCTTTCCTAAATTCTGAGGTAAATCGAGAACGGTGATTGGATTTGCCTAGGGGTTGAATCTCTACTTAATTCAAAGGTGAATGGAGAATGGAGATTTGATTTGCCTAGGGATTAAATCTCTCCTTAATTCAGAGGTGAATGGAGAATGGAGATTTGATTTGCCTAGGGGCTGAATCTTTCCTTAATTCAGAGATGAATCGAGAATTATGATTGAATTTTCCTAGGGGTTGGATCTTTCCTTATTTCAGAGATGAATCGAGAACTATGATTGGATTTGCCTAGGGGCTGGATCTTTCCTTATTTCAAAGGTAAATGGAGAATGGTGATTTGATTTGCCTAGGGACTAATTCTTTCCTTAATTCTGAGGTGCATTGAGTACTATGATTGGATTTGCCTAGGGGCTGAATCTTTCCTTAATTCAGAGATGAATTGAGAACTATGATTGGGTTTGCCTAGGGGCTAAATCTTTCCTTAATTCAGAGATGAATCGGGAACTATGATTGGATTTTCCTAGGGGCTGAATCTTTCCTTAATTCGGAGGTACATTGAGAACTATAATTGGATTTGCCTAGGGGCTGAATCTTTCCTTAATTATGAGATGAACTGAATATGATATTTGAGAAAGCCCAAGGACTAACTGTACAGGAATATTGTAAACTTTTTCAGGTATAGGTGCTTGTCGCTGCCTAAACTGAATGCTCTATTGGACCAGATTGGCTGAGTTACTGATTTTGTTCCCAAATCTGGTTGCCTCCTTTCTTACAAAATTTGATGTTCAATCAAGATCTAGATTCATGACTTCCATTGATTCATTTAGAAAGATAACATGGATGGATCTCAAGGTGGGAGATCAAGACAATTCCCTAGTTGTAGGGGCCTCTCACCCTAAAAGGGTGGATATGGTTGCAGATTAATTCTCTTTTCCAAAGGCATTGAAACCCAATGGAGAAATAGGGTGATTCTAGACATCTAAAGGAGTAGAAGAAGTCACATGCACAATCAAGGATGACTCAACCAAACAAGAGTTAGCTCCTTCATAATGGTGATCGGGTAAACATTATCCAAGTCAATTTAATTGAATTTGATTAAGCCATGTATTCAGTCTTGGGACCTGATGATTCCAAAATGGATAATCAGTGGTACCAAGGTCTGGCCAATTGGATTACCAAATTCGATGAAATTGAAATGGATATATTAATTAGTTGTCCTTATTAGGGATGGTTAGCAAAAGGGGTTCATAGATGAACAAACTAGTAGATATCTTCTTGACCATGGTATCTATGTCATAACAGAGATTTTCTATTCGTTTTTTCGAAATCGACGTGTTAACAATGAGAGATTCGACACATCGAGCTTACTTAATGGAGGGTGTATTGTGACCATCTACTATGATGTAGAACCGGTGTATACATACCTCACACTCCCAATGGGGAAAAGTTCAAGATACTCATCGTGTAGATTCTAACATGTTGACCAATAGAGGACAAAAAAGGACAGAACTTCGATGTCTCAAACATGGATGTCATGGTTAAGCCAATTTTACTGGGTCGGTTTAGGGATGAACAAAAAATAACAATCATTGGGCTACAATCTGGGTTAGGAAAGAAAAAGCCACCTTGACAAGGATGGGGTAACCTATCACCGAATGCACGATGAATAATGGGCCCCCAATCCCTTTATATACTATGTTGCAAGGATCCAAGCGACATGGAGTAGCATAACACATTCTCAGGCAGACCCAAGAAATGCTCGTTAGAGGCTGCTCGCCGATCGTGGTCTCACAAAGTGTAGGCCAAGGTTATGTGTTTCGCCTAGCAGGCTGCCCCATATGCATGGGACCTGGTTCGACAACTCGCACGAATGTGTGACTGAACCCATTGCCCATAAAGCAATATTATACAAGGATAAATATAGTATTCTAAAAGCAAGCATCCAATTTACACAAGGAAAGTTTTCATTTAGGAGTCCGACGTTTATATCTCCAGTGGAGTCACCACTGTGAGGATAATGATTGAAATCTTAGAAGTTGCCACCTTTTAGGTCTAGGACCATGAAAAATGTGAAATCTCACACTAAGGTAAGACTTCGATTGACTCATGACCCTTAGATTGGATTTCTGGTCCATCATAGATTCGGTAAGCGTCAGGTTACGGTTATGGGAAGGGGTTAGGCACCCAAACCGCCCGATCGAAATCGATCTCCTATGCTTTTCCTTTGCTAGACTTTATCTCTTAAATCGAACCAAACCAAATGGTTTGATATTATTGAACCGAATCTGTATCCATTAGATTGCCTAGGTATTATGGAATTATTTCAAAAATCAGGTTCACCATCGTAGTTCAGGTGTGATTAAAGTTTATGATTGTGATTTATGCTTGTGCATGATTAAGTTCTTTGTTCAAGTTAAAGTTTATGCTTGAATGGATGAGAAACCCTATGGGTTAGGATATGAATAGTCCTAGTGGATCTAAGAATAATCCAATCTGGGTCAAAATATGGATAATCCATTATGGGTTGAAATGTGGATAACCCTATCTGGGTCGAAATATGGATAACCCTATTTGGGTCAAAATGTGGGTGGATATCCTAGTGGATCTATGGATAGTCCGAGTGGACTAAGGTGTGGATAAATATCCTAGTGGATCTATGGATAGTCCAAGTGGACTAAGGTTTGGATCCGAATTTGGGATTCTCCCAAATGGCCTACATATCCTAGGGTTTGACCTAGGAATCAGAATCCACGTAGTTCGGGCTGGATAACCCTATTCTGGGTCAAAATGGGGGTAAATATCCAAATGGATCTATGGATAGTCCGAGTGGACTAAAATGTAGATACGAATTTGGGTTTCTCCCAAATAGCTACATATCCTAGGGTTTGCCCTAGGAATCAGAATCCGTGTAGTTCGGGCTTCTGGGTGGATAACCCTATTTGGGTCAAAATGTGGATAATCCATTCTGGGTTTAGGGTTGAGAACCTATTCTAGGTTTAGGGTTGAGAACCTATTCTAGGTTTAGGGTTTACCAAGGGGTAAAATCATCCTGAATAACCCTTTTTATCCTGAATTTTATATTTTTAAAGGTTTGGCAAAGCATTCTCTTTCTTTATTAAGATTTTTATTATTTCCATTATGCCCTTCCCAAAAATGTGGGTGCCTAAATGCACGTCCCCACACCTAATATGTTTGCTAGGCGTACAGATATGGCAGTTCAACTAGGCTGCAGCATAAATTAAATTATTGCCAAAAAAAGAATATTGTAAGCATGGCATGTATGATATTTATGGTAACTATCATATCATATAGTAAGATTATGAAAATCTCCTTAATATGGCATGTATTGCACATAAGCAAGAACCTAATATGGTAAGATCTAATATGGCAAGATCTAATTTGGCAAGATCTAAGCATGGCAAGATCTAATATGCAAGATCTAATATGCATCTATATATAAATATGGTAAGTACAAATCATAGAATGCATATATGACATGAATTTTTCAAAAAAAAATGAAAGATCTTATATGCTATTTTCTTAGCATAGTAAGACTTAAAAAAATTAAGATTTTGCTAAAATATGGTAAAAAATTATTAATTCTACCAAAAATAGCAACACATGGAATGTGGCAAACATGGTATGCACAAATCCAAACAAAGCATATGAATGCTCCAAATATAGTCATTTATCTAAATATGGCAGAATTCATTTAGACAATCATTGATGTTATAATGAATGAGACATCAATGAAACTTTTATTTTGAAAAGTGCAAAATTATCAAAACAAACATATGTTCAATGTTCTTTCAAAAATTGTAATTTTTATGAAGAAATTTGGGAAGATTAATGACACAAAACTGTGAAAATTGTGACATAAGGTTCTAGATAATAGACAAAACTATGAACAATATTCAGATTTGTCACATTATACAAGAATGACCATAAGTAGGTCTTTCAAAACTCAAATCAAGCTCAACATTTTTTCATAGAAAGATGACTTAATATATTATATTTCATATGAAGGATTTGAATCCCAACAGAAAGCAAAAACAGGTTAGAGATATGCCCTAAGACCGAACATGTGCACTGATCAAATCTGTTCTAGATTTTTGACCAGTTGCACCATAAATTCAAAATAAAATTTTATTCTTAATAAAAATTAAATACAGATATGTCTATGTAGATAGATGTCTGATCTAAAATTTCATGAAGAAAAACAAGTTAAAACAATATATTTTCTTTGTGAAAAATGAGTCTTTTCAATCATGCAAATCAGTACGTCATGACAGATTCAAAATCAGAGCACTATGTACTTAAAAATTGATATCAATTCATCAAAAAATGAAAAAAATATGAAACCAGTGCCATTGTTTAGGAGACTGTCATGTATAAAAAGTTCATGTTAAGTGGAGTCTCTGATTATGACCATATGGCCTTTGTTTAGAGAATTGGAGGATTGCATTACATCTGGGAAAATTAGCAATGTCAAAGACAAATTTTTTGATATATTTCTCCACTTCCAAATGGACCGAAATTTTTAGGGTAGTCTTCTAACATATCAGAGAGACTCCCATAAAAGGTTTGGCTTCAAAATCTTTGAAAAAATACATATGATGTTCATCCTAAGTTTGAACCCTAAATCTAGAATTTTCAGATCAGAAAACCACTTTATGAAATTTGCAAAAAACATTAAACATCATTGTATATCATTAAAAAATTCATCATTGAATAGCTTCGACAAATTATCATTCATGAAAAATATTAGACATAGGCCTCCTAACATTAACAAGCATGTAATAGAGCATTCATGATTGAGATTTCATAGAAATTAGTCTTTTTCAAGCAAAATTGGCATTCGAGCATTCTAACAGCCTCTAAATTTGTTTAGAGTACTAACCTTGTGCTCAAATCAAGAAAAACTATCAATGAAGGGTTATTGGAGGTTGCATCAACCCCCTTTGAATCTGAATCCTCTTTTTCCTCACTTCTGCTTCTCTCTCTCTTCTCTTTTCCTCTTTTCTTCTTCTCTTTTCTTTCTTTTCTCTTTTCTTCTCTCTTTCTTTCTCCCTCTCTCTCATTTTCTCTCTCTCACTCACGTTTTCCTCTCCCTCACCCACGTTTTCTTTTCTCTATGGTCTTAAAAAGCCCCTCTCCTCTCTCTTCTCTTGCCTATTTATACTTTTTCTCTCCTCTTCTAGAAGATCCTTCTTTCCTTTCTTCTTTTTTTTAGAAAATCTTTTTTTCTTCCTTTTTATTCTTTCTTTTCTTCTTTTCCTTCTTTTTTCTCTTCTCCCTCTCTATTCCTCACGTTCTCTATCTCTCCCTCTTCTAAAAAATCCTCTCATTCTCTTTCTTTCTTCTCTCTTCCTTCCTTTTTTTTTTTTTCTTCTAGAAAATCTTTTTTTTTTCATTTTTTCTTCATTCCTTTCTTTTCTTCCTTCCCACATTTTTTTCTTCTTCCTTTCTTTCCTTTTCCCCCTTCTTCTTCTAGAAAACCCCTTCTCTCTTTCCTTTCTCTCCTTCATTCTTCTAGAGAAATCCTTTTCTCTTTCCTTTCTTTCTTCTTTCCTTTTCTTCTTCCTTCTTTTCCTTCCTTTTTTCTTTTCTCCCTCCCTTTTCATTTTTTCTTTCTTAGAAAACATTTCCTTTTTTTCTTTTTGTCCTTTTTTCTTTTTTTCTTTCCTTTTTTATTTCTTTCCTTTTTTTTTCTTTCTCCCTCCCTTTTCACGTGAAGGGGAATCTTTTCCCCCTTTTTTTCTTTTCTTTTTTTCTTTTATTTCTCTCTCTTTCCTTTTTTACTTTCTCCCATTCTCTTTCCTATAGCCTCTCTTTTCTCTCTCTTTCCACGGCCTCACTTTCCTCTCTCTTTCATAACATATATGTATACCAAATTCCTTCCATTTTTATCAATAGGATTTAGAGATGAGACCTAAATTCCTACCATTTTTGTCAATAGGGTTTAGGGATGAGACCTAAATTCCTAACATTTTTATTTGGGATGTGTACCAAATTCTTTCAATTTTTATCAATAGGATCTAGGGATGAGACCTAAATTCCTATCATTCAGATTGTTTTTATTTTTTATCAATAGGATATAGGGATGAGACCTAAATTCCTACCATTTTTATTGTTTTCATTTTTGTTAATAGGATCTAGGGATGAGACATAAATTCCTACCTTTTTTATTATTTCCATTTTTGTCAATAGGATATAGGGATGAGACCTAAATTCCTATCATTTTTATTGTTTCGATTTTTGTCAATAGGATCTAGGGATGAGACTAAATTCCTACTATTCTTATTGTTTCCATTTTTGTCAATAGGATCTAGGGATGAGACCTAAATTCCTATAATTTTTATTTTTTCCATTTTTATCAATAAGATCTATGGATGAAACTTGAATTCCTACCATTTTTATTTTTTCCATTTTTATCAATAGGATTTAGGGATGAGACCTAAATTCCTACCATTTTTATTGTTTCCATTTTTAGGTTTCTAGGGTTTCCTATCCCTTTTACATTGTGATTTTCATTTTTTTGGGTTTCCTACTCTAATTGCTATTTTTCCAACTTATCTCTTTCCAAGACAAATATGGTAGGTGAAAGCATTCCAACTATAACAGTGATAGTATTCCACTTATAGCAGTGTGCATCCAAACATGGCAATAAGCATCTAAGTATGGCAATAAGCATGTGGCAGACAGATGTAGCAATAAGCATGTGTAGCAGATAGATGTAGCAATAAGCATGCGTAGCAGAAAAGTGTAGCAATGAGCATGGGTAGTAGATAGATGTAGCAATAAGCATTCCAAACATAACAAGTGAACATCTAAAAAACATAGAAATATGTGATTATGTGAGTTGTCAATCACATGGTGACGATGTTGATGATGGTGATGACGATTAGATGGTGTAGATGATGATTAGATGGGGTAATGGGCAAATCAGATGGTGTAAATGATGATCAGATAGTGTGAGATAGAGTTGTGATGATGATCTAATTTGACGGTCATGATAATTTGATCTGGTGGTGAGGATGATCTGATAGGATGATGGCTTGATCAGATGGTGAGGATGATGGTTTGATCTTATGGTGATGATGGTGGCTTGATCTGATCAAATGATTGTGTAGATGTCGATCGGATGGTAGGTATCATGATCAAAAGGATAAAGATCAAATCAGGTTGTAAGGATCATGATCAGATGGGTAAGGATAAAATCATATGGATCAATGGTTCAGATTGAGCATTAAAATTATCATGATAACATGGTCAAGATCAATACATTAAAATTATCATGATTGACGGTCAAGATCAACACATTAAAATGATCAATGGTTAAGATCAACACATTAAAATTATCATGATTGACGGTCAAGATCAACACAATAAAATTATCATGATCAGTGTTCCCAAATTTAATTAAGTCAATATCACATAACATGATCAAAATAGATACCCAACCTATGGTTTATATTGATTAAATCAATGATCAACATACAAAACAAATATGATCAAATTATTGGAATCAGAATGAAGGATTCATGATGGGTACAACAGATCATAGAGTAGGGAGCAGGTGATTCAGGGGAGTTGTAATAGGTAAGAGTGAGGATGAGGTATTGGGTTTGCTTGGGTGTTGGGTTGATCCGATAATAGGACAAGTGTAAAGTTAGCTGTAGGTTTCGAGTGATGAAAGTAATCAGGGAGCAGGAGTATAGGTAATTGGTTGGGCTTGCTAAGGAGATCGGTCGAAAGTGAGTCTGCAGGTAAGAGGTGGTCATGGCTGCAACAGGACAACTATTGGTTTCGATGATGCTTATAGGTAGCAACAAGTCGGCTGCAGGTGAGGGAGTAACAGATCTGGGTGAAAGTCAGTATAGGAGATTAAATGGAATGGTTCTCAATAGAAGGAATGGATAGGGGCTTCGAAGGTAGTCGGTGGCGGTACATGTGATAGGGACTGATCTGGGTAATGGTTGTGGTGTTGGGGTTTTGGTGGTAAAGAAAACAAATGCGAAGAAAACAAATGGGAGAGAGGGGCTTACCTGTGCCTGGGGCTCTCTCTCTCTCTCTCTCTCTCTTTCTCTCTCTCTCTCTCTCTCTCTCGACTGCCCTCCTCTTCTTCTCCTTCTAGGCTGCTTCTCTCTTCTTCTCCCGCTCCTTCTCCCCTTTATTTTTTTTTCAACGCCCTCTTTCCCTCCCCTTTTAATTTTCAGGTTTTTTCTTCTTTTTTTTTTCCCTATTCTCTTGGAATCTCACGTCCCTTCCTCTCTTTCTTTCTCTCCTTTTCTATTTTTCTTCTCTCTCTTTTTCCTCTTCTCCAAGAATTTCACGTCCCTTCCTATCTTTTTTTTTTTTTTTATCTTCTTCTCTCTCTTTCTCTTATTCTTCTCTTTTTCTCTTTCTTCCCTTTTCTTCTCTTTTCTTTCTTTCCTTTTCTTTTTTTTTATCTTCTCTCTCTTTCTCCTCTTCTCTTGGAATCTCACGTCCCTTCCTCTCTTTCTTTCTTTTCTTTTTTTATCTTCTCCACAATCTCTATTCAATCTTTTTCGGATTTCTTTCCTAGCCTAATCGACCATTAGCCAGCTATCTCCTCCAATATATATATATATATATATATATATATATATATTCAATCCATAAAAATATAATTTAATACCTAATGCAATACATAATCTAATAATATGTATAATATACATAATATGCATGCACATGGGTCCAATAGATTTGGTCCGGATTGACAAGGATTGACTAGGTTGGGCCAAAACTGACTTTGGTTGAGATGAGTTGACTGGATTGACCGGGTTGGGCCAAGACTGGCTTGGGTTGAGATGAGTTGACTGGATTGACTGGGTTTCTCTCTCTGTCATTTCATGGGCTATTTTCGTTGCCATTCCGCATGAAATTTTTCAATAGCCTCTATTCCAAATTTTCTACGTTCACTTTGTAGAACACTAAAAATGAGGAATGTTGGAGCTTGAATCACCTCATTTGAAAATAAAATGGTCAACTTATGAATTTCTGAAGTTTAAGCTGGCCCATTATCGATAATTTGGCTGACCCTTCTGCATGAGATCCTTCGGGGACTTCTACCAAAAATCCATTACGACTACTTTGTAGAGTACTAAAAATGGAACATAATGAAACTGAAATTACCTGATTTGGATATGGTGTGATCAAAATATGAATTTCCAAAGATTAAATGACCATTTTCATGTGTAATTTTGCATGAGACCCTCTGGAGACTTCTACCTGAGATTTTCCACGTCCACTTTGTAGGACACCACAAATGAAAAATAATGGCCTTGGAATCATCTGAATTCGACGTAGAACGGCCAAGATATGAAGAAATGAAGTTCTATCGATAATTCTGCATGAAAGCTTACATGGGACCCGCTGGTGACCTCTACCCGGGATTCTTCATGTCCATTTTGAAAAGGACTGAAAATGAGGAACATTGATACTTAAACCATATGATTCAGATGTCGGATGATCAAGATATGATGATTTAAAATTTAAACAATCCAACTTACGATAATTTGCATGAAAGCCCCTAGAATTATTTATGATAATTTTGAAAACCTCCCTTGTACGTATCATCCGACTAAAATGACCATATCTTCTTCATTTGTTATCAGAATTGGGCAATTCTGGTTTCATTTCGAAGATAATTCCATGACCTACGCATCCATGCAGATTACAACCTGTGACCTTGTTGTAGGACCCACCGAAAACTACCTCAAGGTCGTAGTCATAACAAAAATTTTCACTCATCTTTCTTCCTTTGTTGTCCACACACCAATAGGACTTTGTTCAACTGGAAATGACAAAAATGGGGTGCTTACAACTAAGTTAAAAATCGAGTTTAGGAGGGCCGTAAATGGTCATTTTCCATCTCATTCTCATTTCAAACAAGGTAGAGAAGGAGAGAAGGGCTAAAGACCATTTCCATTCATTTTCTTAGTCAAATCCATTCATTTGCATCTCAATTCAAGACTCAAACATCATCCAAGGTACGTATACCATTGACATGCATATTGAAATATTGCCCATTTGAATTGGTATATAGGTATTCAATTTAACTCCTATTTACTCCATGTAACTTACTATAACTCATTGCAAATCAAATTTAGAAGTTGCTAGGATGTTTCTAATTGATCAAATTTGATTTTCTTCGCATATTCGATAACTTCAAGTATTTCCCATATCGATTTTTTTCAAAATACATCAAATTGCTTCTAATCAATCACATGCCAATTTTCAATGTTTTAAATGTAAAAATAGTCCTCCGACAACAGATTTATAGCATTTCTATCCATTTAGATTCTCTTTTCAATGTATTGGTACGCATTCCATATTTTCAATGTCGACTATCAATGCATTTTAATTGAAATTTCCAATGAAGCATCTTTTACTCAGTTTATAATCAATTTAAACCTCGTATCAGTCCATTATAACTACTTTGCATTGTCTAACTTTTGCTTTAACTTAATTTGTCACACAATTTCTATTCTTGTGTGTTTTTGTAGCAAAATGGTTAGACCACTAGCTTTTGATGCTCATAGGTTCCACTCTCGAGCTGAACATGATGATTGGCCTCAATTCCAACGAGCTTCCATTGAGTCTGGGAGGTTTGTAAACTTCGAGAGGTTACAATGCTTTGCTATGGGTGAGGCTTTTACCACTTTAGGCTGGGCGTCAGTCTTGAGATACAGGGTAGTCACTAGGCCTAACCTAGTCCGGTTATTCTACTATAATCTTGAAGTAGAGACTGATCTACAGGATGAGCAATTGGGCTTCGGTCTGAGGATATCCAGCAAGGTACTTGGTTGGGATATTTTCTTTGATGTCCATCAGTTGGTAGAGTGGTTACACATTTTAGCTGCAGGTAACTACGTATACACTGGGCCAAGTTCTTTTTCTTTTGATCTCATCTCAAAGACTTTCAGACAAGAGATCTAGAGATAGTTACGCATACCTGGAAGGAGGCATGTAGAGTTTGGGTATCGACCTATTTTGAGGGTTTACAATTGGATCATTCAGCATAACATCATCCCTAGGAGCGGTCACAGGGATGCGATTGTGAGCTTCAATGAGTGTGTGACCTACTAGATTTGTACTCATTACCAGTTATGCTTACCCTATATTTTGATGAAGACAATGATAGTTACCACATATGGCAGCGAGAGGAATTTACCATATGGCTGACTACTTACATGGTTATTCAGGGAGATTGGTATCGACATCTTCACTGACAAGGGAGTCGAGAGGTCAATGCACTCAGACTTTGGCTGGCATGCATTGGGTTGCATGTATGGGTTGCAAGATGTAGTTCTGAGTGACGACTAGTTAGAGGCTATTTTTTCACTAGTCATCGCTCCTATTGCTTTTGGGGGACTTATAGGATGTAGAAGGAAATGCTGTGGCTATGGCTGCAGAGGATGTTCCTATGGATTCTACTAGTTTAGATGATGATGATGACATTGATGATGTGGATGATGCAGAGGCTACTCAGCAGTAGGGGACACCTGTCACTGAGGGTCAAGATATACCGTCAGCATCGGTGGATGTTTACAGTCCTACACCTAATGTACCTGAGCTTACCATTAGGGATCTGTATAGCATCATTCAGGGACTTAGAGACAAGGTCCATGAGATGCGGGAGGCTATGCAGGTAGCAGGCTTCATTTTTCTACCAGGAGGTGGGAGTTAGATAGTCTTCATTTCTCTGCACGTTAGGCTCTTATACTCTTTAGTTTTAGTTCAGAGTTTATTTTACTTGTATGCATTTTCTTTTCTTTGTTTATCGAGTAACAGATCAAGTTGTAGTCTGTACTCTCTATTGTAACAAACATCATTTTGCAATGAAATCGAGATGTTTGAACACTTAATGCATTATGGTCTTTTTACAATTTATGCTTTGGTCTCAACCAACAAGTGCTTATTATTATATTCTTATAAGCTTTTATTTAATCCTATTTGGCTTTTGGTGTATGTATGTAAAGTAAACAGCTCTGATATCACCTTTTGTCATACCCCAAAACCCTGGTATTTTAGTACGACTATGGTTTCCTCACTATGTAAGTACTACCATACCAATATCCATTCACAGTTCATATCATAACGTAAATTACGAGAAATACAGAGTGCAAATAAAATAATAGCATAATGAATAACTAAGAACCATCAAACCAAGTCTAATTATATTAAATAACATTATTAAAGATTTATCTGTCTTCAAACCATGACATAAATAACATAATACCAGGTACTGAGTAATTAAATAAAAACTCATAAGTCAAAACAACACTTGAAATAACAAATAAGCATAACTATATTTTGTCCTATATAAATACTACTACTATAATCTTCTCTCTCAGACAAAGAAGTCTTCTACTCTTCAAAGTTATTATCTTCTAACGACAAAGACAATCATCACATTCACATGTAGAGTCGTGTAAATTGTCTTCAAGTTCTTCATCTTTAATCACATAATTATAAGCTACATAATATACACAAGAATCTAAGAAAAAGTATATGTACAAAGGGGTGAGCAAAATCACACACTTAGTGAGAAATTAGCACACTCAAGCACACAATTCATGATAATTTATAAAGGTCTAAATAGTCTATGAATAAGCATGCACAAGTCATGTCACACCTAAATCCTGGTAATAAACAGGCAAGCACGGGTGAAGCGAATGCGACACACTTGGCTCCTCACCTCGCGTGAAATATTACCTACATAATGAAGAATACAAGCCAAGTATACTAACCTAGCATTGTACCAGCATTCTCTTATCATAGGCATCCTCTTGACATCTTATTCTAAGCCTCAACTGTCACACCCCAATTCCGCACTGTTCAGAATGGTATGATGAATCGTTAATAAACCAACGGTTCAATCCAGGATCTCAAATAGGTTGTGCCCGTTTGCTTAAACCATACATATCCACAACAATAATCAAAGTAAATACACAATAGTGGAAGTCTTAAATATTAAATGAACTGAGAATCTAAATGTGATAAAATAAATAATTTAACCAATTATTCCCAAAAAGACTAAGACATAAACTTAAATAATTAATTCAAATACATTGTCTGTATAATCCAAATAAAAGTCTAATAAAAAACACAGGAGTTGCACTCGCATGTCGAATCATGTGACTCCATCATCACTTCAGCGTTTATCACCGCCGCTTGCCCGTACACAGGAGCATTCATATAGTCTTCAACCGTGGTACCTGCATCATCAACTAAAATATTCGACGTCAAAAAGGGTGAGCACACATCATGGCTCAGTGAGAAAACAAAACAATGCAACAAACATATGCATGCATTCAATTCATATCTGTGGTGGTTTATAAGTTTGCAATGTGCTATAGAAAGGTTCGGAGGCCGCCTCACCTCTATACACGAGTGTGTGAAGCCACCCAATGAATATCGGCATTGCCATCCCACATGCACCACCCACCATGGAAACAGTATACCTAATGGGTATCGGCATTAAAGTACCACATGCTCCCATACCAACATGTAAGCCCCTATTGGCGAGGGCTTGCAAACTAGGCTCTCAACTACCCAATTCTAATGTCAGACAGTGTATCCAAGGCCTTACCCCAGCATCCCTCAATATGTCCATAGAGATAGAGCTAAGGCCCCTTGGCAGAGTCAAAGACTACACGGTCCGAGACCACCTCCCCTGATGCCCTACGACATAATAGCTCTGCTAAGATAATGGCGATACGACGATGTTAGTGGACAAGACTTGAGTAGAGATAGAGCTAGAGTCTGGTGACCAGGACACACCACAATATCACGTCCTCCCCCTGATGCCCCACTCGCATCAAATACACTAACCAAATTCACATGCCTATTCCTAACATCACCATGATCATCTTGTTATAAATAAACAAAATTAAAGATGCATGAACAGTAATAGCAGGAATATTGGATGACATGTTAAATGCATAATACACACATACACGCATAGAATCATTCATGGTATAGGACTCAATAAGCAAAAAATAGGTTTTTATTATCTAATTAGTTTAGGTCTTGTTCCCTCACCTTTGATTGAGTGTAGATCATTGTTCAAGCTTTAAGAATAACTTTTAAATCACTAGGAAGACCTAACAAGTCGATAGATTCTAATTAGAATTAATTCCAACAAATTTAGACTAGCTAAAATCATAGGGTTGCAGATAGGGTAGTACCTAGGGTCAGTTACCCAATCGACCCTAGGGGTAGGGTCGGACATGGGTCGGTTATCAATCGACCCTAGGTGTGACCACACCCTCCCGGGGACTTCTCGATGGTATGTGATCGATCCTGAAGTCTCGTAGGTCCATTCTAATATTGTTCTATGACTCATAACTATGATTTTTACACACTTTTCATTGCCTATGATGATTACTTACATGGATTCCTTCGAAACTCATCCATGGGTAGATGATTTGGGTTTCTCCCAACCCTAACTTCTTCATATTCTATTCTAGGCTGTTAATTTATGAGGGAATTAGACTCATACCTGAAGTCGGTTGAGATTCAGAGGTTTCTCTGAAGTTTCTCCTCTTCCTTAGTCTTTTCTCCAATTTTCCTTCTCTTCTTTTCTTCCTTCTCCTTCTCTTTTTCTCACTTTCAATTAGGGTTCTAAAAGGAGTGAAAGAGGCTAAGGGAAGCCTTATTTATAGAGGAAAACCTCCTAAAATAAGTCCCATCGAGATTAGGAAAGGAATCCTTGAAATTAGGAAAGTTTCCTAATTTACGGTTTCAGTCTGTAATCATAGGGTCGCACGTAGGGTCGCAGGACCCGTCGACCCTATGGTTCTCAAGTCATCCGACCCTATGACTGAAAAGTCATGGGTTGGACTTCTATTTTGGTGGGGTCGATCCTACCTGTTTAGGCATGGGACCCTACCCTCAAATTTTCTATTTTTGGGTCAATTTCATACCTGGTCTTGTGATTTCCTTCACGCACTTGGTCCACTTGGCTCGACCATGATAGGTAGACCTGGTAGAAGGTGGTAAGACCGATTAGTTTAATACGGGTCTTACAGATTCGTTTCAATGATATCAAGCCACTTGGTTTGGCTCGGTTTAATAGATAGAGTCTAGCATAGGAAAGGCATAGGAGACCAATTTTGATCAGGCGGTTTGGGTGCCTAACCCCTTCCCATAACCATAACCTGACGCTTACCCAATCTCTGATGGACCAGAAATCCAATCTAAAGGTCATGAGTCAATTGAAGTATTACATTGGGGTGAGATTTCACATTTCTAAGGTCCTAGACCTTAATCTAGGTGGTGACTTCTAAAATTTCCATCTTTGTCCCCATACTACCACCGCTAAAAATAGGAAATGGCTGGCCGTGGAGTAAGTAAGAGGAGATAGAATGTCAACCCATCTCCACCACCTATGGAGACCAATGACAATGAAGGTCAGCAAGGACAGGAAGGAAATATTGGACCTCAACTTGTTGTGCCTTAGAATGTTCACACCTAAGCCAACCCACGCTGATCCAGAGCTAGGGACCAGGGCTAAGCGAAACTAAACAAAAATCATCGAGAAGGCTAAAAACGCCAACTTACCTACACCACCTATGGATTTGGCTATGGTGGTGATGAGTTTGGCATAGCAAATGTAGCATATACAGTAAATGCAAGCCAACATGCAAGCGGCTATGGGGATTACTTCCCTAGTTGTAAACACAACACCTTTACCTGTTGGACATGCTAGTACGACACCTGGTGGTAGCAACACTGTACCCCAAGCACCGCAAACACCAGCAATACAAGGCCATGTGCCAAATCTTGAAGCACCGCAAGGTGGGAACAACCTGTAAGACCTACATGCAAATTTCAGGGATGAAATTTCTTTTAAGGGTGATATAGTTGTAAGAACCGTGCCTTGAAAACCCAGTTTAACCAATGGTTTACATTGTGACAGGTCTCCCAATCATAACCGGACCAAAAGGCGAGGCCGGGTGACGAAGCATGAGATCTAGGTATGAGAAACGAGGTGTAAAAATGTACTTTTTACATACCGATCTCAATACTGGTCTCACTCAGTGTGAGATTGGTATGTTTGACCGCTATGTGCAAATTGGCTGGAGATGGACTCTAACGGGTCCTACACTCCAAATCAAAAATTAATAAATTTTTAGAGGTGGGAGACCTTCCTAAAATGGTCTCCCACTATAAATATGCACCTCAACCCCTCCTTAGATCTTTCCAAACCTTAGGCCGTCTGGAAGAGATCTGAGAAGGAGCAAGGAGGAAGGAGACCGCGCAAGAAGGATCTTTCTGTTGGAGGAGCACGCCGCCATCCAACAAACACCGGTAAGTGCTCGACCTCCATAATGATGTTAGGATTTCGGATCGGAGCCTTGAAAGGCGCAACGATCCAAAATCCTAGAACCCCAAAACCCTGATCCTCATTGATATCCAATCTGGGAATGATGCGACGAAATAAATGAAATTTAGATGACTAAACGAGTATTTGGACCTTTAAATGGTTTAGGAAAGACCTTAAAAACCAAGCCGATGATCAATGGGGGAGGAAAGTCTGAGATTGGACTCTCGGACCCATACCGCCGGACATACCACTGGATAGTAAGTCCTACGGTATGATCCTGCGGTATATACCACCGGCCATACGGGCTGGACATAAGTCTAGCAGTATGGTCCTGCGGTATATACCGTTGGACATACCGGCTGGACTATAAGGTCCTGCGGTATGGTCCTATGGTATATACTGCAGCTACATACCGGTCTCGCTTAGATTGAGACCGGTATAAACCGCAGGACATACCGGTCTCAGTATAGTTAGACTGGTACTATGACCGGTATGCTTACCGAAGCCGGTTTGCTTGGCCAAACTTGGTTCTGACCAACTGTAACCCTAATAATTTAATTCTAACTTATAAGTATGATCATGTAGGACCTGTAGACATGTGAGTGGACCCTGTGATCCACAACAGACTTGTTATCACGCGTCAGGTAAGGGACAAGACCCCAAACCCTAATTAACTGAATAATAGTAAACTGTTCTGATCACATTTGTATCTATGTTTATTGTTTGATGTTTGTGCATTTCATATGCCATTTAGTTATTTAAATTCCTATTATCTGTTCATGCGTAATCGTATGCTAGATAGGTGTTTGTTTAGGTGTGAATGATTTTAGTTAGTGTGTAGAGTGTGAAGGGGAGTGGAGCCCTGGATATATCCGCACACTAACACCTTTCCGTATCACCGTCTACCTTAGCGGGCTTGGTGCGAATAGGGTATCAGGGGGAGGACGTGGGATTGTGGCTCCACCTGCCCACCAGACTCGAGCCCTATCTCTATGTCATAGGGAGTTGTGCTAGGGTAGGGCCATAGATACTGTATTGACATATAAGACTGGTTAGAAACGAAACCCACTTGCAAGCCCTTCCCAACAGGGGTTTAGGTGTTGGTGCGGTGTAGGGTGTTAGGGGGAAGACGTGGGATGGTGGCTAAGCCTGCCTGCCAGACTCTAGCTCTATCTCTATACTAGAGTGAGTGATGTGGGGCAACAACAGTAGTGTGGATTATAGCCTGACTATTGGGTGTGCTCACACTCTCCTACATGGAGGTGCGATGGCCGCCAAACCTTACCATAGCATTTTGCAAGTTATACCTGATCCAATTGTAATGTTATCTCTTACATTTTGTATGTTGCATTGGTCTTGTACTTACTGAGCTAAGTTGTGAGCTCACCCGAATATATATTCTTTCTTTTCAGATTTTGATGCAGGGTATACAGTTGACGATTTTATGGCAGCTCCAGTGTACGGTACAGTCGCCGCTATTAACACACAGGCAGTAGAGGACGAGCATGACGCCTCATGTGAGTGCTCATTCTGTGTGTTCCTTTAGAGATGGTTATTTAAAAATAATATATTGTAGTAATTTATTATTTAAGTTTGTGAATGATGGCATAATTGGATAATTATTTTATTTACAAATATAGATTTCAGTTCATTTATCTATTTAATTCCGCTGCTATTTATTACTCTCTGATTATGTTAAATTGCTTGGAATGGTTTGTTGACACGGTCTATTGAGATCCTGGTGTGAGCCGTGGTTTGGAGATGGTTCACTCATACTTTTGGTTCAGCCGGAATTGGGGTGTGACAACTTGGTATCAAAGCTCCTAGGCTCTGTCCAGTAGATCATTGCGCATCTAACTGTGTCCAATGAACTGAGATAGGAAATTAAAAAAACTTTAATAAAAACATACCATAGGCTTGTTTGATGCCTGAGACTTAAGAAAAGATGCCTAACTTACTATTAATGAAGGAAATTTTAAACACTGATGTTTTTGAAGAAAACCAAATAACCATTAAACAACATGGAATACAAAGTGTACGATATAGTACAATCCACAAGTCGAACAGTTACTTTGTTAACAAAATAAACCACATATATATAAAGAATGAAACAAAATTTGACTATGGTGGAGTTGCGGGCCTAGGTGGAATCGGATCTGTGATATCATAATCACGCTCGTAAGCCTCTCTAAGCTAATGAACCTGGTCCTGTGTGACCCGTAGGCTGTGAGCTAGATGCCCCAAGTCCTGACTCATCTCTCGCTGAGCATCCTGAATCTCCATGAACATGCACATCACTCTATCTGGAGGAGGCTGAGATGGTCCTGCTACTGGAGTAGGCTGGGGTGCAGGTGCAGGGATGTCCTCCATGTGTGCATCCCCACCACCTCCTACCTCTGCTGTTGCTGCTGTGGCTGCCACCTAGCTCCTAGGAGGAAGAGGACGAGCCTGTAGCTCATCGTCACTAAGCTCTAGACCATCCATCTGCATCTTATAGATAGCCTTTGCATCTATGTCACAACTCATAGTGACCTCAAAAGCTGTCTCTCCACGCCTATCCAACCCTAAACGGTGCAACAACTCTATGATCAACCTACCATAGGGAAGATTACCTATTACATTGGGTCTCGAAGCATGGATTATGGTGAGGATGATCAGGTAAGGCAGGCAGACTTGATGCCTGGTAGTAACACAATAGGTAATGTACTGGGTCAATTGGGACACCTCCTCATAATGACCACTCTGGGGCACGATGTTATGCTGTATGATGCGGCAATATAAGCGAGGTACTGGACCAAGGTTCACAGCTAGCATGATCATACCCAGAAACAGAATATGATCAGCGATCGCTACTCGGATGTCCTCAGTAAGATACCCTTTTGCTCTGGGTGGACAGTAGATAAGTTCCCCATCATCTGGAATCTCGAGAAGTGCAGCCAACTAAGCCGTATTGAAAGAGATCATCACCCCTTTCACATAGCTAGTAATCCAAAGATCCCTAACATGTTCCCAATCATTCGGATCCCCTTCTATCTCTAAATTTGCAAAGAATTATTTTAGCAAATTGGGATGGGTGGTTTCTTTATATTGAGTAATGGGCAACCATCCCATCGCCCTAAAAGCGGCCTCACATCGAACCGGTGCAAGTGCTCTAAGTTCACAAAGCGACCCGATTCAATGCTTTTAACTTGAAACCAAGGAAGGCGCACCGCTGCAGCCTCTGACCAGAAAAGTCTCTCATCATAGAGGTGGGGAAGAGGGTGTGGCATGTGCATACTCGGCGCATAAGATTGTTTACCCGCATCATGACGTCCAAACATGTTGTATACTATTGAGCAAAGGAAAATATGAGAAAGTTAAGGAAAATTATCAAAATTTCGGCAGCATAACGAAAGAAAATGGAACAAAAGCCTCAAACTCACCCAATATGGGTAGGAGGACTTACGTAGTGACAAAATGCTAATACATGATCAAACAATTTTAACATAAGAAAAGGAAATAGAGGCATAACAACAAAAATTTTTAAAAAATTTCAAAAAACCTAGAAACCTTGGTTAAAAGTTGAAATTATAGGATTTCTTCCAAACCAACCAATGGAACATCGAATAGGTTGAGGGATTTTTCTCATTGAGACCCTAAGAACCCTTCCCAAACAATGAAAGAAGTTTTCTACGGTTGAATTTTCAAATCAAGAAAAATATAAATTTTGGGCATAAAAGGCGATGATATTTTCTCAAAGAGAGGAAGAAAAGGAGAAGCTTACCATAGAATCGAGTTTGGTACTCTTGGTCGAGAGGAATCACTCCTAGAAACACCGGTTGGACAGTAGAGACTCAACAACTCGGAGAAGAATCGCCACCGGAGTAAACACCAAAGAGAAAAGTGAGAAATAAGAGCAAAAATTGTGATTTTAAGGGTTTTCAGTTATACCGGTCTCACTCATGGTCTGGTGAGTCCGACCGGTACCTCCTGTGGTATGTGCAACTGGTATGTATAGTAGGACATATCGGTCTCACTCAAGGTGCGACCGGTACCGTGACCAGTACCTTCTAGGGGGCTGGAAATTTAATACCGCTTCCCATACCGGCCGAGCCATTACTATAGAACCCCAAGCCGGTATGGTACGACCAGAATCAATGATTTTGCCTAGAAAATTCCGAGAAAAATTTAAAATTTTGTTTGCATTCTTTTCGATTGATGAATATTTAAAGGGCATATATGTTGAGACTGAATAATATCATTTTGAGTAATTGTCTTAATTGTCTCATATGTGTTCAATGCATTCAGATATCATAAAGAAAATTCAGTAGGCTACAATGGTGAGAGGAAATGGTCGTAGAATTCCTCGTTGACACCGTCACTTAAGGGCACCTCCAATAGAAAGGAATTCATGGACAGAAAACTCTGAAGAAAATGAAGAGAGGGAAAATGGGGAAGAACTTCATCCTCTCAATGAAAGTGGAAATCAAGTGAGAGGCAATGAAGAATCTCCACTGTCAGGTCAGAGACACACAAACTCTGAATCCCTAGTGGCAAATTTGGTCACCCACATGGAGGCACAGCAGAAGAAGTTCTTCGACGAAATATTGAAAATGTTTAGGCCACCTGGGCCTGTACCGGCACATGCATATATGCCATCCACAAACTCCGAAAATGCAAATACGGTACCAGTGGGGGTTAGTACAGCTACAGAGGGACAACAACAATCGAATCAACATAACACGTTTCCCCAGCCGGTTACAGGGACACCCACCCCTAACCAGGAGCAGGGTGGATATCAGGGTGCATATCAAGGTGCATATCATGGTGGATATCAGGGGGTGAATCAGAGTGGTTACTCATATCGCAATGGTATGGTTAGGCACCATATGGACAGACACCATATGGGCAAAGCAGTCTTTCTAGAGCAGTGGATGAGTTTTTAAAGTTAAAGCCACCAATTTTTTTGTGAAAGCCAGGGAAACCACTATGGCCAGCATAGTGGATAGCTGAGATGGAAAAGAAATTTCATTTACAGGAGTGTTCTGATGAGGAGAAGGTGTTATATGCCACCCATATGCTGGATGGTAGAACTCGACTAGAGCATATCTAGAAACAAAGCACCATATAATCACTTGGGCCATATTCAAAGAGGCCTTATTTGAAAAATACTTTCCAAGGAGTTTTCGCGACCAGATGGAGAAGGAGTTGCTCAATCTACAACAGTCTCAAATGACCATAGAGGGATACCAACAGAAGTATGAGGAGTTGTTTTTCTTTGCTCCAACCAGTATGCAGGAGGAAGAAACTAAGACCCGTTGGTTCACAATGGGTCTTCGAGGTGTCATACGAGAACATGTGTTGGGACGAGGACTGAGAATCTATAATGAAGCAGTACAGGTGGCTCGAGTCATTGAAGCAAGCCAGAGAGATAGCTTCTTTGCATAGAATAGGGGTCTGAAGAGGCCTAACCCTGAGGTCCAAGGCGAAAGAAGCAATAGACCATATCGTTCATTCAGGCCACCAGGCAGCACAATGCCACCCAGACCTGTTCTTGCAATGACACAGCAGGCAACGGGACAAAACACCAGTGTGAAGTGCTTTAATTGTCAACAGGTGGGTCACTATGCCAGAACATGCCCACTACCAAAGAGGAAACCGCAACAAGGCAAAGTGTATGCCGTTACCACAGAGGAAGCAGCCGCATCACCTGATGTAGTCACTGATATGATTCTATACTTACTCCTTAGTTAGTGCATTAATTGTATGAGCATATAGAACTAAAGGAAAAATTTAAAACCTCAGGTACAGTAAATATAGCAGGGGTACCCGCCAGTTCTATTTAACTCAGGGGCCACCCATTCCTTTGTGTCAGTATCATTTAGAAAAGGACTGGATCAACCCATCATAACTCTGGAACAAAGTGTGTTAGTTCGATCCCCCATGGGAATAGAAGTGGTATTAGAAGAGTATTATGGGCCTTGCCCAGTACATATTGAAAGATGAGAGTTGGAAGCCAATCTAGTCCTGCTTGAGATGTCAGATTTCGATGTCATTCTGGGAATGGACTAGTTATCTCAGAATTCAGAAAACTTGTTATGTTCTGAGAAGAAGTTAGTTTTCAAGGATAGTGAAGGAATGGAGTTTAACTTTAAAGGGACTAAGTTGCCTAGGAAGATAAAACTTATACTCTCAGCCCTAAAAGAAAGGAAGTGCTTAGAGAAAGGGGGAGTAGGATACCTCATATCAGTTGTGGATGTGACCGCTGACTTGCCAAAAATGGAGGATATCAAGGTAGTACGGGAATTTCCTATCGTGTTCCCAGAAGACTTACCTAGATTACCACCAGACAGAGCGACTGAGTTTGTGATAGATCTCCTACCAGGGGTAGCGCCTGTGTCTAAAGCACCCAACAAGATAGCTCCTACAGAGTTAAAGGAGTTAAAAAACCAGCTGCAAGAATTATTAGAGAAGGGATTCATAAGGCCGAGTATCTCACGTTGGGGAGCACCTATGATTTTTGTCAAGAAGAAGGATGGTAGAGTACGTCTTTGTATGGACTATCGAGAGTTAAACAAGCTCACCATCAAGAATAGGTACTCACTACCTAGAATAGATGACTTATTTGATCAACTGCAAGGTTCAAGTGTATTTTCAAGGATTGATCTGAGGTCAGGGTATCATCAACTCAAAATCAAGGGGGCAAACATTCCCGAGACAGCTTTCAGAACAAGATACGGACACTACGAGTTCCTTGTGATGTCTTTTGGGTTGACCAATGCACCTGCATTGTTTATGGAACTAATGAATCAAGTATTCCATGACATGTTGGACATGTTGGTTATAGTATTCATAGATGATATTTTATTATACTTCAAGACAAGGAGACGCATGCAATGCACTTGAGAGCGGCATTACAAAGACTAAGAAGAGAGAAGCTCTATGCAAAGTTCAAAAAAATGTGAATTTTGGCTAGACGAAGTAGCCTTCTTGGGTCATGTGGTATCTACTGAAGGAATTAAGGTGGATCCCAATAAAATTTCAGCCGTAGTAGGATGGGAGGCATCGAAGACAGTTGCTGAAATTCGTAGCTTCCTGGGCTTAGCAGGATATTACAGAAGGTTTGTGGAAGATTATTCCAAGATTGTCGTTCCACTCACCAGGTTGACCAAGAAGGGGGAGAAATTCGTATGGACCAAAGAATGTGAGAAATGCTTCCAGACACTGAAGTCAAGACTGGTATCAATACCTATATTGACTATTCCTTCTCCAGGCCTTCCATTCACACTGTATACGGATGCTTCAGGTTTGGGACTGGGATGTGTGCTGATGCAAGGAGAACAGGTGATTGCCTATGCATCAAGACAACTGAAGGAGAATGAGAAGAACTACCCTACTCATGGCTTAGAATTGGCAGCAGTCATTCATGCTATCAAGACTTGGAGGCACTACCTGTATGGTAAGAAATTTTAGATTAAGTTTGACCACAAAAGCCTGACATATCTTTTCACCCAAAAAGACCTGAATATGAGGCAGAAGTGGTGGATAGAATTACTCAAGGACTAGGACTGTGACATTCAGTATCATCCTGGTAAAGAAAATATTTTAGCTGATGCTCTGAGTAGGAAATGGGCATCGAACCCCGAAGCAGGGCCAAGTACAAATGCGGCTTTGTGTGCTGCAGTTTCTGGCTCATCAGAGAATAAAGAATAGCTCTTATTAAAGTCAGCAGACGATCCAGTTGAGCAAGGGTTGATACACAAGTTTACCTTATGTTTGCAACACTGAAGATTTTACCTCAGGACAGTGCAAGAAGATTTGGAAAAGGGTCGTGCCAATCGTGATTTCACCTTGGATGCAGACAAGGTACTCAGATATCATGGACGGTTATGCATACCTAAGAATGAGGATCTGTAAATCAGAAACCAAATCATGTTGGAAGCTCACTGCACTCCATATTCCGTACATCTTGGAAGCACTAAGATGTACCATAACCTAAAGAGGTTGTACTGGTGGAGGTGTATGAAAGCAGATGTGGCCAGATATGTATTTCAATGTCTAAACTGCCAGCATGTCAAAGCAGAAAGACAGAGGCCCGCAGGCTTATTGCAACCATTACCTGAACCAACATGGAAATGGGATTATATTACCATGGATTTCATCACTGGCCTACCTATGACTCCTAGGTCAGTAAATGCAGTTTGGGTAGTTGTAGACCGCCTCACCAAGACTGTAAGATTTATCCCTATCAGACCGCAATACACCATGGACAAGTTGGCAAAATTATATGTGGACAAATAGTCAGACTCCACGGTGTCGCAGAGAGTATAGTATCTGACAGAGATCTATGCTTCACATCAAGGTTCTAGGCAGGACTACAGAAGGCCATGGGGACAAAACTAAAGTTTAGCACAGCTCTCCACCCTCAAACTGATGGTCGGTCAGAGAAGACCATCCAGATCCTAGAAGACATGCTTCGAGCATGTGCTATCGACTTTAAAGGGGCTTGGGATGAGAAGCTTTCACTCATCAAGTTTGCCTACAACAATAGCTACCAGTCTATGATCCAGATGGCTCCTTATGAGGCCCTATATGGTAAGAAATGTCAGACACCATTGTTATGGGATGAGGTTGGAGAAAGAGGGATCGTAGGACCAGAATTTGTAGAGAAAACTTACAAAGTGGTGGATCAGATCAAGAACAGAGAAAGACAGCTCAAGTGCATCAAAAGCACTATGCTGATAATAGATGCCGAAACCTCGAATTCACTGTAGGTGATAAAGTGTTTTTGAAGGTATCACCAGTAAGAGGCCTAAAGCGGTTTGGAAAGAAAGGAAAACTGTGTTCTAGATATGTGGGACCATATGAGATTCTGTTTCAATGTGGTAAAGTGGCCTATCAACTTGCAATGCCACAAACGATGTCTAGTGTTCACAATGTCTTCCACGCGTCCTTACTGAAGTACTTGAGAGACCCTTCACATATTCTTATTGCAGACCCCCCAGATTTGACAAAAGACTTGACCTTCGAGGTGGTACCAATCAAACTAATCAGTCAAAAGACACAGCAACTTCGAAGGTGAGCTATACACTACGTCAAGGTAGTTTGGAAGAGTCAGGATGTAGAAGAAATCACCTGGGAGGAGGAGGATGCCATGCGACAATAATACCCTCATCTTTTTGACTCTTAAGGTACATACAATTTCAGAAATGAAATTTCTTTTAAGGGTGGGGGAATTGTGAGACCTACATTTAAATTTCGGGGATGAAATTTCTTTTAAGGGTGGTAGAGTTGTAAGATTCGTGCTCTGAAAACCCGATTTAACCCATGGTTTACATTGTGACAAGTCTCCCAATCAGAACCGGATCGGAAGGCGAGGCCAGGTGACGAACCATGAGATCCAGGTATGACAAACGAGGTGTAAAAATGTACTTATTACATACCGGTCTCACTCAGAGTGAGACTGGTATGTACGATCGGTATGGCAAAATCGGCTAGAGACGGACTCCAGTGGGTCCCACACTCCGAATAAAAAATTAAGAAATTTCTAGACGTGGGAGACCTTCCTAGAATGGTCTCCCACTATAAATATGCACCTCGATCCCTCCTTAGATCCTTCCAACCCTTATCAAACCTAAGCCATCTGGAAGAGATCTGAGAAGGAGCAAGGAGAAAGGAGACCGTGCAAGAAGGATCCTTCCATCGGAGGAGCATGCCGCCATCCAAAAAACACCAGTAAGTGCTCAACATCTTTATTGATGTTTGGATTTTGGATCAGAGCCATGAAGCGGCGCAACGATCCAAAATCCTAGAACCCCAAAACCTGGTTCTCATTGAGATCCAATTTGGGAATGATGCGACGAAATAGTTGAAACCTAGATGACTAAATGAGTATTTGGACCTTTGAATGGTCTAGGAAAGACCTTAAAAACCAAGCCGATGATTGACGGGGGAGGGAGGTCCGAGATTGGCTCTCGGACCCATACCGTCGGATAAACCGTTGGACAGTAAGTCCTGCGGTATATACCACCGGACATACGGGCTGGACATAAGTCCAGTGGTATGGTCCTGTGGTATATAACGCTGGACATACCGGCTGGGCTATAAGGTCCTGCGGTATGGTCCTGCAGTATATACCGTAGGCACATACCGGTCTCGCTCAGAGTGAGACCGGTATATACAGTAACACCCGTGTCAATCTAACCCGGTCTTACCACCTTGAACCAGGTCTACCCATCATGGTCGAGTCAAATGGACCAAGGGCATGAAGGAGATCGAGATCCCAAGTATGAAATCGACCCAAAAACACTTAATTCTAGGGGAGGGTCGCACACCCAGCTAAGCAGGGTCGGACCTCCCAAACCAGAAAGATCGACCCTCAGTTTTTGAGGGAGGGTCAGACAGCTTAAGACCCTAGGGTCGACGGGATCATCGACCCTCCCATCGACCCTCGGTTTCTGACGAAAACTGAAATTAGGAAATTTCCTAATTTTCGGTTGGGATTCTTTCCAAATCTCAATGGGATTATTATAAGACATTCCTAGTCTATTTAAAGGACGTTCCTAAGCCACATTCACTCCTTTCACAACCCTAATTGAATTGAGAGAAAGAGAGAAGAAGGAAAAGAGGAAGAAAGGAGGCTAGGAAGAAGGCTTAGCAAAAAGGAGAAGAAATTGCAGAGAAAAGTAATCTTCTCAGGTATGGATACTAATTCCATGAGTTTCTACAGACCTTAGGTTAGATATGATTGAGTGTAGGATTTCGGAGAAACCCAAACCATCCATCCATGGTTAGGTTTTCATGGAAAACCATGGGAGGATGCACGAAAGCTATCTAGATGAATCATACATGGTTCTAGACCATGGAATGAATGTTGAGTGAACGTAGGAAGCAAGCCATAGGACCCCTAACACGAAGAATGGATTAAAAAGTGGAAATTGGACCAGAGTGCACCAAGGGTCGCACCGAGGGTCGATAGACCATCCGACCCTAGGTGTTTCGGACCATCGACCCTCGGCATTCGGGAAGTTCGGGGAATGCTGGGAGGGTCGATAGACCCATCGACCCTAGCATCGACCCTAGCATCGACCCTCAGTTGACAGAATGGTTTTTAAATTCTGAATTAATTCTAATTAAATTCTATCGACTTTATTAGGTTTGCTAGCAATATAGTACCGTTATAACAGTGAATCGAAAGCTTGGAAAATATCTATTAGCAAGCTAAGGTGAGGAACCTAAACCCCAAACTAAATTGGTTAATAATAAACTATTTTCTATTTCTTGAGTCCTATGCCATGTTTGATTCTATGCGAATATGTTTATAATGTGCATACAGCATGCCATCCAATATTTCTATTACTTGTTCATGCATATTTACTTTATGGTTTATAACATGATGATGATGTTGATGATAGGAATAGGCATGTGATTGTATGTGTGTGGTTGGTGTGCTTGATGCGAGAGAGTATCAGGGGAGGTGTGATGAGAACGTCAATAAACGTTAACCTTTGGCGGGTCTCAGAACTTTAGCTCTATCTCTAACTCAAGTCTTGTGCATTGACATCGTCGTATCGCCATTACCTTAGCAGAACTATTATGTCGTAGAGTATCAGGGGAGGTGGTCTCGGTCCTTGTAGTCTCTGACTCTACCGGGGGGCCTTAGCTCTATCTCTATGGATGTTCTAAGGGATGCTGGGGTGAGGCCTTGGATACACTGTTTGGCATTAGGATTGGTTAGTAGCGAGCCCAGTTTGCAAGCCCTCGCTAACAGGGGCTTACGTGTTGGTATAGCATTATATAGCAATAAACGTTAACCTTTGTTGTATAATGTTATGGTAGGGTGGTTGGGGACGACGATAAACGTTAACCTTCGGGCGGGCTTCCACACCCTGTGTATAGAGGCGGTATCAATAAACGTTAACCTTTGATCACCCAACCTTTCTATTGCACATTGCAAACTATAAACCAAGACCAAAGATATGAATTGACTTTTTGCATGCATATGTAATGTTGCATTGTTTTGGCTACTCACTGAGCCGTGTTGTGTGCTCACCCCTCGACGTCGAATATTTTTAGTTGATGATGCAGGATATACTGTTGAAGATTATATGAACCTGTCAGCGTATGGAACTGTACCAGCTATGGATGTTGGAGCTGAAGACGATACACACGACTCCTCTTGCGAGTACAACTCGTGTGTATTCGATTAGATATTTTTACAGTTTTCTTATTTGGATTTATACGACATGTAGTTGGTATTTACCTATTTATGTCTTAGTTAAACACAGAATAATTTGATATTATTTATGGGTATCATTCTAGTACTCAGTTCATATTATTTATAAATTTTCCTCTATTGTGTATTACTCTGATTATGATTGTGGATGCGTGTAAAGTTTGGATAACGCGGGGATAGCCTATTAGAGGTCCTGGTTGAGCCGTTGTTTGTTAGCGGTTCATCACACCATTCTGAACAGTGTGGAATTGGGGTGTGACAACTTGGTATCAGAGCGTCTCAGGCCTTGCCCGCCGAACTGACACACATTCTAGACCATTGTGAACTGAGATAGGATAAAAGTAAAAGCTTTAATACAAACACACTGTAAGCACAAGTGATGATTGAAACCGAATTAAAAAGAGAATAATGCATCTATTAAAGGGAAAACCAGTTACATGCAATGAGTAAGAGAACTACAACGTATATACATCGCTAAAGCAGAGTACAGTCCATAACCCGGACAGTTACTCTGTAGTACAAGAAAGGTAAAGTACAATCAGGAAGCTGGAGGCGAAGGAGGAGGCGGTGCCTCACGATCTATGTCGTAGTCCTCAGCATAGACTCTAGTCAACCAGGCTATCTGAGTCTGGGTCGTCTGTAGACTAGCCGTGAGATCGGCTACTCTCCTGTCAGTCGCACGCTGGATCTCCATGAGCTCACCTATCCGCGCGTCAGAGGTGTGCTGAGCAGCCAACAGCTCATCCACTCTCATGTGCTGAGCATCTAGCAAATCCTCCATCCTCAGGTCCGATCTGCGCTGAGTCTCTTTGATCTCGCGCAGCACCTCCATTATATCAGAGGGTGGGCGTGAAGAACCAGCATCATGAGAAGGACTGGCCTCAGGTACCGAAGCCGCCGCCGCAGAAGTACCAACTCCATCCGCCTGTGTGGGTGATGGTGGGGGTATCGCGTCGACATCCATATACATACGATCATCATCGTCGACCGGAAACTCCTATAACGGAGGAAACACCAGGACGTATAAGCCTTTTCGTCCTCAGAATTTTAATGCTGCAACCAAGACTATCCCCGTAGCTCAACCTCACCCGAAGCCAAATTCTGAAGCCCCGAAGTGCTATAACTGCAACCAACCAGGGCATATGGCAAGAGAGGGCCCAAAACCCAAAAAGCTGTTACATCAAGGACGGGTATATGCTGTTACATCAGAGGATGCAGCCACATCGCCCGATGTGGTCACAGGTATGACCGAAACTTTAAGATTATAATTACACTGATTGAGTATGTAGACTAAGTAAAAACGGATCACAGGTATCGTACCTATCAATGGCGTACCCGCCAGAGTACTCTTTGATTCAGGAGCTACTCATTCATTTATATCTGTGTCGTTTGGGAAGAAGACCAATCTGCCCATCAAAACCTTAGACTACAAATTACTCGTACGGTCACCGATGGGATTAGAAGTGGAATTAGAGAAAGGTTATGGACCATGTCCAGTTCTCATTGGAGAGAAAACCTTGGATGCTACTTTAATACAACTTGAGATGGCAGACTTCGATGTCATCTTAGGAATGGACTGGTTAGCTTGGTATTCTGCAAATCTGTTATGCGCCGAGAAGAAGCTAACGTTCAAAGATAAAGAAGGAGTAGAATTTAGTTTCTCGGGAACCAAACTTCCCAGGAGACGCAAGCTCATACTTTCTGCATTAAAGGCTAAGAAGTGCCTTGAGAAAGGAGCGGTCGGATATCTAGTATCAGTGGTCGACCTAACCAAGGACGTGCCACAAATGGAAGATATTGATGTAGTGCGGGATTTTCCTGATGTATTTCCGGAGGAACTACCCGGATTATCACCCGACCGAGCCACGGAGTTTGTAATAGATCTTACACCCGGAGCCGCACCAGTATCAAAAGCACCGTATAGAATGGCTCCTACTGAATTGAAGGAATTAAAAGTGCAACTACAAGAACTGCTGGATAAGGGTTATATTAGACCCAGTATATCTCCATGGGGAGCACCGGTGTTGTTCGTGAAGAAGAAAGATGGTAGCGTTCGGTTATGTATCGACTATAGAGAGTTGAATAAGCTGACAATCAAGAATCGATATCCACTACCCAGGATCGATGACTTGTTCGATTAGTTACAAGGAGCGAAGGTATTTTCAAAGATCGATCTTCGATCGGGCTATCATCAATTGAAAATTAAGGAAGGTGACATTCCGAAGACAGCTTTTAGGACAAGATATGGACATTATGAATTCTTAGTGATGTCTTTCGGACTAACTAATGCACCAGCAACGTTCATGGAACTTATGAACCGAGTTTTCCACGATATGTTGGACACGTCGGTGATAGTATTTATTGATGACATATTGGTATACTCCAAGGACAAGGAAACCCATGTCAAGAACCTAAACGCAGCCCTACAGCGTTTGAGGAAAGAGAAGTTATACGCCAAATTTTCTAAGTGTGAGTTTTGGCTAAGCGAAGTCGCATTTTTAGGCCATGTAGTATCCGCGGAAGGAATCAAAGTGGACCCCGAGAAGATCGAAGCTATTGTGAAGTGGGAAGCACCAAAGAGCGTCTCGAAATTAGAAGTTTTCGGGTCTAGCTGGATATTATCGGAGATTCGTAGAAGACTATTCTCGGATTGCCGTACCTCTCACCAGTTTGACCAAGAAAGGAGAAAAGTTTGTATGGACGGATAAGTGTGAAAAGAGCTTTCAAACACTGAAGACCAGATTGATATCCGCTCCAATTTTAACCATTCCCGTTCCAGGACGGACATTTACCTTATACACCGATGCATCGGGATTGGGATTAGGATGTGTGCTTATGCAAGGAGAACAAGTAGTTGCGTATGCATCGAGACAGTTGAAGGTACATGAGATAAATTACCCAACTCACGATTTGGAATTAGCGGCGGTAGTACATGCTTGTCAAAATATGGAGACACTACCTATACGGAGAGAAGTTTCGATTAAGTCGGACCATAAAAGTCTTACTTATCTATTTAATCAGAAGGAGTTAAATATGAGACAAAGAAGATGGCTGGAATTATTGAAAGACTATGATTGTGATATCCAGTATCATCCGAAAAAAGCGAACGTGGTAGCGGATGCATTGAGTAGAAAAGCAATGATAAAATCTCAAGGAGAAACCAGCACGACTGCAGCAATGTATACCAATGGAATGGTGTTTAATCACGGCAACGAGCAGTATGTGATAGATACACCGGATGGATCAACCAACCAAGGGTTCATTCATCGGTTTTCAAATATGTTCGCAGCATTGAAGATTATACCGGATATAGTGGATGAAGTGAAAACAGCTATCAAAGCAGATCCTTATCTGAGAACAGTACAAGAAGATATTGAGAAAGGTAGGACCAACTCTGAGTTCACCTTAGATAACGAGAAGGTACTGAGATATAAAGGGAGAATATGTGTATCCGAAACAGAAAGTATGGACATTAGACACCGACTGATGAAGGAAGCCCATACCACCATCTACTCGATACATCCTGGAAGTACAAAAATGTATCATGATCTAAAGAAACTTTATTGGTGGAGGGGAATGAAGGCAGATGTAGCCAAGTTCGTGTCTCAATGCCTAAATTGTCAGAAGGTAAAGGCGGAGCGACAAAGACCCGCAGGACTGTTACAACCATTACCGGAACCAGCTTGGAAATGGGACTGCATCACTATGGACTTCGTCACCGGACTACCATTGACTCCTCGAGTAGTTGACGTAGTTTGGGTGATTGTAGACCGTCTGATTAAGACAGCTCGCTTCATACCGATACGACCCCCGAATATACTTGGAAAGGTTAGCAAAGCTGTATGTGGATAATATTGTTCGGCTACACGGTGTTCCAGAAAGCATTGTGTCCGATAGAGACCCACGATTTACTTCCCGATTTTGGGAAGGACTGCAAAAGGCTATGGATACAACATTGAAGTTCAGATCCGCATTCCACCCCGGACTGACGGACAGTCGGAGCGTACCATTCAGATTTTAGAAGATATGCAACGAGCATGCGTGATTGATTTCAAGGGATCATGGGACGAGAAGTTACCATTGATCGAGTTCGCTTACAATAACAGTTATCAGGCTACTATACAGATGTCACCTTATGAAGCACTGTATGGTAGGAAGTGTCGAACTCCCTTGTTTTGGAATGAAGTTGGAGAACGTAGTATCGTTGGACCAGAATTTGTTGAAGAGACTTGTCGAGTGGTCGACATCATCAAGGAAAGAGTAAGAGTAGCTCAGAACCGTCAGAAGCAATACGCAGATACTCGACGAAGAGATCTAGAGTTCGCCGAAGGTGAAAAAGTATTCTTGAAAGTATCGCCTATGCGAGGATTGAAGAGGTTCGGACAGAAAGGAAATTAAGTCCAAGATATGTCGGACCATATGAGATTCTGGCTAAGCGTGGAAAAGTAGCTTATCAGTTAGCACTACCACCATCTATGTCAAGTGTGCATGACGTATTTCACATATCCTTATTGAAGAAGTATGTCAAAGACCCAACACATGTGTGGACAGTAGATTTGCCGGAACTAACTGATGATTTGACATTTGAAGTAATACCAATGAAAATCACTAGTCGAAAAGTTCAACGTCTACGCAACAGAGATATCTACTAAGTTAAGGTCACATGGAAAAGTAGAGACATGGAAGAGATTACATGGGAAGAAGAAAATGCTATGAGGAAGCAATACCCTGACTTGTTTGACTCAGAAGATACGTACAATTTCGAGGACGGAATTTTTATAAGTTGGGGGGAGTTGTAAGACCCGTGTCAATCTAACCCGGTCTTACCACCTTGAACCAGGTCTACCCATCATGGTCGAGTCAAATGGACCAAGGGCATGAAGGAGATCGAGATCCCAGGTATGAAATCGACCCAAAAACACTTAATTCTAGGGGGGGGGTCGCACACCCAGGTAAGCGGGGTCGGACCTCCCAAACCCGAAAGATCGACCCTCGTTTTTGAGGGAGGGTCGGATAGGTTAAGACCCTAGGGTCGACGGGATCATCGACCCTCCCATCGACCCTCGGTTTCTGACGAAAACTGAAATTAGGAAATTTCCTAATTTTCGGTTGGGATTTTTTCCAAATCTCAATGGGATTATTATAGGACATTCCTAGTCTATTTAAAGGACGTCCCTAAGCCACATTCACTCCTTTCACAACCCTAATTGAATTGAGAGAAAGAGAGAAGAAGGAAAAGAGGAAGAAAGGAGGCTAGGAAGAAGGCTTAGCAAAAAGGAGAAGAAATTGCGAGAGAAAAGTAATCTTCTCGGGTATGGAGACTAATTCCATGAGTTTCTACAGACCTTAGGTTAGATATGATTGAGTGTAGGATTTGGGAGAAACCCAAACCATCCATCCATGGTTAGGTTTTCATGGAAAACCATGGGAGGATGCACGAAAGCTATCTAGATGAATCATACATGGTTCTAGACCATGGAATGAATGTTGAGTGAACGTAGGAAGCAAGCCATAGGACCCCAAACACGAAGAATGGATTAAAAAGTGGAAATTGGACCAGAGTGCACCAAGGGTCGCACCGAGGGTCGATAGACCATCCGACCCTAGGTGTTTCAGACCATCGACCCTCGGCATTCGGGAAGTCTGGGAGGGTCGATAGACCCATCGACCCTAGCATCGACCCTAGCATCGACCCTCAGTTGACAGAATGGTTTTTAAATTCTGAATTAATTTTAATTAAATTCTATCGACTTTGTTAGGTTTGCTAGCAATATAGTACCGTTATAACAGTGAATCGAAAGCTTGGAAAATATCTATTAGCAAGCTAAGGTGAGGAACCTTAACCCCAAACTAAATTGGTTAATAATAAACTGTTTTCTATTTCTTGAGTCCTATGCCATGTTTGATTCTATGCGAATATGTTTATAATGTGCATACATCATGCCATCCAATATTTCTATTACTTGTTCATGCATATTTACTTTATGGTTTATAACATGATGATGATGTTGATGATAGGAATAGGCATGTGATTGTATGTGTGTGGTTGGTGTGCTTGATGCGAGAGAGTATCAGGGGAGGTGTGATGAGAATGTCAATAAACGTTAACCTTTGGTGGGTCTCAGCACTTTAGCTCTATCTCTAACTCAAGTCTTGTGCATTGACATCGTCGTATCGCCATTACCTTAGCAGAACTATTATGTCGTAGAGTATCAGGGGAGGTGGTCTCGGTCCTTGTAGTCTCTGACTCTACCGGGGGGGCCTTAGCTCTATCTCTATGGATGTTCTGAGGGATGCTGGGGTGAGGCCTTGGATACACTGTTTGGCATTAGGATTGGTTAGTAGCGAGCCTAGTTTGCAAGCCCTTGCTAACAGGGGCTTACGTGTTGGTATAGCATTATATAGCAATAAACGTTAACCTTTGTTGTATAATGTTATGGTAGGGTGGATGGGGACGACGATAAACGTTAACCTTCGGGCGGGCTTCCACACCCTGTGTATAGAGGCGGTATCAATAAACGTTAACCTTTGATTACCCAACCTTTCTATTACACATTGCAAACTATAAACCAAGACCAAAGATATGAATTGACTTTTTGCATGCGTATGTAATGTTGCATTGTTTTGGCTACTCACTGAGCCGTGTTGTGTGCTCACCCCTCGACGTCGAATATTTTTAGTTGATGATGCAGGATATACTGTTGAAGATTATATGAACCTGTCAGCGTATGGAACTGTAGCAGCTATGGATGTTGGAGCTGAAGACGATACACACGACTCCTCTTGCGAGTGCAACTCGTGTGTATTCGATTAGATATTTTTACAGTTTTCTTATTTGGATTTATAAGACATGTAGTTAGTATTTACCTATTTATGTCCTAGTTAAACACAGAATAATTTGATATTATTTATGGGTATCATTCTAGTACTCAGTTCATATTATTTATAAATTTTCCGCTATTGTGTATTACTCTGATTATGATTGTGGATGCCTGTAAAGTTTGGATAACGCGGGGATAGCCTATTAGAGGTCATGGTTGAGCCGTTGTTTGTTAGCGGTTCATCACACCATTCTGAACAGTGTGGAATTGGGGTGTGACATATACCGCAAGACATATCGGTCTCAGTATAGTGACACCGGTACTGCGACCAGTATGCTTACCAAAGCCGGTTTGCTTGGCCAAACTTGGTTCTGACCAGCTGTAACCATAATAATTTAATTCTAACTTATAAGTATGATCATGTAGGACCTGTAGACAGCGTGAGTGAACCCTGTGATGCACAACGGACTTGTTATCACGCGTCAGGTAAGGGACAAGATCCCAAACCCTAATTAACTAAATAAGAGTAAACTATTGTGATCACATTTGTATCTGTGTTTATGGTTTGACGTTTGTGCATTTCATATGCCATATAGTTATTTAAATTCCTATTATCTGTTCATGCATATTTGTATGCTAGGATGTTGTTTGTTTAGGCATGTGAATGTTTTTAGTTAGTGTGTGGAATGTAAAGGGGAGTGGAGCCCTGGATATATCCTTACACAAACACCTTTTCGTATCGTCGTCTACCTTAGCGGGCTTGGTGCGAATAGGGTATCAGGGGGAGGATGTGGGATTGTGGCTCCGCCTGCCCACCAGACTCAAGCCCTATCTCTATGTCGTAGGGAGCTATGCTGGGGTAGGGCCATAGATACTATTTTGACATATAGGATTGGAAAAAAATAAAACCCACTTGCAAGCCCTTACCAACAGGGGTTTAGGTGTTGGTGCGGTGTAGGTTATCAGGGGGAGTACGTGGGATGGTGGCTCAGCCTGCCCACCATACTCTAGCACTATCTCTATACTGGAGTCAGTGATGTGGGGCAATAGCAGTAGTGTGGATTATAGCCTGACTGTTGGGTGTGCTCACACTCTCCTGCATGGAGGTGCGGTGGCCGCCAAACTTTACCATAGTATTTTGCAAGTTATACCTAACCCAATTGTAATGTTATCTTATGCATTTTGTATGTTGCATTGGTCTTGTACTTACTGAGATAAGTTGTGAGCTCACCTGAATATATATTCTTTCTTTTCAGATTGTGATGCAGGGTATACAGTTGATGACTTTATGGCTGCTCCAGTGTATGGTACAGTCGCCGCTATTGACAAACAGACAGTAGAGGACGAGCATGACGCCTCATGCGAGTGCTCATTCTGTGTGTTCCTTTAGAGATGGTTATTTAAAAACAATACATTGTTATAATTTATTATTTAAGTTTGTGGATGATGTCATAATTGGATAATTATTTTATTTACAAATATAGAGTTCAGTTCATTTATCTATTTAATTCCGCTACTATTTATTACTCTCTGATTATGTTAGATTGCTTGGAATGATTTATTGACATGGTCTATTGAGATCCTGGTGTGAGCCATGGTTTGGAGACGGTTCACTCACACTTCTGGTTCAGTCAAAATTACGGTGTGACCACAACCAAGGCAACTATCATTATCAATCGCCTATGTATGGGGCATATGCAATGATCAGCTTGATCACATCAGACTGATCGAGAGTTTCTTGAAGTTAAAGTTGAAGGAATTCATGGGCAAGCCATCAGATCCATTGTGGCCAGCTCACTAAATCGATGTGATGGAAAGAAACTTTGTGATGATGACTATAATTGAAGAAGAAAAAGTATTATGTGCCATTTTTATGTTGAAAGGTGATGCACACCATTGGTGGAAATCTACTTGGAGTTATCTATTGACGAAACACGGCCAATTAACCTGGGCTATCTATAAAGAAGCGTTATTTGATAAGTATTTTCCCAAGAGTTTTAGAGACTAAATGGAAAAGGAGTTCTTAAGTCTGTACCAAGGATAGATGACAGTAGATGCTTATCAATAGCGTTATGAGGAGCTATTCTTCTTTGCTCCCTCTAGCATGCAGGAAGAAGATACCAAAACCTGAAGGTTCATCATGTGACTTAGGGGAAGCATCCGTGAGCATGTATTAGGATTGGAAAAGAAGACTTATAATGAAACTACATAGATTACTCGAGTACTGGAATCGAGGCAGAGGGAAAGTTATTTTGCTCAGAACAGAGGTATAAAAAGGCCCAATGGAAATACATACAACGGAGGGAACCCAAAGACATTTAAACCCTTTCGTACTCAAGGCTTTAATGCTGCAGCGAAGACTACCCCAACAGCTCCACCTCAACAAAAGCAAAGTAGTGCTGGAGCTAAATGCTTCAATTGTGATCAAGTAGGACATTATTTAAGTGATGTCCTAAGCCAATGAAGCAGCTACAGCAAAGAAAGGTTTATGTTGTTACTTCTGAGGATGCTATGGCATCACCTGATGGTGGTCATAGGTATGACTTGAGTATTTCATTTTGTACTGTCTTGTGTGAGTATGTAGACTAAATTAAATCAAATCACAGGTATCACACCTATTAATGGCTTACCTGCCAGAGTACTCTTTGACTCTGGAGCTACTCATTCATTTATACCTGTGTCATTTGGAAAGAAGTTAAATCTACCCCTCAGACCATTAGACTGTAAACTGCTTGTACGATCTCCTATGGGATTAGAAGTGGAACTAGACAAAAGTTATGGACCATGTCCAGTTCTTATTGATGAGAAGATTTTGGATGCAACCTTAATCCAACTCGAGATGGCAGACTATGACATTATCTTGGGAATGGATTGGTTAGCTCAGCACTGCGTAAACCTATTATGTGTAGAAAAGAATCTAACATTTAAAGGCAAGGAAGGAGCAGAGTTTAGTTTTACAGGAACTAAACTTCCCCGTAAATGAAAGCTCACCCTCTCTGCATTGAAGGCTAGAAAATACCTTGAGAAAGGAGGAATTTGGTATCTAGTATCCGTGGTCGACCTCACCAAGGAAGCACCAGGAATAGTGGATATTGAGGTTGTGCGTGAATTTTTAGATGTATTTTTGGAGGAACTACCAGGACTACCACGTGACAGATAGACATAGTTCGTTATACATCTTATACCCGAAGCCGCACCAATATCGAAAGCACCCTATTGAATGGCTTTTACTGAACTGAAGAAACTGAAGGTACAATTATAGGAGTTACTGGACAAGGGTTATATTAGACCCAGTATATCACCATGGGGAGCGCCAGTATTGTTCGTGAAAAAGAAGAACGGTAGCGTTCGACTATTTGTAGATTATTGGGAATTGAATAAGCTTACAATTAAGAATCGATACCCATTGTCTCGGATTGATGACTTATTTTACTAGTTGCAAGGTGCCAAAGTGTTCTCCAAAATTGATCTTCGGTCAGGATACCATCAATTGATGATTAAGGAAGGTGCTATTCTGAAGACAACATTCAAAACCAAATATGGACATTATAAATTTTTAGTCTTGTCTTTTGGATTGACTAATGCACCCGTAATTTTTATGGAACTCATGAATCAGGTATTCTATGATATGTTGGATATGTCAGTTATTGTATTTATTGATGACATACTAGTCTACTCCATGGACAAAGAAACTCATATCAAAAATCTAAAAGCCGCTTTACAGTGACTAAGAAAAGAGAAGCTTTATGCAAAATTTAATAAGTATGAGTTCTGGCTAAATGAAGTCCCTTTCATAGGCCATGTTGTATCCGCTAAAAAATTAAAGTGGATCCTAGCAAGATTAAAGCCACTGTGAAATGGGAAGCACCTAATAATGTTGCCGATATAAGAAGTTTCTTAGGTTTAGCTAGTTATTATCGATGATCGTGGAAGATTACTCTAGAATCGCCGTACCTCTCACCAGTCTGACAAAAAAAGGAGAAAAGTTTGTTTGGACCGATAAATATGAAGGGTGTTTCCAAACATTGAAGGCTAGATTGATATCAGCTCCCATCTTGATTATTCCGATCCGAGGACAACCATTTACCTTGTACAACGATGCATCTGGGTTAGGTTTGGGATGTGTGCTTATGCAAGGAGAACAAGTAATTGCGTATGCCTCATGACAACTAAAGACAAATGTGAAGTACTATCCCACTCATTACATGGAATTAGCAGTAGTGGTACATGCTGTCAAGATATGGAGACATTATTTATATGGAGAGAAATTTCAGATTAAATCAGATCATAAGAGTCTCACTCATCTTTTTAATCAGAAGGAGTTGAACATGAGACAGAGAAGATGGCTGGAATTACTGAAGGATTATGATTGCGATATCCAGTATCATCCAGGAAAAGCTAATGTACTTGTTGACGCACTAAGCAGAAAAACTATGACAAAATCTGAAGAAGAAGCTAGTGCAAATGTTGTAATGTGTGTCACAAGAAAAGTACATAATTACGATAACGAGCAGTTCATGATTGATATTTCAAATGAATCAACTGACCAAGGGTTTATTCATCTATTCTCAAACATGTTTGCTACATTGAAGATTGTACCTAATATATTAGATGATGTGAAAGCAGCTATTAAATCAAACCCTTATATGAGAATGGTGTAAGAAGACCTTAAAAAAGCTAAGATCAACCCTGACTTCACCTTGGATGTAAAACCCGTGTCAAACTAACCCGGTCTTACCACCTTGAACCAGGTTTACCCATCATGGTCGAGTCAAGTGGACCAAGGGCGTGATGGAGATCGAGATCCCAGGTATAAAATCGACCCAAAAACACTTAATTTAGGGGAGGGTCGCATACCCAGCCAAGTAGGGTCGGACCTCCCAAAACAGAATGTCAGACCCTCAGATTTGAAGGGAGGGTCGGACAACTTAAGACCCTAGGGTCGACGAGATCATCGACCCTCCCATCGACCCTCAGTTTCTGACGAATATAAAAATTAGGAAATTTCCTAATTTTCGAGTGGGATTCTTTCCAAATCTCAATGGGACTATTATAGGACATTCCTACTCTATTTAAATGACGTCCCTAAGCCACTTTCACTCCTTTCACAACCCTAATTGAATTGAGAGAAAGAGAGAAGAAGGAAAAGAGGAAGAAAGGAGACAAGGAGGAAGACATAGCAAAAAGGAGAAGAAATTCCAGAGAAAAGTACTCTTCTCAGGTATGGATACTAATTCCATGAGTTTCTACAGACTTTAGGTTATATATGGTTGAGTGTAGGATTTCGGAGAAACCCAAACCATCCATCCATGGTTAGGTTTTCATGGAAAACCATAAGATGATGCACGAAAACTATTTAGATGGATTATACATGGTTCTAGACCATGGAATGACTGTTGAATGAATGTAGGAAGCAAGCCATAGGAACCCAAACACGAAGAATAGGTTTAAAAGTGGAAATTGGACCAGAGTGCACCAAGGGTCGCACTGAGGGTCGATATACCATCCGACCCTAGGTGTTTCTGACCATCGACCCTCAGCATTCGAGAAGTTCAGAATGGAGGGTGGGTCGATAGACCCATCGACCCTAGCATCGACCCTAGCATCGACCCTCAGTTGACAGAATGGTTTTAAATTCCGAATTAATTCTAACTAAATTCTATCGACTTGGTTAGGATTGCTAGCAATATAATTACGTTATAACGGTGATTCTAAAGCTTGGAAAAATATCTTTTAGCAAGCTAAGGTGAGGAACCTTAACCCCAAACTAAATTGGTTAATAATAAACTGTGTTCTATTCTTGGGTCCTATGCCATGTTTGATTCTATGCGAATATATTGTAATGTGCATACAGCATGCCATCCAATGTTTCTATTACTTGTTCATGCATATTTACTTTATTGTTTATAACATGATGATGATGATGATGATAGGAATAGGCATGTGCTTGTATGTGTGTGGTTGATGTGCTTGATGCGAGCGAGTATCAGGGGAGGTGTGATGAGAACGTCAATAAACGTTAACCTTTGGCGGGTCTCAGCACTTTAGCTCTATCTCTAACTCAAGTCTTGTGCATTGACATCATCGTATCGCCATTACCTTAGCAGAACTATTATGTCGTAGAGTATCAGGGGAGGTGGTCTCGGTCCTTGTAGTCTCTGACTCTACCGGGGGGCCTTAGCTCTATCTCTATGGATGTTCTGAGGGATGCTGGGGTGAGGCCTTGGATACACTGTTTGGCATTAGGATTGGTTAGTAGCAAGCCCAGTTTGCAAGCCCTCGCTAACAGGGGCTTACGTGTTGGTATAGCATTATATAGCAATAAACGTTAACCTTTGTTGTATAATGTTATGGTAGGGTGGATGGGGACGACGATAAACGTTAACCTTCGGGCGGGCTTCCACACCCTGTGTATAGAGGCGGTGTCAATAAACGTTAACCTTTGACCACCCAACCTCTCTATTGCACATTGCAAACTAAAAACCAGACCAAAGATATAAATTGACTTTTTGCATGCATATGTATTGTTGCATTGTTTTGGCTACTCACTGAGCTGTGTTGTGGGCTCACCCCTCGACGTCGAATATTTTTAGTTGATGATGTAGGTTATACAGTCGAAGATTATATGAATCCGTCTACATATGGGAATTTAGCAGCCATGGACGCTGGAGCTGAAGATGATACACACGACTTCTCTTGCGAGTGCAACTCGTGTGTATTCGATTAGTTATTTTATAGATTTCTTTATTGGATTTATAAGACATGTATTTGGTACTTAAATATTTATGTCTCAGTTAAACACAGAATAATTTGCTATTATTTATGGATATCATTCTAGTTCTCAGTTCATTTATATACAAGATTTCCGCTATTGTGTATTACTCTGATTATGATTGTAGGTGTGTGTAAAGTTTGGATAACACGGGGATGGTCTATTAGAGATCCTGGTTGAACCGTTGGTTATTTAGTGGTTCATCACACCATTCTGAATAGTGTGGAATTGGGGTGTGACATTGGACCTTAAAAAGGTGTTAAGAAATAATGGGAGAGTATGTGTTCCTAAAAGTGAAGACATGGATATTAGACAAAGACTCATGAAGGAAGCCCACACCATTGCGTATTCGATACACCGTGGAAGCACGAAGATGTACCATGATTTAAAGAAACTTTATTGGTGGAGAGGAATGAAAGTGGATGTTGCTAAATTTTTGTCTCAATGCCTGAATTGTCAGCTATTAAAGGTTGAAAGGCAAAGACCTATAGGATTGTTGTAACCACTGCCAGAACCGGCATGAAAATGGGATTGCATCACTATGGACTTCTTCATCGGGTTACCATTGACTCCCCGAGTAGTTGACACGGTCTGGGTGATTGTGGATCGTTTAACTTTGACAACTCGTTTCATAGCTATACAACCTCAGTATCCCTAGAGAGGTTGGCTAAGCTATATGTGGATAATATTGTCAGATTACATGGTGTAACTGAAAACATCATGTCTGATAGAGACCCATGCTTTACCTCAAGGTTTTGGAAAGGATTGCAGAAGGCTATGGGAACTACATTGAAGTTTAGCATGTCATTTCACCCTCAAACAGTCGGAGCATAAAATTCAGATTCTAGAAAACATGCTCCAAGCTTGTGTTATTGATTTGAAAGGATCATGGGCTGAAAAACTACCATTGATTGAGTTCGCCTATAACAACAGCTATCAGGCTATTATACAGATGTCACCCTATGAAGCATTGTATGGTAGGAGGTTTCAAACTCCTTTGTTTTGGAACAAAATTGGATAACGAAGAATTGTGGGCCCTATATTTGTGGAAGAAACTTGCAAAGTAGTCGACATAATCAGGGAAAGAGTTAGAAAAACTCAGAATTGTCAGAAATAGTATGCAGATAATTGACGTCGAGACCTTGAGTTCATCGTAGGTGATAAGGTATTCCTAAAAATATCACCTATGCGAGGCTTAAAACGGTTCGGACAGAAAGGAAAACTAAGTCCGAGGTACATCAGGCCATATGAGATTCTAGCTATACATGGGAAGGTGGCGTATCAATTAGCACTACCCCCATCCATGTCAAGTGTGCATGATGTATTTCATATCTCATTACTGAAGAACTATATCCGAGATCCAACATACGTCCTAACAGCGGATCCATCGGGTCTAACTAATGATTTGACATTCAAACTAGCATCAATCGAAATTACCAGCCGAAAGGTTCAACTTCTACGCAATCGTGACATTTAATATGTTAAAGTTACATGGAGGAGCCAAGATGTGGAAGAGATCACATGGGAAGAAGAGAATGCTATGTGAAAGCAATATCCTCACCTTTTCAACTCGAAAGATATGTGTAAATTTTGAGGTTGGAATTTATATAAGAGGGGAGAGTTGTAAGACCCATATCGTACTAACCCGGTCTTACCACCTAGTATCAGGTCTTCTCATCATGGTCGGACCAAGCGGACCAAGTGCATGAAGAAACCACAAGGCTAGGTATGTAATTCAAATCATAAATCATCTAATTGAGACGTGTGGTCGTATACCGAAACAGGTGTGGTCGACCACACCTTAGAATATTGAGACCACTCGAATCTAAGACGTGTGGTCACAGTTTTGAGATGTGTGGTCGATGGATCCTGCGACCCCACGAGCGACCACACGATGGTATAATTGACTCCAAAATTAAGAAACCTTCCTAATCTGAAGGTGGTTCTTTCCTAATCAATGTAAGAGTCTCTATGGAGGGTTTCCTCTATATATAGGATGTCCCTTAGCGTCTTTCATTATTTTAGAACTCAAACTGAATGAGAGAAAAAGAGAGGAGGAGGAAGAGAAGGAGAATTAAAGAGGAATACTAAGAGAAGGAATTTTAGAGAGTGCTCTGATTCTTCAGCATGTTTAAGGTATAAAAACATCCCCTACATTAGATGAATTCCTAGAATAGATCATGGAAGAAGTATTGATTCAAAGTCGAATCTCAACCATGAGACCCACAGACGAAAACTCAAAGAAAATCCATGAAGATTAGGTTAGATTAGATAATTATGAAAATATGAAGTTAAGGCCATAGATCAATCAAAGGAAGGACCCTAGTTATAGTTCAAGGAATCAAATATTGAAGGGTTTGGACTGAGAATGAAAGTCGACCAAACACTTGCGTGGTCGTAGCTATGGTCAACTACATGAGGCACATGTGTCGACCACATTCCCTAGGGAAGTTTCCAGGGAGGGGGTGGTAGCATGTGTGTGGTCGCATGATATGCGACTACACACCTTGTGGTCGCAGAAACTGAGACCATAGGTTCAGCCACACCTACGACCACTCAACTTCTAGAGGTCTGATTGATTCCAGATGGAACATTTAAACACTATAATTAATAAATATTAACTCTAACTTAGAATCTGTAAATTTATTAAGTTTCCATGTAGTCCAAAAGTGATTTACAAAGCTTTAAAGAGGAACAACCATCGATCAAAGGTGAGGAAACAAGTCCAAAACTAACTGGATAATAATAAACCATTTACTTTATTGAGTCCAATGCCATGATTGATTCTATGCTTGTATGCTTGTAATGTGCATCTCACATGTCATCGAATATTCCTGCTATTATTGTTCATGCATATTTAATTCTGTTTATTTATAACATGATGATGATGATGTTGCTAGGAATAGGCAAATATATGTGTGTGGCTGGTGTGTTGGATGTGAGTGGAGCATCAAGAGGAGGACGTGGTATGGTGGTCTTTGACCTCGTCACCAGACTCTAGCTCTATCTCTACTTAAGTCTTGCCTACTAACATCGTCGTATCGCCATTACCTTAGCAGAATTATTACATCGTAGGACATCAGGGGAGGTGGCCTTAGACCATATGGTCTCTAACTCTGTCGAAGGGTCTTAGCTCTATCTCTATGGACGTATTGAGGGATGTAGGGGTGAGGCCTTGGATACACTGTTTGGCATTAGGATTGTTTAGTTGCGATCCCAGTTTGCAAGCCCTCACTAATAGGGGCTTCCGTGTTGGTATGGGTAGGGCATTAGGAGAAGTGTTGAAGGTGTTTGATCCAAAAACTTTAGCTTTATCTTTATTCCATGGTGGGTGCATGTGGGATGGCAATGGTGTTTGATCCATTGGGCAGATTCACACACTCGTATCTAGAGGTTCAGTGGCCACCAAACCTTTCTATAGCCCATTACAAACTTAAAACCAGACCAAAGATATGAATTAAGTACATGCATATGTTTATTGCATTATTTTGTTTGCTCACTGAGCCATGATGTGTGCTCACCCTTTCGACATCGAATATTTTTAATTCTTGATGTAGGTCCTAATGTTGAAGAATATATGAATGCGTCGACGTATGGACACGTTGCTGCGATGGACGTATAAGCTAAAGAAGGTACCCATGATTCGTCGTACGAGTGCAACTCATATGTTTTTTTTATTAGCTTAGTTGTTCAGTTATTGGAACATGTAATTGATTAATTTACTTTATTTTATGTCTTGAGGTATATTGGAGATAATTGGATACTAAATTATGCTATCACTGTCAGATACTCAGTTTATTTGAATTACAAACTTTCGTTATCTTTTATTTACTATGAATTTTCTTGTGGGATGTATCTTGTTTAATCGAATGGGCATGGCCTCTATGAGATCCTGATTGAACCGTTGGTCTTTTGATGGTTCATCACACCATTCTGGTTGGTTCAGAATTGAGGTGTGACAGATAATGTCTCCATGTTTTGATTGCATGATTCACCGCTACTAACTCCAAGTCATGGGTTGGATAATTCTTTTCATGCTCCTTCAGTTATCTTGATGCATAGACAATCACTTGTTCTCCTTATATCAACATGTATCCCAGACCCAATTTGAAAACATTGGTGTATAGGGTAAAATGTTTCCCTGGTGCATGAACGATCAAGATGGGATTTGATATCAACCTTGTTTTTAGAGTCTGAAAACATTCTTCACACTTGTCAGTCCAAATGAACTCCTCTCCCTTCCTGGTTAGCTTGGTAAGAGGTATTGCGATCCTAGAGTAGTCCTCCATGAATCAACTGTAATAACCAGCCAAACCCATGAAACTTCTAATCTCTGCAATGTTCTTAGGCGTTTCTCACCATACAATTGCTTTTATCTTACTAGGATCCACTTTAATCCATTTTAATGATGCTACACGATCCAAGAAGATCACTTTGTTTACTCAAGTCTCATATTTCTTAGACTTGGCATAAAGCTTCTCCCTTCTCAGCTGTTGTGAAGCTGTTCTAAAATTCATTATAGGACTTTCTTCATCTTTGGAATAAACCAATATATAGTCTACGAAAACTATGACTGACATGTCCAACATGTCATGAAACACCCGGTTCATCAACTTCATAAGAGATGTAAGGGCATTGGTCAAACAAAAGACATAACCAGAAACTCATAATGTCGGTACCTGGCTCCAAAAGCTGTCTTCGAAATATTGTTGTCTAACTTCTTCAGTTGATGATACTCCATCCAAGGTCGTGCTTAGAGAATACTTTGCACCTTGCAATCGATCGAACAAGTCATTAATCCATAGCAATGGATATCAATTCTTTATAGTAAACTTGTTTAATTTTCGATAGTCTATACATAGCCAGACATTACCATACTTCTTCTTTACGAATAGCACTGGTGCTCCACATGATGAAATACTTGGCTAATTAGAACTTTTTTCTAATTACTTTTGTAGTTTAGTTATTAGTTCCTTCAACTCTATAAGAGCTATTCTATAGGGTGCCTTAGACACAGGTATCATCCTTGGAAACTAGTTGATGATGAACTTGATCGCATGATCAGATGGTAACCCAGGTAAGTCTCTTGGAAACACATTAGGAAATTTACGCATCACATCAATATCTTCCATCTATGGTGCTTCTTTGGTAACGTCCACTACAGATACCATATATCCAACTCCTTTCTTTTCAAAGCATCTCTTAGACTTTAGTGCAGAGAGGATGAGCTTCTGCTTCCTAAGTAATATGCTTCCAATAAGCCAAATTATGTACAGTCTTTATTCTTGAATGACAACCTCTTCTATGCACATAACAACTTTTTAGAGTGTTGAGATAACCAGTCTATCCCCAAGATGTCATCAAAGTCTGTCATCCCAAGTCGAATTAGGTTGCATCCAACTTTCATCCATTCATACGATTCAAAAATTGTTCATAACACTCACCTAATACAACATATAGTCTGAAAGGGCTTAAACTAGCAAAATATGGTTTAAAGGTGTTAAAAGCATGTTTAGTCCCCTTTTACCTCTTAATTTTTCAAAACAATCATCAGTAAACTAATATCTCAAAAAGATGATTAGCTTACACCAATAGTCTCATATTGCATTTACTAGTTTACATCTCTTTTATCATTGTTGTTTATCCTAATCTCTCTATCATGTACCTAGAAAAGTATCTTGTGATCGTTACTCACTTCATATCCCAAGTCTACCTATAAGCATTAGGGTATATGCTAGTGTTCTTATTAATTCCAATAAACTCACTTTTGGTCTTTTACTTAATCATCTCACTTGACATTGGGATTAACTCAATAATCATTGTACTAATCTGAATACTATCTATCACACCACAATTCCACACCATTCGGAACGGTGTGATGAACCATCAATAAACCAACGGTTCAACCAGGATCTCACAATAGGCTATCCCACATATGATAAACCAAAACACATTCCACATTAATCAGAGATAATAAAGTAAATAGGGGTCTAATGGTGCGGAAGATAATGAATTGAGGTCTAATCATGATAAATAATTAATATTTCATTTATTTCCATGTAACCAAAACATAATTTAACACATATCACAATATCCAAATACGCAAACTAAACACTACGTGTGTCCATCGCTGAAACGCTCGCTTAACGAACCATGTTCGTCCTCCACAGCTTGCTCATCATAACCGCCACATGTTCATATGTTGGCGTGCCGACATAATCTTCAATCATAGTACCTGCAACATCAAAAACTAAAAAGAATTGCGTGCGCGAGGGTCAGCTCTCCAACTTGAGCTCAGTGAGTAAACAAAACAATGCAACAATACATATACATGCAGTCAATTCATATCTTTGGTCTGGTTTATAGTTTGCAATGCGCAATAGAAAGGTTGGGTGGTCAAAGGTTAACGTTTATTGACCCCACCTCTATACACAGGGTGTGGAAGTCTGCCCAAAGGTTAACGTTTATTGTCGTCCCCATCCACCCTAATCATGAACATTATACAACAAAGGTTAACGTTTATTGCTGTATAGTGCCATACCAACACGTAAGCCCCTGCTGGCGAGGGCTTGCAAACTGGGCTCGCAACTAACCAATCCTAATGCCAAACAGTGTATCCAAGTCCTCACCCCAGCATCCCTTAGAATGTCCATAGAGATAGAGCTAAGGGCTCCGGTAGAGTAAGAGACTACAAGAACCGAGACCACCTCCCCTGATACTCTACGACATAATAATTCTACAAAGGTAATGGTGAAACGACGATGCTAATGCATAAGACGTGAGTTAGAGATAGAGCTAAAGTGCTGAGACCCGCCAAAGGTTAACGTTTATTGACATTCTCATCACACCTCCCCTGATACTCGCTCGCATCAAGTATACCAACCACACACATACAATCACATGCCTATTCCTTCATCATCATCATCATCATGTTATAAACAATAAAGTAAATATGCATGAACAAATAATAGAAACATTGGATGACATGTTGTATGCACATTACAAACATATTCGCATAGAATCAAGCATGGCATTGGACTCAAGAAAAGAGAAAACAGTTTGTTATTAACCAATTAGTTTAGAGTTCTGTTTCCTCACCTTAGCTTGTTAATAGATCCTCTTCCAAGCTTTAGAATCACCTTTATAATGTTAGTATATTGCTAGAAGACCTAAGAAAGTTGATAGAATTTAATTAGAATTAATTCTGAATTTAATTAGAATTAATTCTGAATTTAAAACCATCCTGTTAACTGAGGGTCAGAGGTAGGGTCGGAGTCATGATCGACCCTGGGTGCGACACTCCCCCTAATCTGAACTTCCCAAACACTGAGGGTCGATGCTAGGGTCGGATCTGCCATCGACCCTAGGTGCGACCCTCCATGGTTTGAGTCGAAAATATCAGATTTTGTTCTCTCATTCATGGTTGGGTCCTGTGGCTTACTTCCACAATCCATTTTATACATGTTCTATGGTTTAGAACTATACTTTATTCACCTACATGGTTTTAATGATCTCCTCCATGGTTTTCCATGAAAACCTAACCATGGATGGATGATTTGGGTTTCTTCTAAGTCATATCCTCTTCATAAACCATTCTAAAGTCTTAAATAAATCATGGGGAATGTATTCATACCTTAGTTTTGCTGAGATTCAGAGTTCCTCTGAATTTCCTCTTCTTCATTAGCCTTTTCTTCAAGTTTTCCTTCTCTTATTCTCTTCCTTCTCTTCTCTTTCTCTCAATCCAATTAGGGTTGTAAAAGAATTGAAAAAAGCTTAGGGACGTCTTATTTATAGAGTAAAACCTCCCAAAATAAGTCCCATTGAGTTTAGGAAAGGTTTCAATCGAAATTAGGAAGGTTTCCTAATTTTTGGTTCGTGTTGTTTTTCCCGAATACCGAGGGTCGATGGGAGGGTCGGTCAACTCATAGACCCTGCGACCCCTGATTGGGGGTCAATAGTGAGGGTCGATGGGAAGGTCGGACCTGCCTGTTAAAACATGCGACCCTACCCTCATTTTAACTGTTTTTGAGCAAATTTTCATACTGGGTCTTGGGTTTCTTCACACACTTGGTCCACTTGGCTCGACCATCATACGTAGACGGGTCACGACACGAAATGTAAGGTTAGACCGGGTTCGTGGCGTGCGGGTCTTACAACTCCACCACCCTTAAAAGAAATTTCATCCTCGAAATTTGAACGTACGAATCTTACAACTCCCCCATCCTTAAAATAAATTTTGTCCTCAAAATTTTAAATTTACTTCGGAGTCACTAGGTGGGAATTCTATTTCCGCATTGCATCTTCTTCTTTCCATGCCGTCTCCTCTATGTCTTGTCTTCGTCAGATTATCTTCATATAATTGATACCAAGTTTTTAAGGTGTTGTACCTTTCAACTAGTAAACTAGGCTGGTACCACTTCAATAGTTAAATCTCCTATTTAATCTAGTGATTCCATGGTCAATACTTTTGATATGGATCTCCAATGTACTTCTTCGATAGAGACACACGAATTACATCATGCACACTAGACATGGATAGAGGTAACAATAATTGATATGCAACTTTTCTACGTCTCTCCAGAGTTTATAAGATTCGATGCATATATAGAATACTACTTTCCTTCTTGTCTAATCATTTCAAACTATGCATAAGTGATATCTTCAAAAACACTTTGTCACTTATGGCGAATACAAGGTCTTGGTGTCTATTCTGACAATCCTGAGCTATCCTGCTCCTTTTCTTTGATCTTGTCTGCCACTCGATAGTTTTCTTCGTTAGACTTAGTTTTCCAAAATTCTTCATTCACCAACTCTATTCCAAAATAAAGGAATTTGACATTTCTACCGTACCATGCTTGATAGGTGACATTTACATAGTAGCTTAATAGCAACTTCAATTCACGGTAACTTCTCAACTCAAGTTCCTTGAAATCAATTTCATAAACTCGGGGCATATCTCTTAGGATTTATATAGTCCGCCCCGACTGTCCATCGGTTTAAGGTAAAATGCAGTACTAAACTTCAACTTTGTTCCCATTGTTTCCTATAGATCCTTCCAAAACTTCAAGATAAAGCATGAGCTTCTGGCCGATACTAAGCTCTCATGCATACCATTCAATCTGATAATACTATCCATATATAGCTTAGTTAGCCGCTCCAAAGCATACCAAGGTCGTATAGCAATGGAATGAGCTATCTTCATAAGGCGATCAACAATCACCCATACTACGTCAACCGATCTAGGAGTCAGTGGAAAATCAATGACATAGTTCATTGTAATGCAGTTTCCACTTTCAGACTGGCTCCGATAGTTATTATGTAAGCCATGGTAGTCTTTGTCTTTCAGCTTTTACTTGTTGACAATTCAGACACTGGAATACGCACTAAGCCACATTTGTTATCTCTTTAGGTTGTGATACATATTGGTACTCCAGGATGTCCTGAATATGGAGTACAATGGACTCTTATCCTTATCCTCTTCATGATCCGAGTCTTTACCTTCATGTATTCATAGTCTACCTCCGTATCTAAGTACCATCTCCGCATCCAAAGTAAGTCAGGGTTAGGTTTTTCTTTCTCTAAATCTTCTTGTACCGTTCTTATATACAGATCTAACAAAATTGCTACTTTTACTTCATCCATTAATTCAGAGATGATCTTTAATGTACTGAACGCAAGCGAGGAATTATTACTCCATAAGTTCATCCCTAAGTTCTCGCTTAATTGGATCATCCCTAGCTTCTATTATATGTTACTCTTTTTCCAAATCTAAATTTGTCGCTGCAGAACATAAGGCAACATTTATACCGGGTCCTTCTTCGGACTTCATAATCCCTTTTTGCTTAAGGCCTTAGCTACTACATTAGCCTTGCTCGGGTGACATTGAATATCACAGTCTTAATCCTTCAAGTATTCCTAACCATCTCCTTATCCTCATGTTCAACTCTTTCTAATGAAGAGATAAATAAAACACTTGTAATCCGATCTAATCTAAAATTCTTCTCCGTTTAAATAATGTCTCCAAGTCTTGATTGCATGAATCACAATTGTCTACTCCAATCATGAGTTGGGTAACTCTTCTCATGCTCTTTCAGTTTTCTTAAAGCATATGAAATCGTTTATTTACCTTACATCAATCCGCATCCTAGATCCAATTCGAAAGCTCCGATGGATAGGGTAAAAGGTTTTCCTGGTGCCAGAACGATCAAAATGATAGCTGATATCAATCTTACTTTAGAATCTGGAAATATTCTTCACCCTTGTCAGTCACATTAAACTCATCTCCTTTCCTAGTTAGCTTGGTAAAAGGTATTGCGATCTTAGAGTGGTCCTCCAAAAATCGTCTGTAATAACCAGCTAAACCCAAGAAACTTCTGATCTTCGCAATATTCTTTAGGTGTTTCTCACCATATGTTTACTTCTATCTTAATAGGGTCCACTTTATTTCTTTTTATGACGCTACGTGATCTAATAAGATCACTTTGTTTAATCAGGTCTCATATTCCTTGGAATTGGCAATAAGTTTTTCACTTCTCAGCTGTTGTGAAGCTGTTCTAAAATCCGTTGTATGAGTTGCTACATTCTTGGAATCAACCAAATATCATCTATGAAAACTATGATCGACGTGTCCAACATGTCATGAAACACCCAGTTCATCAGTTGCATAAAAGATGTAAGGGCATTGGTTAATCCAAACGTCAAAATCGATAACTCATAATGTCCAATCTCGATTCTAAAAGCTATCTTCGAGATATTTCTGTCCAAATTCTTTAGCTGATGCTATCTTGATCGAAGATCAATCCTAGAAAATACCTTTGCTCCTTGCAACTATTTAAACAAGTCATCGATCTGAGGTAGTAGATATCGATTCTTGATCTTGAATTTGTTTAGTTCCCGGTAGTCTATGCATAATCTGACACTACCGTCCTTCTTCTTCACGAATTGCATTGGCGTTCCCTGTGATGCAATACTTAGCCGATTAGAACCCTTGTCTAATAACTTTTGTAGTTGAGTCTCAATCCCTTCAACCCATAGGAGCTACTCTACAGGTGCCTTCGACACAAGTATCGTCCTTGGTAACAAGTCAATGACGAACTCGGTCGCACAATCAGGTGGTAACCCGGTAAGTCTCCTAAAAACGCATAAGGGAATTTACGCATCACCTCAATATCTTCCATCTGTGGTACTTCTTTGGTAACGTGTACCGCAGATACCATATCTCCAACTCATTTCTCTTCAAAGCATCTCTTCACCCTTAGCATATAGAGGATCAACTTTCACTTCCTAGGCAACATACTTCCAATAATACTAAATTATATGTCATTTTTATTCTTGAATGATAACCTCTTCTATGCACATAACAATTTTGTAGAGTGTTGAGACAGCCAGTCTATCCCTAAGATGACGTTAAAGTCTGCCATCTCATGTCTAATTAGGTTGCATCGAAAATTCATCCATCCATTAATATGATTAAATCATTGTTCATAACACTCGTCTAAAACAACATTTAGTCCAAAAGTGCTTGAACTAGAAAAATCTGATGTAAAGGTCTTAAGAGCTTGTCTAGTTTCTTCTTCTCTTATGATTTTCAAAGACTATTGCTAACAATCTCGTATCTTGAAAAGTTCATTAGCTTATATTTCCTTTATCACTTCTATTCTATCCTAATCTCTCTTTCATATACCTCGAAAAGTATCTTGTGATTGTTACCTCATATCCCAAGTCTATCTATAAGCATTAGGGTATATGCTTATAAATTCATTAATTTATCTAAACTCTTTTGGTCTTTTCTTAATCAATCACTCAACATTGGGCATAACTCAATTATCATTGTATTAAATCGAGTACGACTTATGCCATGACTTGATCCTTGTATCCACTCTTAGATTTCCTTTTAGGAATCTTCTGCTTCGTCAAAAATTCATACCGATATAACCATCTTTAACTCTACTTTGAGTGCTATCTATTTCTTTACTGGTTACTCTTGATAGTTCTCACTTTTGCTCATGCACTCTTTTATAGACATGTCTCATATCCATACATTTAGCAATCTTAAAACAAATCCTCTATTACTTCATCTGAGGTTCATTGGCTATAACATTTACTCTGAATTTAATCATCTTTCTTCCAATAATTCCATTATCACTAATCATCTTTATCAACAAGGTCAGGGAGTGTATGAATCAAAATGTTCATCCAAAAGTGATTCACTTCCTTCCATTGATTTAGCCTAATGACAAAACTTGCTTTATCTAGTGAACCTTGGTTTAAAGAATCAGAGTAAATCTGTGGTAATCCAACCGGCATTAACAGGTCGTTAAGTTGCATGGTGGTCCAACTACATGGAAATAGAGGTTTTATAGTTCTTAACCTCATTATTACAGGTTCTATCAAGTATATAATTCCATTGGTCAAGGCACTACAGGAGTAAATCTGGAGAAAGATTTCGTACATCAGTAAATCAGGTATAATCTAGAGAAAAATTTCGTACATCAATAAATCAAGTGTAAATCGAAAAGATGTACGCTCAACATGATTAAACATTTAACTGTTCATTCAGTTCATATCTCTGTTCATGTTGTTGATCATGAGAGTGGCTCAGTTTGGTATAATCAGGACTAATACTAAAGAAACAATATCCATAACTTCAATTGACAGGTTAAATCAAGAAGGTATCCTGTCAAGGCCCGAGAAATTAAAATCTGGTATGTGCATCCTCTATAATCATAAGAGTAAATCAATAATGCACCGCATCCTATATAAACCTATCTAGATCTATGACCATAATAGATTTGATCCTTTGCTGAAAATGTCCGAAGTATCATCTTCAGAAGACATTATTCAATCCTTGTCGGATCATTCTGTCATGATGCAACTTTCCCATACATCGGTGGCTGATAAGGGTAACCACCTTGATACATTTCTTGTTGTGCACCAAACTTCTGTACTGGGGTGTGCATTACTGGGACTTGCTATATGGTAGGGACTGTGTGCTAACATGTACTGGGGTACAGTGATGCTACCAATTAGTACCGTACTTGATTTGACCTGAAGGTGTTGATGTAGCATCAACAACTTGGATAGTGATTCACATAGCAACTTGCATAGTCGGTCTTATTTGTGGTTGCTCTTGTATTTTTATTGGGCCAAGTTTATTACAACCATAACCAAGGTACTTAATAGTCCAGGTGGTTGGCTGGAGTGGTCTGGTTGTTCACCTCCTTTTATTTGCTCTAATCTGATTACCAACTCAGATGGGTTTTCATTACCCGTTCTCGACCCTGATAGTGGTGGGGTCAAGTTGCAACATCTGCTTCTTGCATAGTGGGCAATAGATCAGCTTGTAATGGATCTCACTCTGAGTCTCCACATCACCCAGGGGTATAGCTTTATCTTCTTGTAGTTACTCTTATCCTTAATGTAGGGTCGTTATTCTCCTATCTCTGTTGGATTTAGCCCGAGATCTTTTCCTTTATCTCTATAGGGTTTTGGCATTACTAGCCATTTTCCTTCTTCCTCTGTCCTACATCGAGTTTTACATCTTGTGAGTACCCACTCGGTATTCCAATTTCTACTGTACAGATGCTTCCTTCTTGCTACATTACTATATCCTTTGTATACTCGGATAATTACCCAACTTATAGATAATACCCTATATTATTTGTTTATTAGGATGATTTTTGATCTTCTCATTCTGTTTGAGTGTATATATATGATTTCACCTTTAATATGTACATTATTGAGTTGTTTAAGTTCTGTATCAACCAACACAGGTGCTTATGGTTTGTTTGTATTAAAGCTTTTAATTTATCCTAACTCAGTTAATGGACTCCAGTGGAAGTATTCAGGTTTAATGGGTAAGGCCAACGAGAGCTCTGATACCAAGTTGTCACACCCCAATTCCGCACCATTCGAAACGGTGTGATGAACTGTCAATAGACCAACGGTTCAACCAGGATCTCACAATAGGCTATCCCACATATGATAAACCAAAACACATTCCACACTAATCAGAGATAATAAAGTAAATAGCGGAAGTCTTACAGATAATGAACTGAGGTCTAATCATGATAAATAATTAATATTTCATTTATTTCCAAGTAACCAAAACATAATTTAACACATATCACAATATCCAAATACGCAAACTAAACACTACGCGTGTCCACCGCTGAAACGCTCGGTTAACGAACCATGTTCATTCTCCACAGCTTGCTCATCATAACCGCCACATGTTCATATGTTCGTGTGCTGACATAATCTTCAATCGTAGTACCTACAACATCAGAAACTAAAAAGAATTGCGTGCGTGAGGTCAGCTCTCCAACTTGAGCTCAGTGAGTAAACAAAACAATGCAACAATACATATGCATGCAATCAATTCATATCTTTGGTCTAGTTTATAGTTTGCAATGTGCAATAGAAAGGTTGGGTGATCAAAGGTTAACATTTATTGACCCCGCCTCTATACACAGGGTGTGGATGTTCGCCCAAAGATTAACGTTTATTGTCGTCCCCATCCACCCTAATCATGAACATTATACAACAAAGGTTAACGTTTATTGTTGTATAGTGCCATACCAACACGTAAGCCCCTGCTAGCGAGGGCTTACAAACTAGGCTCGCAACTAACCAATCCTAATGCCAAACAGTGTATCCAAGGCCTCACCCGAGCATCCCTCAGAATGTCCATAGCGATAGAGCTAAGGGCCCCCGGTAGAGTCAGAGACTACAAGGACCGAGACCACCACCCCTGATACTCTACGACATAATAGTTCTGCTAAGGTAATGGCGATACGACGATGCTAACGCACAAGAGTTGAGTTAGAGATAGAGTAAAAGTGCTGAGACCCGCCAAAGGTTAACATTTATTGACGTTCTCATCACACCTCCCCTGATACTCGCTCGCATCAAGTACACCAACCACACACATACAATCACATGCCTATTCCTTCATCATCATCATCATCATGTTATAAGCAATAAAGTAAATATGCATGAACAAATAATAGAAACATTGGATAACATGTTGTATGCATATTACAAACATATTCAGATAGAATCAAGCATGGCATTAGACTCAAGAAAAGAAAAAATAGTTTGCTATTAACCAATTAGTTTAGAGTTATGTTTCCTCACCTTAGCTTGTTAATAGATCCTCTTCCAAGCTTTAGAATCACCTTTATAATGTTATTATATTGCTAGAAGACCTAACAAAGTCGATAGAATTTAATTAGAATTAATTCCGAATTTAAAACCATCCTGTTAACTGAGGGTCGGAGGTAGGGTCGGAGTCATGATCGACCCTGGGTGCGACCCTCCCCCTAATCTGAACTTCCCGAACACTGAGGGTCGAAGCTAGGGTCGGATCTTCCATCGACCCTAGGTGTGACCCTCCATGGTTTGAGTAAAAAATATCAGATTTCGTTATCTCTTTCATGGTTGGGTCCTATGGTTTACTTCCACAATCCATTCTATACATGTTCTATGGTTTAGAACTATACTTTATTCACCTACATGGTTTTAATGATCTCCTCCATGGTTTTTCATAAAAACCTAACCCTGGATGGATGATTTGGGTTTCTTCTAAGTCATATCCTCTTCATAAATCATTCTAAAGTCTTAAATAAATCATGGGGAATGTATTCATACCTTAGTTTTGCTAAGATTCAGAGTTCCTGTGAATTTCCTCTTTTTCCTTAGCCTTTTCTTCAAGTTTTCCTTCTCTTATTCTCTTCCTTCTCTTATCTTTCTCTCAATCCAATTATGGTTGTAAAAGGATTTAAAAAGGCTTAGGGATGTCCTATTTATAGAGTAAAACCTCCCAACATAAGTCCCATTGAGTTTAGGAAAGGTTCCAATCGAAATTAGGTAGGTTTCCTAATTTTCGGTTCGTGCAGTTTTTCCTGAATACCGAGGGTCGATGGGATGGTCGATGGGAGGGTCGGACAACTCATAGACCCTGCGACCCCTGATTGAGGGTCGATAGTGAGGGTCGATGGGAGGGTCGGACCTGCCTGTTAAAACATGCGACCCTACCCTCATTTTAACTGTTTTTGGGTAAATTTTCTTACTGGGTCTTGGGTTTCTTCACACACTTGGTCCACTTGGCTCGACCATCATAGGTAGATGGGTCACGACACAAAATGTAAGGTTAGACCAGGTTCGTGGCGTGCGGGTCTTACACTATCAATGCCATGATTTTTGACTTCATCCTTATATCCACTCTTAGATCTGCCTTTAGAAATTTTCTTCCTTGTCAACTTTATACCGATATGGTCATTTTTAATTTTACTCGAGTGCTATCTACTGTTTACCAGCCGCTCTTGATAGTTCTCACTTTTTTCTCATGCACTCTTTTATAGACATGACTCATATCCATCTATCTAGAAATCTCGAAACAGAGCCTTTATTACTTCATCTGAGGTTTCTTGGCTATAGAGATTTATCTGACTCCAATAATCTTCCTTCCAAGAATTCCTTATTAACTAAGCATCATATCAATGGATGTCGAGAAATGTAAGAATCATAATGCTTATTCAAAAGTGATTCATTTCCTTTTTCGAATTTAGTATAATAACGCACACTTATTTTATCTATTGAACTTAGTTTTAAAGGATCAAGAGTAAATCTACGGTAATCCAACCATCATCCAAAGGTCATTAAGTTGCATGGTGGTCCGAATATATAGAAATAGAAGTTTTACAGTTCTTAACCTCATGGTTATTGGTTTTATCGAGTAAATAATGCCATTGGTCGAGGCACTACAGGAGTAAATCTAGGGAAAGTTTTGGTACATCAATAAATCAGGTATAAATCCTAAAGATGTACGCTCAACATGATTAAACCTTTAACTGTTCATTCAATTCCTATCTCCATTCATGTTGTCGATCATGAGAGTTGCTTAGATTGGTATAATTAGGACTAATTCTAAGAAAATAAGATCTATAACTGCAATTGATAGGTTGAATCAAGAATGTATTCTCTCAAGGTACGAGAATTATAGTCAGGTATGTGCATCTTCTATAATCATAAGAGTAAGTCCATAATGCACCGCATCCTATATAAACCTATCTAGTTATATGGCCATAATAAATTTAATCCCTTGCCAAAAATATTTCATCCTCAAAAAACATTCCTCAATCCTTTTTGGATCATTCTACCATGGGATAGCTATCTCAACCTTGGTGGCTAATAAGGATAATCACCTTGATACACTGCTTGTTGTGAACCAAGCTTCTGCACTGGGATGTGTATTATTGGGACTTGCTGTATGGTAAGCACTGTGTTATAGCTAACAGGTACTAGAGGTACAGTGTTGCTATCAATTGGTACTGTACATGGTCTGACTCGGAGGTATTGGTGTAGCATTGGCAACTTGGGTAGTGCTTCCCATGGTAACTTTCTTTTTCATTTTGTCAGACCAAGTTCATTACAACATTGGCCAAGGCACTTGGTAGTCTAGGTAGATTAGCTGGAGTGGCCTGGTTGTTCACCTCATTGACTTGCTCTAGTCTGATAATCATCATTTAACATATGCTCAGATGGGTTCTCATTACCCATTCTCGACCCTAATAGTGGTGGGGATAGATTGCAACCTCATTTAATGCTCAACGATGACTGATCACCGTGTGGCAGATTTTACTCTGAGTCTCAACATCACCCAGGAGTATAGCTTTATCTTCTTTTATAGTTACTCTTATTTTTGGTGTATGGCCATTGTTCTCCTATCTCTATTAGATTTGATCTGAGATATTTCCCTTTACCTTTGCAGGGATTTAGGCATTACTAGCCATTTTCCTTCTTTTCCTATCATACATCTAGTTTTACATATTGTGAGTACCAACTTGGTATTCCAATTTTTCTGCTCTACAGATGATTCCTTCTTGTTACTGTACTATAACCTTTGTTTACACAGGCAACTATCCGACTTATAGATCGTATCATATGTTATTTATTTATCAAGATACATTTAAAATATTTTTTCTTCTGTCTATATAAACATATGGTTCCACCTTTAATATGTACATTATTATCTTATTTAAGTTCTGTCTCAACCAGCATAGGTGCTTATGGTATGTTTGTATTAAAGCTTTTAAGTTTATCCTAACTCAGTTCATAGACACAATTGTGAATGTATTCGGGTGTGATTGACAAAGCCTGAGAGCTCTGATACCCAGTTGTCACACCCTAATTTTGGACTAACCAATGGTGTGATGAACAGTAATGAAAACCAATGGTTCAAACCAGGATCTCGTATAGGCTATGCCAACCATGTTAAACTAAAACATATTCCACAGCAATAATCAAAGATATTTAAGTAAATAGTGGAAGTCTTATTAATAATAATCTGAAGTCTACATGATAAATAATTAAATGATCTACTTATCTCCAATTAACTAAAACATAATTAATACATATTACATGTATCAAAATACAAAAGTTAAGCACTAAGCGTAACCACGTTGGAAACACTCACTTGACGAGTCTCGCTCGTCCTCCACAGCTTGCACATCCATAGCCGCTATATGTCCATACGTTGGTGTATCCATGTAGTCTTCAACAGTAACACTTGCAACACCAGAAACTAAAAAGAATTACATGCGCGAGGGTTAGCTCTCTAACTTGAGCTCAATGAGTAAACAAAATAATGCAACAAACATATGCATGCATTCAATTCATATCTTTGGTCTGGTTTTTAAGTTAGCAATGTGCTATAGAAAGGTTTGGTAGCCCCCGCACCTCTATATATGAGTGTGTGACTCCACCCAATGGATCAAATACCATTGCCATCCCACATGCACCCACCATGAAATAGAGATAAAGCTAAAGTGTAAGACCCGTGTCAATCTAACCCGGTCTTACCACCTTGAACCAGGTTTACCCATCATGGTCGATTCAAATGGACCAAGGGCGTGAAGGAGATTGAGATCCCAGATATCAAATCGACCCAAAAACACTTAATTTGAAGGGAGGGTCACATGCCCAGCTAAGCAGGGTCGGACCTCCCAAAGCAGAAATTCAGACCCTCAATTTTGAAGGGAGGGTCGGACATCATGAACTCTAGGGTCGACGGGATCACCGACCCTCCCATCGACCCTCAGTTACCGTAAGAAATAGAAATTAGGAAATTTCCTAATTTTCGATTGGGATTCTTTCCTAATCTCAATGAGACTTATTTTAGGATGTTCCTACTCTATTTAAAGGACGTCCCTAAGCCTCTTTCACTCCTTTCACAACCCTAATTGAATTGAGAGAAAGAGAAGAGAAGGAAAAGAAGAAGAAGAGAAGCAAGGAAGAGAATTTAGCCAAAAAAGAACAGTTGCAGAGAGAAGAGTATTCTTCTCAGGTATGGATACTAATTCCATGAGTTTCTACAGACCTTTGGATAGATATTGATGAGAGTGTGATCTCAGAGAAATCCAAACTATCAACCCATTGTTAGGTTTTTATGGAAAATCATAGGGGAATGCATGAAAGCTATTTAGGTGGATGATTCATGGTTCTAGACCATGGAATGAATGTTGAATGGAATGTGGAAACAAGCCATAGGACCCCAAACACGAAGAATGGACTAAAACGAGGGAATTAGACCAAAGTGCACCGAGGGTCGATGACCATCCGACCCTAAGTGATCCTGACCATCGACCCTCAGTGTTTGGGAAGTTCAGATTTGAGGAGGGTCGCACCCAGGGTCGATCAGGACTCCGACCCTACCTCTGACCCTCAGTTAACAGAATGGTTTTTAAATTCTGAATAAATTCTAATTAAATTTTATAGGCTTTGTTAGGTCTTCTAGTAATATAATAACATTATAAAGGTGATTCTAAAGCTTGTAAAAGTATATATTAGCAAGCTAAGGTGAGGAAACAGAACTCTAAACTAATTGGTTAATAACAAACTGTTTTCTATTTTCTTGAGTCCAATGCCATACTTGATTCTATGCGAATATGTTTGTAATGTGCATACAACATGTCATCCAATATTTCTATTATTTGTTCATGCATATTTACTTTATTGTTTATAACATGATGATGATGATGATAGGAATAGGCATGTGATTGTATGTGTGTGGTTGGTGTACTTGATGCCAGCGAGTATTAGGGGAGGTGTGATGAGAATGTCAATAAATGTTAACCTTTGGCGGGTCTCAGCACTTTAGCTCTATCTTTAACTCAAGTCTTGTGCATTAGCATCGTCGTATCGCCATTACTTTAGCAGAACTATTATGTCGTAAGGTATCAGGGGAGGTGGTCTCGGTCCTTGTAGTCTCTGACTCTACCGGGGGGCCTTAGCTCTATCTCTATGGACATTCTGAGGGATGCTGGGGTGAGGCCTTGGATACACTTTTTGGCATTAAGATTGGTTAGTTGCGAGCCCAGTTTGCAGCCCTCGCTAACAGGGGCTTACGTATTGGTATGGCACTATATAGCAATAAACGTTAACATTTGTTATATAATGTTCATGATTGGGTGCTTGTGAGTCGACGATAAACGTTACCTTCGAGCGGCGTCACACACTTGTGTATAGAGGCGGGGTCAATAAAAGTGACCTTTGACTACCTAAACCTTTCTATTGCATATTGCAAACTTAAAACTAGACCAAAGATATGAATTGATTGCATGCATATGTACTGTTGCATTGTTTTGTCTGCTCACTAACCCATGATGTGTGCTCACCCCCTCGTCATCGAATATTTTTAGTTCATGATGCAGGTTATACCGTTGAAGATTATATGAATGCTCCAGCATATGGGAACGTAGCGGCGATGGAAGTAGAAGTTGAACTAGATACACATGACTCCTCTTGCGAGTGCAACTCGTGTGTATTCGATTAGATATTTTCTAGATTTCTTTATTTGGATTTAATAAAGACATGTATTTGATATTTATTTATGTCTCAGTGGAAACAGAATAATTTGCTATTAAATTATTAATATCACCGTAGATTCTCAGTTTATTTTATTATAAGACTTCCGTTATTGTGTATTTACTCTGATTGTGATTACGGATGTATGGGGGTTCAGATAACGCGGGGATAGCCTACTCGAGATCCTGGTTGAACAGTTGGTTTATTAGAGGTTCATCACACAATTCTGAAGTGTGCGAAATTTGGGTGTGACAACTTGGTATCAGAGCATCTCAGGCCTTGTCCGCTGAACTAACAAACATTCAAGACAAATGTGAACTGAGATAGGATAAAAGTAAAAACAGTAATATTAACACACTATAAGCACAAGTGATGGTTGAGACCAAAATTTAAAAAGAGAATAATGCATCTATTAAAGGGGAAACAAGTTCCATACAATGAGAGAGAAACAAACTATATATACATAACTAAAGCAGAGTACAGTCCACAAAACAGACAGTTACTCCGTAGTACAAAGAAAATAAAGTACAATCAAGAAGCTGGAGGCGAAGGAAGAGGCGGAGCCTCACAGTCTCTGTCGTTGTCCTCGGCATAGACTCTAGTCAACCAGGCTATCTGAGTCTGGGTCATCTGTAGACTAGTAGTAAGATCGGCTACCCTCCTATCAGTCGCACGCTGAACCTCAAGGAGCTCTCCCATCCGCGTGTCTAATGCGTGCTGGGCAGCTAGCAACTCATCCATCCTCAGATCAGATCTGCGCTAAGCCTCCCTGATCTCCTGTAGCATCTCCATCATATCAGAAGGTGGGCGTGAAGGGCCAGCCGCATGAGAAGGACCACTCTCAGGTACAGGATCCGCCGCAGAAGAAGTACCAACTCCAGCCGCATGCGTAGGTGAAGGCGGTGGTATTGAGTCGACATCCATATACATACGGTCGTCATCATCGACAGGATCCACATGAGCTCTAGCAGCGGCAGCAGCAGCCTCAGCATCAGCCATCTCAATGCGAGTGTGAGGGCGTACCATCTCGTTCCTCTCCTCATCACTGACTTGGGCATCCCGTATGCCCATCTTGCAGATAGCCTCCCAATCTAGGGGCGACGAGAAGGTCTTCTCCTGAATCTTCTCATCTACCAAGTCAACCCCCAGGCGAGTAAGAAGGACAGTGATCATACGTCCATAGGGTAGGTTACCCCTATGACCGGACAATGTAGCACTAATCATGGTCCGCATGATGATATATGGAAGACATACTGGCTGTCTAGTGCAAATACTATATATCAAAAACTGGGTAGCTGAGAAACCCTCTCATAGTGCCCACTCTGCGGGATCAGATTATGCTGGATAATCTTACAGAAGACCCGTGGAGCAGGATGCAGGTAACAGGCTCTCATCTGCCAGCGATCAGGTCGTAGCAACTGGTTGTCGATCTCTGCCCTCATCTCCATGGAAACAAACTAGGGCTCTCCAGGTGCACAGTACACCATAGGGCCATCATAAGGAATGCCCAGCAGATCGGCCAGTTGCCGATAGTTAAATGAAATGTGCACCCCTTTAACATAGCTGGTGATGCGCAACTCTTGACCCCTCTCAACGTCATTGTAATTCCCCACCACCTGGAGATTACAATAGAATTGACGCATCAAATCTGGACATGTGCACGCGTCGTAAGTAATGACAGGGAGCCACCCCATGTCACCAAATGCTCTCTCTACGTTGAACAAGGCTAGCTCAGCCAAGTTCACCATACGACCACCCTCCACTTTCTTTCGAGCATAGTCGGCATACTGTGCCTCGACATCGTTGGAGCAGAAGTGAAGCGGATCACGAACTCTGGGTATCTTGGTACGAGCCATGGTATCTGCAGATAAGAAAGAAAAGGGAGATAAGGAGTTAATAGGATAAAAAACCGAAATTTGACATTATAACGACGTAAGTTGGCCAAAAGCCTCACTTTTCACCCGTACACGCGGGCAGGACTTACGTAGGTTCCTACATATCCTACAACCCACATACAGTAGGAAATTGGAACTAACGAAGACCAATTGGAAGAAATTTCAAGAAATCAAAAAATTTCGACAAATTAAGGCAAACGAGCGAAAATCCAAGTTTCTCGATAACCAACTGATGAAACTCAAAAATTTTTGAGGGCTTTCGTTCCTCGAGACACCAATAACAAAATCCCCCAATAAAAATCGAATTTTTACGGTTGGAACAAGTTTAATTTGAAGAATACCAGTTAAATGAGCAAAAACCTAGAAAAGAAAACCTAGAAACAGGTGAAAATGGGAGAATATACCTGTATGGATGACGTGGACGTCAAAACCCAGACTCAAACCGACCAAAAACAGTGGAGTGGCACTGTAGCAACTCAGAGGGGAGAGACGAGTCGAAACGGGAGGGAAATAATAAGAAATGACTCAAAATCGGATCTTAAAAATCTGATTTTTGGTCTGAAGGTCAGACAATTCGACCAGAACCATCGACCCTCCCATCGACCCTCGGCTCTCAGGAATCTGAAAGAAAACTAAGGGTCGGAACTGAGGGTCGGACACCCATCGACCCTCTCATTGACCCTCATCTCTCGGGAAGAACAGGTCCTTCCTAGGGTCGGATACTAAGGGTCGGACATACCATCGACCCTCACCATCGACCCTGCATAGAAAAGACAGTATTTTCTTTTAAAAATGAGCTGGAATTGGAATTTTATATCAGTTAGCATGCCTACATGAAATATAAATGACTTCTCACCTATTTTGATAATTTTCGGGCACCACCAATCACAGAAGGAATTATGTCTGGACGTAGGGTAACCCGACATAACCGAAATGCAGTCCCACCACCACCACCCGTGGAGAGACCAGTCAGGAAAATAATTATGCACTGGGTAATCCAGAACAGGCAAACCCTACAAATTTACCACCTCCACCACCAGAGCTAGCAACCGTGGTGATGAATCTGGCTCAGCAGCTGCAACAGATGCAACACGCACAGGCTCAGATGCAAGTTGCGATGGGTATTATGTTCCAAGCCACTCAAGCTGCACCTATGTAGACAGGACAAGCCAGTGCAGCACCGGTGGGTAACCACCCAGCACCTCAGACACCTCAACAACCTGCTGCACAGATTCCAGTACAGGCTCCGGAAGCAGCTCAGGTTAATTACCAGCATCCACCCCATATGTTTGGGGCATATCTCCAAAATCAGTTGGATCACTCTCGACTGGTGGAGAGATTCTTGAAGATGAAACCCAAGGAATTCAATGGCAAACCGTCTGATCCATTGTGGCCAGCATACTAGATAGACGAGATGGAGAGAAATTTCTTCATGATGACTATCACAGAGGAAGAAAAAGTATTATGTGCCACCTTCATGCTAAAGGGTGACGCACATCATTGGTGGAAATCTGCTAGGGCTTACTTATTGACCAAGCACGCCCTACTTACTTGGGTTATATATAAAGAAGCTTTATTCGAGAAATATTTTTCACGAAGCTTCAGAGATTCTATGGAGAAAGAGTTCTTGAGATTATATCAGGGACAGATGTCAGTGGATGCATATCAACAGCGTTATGAGGAGCTGTTTTTCTTTCCACCACTTAGCATGCAAGAAGAAGACACCAAAACCCGTAGGTTCATCATGGGACTGAGAGGAAGCATCAGGGAACATGTTATGGGCTTAGAAAAGAAGATTTATAATGAAGCTGTCCAAATCGCTCGAGTTATTGAATCGAGCCAGAAGGAGAGTTATTTGACACAGAACCGGGGTATCAAAATGCCAGCTGGAAATACTTACAACGGAGGGAACAACAAGACATTTAAGCCCTTCCGTGCTCAGGGCTTTACTGCTGCACCCAGGACTACTCCAGTAGCTCAACCTCAACCAAAGCCGAATTCTGAAAGCCCGAAGTGTTTTAACTGCAACCAACCGGGACATATGGCAAGGAAGTGCCCTAAGCCCAAGAAGCAGTTCCATCAGGGATGGGTATATGCTGTTACATCCGAGGATGCTGCCGCATCACCCGATGTGGTCACAGGTATGACTGAAATTTTTTAAAGTTGTAATTACATTGTATGAGCATGTAGACTAAGTAAAATAAATCACAGGTATCGTACCTATAAATGGCGTACCCGCTAGAGTACTCTTTGATTCAGGAGCCACTCATTCATTTATATCTGTGTCATTCGGAAAGAAGATAAACTTACCCATCAAAACATTAGACTACAAATTACTTGTACGGTCGTCGATGGGGTTAGAAGTGGAATTAGAGAAACGCTATGGACCATGTCCAGTTCTTATTGGCGAGAAAACCTTAGATGCAACCTTGATACAACTTGAGATGGCAGACTTTGACGTCATCTTGGGAATGGACTGGTTAGCTCGGCATTTTGCAAACCTATTATGTGCCGAAAAGAAGCTAACGTTCAAAGGCAAAGAAGGAGCAGAATTTAGTTTTTCGGGAACCAAACTTCCCCGTAGACGCAAGCTCATACTCTCAGCACTAAAGGCTAAGAAGTGCCTTGAGAAGGGGGCAGTCGGGTATCTAGTATCAGTGGTCGACCTAACCAAGGAAGCACCACAAATGGAAGATATTGAAGTCGTGCGGGATTATCCCGACGTATTTTCAGAGGAACTACCAGGATTACCACCCGACCGAGCCATAGAGTTTGTGATAGACCTTGTACCTGGAGCCGCACCAGTATCAAAAGCACCTTATAGAATGGCTCCTACTGAACTGAAGGAACTAAAAGTGCAACTACTGGAACTGCTGGACAAGGGTTCTATTAGACCCAGTATATCACCATGGGGAGCGCCGGTGCTATTCGTGAAGAAGAAGGACGGTAGCGTTCGATTATGCATCGACTATCGAGAGTTGAATAAACTAACAATCAAGAATCGATACCCACTACCTCGGATCGATGACTTGTTCGATCAGTTGCAAGGAGCAAAGGTATTTTCTAAGATCGATCTTCGATCAGGCTATCATCAGTTGAAGATTAAAGAGGGTGATATTCCGAAGACAGCTTTCAGGACCAGATATGGACACTATGAGTTCTTGGTCATGTCTTTTGGATTAACTAATGCACCAAAAACTTTCATGGAACTTATGAACCGGGTTTTCCATGATATGTTGGATACGTCGGTTATAGTAATTATTGATGATATATTGGTATACTCTAAGGGCGAAGAAACTCATATCAAGAACCTAAACGCCGCCCTACAGCGTTTAAGGAAAGAGAAGCTATATGCCAAATTTTCAAAGTGTAAGTTTTCGCTAAGTGAAGTCGCCTTCTTAGGCCATGTAGTATCTACTGAAGGAATCAAAGTGGATCCCAGCAAAATCGAGGCTATTGTAAAGTGGGAAGCACCAAAGAGCATTTTAGAAATTAGAAGTTTTCTGGGTCTAGCTGGTTATTATCGGAGATTCGTAGAAGAATATTCCCGAATTGCGGTACCTCTCACAAGTTTGACTAAGAAAGGTGAAAAGTTTGTGTGGACCGATAAATGTGAGAAGAGTTTTCAAATGTTGAAGACTAGATTGATATCCGCTCCGATTTTGACTATTCCCGTTCCAGGACAGACATTTACTTTATACAATGATGCGTCAGGACTGGGACTAGGATGTGTGCTTATGCAAGGAGAGCAAGTAATTTCTTACGCCTCGAGACAGTTGAAAATACATGAGAAAAATTACCCCACCCATGATTTGGAGTTAGCGGTAGTAGTACATGCGGTCAAGATATGGAGACATTACCTATACGGAGATAAATTTCAGATTAAGTCGAACCATAAAAGTCTTACTTATTTATTTAATCAGAAGGAGTTGAATATGAGACAAAGAAGATGGCTGGAACTATTGAAAGACTATGATTGTGATATTCAGTATCATCCGGAAAAAACGAACGTAGTAGTGGATGCGTTAAGCAGAAAAGCAATGATAAAATTGCAAGGAGAGATTAGCACAACTGTAGCAATGTGTACTACCGGAATGGTATTCAATCACGACAACGAGCAGTATGTGATAGACACAACGGATGGATCAGCCAACCAAGGGTTTATTCATCGGTTTTCAAATATGTTCGCCGCTTTGAAAATTATACCAGACATAATGGATGAAGTGAAGACAGCAATTAAATCAGATCCTTATTTGAGAACAGTACAAGAAGATATCGAAAAAGGTAGGACTAATCCTGAGTTCACCTGAGACGAAGATAGGGTACTGAAATACAAAGGAAGAATATGTGTACCTGAAACAAAAAGTATGGACATTAGACACCGACTGATGAAGGAAGCCCATACCACCATCTATTCGATACATCCTAGAAGTACAAAAATGTATCATGATCTAAAGAAACTATATTGGTGGAGGGGAATGAAAGCAGATGTAGCCAAGTTCGTGTCTCAATGCCTAAATTATCAAAAAGTAAAAGCTAAACGACAAAGACACGCAGGACTGTTACAGCCATTATCGGAACCAGCATGGAAATGGGACTGCATCACTATGGACTTCGTCACGGGACTACCACTGGCTCCTCGAGTAGTTGACGTAGTTTGGGTGATTGTGGACCGTCTGACTAAAACAGCTCGCTTCATACCTATACGACCTCAGTATACATTGGAAAGGTTAGCAAAGCTGTATGTGGATAATATTGTTCGGTTACATGGTGTTCCAGAAAGCATTGTGTCTGATAGAGATCCATGATTTACTTTTATGTTTTGGGAAGGATTGCAAAAGGTTATGGGTACAACATTGAAGTTCAGTACCGCATTCCACCCACAGACAGACGGACAGTCAGAGCGTACAATTCAGATTCTAGAAGATATGCTACGAGCATGTGTAATTGATTTCAAAGGATCATGGGATGAAAGGTTACCATTGATCAAGTTCGCTTATAACAATAGCTATCAGGCAACTATACAGATATCACCTTATGAAGCACTGTATGGCAGAAAGTGTCGAACTCCTTTGTTTTGGAATGAAGTTAGAGAACGTAGTATTGTTGGACCAGAATTTGTTGAAGAGACTTGCCGAGTGGTCGACATTTTCGAGGAAAGAGTAAGAACAGCTCAGAACCGTCAGAAGAAATATGCAGATACTCGACGCAGAGATCTAGAGTTCGCCGTGGGTGATAAAGTATTCTTGAAAGTATCGCCTATGCGAGGATTGAAAAGGTTGGGACAGAAAGGAAGCTAAGTCCAAGATATGTCAGGCCGTATGAAATTCTAGCTAAGCGTGGTAAAGTGGCTTATCAGTTAACACTACCACCATCTATGTCAAGTGTGCATGACGTATTTCACATTTCCCTATTGAAGAAGTATGTCAAGGATCCAACGCAGGTGTTGACAGTAGATTTTCCAGAATTGACTGATGATTTGACATTTGAAGTAACACCAACAGAAATCACCAGCCGAAAGGTTCAACGTTTACGCAACCGAGATATCTATTATGTTAAGGTCACATGGAAAAGTAGAGACACGGAAGAAATTACATGGGAAGAAGAGAATGCTATGCGAAAGCAATACCCTCACTTATTTGATTCAGAAGGTACGTACAATTTCGAGGATGAAATTTTTATAAGTAGGGGGGAGTTGTAAGACCCGTGTCAAACTAACCCGGTCTTACCACCTTGAACCAGGTTTACCCGTCATGGTTGAATCAAATGGACCAAGGGCGTGAAGGAGATCGAGATCCCAAGTATCAAATCGACCCAAAAATACTTAAATTAGGGGAAGGGTCGCATACCCAGCTATGCAGGGTCGGACCTCCCAAAGCAGAAAGTCAGACCCTCAATTTTGAAGGGAGGGTCGGACATCTTGAACTCTAGGGTCCACGGGATCATCGACCCTCCCATCGACCCTCAGTTACCGTAAGAAATAGAAATTAGAAAATTTCCTAATTTTTGATTGGGATTCTTTCCTAATCTCAATGGGACTTATTTTAGGATGTTCCTACTCTATTTAAAGGATGTCCCTAAGCCTCTTTCACTCCTTTCACAACCCTAATTGAATTGAGAGAAAGAGAAGAGAAGGTAAAGAAGAAGAAGAGAAGCAAGGAAGAGAATTTAGCCAAAAGAGAACAGTTACAGAGAAAAGAGTATTCTTCTCAGGTATGGATACTAATTCCATGAGTTTCTACAGACCTTAGGATAGATATTGATGAGAGTGTGATCTCGGAGAAACCCAAACTATCAACCCATGGTTAGGTTTTTATGGAAAACCATAGGGGAATGCATGAAAGCTATTTAGGTGGATGATTCATGGTTCTAGACCATGGAATGAATGTTGAATGGAATGTAAAAACAAGCCATAGGACCCCAAACACGAAGAATGGACTAAAAAGAGGGAATTGGACCAAAGTGCACTGAGGGTCGCACCGAGGGTCGATGACCATCCGACCCTAGGTGATCCTGACCATCGACCCTCAGTGTTCGGGAAGTTCAAATTTGGGGAGGGTCGCACCCAGGGTCGATCAGGACTCCGACCCTACCTCCGACCCTCAGTTAACAGAATGGTTTTTAAATTCTGAATAAATTCTAATTAAATTTTATCGGCTTTGTTAGGTCTTCTAGCAATATAATAACATTATAAAGGTGATTCTAAAGCTTGTAAAAGTATCTATTAGCAAGCTAAGGTGAGGAAACAGAACTCTAAACTAATTGGTTAATAACAAACTATTTTTTATTTTCTTGAGTCCAATGCCATGCTTGATTCTATGCGAATATGTTTGTAATGTGTATACAACATGTCATCCAATATTTCTATTATTTGTTCATACATATTTACTTTATTGTTTATAACATGATGATGATGATGATAGGAATAGGCATGTGATTATATGTGTGTGGTTGGTGTACTTGATGCGAGCGAGTATCAGGGGAGGTGTGATGAGAACGTCAATAAACGTTAACCTTTGGCGGGTCTCAGCACTTTAGCTCTATCTCTAACTCAAGTCATGTGCATTAGCATCATCGTATTGCCATTACTTTAGCAGAACTATTATGTCGTAGGGTATCAGGGGAGGTGGTCTCGGTCCTTGTAGTCTCTGACTCTACCGGGGGGCCTTAGCTCTATCTCTATGGACATTCTGAGGGATGCTGGGGTGAGGCCTTGGATACACTTTTTGGCATTAAGATTGGTTAGTTGCAAGCCCAGTTTGCAGCCCTCGCTAACAGGGGCTTACGTGTTGGTATGGCACTATATAGCAATAAACGTTAACCTTTGTTATATAATGTTAATGATTGGGTGCTTGTGAGTCGACGATTAACGTTACCTTCGAGCGGCGTCACACACTTTTGTATAGAGGCGGGGTCAATAAACGTGACCTTTGACTACCTAAACCTTTCTATTGCATATTGCAAACTTTAAACCAGACCAAAGATATGAATTGATTGCATGCATATGTACTGTTGCATTGTTTTGTCTACTCACTGAGCCGTGATGTGTGGTCACCCCCTCGACGTCGAATATTTTTAGTTGATGATGGAGGTTATACCGTTGAAAATTATATGAATGCTCCAGCATACGGGAACGTAGCGGCGATGGAAGCTGAAGCTGAAGTAGATACACATGACTCCTCTTGCGAGTGCAACTCATGTGTATTCGATTAGATATTTTCTAGATTTCTTTATTTGGATTTAAAAAGACATGTATTTGATATTTATTTATGTCTCAGTGGAAACAGAATAATTTGCTATTAAATTATTAATATCACCGTAGATTCTCAGTTCATTTTATTATAAGACTTCCGCTATTGTGTATTTACTCTGATTGTGATTACGGATGTATGGGGGTTCAGATAACTTGGGGATAGCCTACTCGAGATCCTGGTTGAACCGTTGGTTTATTAGCGGTTCATCACACAATTCTAAAGTGTGCGGAATTGGGGTGTGACATAAAGTGTCCGGATCAAAAACCGCCAACACTTCCCCTAATGCCCTACCCATACCAACATGTAAGCCCCTATTGGCGAGGGTTTACAAACTAGGCTCGCAACTATCCAATCATAATGCCAAACAGTGTATCCAAGGCCTCACCCTAGCATCCCTTAATACATCCATAGAGATTGAGCTAAGGCCACCCGATAGAGTCAGAGACCACATGGTCAGAGACTACCTCCCTTGATGGCCTACGACGTAATAATTCTGCTAAGGTAATGGCGATACGATCATGTTAGAGGGCAAGACAGTAGAGATAGAGCTAGAGTCTGGTGATGAGGTCAAAGACCACAATTCCATGTCCCCCTTGATGCTCCACTCGCATCAAGCATACTAACCACACACACATAATCACATGCCTATTCCTAGCATCATCATCATCATCATATTATAAATAGACAGAAATAAATATGCATCAGCAGTAATAGCAGGAAGATTCGATGACATGTTAGATGCACATTACAAACATACAAGTAGAGAATCAGTAATGGCATTGGACTCAATAAAAGTAAACAGTTTGTTACTAACCAATTAGTTTAAGTCTTATTCCCTCACTTGTTAGCAATACTCGATCTCCTTCCAAGTCTTGAAATTCCTTTTCAATCAATTTAAGAACCTAAACGTTTTATGAATTTTAGTTAGGGTTCATATATAACATGTTACAGTAGTAGGAAATCGAAACAGAGCACTGATAGGTGTCTGACTGGTCCTATGGTCTTATACTGTGTCGATCTTACTGCCTACGATCGATACCCTACGATCACATATGGTGTGACCATAGCTGCAACCATATGGTTTTTAAATCTTCCCGAATGCCTATGATCAATCCTCTGGTCATGCTGGTTATGCTATGGTCGACCGTAGCTACGACCTTGAGATTTTTGCTCACAGACTACATGCAATTCGAGTTCTTTCTGGGTCAATTCCTCTTCTCTTCAATTGGGTTTATCCTAAGGTCATCCTATGACCATCATTAGTAGTTTCTTATCAACCGTAATCTTCAAACTCATCCCTCATGGTTGTCCTTGGGATTTTCTCAAGGAATCACATAGATCATAATAATATCTCCTAACCTCCATAGAAGTCTTATTCCTTAGAGTTTACATCCCCAGAGATTAGATTCATACATTTGCCTGTGGTAGAGAGCCAATCTCTTCTCAGTAAAATCCTCTCCTTAGCATTTTCTTCTTCTCCTTCTCTTCCTTTTCTTCCCTTCTCTTTCTCTAGGGTTTACTAATATTCTAAAAGAGTGAAAAAGGGCTGAGGGATGTCCTTTATATAAAGGAAAACTCTCCATATAGAGTCCTCTTTCAATTAGGAAAGAAATCCCTTAATTTAGAAAAGTTTCCAAAACTTGGAGTCTGACCTGGGGTCTCACGATCAATGGCTACGGTCACAGAACCTGTCGATCATAGGGTCAAAATCATCGATCATATGGTCATTAATCAATGACCATTCCTTCTTTCCATATGGTCGACCATACCTACCTAGGTTTGCGAACATATGCATACAATTTTGGGTATTGAGTCAATTCTTATACCTAGTTTCTAATCCATCTTCACATGCTTGGTCTACATGTCCAGTAATGAGGGGAAGACCTGGCACGACACAGTTAAACTGGTTAGTGGAGTGCGGGTCTTACATAGAGTCTAGTAACCAAGTCAAAAACCACAATGCCACGACCTCCCCCTGATGCTCCACTCCCATCCAGCACACTAACCACTCACATATTGTCACATGCCTATTCCTAGCATCACCAATCAACATGGTAGAAAATAGACTAAAGTAAATATGCATGAGCAGTAATAACAGTAATATTGGATGACATGTGAGATACACATTAAAAGCATTCAAACATAGAATCAAGCATGGAATTGAACAAATAAAATAAAAATAGTTTGTTATTATCTAATTAGTTTAGGTCTTGTTCTCTCACTTGTTAGCAAAACTTGATCTCCTTTCAAGCCTTGCAATTCTCTTTGAATCAATTTAATGACCTAAAAATTGTATAAATTTAAGTTAGGATTCATGGTTAATGTGTTACAGTAGTCGAAAATCAAAACAGATCATTGATAAGTGTCTGATAGGCCCTATGGCCGCATGTTGTGTTAACCTTACCAAGTATGATCGATACCCTATGGTCGCACTATATGAGACCATACCCTTTGACCATATGTTTCCTGAATTCTTCTCGAATAGCTATAGTCGATGGTATGGTTACCCTATGGTCGATCTATGGTCGATCGTAGCTGTGACCATACGCTTGTCTGATCCAAAAACCACTTTCAATCCAAGTTCTTCCTCTTGGCTCCTCAGTAGGGAACTTTCTAATGTTCATTCTAATGTCCATTCTCTTAGTTTAATCAAATGATTACTCCAATCCATTCTCTATGGTCTCCCCTTTGAGATTTGCTTAGAAAATCCCATAGCTGAATCCTTATATTAGGTTTGTTATTACTATTTACACTAGAAATTTGTACTCTTGATGTTCTAAGGCTTCAGAAATAAGGTTCATACCTTACGTGTTGCAGGAAATCAGTAAAACTCTTCTCTCAGCCTTCTCCTTAGTTTTCTCTCTTTCTCCTTCTCTTCCTTATCTTCTCTAGGGTTTGCTAATGTTCTAAAAGAGTGAAAAAGGGTTAAGGAATTTTCTTTTATATAGAGAAAAACTCTCCATATAGAGTTCTCTAATAATAGGAAAGAGACCCTCCTCAAATTAGGAAAGTTTCCAAACTTGGAGTCTAATTTGGGGTCTTACGGTCGATGGCCTACGGTAGCAGAACCCGTCGACCGTAGGGTCAAAAACTTCGATCGCAGGATCAATGGTCTATGATCTTTGTTTCTTACCATATGGTAACCATACTTACCCAGGTATTCGACCATATGTATACTTTTTAGAGTATTGAGTCAATTTTCATACCTGGTTCGTGATTGTACTTTACACGAACGGTCCACTTGATCCAACAATGATGTGAAGTCCTGGCACAACATAGTTATACCGGGTTAGTGGAGTGCGGGTCTTACATTTGCTCTCCTTTCTCCCTTAAACTCGAACTTGTCACCATTCTCATCTTTGAATATCAACTTATTTTTTGCACACTGAAGGCTCACACCATGTTGTGAAAACCAGTCCATGCTTAAGATCACCTCAAAGTCTGACGTCTCCAATTGCATTAAGTTTGCATCTAGACTGCTTTCCTCGACTAAGACTAGATAGGGTCCATGGTACTCATCAACCATAACTCCTACCCCAAGGGGTGATCGTACAATCAACAACTTTTCTACGGTCTTAATATTATCTCCTATCTTTTCCCAAATGTTGGAGAGATGAATGAATGGGTTGCTCATGAATAGAAAAGTACCCTAGCTGGTTTTCCCGTTATATGAACAGTACCTAATTACATTACCATGTTTTTAGATGCATGCTCATACGATCAAAGTAAATAGTTTTAGAAGCATACCTGTCATGCATCTGGTGATGCTTCAGCTTCTTGTGTAAACACTACATAGACCTTCCTAGGTTGTGTCACTTTGAGTGGGTGTGGACAATTTCTGGCATAATGTCCCAACTACTCATGATTAAAGAACTTTATATTTGTAGGGTTCGGGACTGCTGTGCAATTGTCTGTAGGCGCAGCTTCAGATGCTGCTGGTTTGGGTGTAGTATAAATGGGTCCTGATGGTCTTGTTTGTATGACCAACAAAATTTGTGGACCTCTTGTTACCTCCCTTCTGAGTGAATTAACTATCTCTCAAACTAGGCTCAATAACCTTGGCCATTTGGACAGCCTCTTAGTAGACCTACTTTCCAAGGAAGTATACTGTAGCTCGTATGTTGCCTCTCAAACCTTTGGTAAATCTTTGAGCTTTTATAGATTCTTCCTTTATGCTCAGTAGAGAAAAATAGAATAGTTCCTCGAACTTATGCTGGTACTCGTCCACTATCTGCTACCATTGTGAATCATTGAGGTATTCCACCTTCATTTTATCCTTGACGCTTCTAGAGAAGTATCTATCAAAGAAAGCTTCTTTAAAGATTTCCCAAGTAATCTGAGGATGCTTTGTCATTACAAGTGGCATAGTTGATTCCCACCAATTATTGGGCTCTCGTTCCAATATGTAGGTTGCATACAAATCCTTTTCATCCTGGGTGCATACCATCATTCGGAGGGTCTTCGCTATGGACTTAATCAATATGGCTGGTTGTAATGGATTGGCCCCAACTCCCGTAATCTTTAGAGGTTACATCTTCATAAACCTCTCAATGGTTCGATACTGGTCATGGTATGGCACTGGAGGAATTGGTGGCGGATTCTGATTTGCCACTACATTCTGATTGAGCCTAGTAGGCTCTCCATGCTATCCTATAGTCACACCAACTTAATTTATGGGGTTCCCTCTAGGTGGTGGTACATTATTGTTCCTGTCGCCTTGTTATCCACCTGTCTGTGGTGCAAGCACTAATGTCAGAAGAGTCCTCAAATCCTCAAGAAATTTTTACTGATTTTCCTCAGTCGTTCTTTGTTGTTCTTGACTCACTGTAAGGGACACGTTCCATATGATTGCAGGGAGGTTATCAGGGGTATCCTTAGGTGGTGGTGGGATTATCCCTATTTGAGATGGCCCTCCCACATTGGTAGTGGGTTGGGTTTCGTCTAGATTAGGTGTTGTGGTCACCCCATCTCTAAGCGGGAGATTCTCATCATCGCTTTCACGAAGGGTATTACGTGTAACCATTTCCACCTATTTAACATCCTTAATTGAGCATCAGTATGGTTAGCTTCATGTTCTACAGTAAATGATATAAGTAAGGTAAATAAAACATGTATAAAATGGCACAAAATACAGTCAAGAAAGGATTAATAAAATTTTAGAATTTTATATCATTTGTCACATGTCTGGTCGATGCATCTGGACTTACTAATTTCAACCGGTAATGAGTCGGATAAAGTTACTAAACTCTTTGGAATTTATCGATCAATGGGTCGGTTTGTCTATATCATCCGCCATTCTGACCGGCTACTTCTAGAATACTAACATTTACTCTGTCGGTTGATGCATCGGACTGGACCCCACGTCAAGATTCATCACCGGTTGGGGAATCTTTTCCTAATATAACCTATTGCTGAAATTCCATCCTCATTTCTCATCACAATTTTTACTCCAAGTGGTAATGAGCTTCTCTTTCACCTTCGGGAACCTGGCTTTGCCCTTCAGGAGCTTCTTCCTCCTACGAATCTTCTCTAACTCTCTTCGCCATGGATCCATGGTACGAACTCTTCCTCTTTAACTTAAATTTTAAATTTCTAGGGTTAAGAGAGATATTGCAAGGATCTTCTTGAGCTTTCCATTGAACCTATTGTGGCTCAAGCTCTGCTGATATTTGCTTGTGGTTTATGTAGGCCTTTTCATTCAAGGAAAACTACCATAAGTAGAGCATGATGTGATACTTCCCCGACTTTTGATGCGTTGAGGTTTGTTTGCTTGAAGGGTCAACAAGCATTTTCAATGTTTAAATATAAGTTTGTTGAATCTAGGTGGCATTTTCTATTTGACGAGTTAAAACGGTTTGACATTCGGGCTACCTTTGATGCTATGGGATGGTCTCCCATGTTAGAAATGGATAAAGCCAGGAGGCCTGACTTGATATGGCTTTTCTACTGTAATTTGCTAGTCACGAGCAGTATGAGCAATGTGAATGATGCTATGTACCTTCGTATATCTAGCCAAGTATCGGCTGAGATGTTTCCTTCGACACCAGGCAGCTGGTAGGCATGCTAAATATATCCATGGGTTGAGATGTAGCAGTTTAGAGTTAAAAGGATAGAGTCGTCTTGTCTAAGATGATGCAACTAGAGATTGCCAATCAAATCCATATTAAGGGTAAGCGTCACAAAACTATCAACTATTGTCCCTTACGCGGAGTATATTATAGGATCATGCAGCATAACATCATACCACAGGGTGGTCACTATAATGAATTATCTTCCTTTGGTAAGTTCCTAGTCTATCGGCTCGTAACCAAGATACCTGTTTGCCTTCCCTACATTCTCATGCAGAACATTATCCTAGCCTCTGAAGGCATTGGACCATCAAATCTTCCCTTTGGTAAGTTACTTAATCACGTCCTATCGCTTTTGGGGCATGATATCCATAGTCACCCTACATATAAAGAGTTAGAATCTACTCCCTTTGGTTGGTATGCCATTTCTAAAATGCAGCTTGATAATGTAGTACTTTCTGATGATGAACTAGAGGCTCATCCTCATCCTAGGAATTTGACAGATTAAGAATCCAAAGATGAAGAAGAAGATGATGCACCGATGGATGCAGAGGATGAGGTTAGTGACCAAGCAGACCATCCACAACCTCCCCTTGACATAGACATTCTTCTGACTGAGTTACATAGTATTAGGGATCACCAGAGGTAATTTGCACAATTTGTGGAGAACAACTTTAGGCATGTGTATCATGCCCAAACTTCATTCTCTTCCTAGCTCAACGTAATGCAAACGGCTATGGCAAGGGTGCGTATAATGTCTGAGGATGACATCAGGAATGCAACCACTGCATCACACGTGTAGACTTACCAGCTAGTTCGTGAACCTTCTCCATCAGAATCTGAGTGACCCAATTAATTTTCTTCTTTCCAATGTTGTTATTGTATGAGCGAGTTGTAGTCGTTAATCTTTAGTCTTTCACTAACATCTTATGCTCTTTCTTATTGTTATCGTACTACACACAAGTTGGATTCATATTTATCATTTATAGTCTTTAAGCTTTTATTACACTATTTCTTAGGTTACTGTAGACTATTACAGCATTGGCTTGGTTGGTATAATGTAACAAAGCTTATTCCTTGATACCAAACCTTAACACACCCTAAAATACCGGTCAAAAATTTCCTTTAAGATACGACTAGAATCAACACTTTAGTTTGGATGTGATCCCACCAGGATCTCATAAGTGGTGCACATACATACCCACCAGAACCAGCACAATGCCATAATCATAATCCAAAGTATTAAATAGTAGAAGATTATATAACCATGAGAATAATAATGATAATTAAATCTAACATTGCCATTGTTTACCTCTTCAGGTGAGGTTCATCATTAAACTCCATAAATCAAACTTATAGTACTTTGCCCTATAAATCACGGGCTATCAAAATAGTAAATAATCCAACGGAGCTTAAACAAAGAAGAGTTCATTCTCCAAAGACTTCTCTCCAAGAATAACTATTCATCAACAATGCATGCATCACATTCGTAGTCCGCGTCATGTGCTTCGTCTTCATATAGTACTCCTCCTAGCTGGGACAAGTGAGTAATCGAAGGCATGTTCAAGTACTCAGCAACAATAGTACTTGCAGTATAATCTAAATGATTAGCGTATGTGAGGGTCAACTCTCTAACATGAGCTCAGTGAGAAATAAACAGGCAAGCAATCAAGTATGCATGATCTGTTTATTACATACAATAGTGCAATAGTCAGGTATCATGCATGCCATGTGCTTTGGTAAGGCCTAACCATACCTCCCAGATGCTGACTACAACCTTAATGTACTAGAGTGTTGGGTACTCACCAGCCTACCTAGTAGCCCTGGGGCCTCTACACAACTTCCCAAAGAACATTGTCGACCCTTCCTGTAAGACAAGTACTCCACTAACCCGGTTTAACCGTGTCATGCCAGGACTGTCCATCATTCCTGGACCAAGTGGACTGACCGTGTGAAGATAAATCACACACCATGTATGATAATCGAGTTAAAAACACTGAAAACATACCTATGGTCGAATACCTAGGTAGTTATGGTCGACCATATGGAAGGAAACAAAAATCTCAAGTCCAGAACCCCACAGTCGATGATTTTGACCCTACGGTCAATGGGTTCTGTGACCGTAGCCATCGACCGTGAGACCCTAGATCAGACTCCATGTTTTGAAAACTTTCCTAAATTAAGGGATTTCTTTTCAATTGAAAGAGGATTCTATATGGATAATTTTCCTCTTTATAAAGGACGTCCCTTAGCCCTTTTTCACTTTTTTAGAACATTAGTAAACTCTAGAAAAAGAGAAAAGAAGAGAAGGAAGAGAAGGAGAAGAAGAAAAAGCTAAGGAAAGGAATTTGCTAAAAAGAGATTGGCTCTCTATCAGAGACAAAGGTATGAACCTAATCTCTATAGAGATGTAAACTCTAAGTAATAAGACTTCTATGGAAGATAGGCAATATCAATATATCATGATCCATGTGATTCCTTGAGTAATTTCCAAGGATAACCACGAGGGATGAGTTTGATGGTTAAGGTTGATAAGAAACTACTAATGATGGCCATAGGATGACCTTAGAATAAATCCCATTGAAGATCAGAAGAACTGACCCAAGAACAACTCAAATTGCAAGTAGTCTATAACCAAAAATCTCAAGGTCGCAGCTACAGTCAACCATAGCATGACCACCATGACCAGAGGATCGACCATAGGCAATCGAGAAGATTTCAGAAACCAAGTGGTCGCAGCTACGGTCGCACGATATGCGACCGTAGGGTATCTACCGTAGGCAGTAAGGTCGATACAGTATGAGACCATAGGACCAATCAGGCACCTATCAGTGCTCTGTTTCGATTTTTGACTACTGTAACATGTTACATGTGAACCCTAACCTAAATTCATATATCTTTTAGGTTGTTAAATTGATTGAAAGAGAATTGCAAGGCTTGGAAGGAGATCTAGTATTGCTAACAGGTGAGGGAATAAGACTTAAACTAATTGGATAATAACAAACTGTTTATTTTTATTGAGTCTAATGCCATGATTGATTCTATGCGTGTATGCTTGTAATATGCATCGCACATGTCATCCAATATTCCTACTATTACTGTTCATGCATATTTAATTCCTTTTATTTATAACATGATGATGATGATGATGCTAGGAATAGACATGTGAATGTATGCATGTGGTTGGTGCGTTGGATGCAAGTGGAGAATCAGGGGGAGGACGGGGCAATGGTCTTTGACCTCGTCACGCTCTATCTCTACTCAAGTCTTGCCCACTAACATCATTGTATCGCCATTACTTTAGTAGAACTATTATGTTGTAGGGAATCAGGGGAGGTGGTCTCGGACCGTGTGGTCTCTGATTCTGCCAGGGGGCCTTAGCTCTATATCTATCGACGTATTGAGGGATGCTGGGGTGAAGCCTTGGATACATTGTATGGAATTAGGATTAGTTAGTTGTGAGCCTAGTTTACAAGCCCTCACCAATAGGGGCTTACGAGTTGGTATGGGTAAGGCTTCAGGGGAAATGTTGGCAGTGTTTGATCTAGATACTCTAACTCTATCTCTATTACATGGTGGGTACATGTAGGATGACAATGGTGTTTGATCCATTGGGTGGATTCACACACTCATGTATAGAGGTGTAGCGACCACAAAATCTTTCTATAACATATTGCAAACTTAAAAACCAGACCAAAGATATGAATTGAATGCATGCATATGTTTGTTGCATTATTTTGTTTTCTCACTGAGCCGTGATGTGTGCTCACCCTTTCGACGTTGAATATTTTTAGTTAATGATGCAGGTCCTACTGTTGAAGAATATATGAATATGCCGACATATGGACACGTTGCCACCATGGACGTAGAAGCTGTGGAAGATGCGCATGATTCATCATGCGAGTGCAACTAGTGTATTTTTTATTAATTTAGTTATAATTGATTAATGGAACATGTAATGGATTTTTTATTTTTCTGTCTTGTGGTTTGGAGATAATTGGATTAAATACTTATTTATCAGTGTTAAACTCTCAGTTCATTATTAGTAAGACTTCCGCTAATTTGTTTATTAACTTTGGTTATTACTGTGGAATGTGTGTGTGGTTTGATATGGTAGGTACAACTTATACGAAATCCTGGTTAAACCATTGGTCTATTGGCGGTTCATCACACTAATCTCTTTATACTAGAATTGGGATGTGACAACTTGGTATCAGAGCCAGGTTCCTATCCTCAGACTTGTGGCCTATGGGCCCACCATGCTTCGGCTATGACTGTATGACCGTCTGTATGATCGACCATATGATCGACCATAGGGTCTCGGTAAGTTTTCAAGATTTTGAAGGTTGCACCTATGGTCGCACAACATGCGACCGTAGGCCATCGACCGTATGACTGACTGTTGTCTACATTTTAATTATGTTTGAACTCTTTCCTATTGAATTTGTTTTTCTCTTGCCTCCTATTGTGAGACTAACCCAATACTACCATCATATCTTATCTCACATGTACAGCCTTTCCAAGTACCTTTCAACCAAGTGTTTGAATGGCTGGACGCAGAGAAAGTAGAAGGAGACAGAATGCAAACCCATCTCCACCACCTATGAAGACTAATGACAATGAAGGTCAGCAAGGATAGCAAGAAAATATTGGAACTCAACATGTTGCACCTCAGAATGTGCATACCCAAGCCAACCTAACCAACTTACCTGCACCACCTATGTATTTGGCTACTTCGGTGATGAATTTGGCACAGCAAATGCAGCATATATAAAAAATGCAAGCCAACATGCACGTTGCTATGGGAATTGCTTTTTTAGTTGCAAACACAACATCTCTACCTGCAGGACAAGCTAGTACGGCACCTGATGGTAGCAACACTGTACCTCAAGCACCGTAAACACCAACAGTACAAGGCCAAGTGCAAAACCTTGAAGCACTGCAAGGTGGGTATAACCAAGGTTATTATCAGTACCAACCGCCTATGTATGGAGCATATGCACAGTATTAGCTTGATCACTCTAGACTAATCGAGCATTTCCTGATGTTAAAGCAGAAGGAATTCACAGGCAAACCATCAGATCCTTTGTGGCTAGTCACTGGATCGATGAAATGGAAAGAAACTTTATGATGATGACTATATATGAACAAGAGAAGGTATTATATGCCACCTTTATGTTGAAAGGTGACGCACAACACTGGTGAAAATCAACTAGAAGTTATCTGTTAACAAAGCACGCCCAACTAACATGGGTTATTTATAAAGAAGCTTTCTACGAGAAGTATTTTCCAAAGAGTTTCGAAGATCAAATGGAAAAGGAGTTCTTGAGTCTATACCAAGGACAGATGACTATAGACGTATATCAACAGCGTTATGAAGAACTATTTTTCTTTGCTCCCTCTAGCATGCAGGAGGAAAATACCAAAACCCGAAGGTTCATCATGGGACTTAGGGGAAGTATCCGTGAGCATGAATTGGGACTGGAAAAGAAGATTTATAATGAAGCTGTACAGATTGCTCGAGTACTGGACTAGAGGGAGTTATTTTGCTCAGAACAGAGTTATAAAGAGGCCCAATGGAAACTCATAAAATGGAAGGAACTCAAAGACATTTAAACCCTTTCGTACTCAAGGCTTTAATGTTGCGACCAAGACTACTTCGAAAGTCAAAGTAGTGCTAGAGTTAAATGCTTCAACTGTGATCAAGTAGGACATTATTCAAGGGAGTGTCTTAAGCCAAGGAAGCAGCTACAGCAAGGAAATATTTATGCAGTTACATTTAAGGATGTTGTCGCATCGTCTGATGTGGACATGTATGACCTGAATCTTTCATTTTGTACTAGCTTGTGTGAGCAAGTAAACTAAATTAAATCAAATCACAGGTATCATACCTATTAATGGCATTCCCGTCAGAGTACTCTTTGACTCTGGAGCTACTCATTCTTTTATCTCTGTGTCTTCTAGAAAGAAGTTAAATCTACCCCTCAGATCTTTAGACTACAAACTGCTTGTACAATCACCTATGGGATTAAAATTGAAACTAGACAAAGGTTATAAACCATGTCCAGTTCTTATCAGCGAGAATATTTTGGATGCAACCTTAATCGAACTCGAGATGGCAAACTTCGACGTTATCTTGGGAATGGATTGGTTAGCTTGGTACTGCGCAAACCTATTATGTGAGGGAAAAAACTGAGATATAAAGACAAGGAAGGAACAAAGTTTATTTATGTGGGAACCAAACTTTTCCGTAAATGAAAACTCATTCCCTCTGCATTGAAGGCTAGAAAATGACTCGAGAAATGAGGACTTGGGTATCTAGTATCCAAGGTTGACCTCACCAAAGAAGCACCACGAATGGAGGATATTGAAGTTGTGCATGAATTTCTGGATGTATTTCCTAAGGAACTACCAAGACTACCACCTTACAGAGAGACAAAGTTTGTTATAGATTTTATACCCGAAGCCGCACCAGTACTGAAAGCACCCTATCGAATGGCTCTTACTAAACTGAAGTAACTGAAGGTACAATTACAGTAGTTACTGGACAAGGGTTATATTAGACCTAGCATATCACCATGGGGAGCGTCAGTATTGTTCGTGAAAAAGAATAACGATAGCGTTCGACTGTGTATAGATTATCCAGAATCGAATAAGCTTAAAATCAAGAATCAGTACCCGTTTCCTTAGATCGATGACTTATTCGATCAGTTGCAAGGTGCCAAAGTGTTCTCCAAAATTGATCTTTGGTCAGGATACCATCAGTTGAAGATTAAGGAAGGTGATATTTTGAAGACAGCATTCAGAACCAGATATGGACATTACGAATTTTTAGTCATGTCTTTTGGATTGACTAATGCACCCGTAACTTTTATGGAACTCATGAATCGGGTATTTCATGATATGTTGGATATGTTAGTTATTGTATTTATTGACGACATACTAGTCTACTCCAAGAACAAATAAACTCATATCACAAATCTAGGAGCCGCTCTACAGCGACTAAGAAAAGAGAAGCTTTACGCAAAATTTACTAAGTGTGAGTTCTGGCTGAATGAAGCCGCTTTCTTAGGCTTTGTTGTATCCGCTGAAGGAATTAAAGTGTTTCCTAGCAAGATTGAAGCCTTGTGAAATGGGAAGCACCTAAGAATGTTACCGAAATCAGAAGTTTCTTAGGTTTAGCTGGTTATTATCGACGATTTGTGGAAGATTACTCTAGAATCGCCATTTCTCTCACCAATCTGACTATGAAAGGAGAATGGTTTGTTTGGACTGATAAATATGAAGAGTGTTTCTAAACATTGAAGGCTAGATTGATATCAGCTCTCATCTTGATTATTTTGATCCCAGGACAATCATTTACCTTGTACACCGATGCGTCTGGGTTAGGTTTGGGATGTGTGCTTATGCAAGGAGAACAAGTAATTATGTATGCCTCAAGACAACTGAAGACACATGAGAAGAACTATCCCACTCATGACTTGGAATTAGTAGCGGTGGTACATACTAGCAAGATATGAAGATATTATTTGTATGGAGAGAAATTTCAGATTAAATCAAATCGTAAGAGTCTCACTCATCTTTTTAATCAAAAGGAGTTGAACATGAGACAGAGAAGATGACTGGAATTACTGAAGGATTATGATTGTCAAATTCAATATCAATCAGGAAAAGCTAATGTTGTTGCTGATGCACTAAGCAGAAAAACTATGACAAAATCCGAAGAAGAAGCTAGTGCAAATGTTGTAGTGTGTGTCATAGGAAGAGTACTTAATTATGATAACGAGCAGTTCGTGATTGATATTCTGAATGAATCAACTGACCAAGGATTTATTCATCTATTCTCAAACATGTTTGCTACATTAAAGATTTTACCTGATCTATTAGACGAAGTGAAAGCAGCTATTAAATCAGACCCTTATCTGAGAACGGTGCAAGAAGACCTCGAAAAAGGTAGGACTACTTTTGAGTTCACCTTGGACATTGAAACAGTACTAAGATACAAAGGAAGGTTATATGTTCCTAAAAATGAAGACTTGGATATTAGACACAAACTAATGAATGAAGCTCATACCACCGCTTATTCGGTACATCTTAGAAGTACAAAGATGTATCATGATCTGAAGAAACTATATTAGTGGAGAGGAATGAAAATGGATGTAGCTAAATTCGTATCTCACTGCTTAAATTGTTAGCAGGTAAAGGCTGAAAGGCAAATACCTATAGGATTGTTGTAGCCACTGCCAGAACTGACATGGAAATGGGACTGCATCACTATGGACTTTGTACCCGGGTTACCATTGATTCCCCGAGTAGTTGACACAATTTGGGTGATTGTGGATCATTTGACTAAGACAGCTCATTTCATAGCTATACAACCTCAATATACCCTAAAGAGGTTAGCTAAGCTATATGTGGATAATATTGTCAAATTATATGGTGTACCTAAAAGCATTGTGTCCGACAGAGACCGACACTTTACCTTAAAGTTTTGGGAAGGATTACAGAAAGCTATGGGTATAATGTTGATGTTTAGTACTGCATTCCATCCTCAAACAGATGGACAGTGAGAGCGTACTATTCAGATTCTAGAAGACATGTTTCGAGCTTGTGTCATTGATTTCAAAGGATCATGGGATGAGAAATTACCATTGATCGAGTTCGCTTACAACAATATTTATCAAGCGACTATACAGATGTCACCCTATGAATCACTGTATGGTAGAAAATGTCGAACTCCTTTATTTTGGAATGGAGTATTATTGGACTAGAGTTTATTGAAGAGACTTATCAAGTGGTTGACATCATCAAAGAAAGAGTCTGAATAGCTCAGAACCATCAGAAGAAATATGCAGATAATCGATGCAGAGATCTCGTATTCAATAGGTGATAAGGTATTTCTAAAAATATCTCCTATGCATTGTTTGAAAAGGTTCAGACAAAAGGAAAAGTTGTGTCCCAGATATATTAGACCTTATGAACTTCTAGATAGACGTGGAAGGGTAGCATATCAGCTAGCACTACCATCAATGTCTAGTGTACATGATGTATTCCATGTCTCACAATTAAAGAAGTACGTTAAAGATCCAACACACGTGTTAACAATGGATCCACTGGATTTGACTGAAGATTTAACGTTCGAAGTAGTACCTTTTGAGATCACTACCCAGAAGGTGCGTCTTCGCAATCACGACATCTATTACGTGAAGGTTACTTGGAGAAGCCAAAATGTAGAAGAAATTACATGGGACAAAGAGAATGTTATGCGGAAGCAATATCCTCACTTATTCAACTCGGAAGGTATGTACAATTTTTGAGGATAAAATTTATATAAGAGGGGGGAGTTGTAAGACCTGCACTCTACTAACCCAGTTCAACTGTGTCGTGTCAGGTCTTTCCATCATTTTTGGACCAAGTGGACTGAGTGTGTGAAGATGAATCACAAACTAGGTATGAGAATCAAGTTAAAAACACTGAATACCTACCTATGGTTGAATACCTAGGTAGGTATGGTTGACCATAAGGAAGAAAACAAAAATCTCAAGTCCAGAACCCCACGGTTGACGATTTTGATCGTACGGATGACAGGTTCTGCGACCGTAGCGATCGACTGTGAGACCCCAGATCAAACTCTGAGTTCTGGAAACTTTCCTAAATTAAGGGATTGCTTTCCTAATTGAAAGAGGACTTTATATGGAGAGTTTTTCTCTATATAAAGGACGTCCCTCAGTCCTTTTTCACTCTTTTAGAACATTAGTAAACTCTAGAGAAAGAGAAGGGAAGAAAAGAAAGAAAAGGAGAAAAAGAAAAAGCTAAGGAAAGGAATTTACTGAGAAGAGATTGGCTCTCTATCTCAAGCAATGGTATGAACCTAATCTCTAGAGATGTAAACTCTAAGGAATAAGACTTCTATGGAAGAAAGGCAATATCAATCTATCATGATCCATGTGATTCCTTGAGTAATTTCCAAGAATAACCACGATGGATGAGTTTAATGGTTAAGGTTGATAAGAAACTGCTAATGATGGCTATAGGATGACCATAGAATAAACCCCATTGAAGATCAGAAGAACTGACCCAAGAACAACTCGAATTGCATGTAATTTGTGACTAGAAATCTCAAGGTCGTACCAACAGTTAATCATAACATGACTAGCATGACTAGAGGATCGACCATAGACATTCAAAAATATCTCAGAAACCATATGGTGGCAGCTACGGTCACACCATATGCGACCATAGGGTATCGACCGTAGGCACTAAGGTCGATACAGTATGATACCATAGGACCAATTAGGCACCTATTAGTGCTCTATTTCAACTTTTGACTACTGTAACATGTTGCATATGAATCCTAACTTAAATTCATATAACTTTTAGGTTGTTAAATTGATTGAAAGAGAATTGCAAGGCTTCGAAAGAGATCGAGTATTGCTAACAGGTGAGGGAACAAGACCTAAACTAATTGGATAATAACAAACTATTTATTTTTATTAAATCCAATGCCATGATTGATTCTATGTGTATATGCTTGTAATGTGCATCTCACATGTCATCTAATATTCCTGCTATTACTGATCATGCATATTTAATTCCTTTTATTTACAACATGATGATGATGATGATGTTTGGAATAGGCATGTAAATGTATGTGTGTGGTTGGAGTGTTGGATGCTAGTGGAGCATCAGGGGGAGGACATGGCACTATGGTCTTTGACCTCGTCACGAGACTCTAGCTCTATCTCTACTAAAGTTTTACCCACTAACATCATCGTATCGTCATTACCTTTGCAGAACTATTACATCATAGGGCATCAGGGGAGGTGGTCTCAGACCGTGTGGTCTCTGACTGTCACACCCCAATTCTGCACACTTCAGAATGGTGTGATGAACCGCCAAATAACCAACGGTTCAACCAGGATCTCTTATAGGCTATCCCCGCGTTATCCAAACTTAACACGCATCCACAATCATAATCAGTGTAATACACAATAGCGGAAAATTTATAAATAATATGAACTGAGAACTAAAATGATACCCATAATATCAAATTATTCTGTGTTTAACTAAGACATAAATATTCAAATACCAAATACATGTCTTATAAATCCAATAAAGAAACCTACAAAAATATCTAATCGAATACACACGAGTTGCACTCGCAAGAGGAGTCGTGTGTATCGTCTTCAGCTTCAACTTCCATAGCGGCTACAGTTCCATACGCTGACAGGTTCATATAATCTTCAACAGTATATCCTGCATCATCAACTAAAAATATTCGACGTCGAGGGGTGAGCACACAACACGGCTCAGTGAGTAGCCAAAACAATGCAACATTTCATATGCATGCAAAAATCAATTTATATCTTTGGTCTTGGTTTATAGTTTGCAATGTGCAATAGAAAGGTTGGGTGATCAAAGGTTAACAGTTATTGATACCGCCTCTATACACAGGGTGTGGAAGCCCGCCCGAAGGTTAACGGTTATCGTCGTCCCCATCCACCCTACCATAACATTATACAACAAAGGTTAACGGTTATTGCTATATAATGCTATACCAACACGTAAGCCCCTGTTAGCGAGGGCTTGCAAACTGGGCTCGCTGCTAACCAATCCTAATGCCAAACAGTGTACCCAAGGCCTCACCCCAGCATCCCTCAGAATATCCATAGAGATAGAGCTAAGGCTCCCCGGTAGAGTCAGAGACTACAAGGACCGAGACCACCTCCCCTGATACTCTACGACATAATAGTTCTGCTAAGGTAATGGCAATACGACGATGTCAATGCACAAGACTTGAGTTAGAGATAGAGCTAAAGTGCTGAGACCCGCCAAAGGTTAACGTTTATTGACGTTCTCATCACACCTCCCCTGATACTCGCTCGCATCAAGCACATCAACCACACACATACAAGCACATGCCTATTCCTATCATCATCATCATCATCATGTTATAAACAATAAAGTAGATATGCATGAACAAGTAATAGAAATATTGGATGGCATGCTGTATGCACATTACAAACATATTCACATAGAATCGAACATGGCATAGGACTCAAGAAATAGAAAATAGTTTATTATTAACCAATTTAGTTTGGGGTTAAGGTTCCTCACCTTAGCTTGCTAATAGATATTTTCCAAGCTTTCGAATCACTGTTATAACTGTATTATATTGCTAGCAAACCTAACAAAGTCGATAGAATTAAATTAGAATTAATTCAGAATTTAAAAACCATTCTGTCAACTGAGGGTCGATGCTAGGGTCGATGCTAGGGTCGATGGGTCTATCGACCCTCCCTCCATTCTGAACTTCCCGAATGCTGAGGGTCGATGGTCAGAAACACCTAGGGTCCGATGGTCTATCGACCCTCGGTGCGACCCTCGGTGCATTCTGGTCCAATTTCCACTTTTTAATCCATTCTTCGTGTTTGGGGTCCTATGACTTGCTTCCTACATTCACCCAACACTCATTCCATGGTCTAGAACCATGTATAATTCATCTAGATAGCTTTCGTGCATCCTCCTATGGTTTTCCATGAAAACCTAACCATGGATGGATGGTTTGGGTTTCTCCAAAATCCTACACTCAACCATATCTAACCTAAGGTCTGTAGAACCTCATGGAATCAGTATCCATACCTGAGAAGATTACTTTTCTCTGCAATTTCTTCTCCTTTTTGCTAAGCCTTCTTCCTAGCCTCCTTTCTTCCTCTTTTCCTTCTTCTCTCTTTCTCTCAATTCAATTAGGGTTGTGAAAGGAGTGAATGTGGCTTAGGGACGTCCTTTAAATAGACTAGGAATGTCCTATAATAATCCCATTGAGATTTGGAAAGAATCCCAACCGAAAATTAAGAAATTTCCTAATTTCAGTTTCGTCAGAATTCGAGGGTCGATGGGAGGGTCGATGATCCCGTCAACCCTAGGGTCTTAAGCTGTCCGACCCTCCCTAAAAAACTGAGGGTCTGACTTTCTGTATTGGGAGGTCCGACCCTACTTCACTGGGTGTGCAACCCTCCCTTAGAATTAAGTGTTTTTCGGGTTGATTTCGTACCTGGGATCTCGATCTCCTTCATGCCCTTGGTCCATTTGACTCGACCATGATGGGTAAACCTGGTTCAAGGTGGTAAGACCGGGTTAGATTGACACGGGTCTTACACTGACTGTGTTGGGGGGCCTTAGCTCTATCTCCATGGATGTATTAAGGGATGCTGGAGTGAGGCCTTGGATACTGTATGGCATTAGGATTGGTTAATTGCAAGCCCAGTTTACAAGACCTCGTTAATAGGGGCTTACGTGTTGGTATGGGTAGGGCATGAAGGGAAGTGTTGGCGGTGTTTGATCTGGACACTTTAGCTCTATTTCTATTCCATGGTGGGTGCATGTGGGACGACAATGGTATTTGATCCATTGGGCAGATTCACACTCGTGTATAGAGGTGTAGCAACCACCAAACCTTTCTATAGCATATTGCAAACTTAAAAACCAGACCAAAGATATGAATTGAATGCATGCATATGTTTGTTGCATTGTTTTGTTTGCTCACTGAGCCGTGATGTGTGCTCACCCTTTCGACATCGAATATTTTTAGTTGATGATGCAGGCCCTACTGTTGAAGAATCAATGAATGCATCGACGTATGGACAGGTTGCTGCCATGGATGTAGAAGCTATTGATGATGCACATGATTCATCATGTGAGTGCAACCAGTGCATTTTTTATTAGTTTAGTTATAATTGATTAATGGAACATGTAATGGATTTTTATTTTTATGTCTTGTGGTTTGAATATAATTGGATTAAATACTTATTTATCACTGTTAGACTCTCAGTTCATTATCTATAAGACTTCCACTTATTTGTTTCTTAAGTCTGATTGTTATCGTAAAATGTGTGTGGTTTGATATGGTGGGTACGACCTATACGAGATCCTGATTGAACCGTTGGTTTATTGGTTCATCACATTAATCTGGTTAGACCAGAATTATGGTGTGATACTTCCCCTTCATCACTCCATCCTACCAGTACCTAACCCCCTACTGCTAGGGTTGCATACAAGGGTAGTGTCATTAACAAAAAAACCTACATGTCATCTGATGTATCCCTCTCACTAAGCCCAGTGAAAATTCCAGATCAACAGTTCCCCCCCCCCCCCAAGATGCTATCATCCAGCTAAGCGTGAGTGACATACTCGTCCATAATCATATAGCAAATTAGATCCAGCAGTCCTCGACCGTTTTACCACTACCTATCAATTTCCAGTTACATACATTCACACACAATCATGTGTAATGAAAATGCATGCACAAGCATTTATTGAATGACATGTTATCACAATAGCATGTGGCTCAATAATTATATACTAGAAATACTCCAAAATTAGTCAAGGGTTATGTTCCTCACTTGATACGACTTGTTTGAGATTGTTTCCACTAGCAATGTCCATGTTTACGAGGTGTTCTATGCATACACAAGGTGTATGGTCATTAATTTAAAGTCCTACCTGATTTACTTTTGATTTGTACGAGTCTGGGCTTTATCTAACAATATATCGATCGCTACATTATCGACGGACTTATGGTTTGGTAGAAAACCCAAACCTTTTACCATTTGTCAATCAATATACCGGTCAGTATAGAGTATCGACCGTGACATTGTCTGCTTAACTCTCCAAGACCCTTCTACGATTTGTCGATGGATATGCCTGTCCATATCAAACAGTTCAGTGTATCGACCGCCTCCTTTTAGAGGCCATTTTTCTGTTCAGTAATGGGGGATTCCTTCTTATGATTCATTCCTTCTTTTACTAGGCTATTATATTCAAGTGATGGGATGCCTCCTAAACCTATATACCATCCTAGCAAGCATGAAGTTGATTATCTAAACTAAGCCATTCATTGGAAAGAGCTATTCTTTATCCTAGCAACCAACATTAATTCCATTATTGAAGAAGGATGATTATCCGTCACATCCTACTTACATCCTTCCACTCAATACTAGGGTTTGCATTAAGATTTATAATAGTTTGGGTTTTTCTAATAGTAGGTTGACCACTGCTGATCAGTGGTGCTCTTTGTCGATGATTTCCCTTACACGAGTATTGCAGGGCTTCACCTTCTCCTTCTCCTTCCTCCCTTTCTCCCTTTCTCTTGAGAACACGTTAGAACTCTCTAAGATTGATACATATTCAGAGGAGGGTGAAAGGTAGGTTTTTATTTATCTAAGGCTTCCTAGTTGGATTCAAAATCCTAGTTTGAATTGAATCTCCTAGGGAGTTGCTAAGTGGTAGTAGTTTGAATTTAGGGAGAGACTCTTTCCCTTTTTCAACTCCAAAGTAGTTAGGATAGGTATGGGTCCCTTTAGATATGTCCACGGGTCCTAGGATTATCCTCAATGGTTTTTCTACTTGAAATCAATTGAAAGTTCCAAAATTTGGCTAATTTTACCCTTCCCGATCGACGGTACAGGTCCTTAGGCTATCGAGATTTCCAATTAGCTAGTATCGACCGACTTCCCTTAAGAGCTACTGATAATATAACACAAAGTTAGAAAGGAGTCTAATGACTCTAAAAGGGTACCTATCTTGTTGGTCCTCAATATGACCTTGTGTCGGGTTTGACCTCGGTAAAAAAACCACGCACGAAAGAAAATCCAAGTTAGTTGAGTTTTCGGGGTGTAGGTTTTACATCCCCTTTCACCATGCATCCTAGTAGCACCAAAATATATCAGGATTTGAAGAAATAATTTTGGTGGTGAGGTATGAAATCTGATGTGGTAGATTTTGTATATAAGTGCCTTACTTGCCAACAAGTGAAGGTAGACCGTCAATGACTACCTAGGTTACCTCAGCTACTGCCAATCCTAGAATGGAAGTGGGATCATATCACTATGGTTTTTTTGTGATGGGATTACCCTTGACACCAAACAATGTCGATGAAGTTTGGGTAATTATGGATCGCCTCACGAAGGTTGTCACACCCCAATTTTGGTCTAACCAGAATGGTGTGATGAACTGCTAATAAACCAATGGTTCAACCAGGATCTCAAATAGGCTATCCCCGCGTTATCTGAACCTCCATACATCCATGTCATAATCAGAGTAAATACACAATAACGGAAGTCTTATAATAAAATGAACTGAGGAACTAAATGATATTAATAATTTAATAGCAAATTATTCTGTATTCAACAGAGATAAATATTAACTATCAAATACATGTCTGAATAAAATCCAATTAAAAAAACCTATAAAATATCTAATCAAATACATACGAGTTGCACTCGCAAGAGGAGTCGTGTGTATCCACTTCAGCTTCAACTTCCATAGCTTCCACGTTCCCGTACGCAGACGCATTCATGTAGTCTTCGACGGTATAACCTGCATCATCAACTAAAAATATTCGACGTCGAGGGTGAGCACACAACACGGCTCAGTGAGTAGCCAAAATGCAACAATACATATGCATGCAAAAAGTCAATTTATATCTTTGGTCCGGTTTAAAGTTTGCAGTATGCTATAGAAAGGTTGAGGTAGCCAAAGGTCGCATTTATTGACTCCGCCTCTATACACGAGTGTGTGACGTTACCCGAAGATCACGTTTATCGTCAACTCACATGCACCCAATCATGAACATTATATAACAAAGGTTACGTTTATTGCTATATAGTGCCATACCAACACGTAAGCCCCTGTTAGCGAGGGCTACAAACTGGGCTCGCAACTAACCAATCCTAATGCCAAACAGTGTATCCAAGGCCTCACCCCAGCATCCCTCATAATGCCCAGAGAGATAGAGCTAATGCCCCCCGGTAGAGTCAGAGACTACAAGGACCGAGACCACCTCCCCTGATACTCTACGACATAATAGTTCTGCTAAAGTAATGGCGATACGACGATGCCAATGCACAAGACTTGAGTTAGAGATAGAGCTAAAGTGCTGAGACCCGCCAAAGGTTAACGTTTATTGACGTTCTCATCACACCTCCCCTGATACTCGCTCGCATCAAGCACATCAACCACACACATACAAGTACATGCCTATTCCTATCATCATCATCATCATGTTATAAACAATAAAGTAAATATGCATGAACAAGTAATAGAAATATTGGATGGCATGTTGTATGCACATTACAACATATTCGCATAGAATCAAGCATAGCATAGGACTCAAGAAATAGAAAATAGTTTATTATTAACCAATTTAGTTTGGGGTTAAGGTTCCTCACCTTAGCTTGCTATAAGATACTTTTCCAAGCTTTAAATTCACCTTTACAATGTTATTATATTGCTAGAAGACCAAACAAAATCGATAGAATTTTATTAGAATTGATTCGGAATTAAAAACCATTCTGTCAACTGAGGGTCGATGCTAGGGTCGATGCTAGGGTCGATGGGTCTATCGACCCTCCCTTCTTTCTGGACTTCTCGAATGCTGAGGGTCGATGGTCAGAAACACCTAGGGTCGGATGGTCATCGACCTTGGGTGCGACCCTCGGTGCACTCTGGTCCAATTTCCACTTTTTAATCCATTCTTCGTGTTTGAGGTCCTATGGTTTGTTCCCACATTCCATTAAATGTTCATTCCATGGTCTGAAACCATGAATCATCCTCTTAGATGGCTTTCATGCATTCTCCTAGGGTTTTTCATGAAAACCTAACCATGGATGGATGGTTTGGGTTTCTCCGAGATCGCTCTCTCTCTAATAACTATCCTAAGGTATGTAGAAACTCATGGAATTAGTATCCATACCTGAGAAGATTAATCTTCCTCTGTAACTCTCCTCCTTTTTGCTAGGTTCTCTTCCTTGCCTCTCTTCTTCCTCTTTTCCTTCTCCTCTCTTTCTCTCAATTCAATTAGGGTTGTGAAAGGAGTGAAAGTGGCTTAGGGACGTCCTTTAAATAGAGTAGGAACATCCTAAATAAGTCCCTCTGAGATTTGGAAAGAATCCCAATAGAAAAATATAGAAATTTCCTAATTTCTATATTCGGTAGAATCCGAGGGTCGATGGGAGGGTCGATGATCCCGTCGACCCTAGGGTCTTAAGCTGTCCGACCCTCCCTCCAAAACCGAGGGTCTGACTTTTTGTTTTGGGAAGTCTGACCCTGCTTAGCTGGGTATGCGACCCTTCCCCTATTTTAAGTGTTTTTGGGTCGATTTGATACCTGGGATCTTGATCTCCTTCACGCCCTTGGTCCATTTGACTCGACCATGATGGGTAAACCTGGTTCAAGGTGGTAAGACCGGGTTAGATTGACACGGGTCTTACAACTCCCCCCAACTTATAAAAATTTCATCCTCAAAATTGTACGTACTTCCTGAATCAAATAAGTGAGGGTATTACTTTCTCATAGCATTTTCTTCTTCCCATATAATTTCTTCCATGTCTCTACTTTTCCATGTGACCTTAACATAATAGATATCTTGGTTGCGTAGACATTGAACCTTTCGACTAGTGATTTCTGTTGGTGTTACTTCAAATGTCAATTCATCAGTCAATTCTGGCAAATCCACTGTCAAGACATGCGTTGGGTCTTTGACATACTTCTTCAATAGGGAAATGTGAAATACGTCATGCACACCTGACATAGATGGTGGTAGTGCTAACTGATAAGCTACTTTTCCACGCTTAGCCAGAATTTTATATGGTCCAACATATCTTGAACTTAGTTTACTTTCTATCTGAACCTCTTCAATCCTCGCATAGGCGATACCTTCAGAAATACTTTATCACCTACGGCGAACTCTAGATCTCTTCGTCGAGTATCTGCATATTGCTATCGACGGTTCTGAGTTGTTCTTACTCTTTCCTTGATGATGTCGACCACTCGACAAGTCTCTTCAACAAATTCCGGTCCAACAATGCTACGTTCTCCAGCTTCATTCCAAAACAAGGGTGTTCGACACTTCCTGCCATACAGTGCTTCATAAGGTGACATCTGTATAGTAGCCTGATAGTTGTTATTGTAAGCGAACTCGATCAATGGTAACTTTTCATCCCATGATCCCTTGAAATCAATTACACATGCTCGTAGCATATCTTCTAGAATCTAAATTGTACGCTCTGACTGTCCGTCTGTCTGTGGGTGGAATGCAGTACTAAACGTTAGCGTTGTTCCCATAGCCTTTTGCAGTCCTTCCCAAAATTTGGAAGTAAATCGTGGATCTCTATTGGACACAATGCTTTCTGGTACACCGTGTAACCGAACAATATTATCCACATATAGCTTTGCTAACCTTTCCAGTGTATACTGAGGTCGTATAGGTATAAAGTGGGCTGTTTTAGTCAGACGGTCCACAATCACCCAAACTGCGTCGACTACTCGAGGAGTCAATGGTAGTCCCGTGACGAAGTCCATAGTGATGCAGTCCCATTTCCATGCTGGTTCCGGTAATGGCTGTAACAATCCTACGGGTCTTTGTCGTTCAGCCTTTACTTTCTGACAATTTAGGCATTGAGACACGAACTTATCTACATCCGCTTTCATTCCCCTCCACCAATATAATTTCTTCAGATCATGATACATTTTTGTACTTCCAGGATGTATCGAATAGATGGTGGTATGGGCTTCTTTCATCAGTCGGTGTCTAATGTCCATACTCTCTATTTCAGGTACACATATTCTTCCTTTGTATTTCAGTACTTTCTCGTCGTCCAAGGTGAACTCAGGGTTAGTCCTACCTTTCTCAATATCTTCTTGTATTGTTCTCAGATAAGGATCTGCTTTGATAGCTGTCTTCACTTCATCCACTATATCCGGTATAATTTTCAATGCCGCGAACATATTTGAAAACCGATGAATAAACCCTTGGTTAGCTTATTCATCCGTTGTATCTATCACATACTGCTCGTTTCCGTGATTAAACACTATTCTGTTGGTACACATTGCTGCAGTCGTGCTAACTTCTCCTTGAGATTTAATCACTGCTTTTCTGCTTAATGCATCCGCTACTACGTTCGCTTTTTTCGGATGATACTGGATATCACAATCATAGTCTTTCAATAGTTCCAGCCATCTTCTTTGTCTCATATTCAACTCCTTCTGATTAAATAAATAAGTAAGACTTTTATGGTCCGACTTAATCTGAAACTTCTCTCCGTATAGGTAATGTCTCCAGATCTTGACAGCATGTACTACTGCCGCTAACTCCAAATCATGAGTGGGATAATTTTTCTCATGTACCTTTAACTGTCTTGAAGCATAAGCAATCACTTGCTCTCCTTGCATAAGCACACATCCTAATCCCAATCCCGATGCATCAGTGTATAAAGTAAATGTCTGTCCTGGAACGGGAATGGTCAAAATCAGGGCTGATATCAATATGGCCTTCAATGTCTGGAAGCTCTTCTCACATTTATCCGTCCACACAAACTTTTCACCTTTCTTGGTCAAACTGGTGAGAGGTACGGCAATCCGAGAATAGTCTTCTACGAATCTCCGATAATAACCAGCTAGACCCGGGAAAACTTTTAATTTCCGAAACGCTCTTTGGTGCTTCCCACTTCACAATAGCCTCGATTTTGTTGGGATCCACTTTGATTCCTTCGGCGGATACTACATGGCCTAGGAATGCGACTTCACTTAGCCAAAACTCGCACTTTGAAAATTTGGCATATAGCTTCTCTTTCCTTAACCGCTGTAGGGCTGTGTTTAGGTTCTTGATATGGGTTTCCTTGTCCTTGGAGTATACCAATATGTCATCAATAAATACTATAACCGACGTATCCAGCATATCGTGGAAAACTTGGTTCATAAGTTCCATGAACGTTGCCGGGGCATTAGTTAATCCGAAAGACATCACCAAAAATTCATAATGTCCATATCTGGTCCTGAATGCTGTCTTCGGAATGTCCCCTTCCTTAATCTTCAGCTGGTGGTAGCCTGATCGAAGATCGATTTTTTGAAAATACTCTTGCTCCTTGTAACTGATCGAACAAGTCATCGATCCGAGGTAGTGGGTATCGATTCTTGATTGTCAGTTTGTTCAACTCCCGATAGTCGATACATAATCGAACGCTACCATCCTTCTTCTTTACGAACAACACCGGTGCCCCCCATGGAGATATACTGGGTCGAATATAACCCTTGTCCAGCAGTTCTTGTAATTGCACTTTTAATTCCTTCAGTTCAGTAGGAGCCATTCTATAAGGTTCCTTTGATACTGGTGCGGCTCCAGGTATCAGGTCTATTACAAACTCTGTGGCACGGTCGGGTGGTAATCCGGGTAGTTCCTTTGGAAATACTTCAGGGTAATCCCGCACGACGTCAATGTTTTCCATTCGTGGTGCTTCCTTGGTTAGGTCGACCACTGATACTAGGTACCCGACTGCTCCCTTCTCAAGGCACTTCTTAGCCTTTACTGCTGAAAGTATGAGCTTGCGTCTCCAGGGAAGTTTAGTTCCCGAGAAACTTAATTCTGCCACTTCTTTGTCTTTGAATGTTAGCTTCTTCTCGACGCATAACAGATTTGCAGAATGCCGAGCTAACCAATCCATTCCTAAGATGACTTCGAAGTCTGCCATCTCAAGTCGTATCAATGTTGCATCTAAAATCTGTTCCCCAATGAGAACTGGACATGGTCCATAACCTTTTTCTAATTCCACTTCTAACCCCATCGGTGACCGTACAAGTAATTTTTAGTCTAATGTTTTGATGGGTAATTTTGTCTTCTTTCCAAATGACACAGATATAAATGAATGAGTAGCTCCGGAATTGAAGAGTACTCTGGCGGGTACGCCATTTATAGGTACAATACCTGTGATTCATCTTTACTTAGTCTACATGCTCATTCAATGTATTTATAACTTTAAGAGTTTCAGTCATACCTGTGACCACATCGGGTGATGCGGCTGCATCCTCGGACGTAACAGCATATACACGTCCCTGATGGCATTGTTTCTTGGGCTTAGGGCACTCCCTTGCCATATGTCCCGATTGGTTGCAGTTAAAACACTTCGGGACTTCAGAATTTGGCTTTGGCTGAGGTTGAGCTGCTGGAGTAGTCTTGGTTGCAGCAGTAAAATTCAGAGGACGGAAGGGCTTATACGTCCTGTTATTGTATGAGTTTCCGGCTGGCCTTTTGATGCCCTTGTTCTGAGTAAAATAACTTTCCTTCTGGCTCGATTCTATAACTCGAGCAATCTGGACAGCTTCATTATAAATTTTCTTCCCTAAGCCCAGAACATTTTCTCTGATGCTTCCTCTTAGTCCCGTGACAAACCTACGGGTTTTGGTTTCTTCTTCTTGCATACTCAGTGGTGCGAAGAAAAACAGCTCTTCATAACGCTGTTGGTACACATCCACTGACATCTGTCCCTGATAAAGACTCAGGAACTCCTTCTCCATCGAATCTCTGAAGCTTCATGGAAAATATTTCTCGAAGAATGCTTCTTTATATATAGCCCATGTCAGTAGGGCGTGCTTGGTCAGTAAGTATGTCTTCGTGGATTTCCACCAATGATGTGCGTCGCCCTTGAGCATGAAGGTGGCACATAGCACTTTCTCTTCCTCTGTAATAGTCATCATGAGGAAGTTTCTCTCCATCTCGTCTATCCAGTGGGCTGGCCATAATGGATCAGACGGCTTGCCATTGAATTCTCTGGGTTTCATCTTCAAAAATCTCTCCACTAGTCGGGAGTGGTCCAGCTGATTCTGGGGGTTTGCCTCGAACATAAAGGGTGGATACTGGTGATTCCCTTGAGCTGCTTCTGGAGCCTGCACTGGAATCTGTGCAGCCGGTTGCTGAGGTGTCTGAGGAGCTGGGTGGTTACCCACCGGTGCTGCACTGGCTTGTCCTGTGTGCATGGGTGCAGCCTGAGTGGCTTGAAACATTATTACCATGGCAACCTGCATCCGAGCTGCGTGTGTTGCATCCGCCGCAGCCGCCTGTGCCAGATTCATCACCACTGTTGCTAGCTCTGGTGGTGGAGGTGGCAAGTTTGTAGGGTTTACGGGTTCTGGATTTCCCGGTACATGGTTATTCTCTTGACTAGTCTCCTCCACGAGTGGTGGTGGTGGGACTATGTTTCGGGTCTGTCGGGTCACTCTACGTCCAGACATATTTCCTTCTGAGATGGGTGGTGCCTGAAAATCATCAAAATCAGTGAGAAATCATTTATACTTCATGTAGGCATGCTAACCGATATAAAATTCAAAATCCTCAATTCATTCTATTAAAAATACTGTCTTTTCTATGTAGGGTTGATGGTGAGGGTCGATGGTATGTCCGACCCTTGGTATCCGACCCTGGGAATGACCTGTTCTTCCCGAGAGCTGAGGGTCGATGCGAGGGTCAATGGGTATCCGACCCTCGATTTTCTGTCAGATTCCCGAGAGCTGAGGGTCGATGGGAGGGTCGATCTAAGGGTCGATGGTGTCAGTCGAATTGTTCGACCCTCGGACCAAAATTCAGATTTATAAGATCCGATTCTGGGTCATTTCTCACTATTCCTCCTCCGTTTCGACTCGTCTCTACTCTCTGAGTTGCTACAGTGCCACTCTACTGTTTTTGGTTGGTTTAACTCCGGGTTTCAACGTCCACGTCATCCCCACAGGTATGTCTTCCCGTTTTTACCTGTTTTTAGGTTTTCTTTTCTAGGTTTCTACCCGTTTAACTCATATTTTTCAAATTAAACTTTTTCCAACCGTAAAAATTTGATTTTTATTGGGGGCTTTTGTTATTGGTGTCTCGAGGAACGAAAGCCCTAAAAAATTTTTGAGTTTCATCGGTTGGTTATCGAGAAACTTAAAATTTTCTCTTTTTGCCCTAATTTGTCAACATTTTTTATTTTTCTTGAATTTCTTCAAATTGGACATCGTCAGTTAAAATTTCCTACTGCATGTGGGTTGTAGTATATGTTTTAGCCTACGTAAGTTCTCATACCCACTTGTATAGTGAGAATTTGAGGTTTTCTGGCCAACTTACGTCATTATTAAATAAATTTGGATTTTTATCCTACTAACTCCTTGTTTCTTTTCTCTTTCTTATTTTGCAGATACTATGGCCCGTACCAAAGTACCCAGGGTGCGTGATCCACTTCGCTTCCGTTTGAATGAAGCCGAGGCATAGTATGCTGACTATGCCCGTAAGAAGGTTGAAGGGGGTCGCATGGTGAACTTGGCTGAGCTAGCCTTGTTCAATGTAGAGGGAGCGTTTGGTGATATGGGGTGGCTCCCTGTCATCACATACGATGCGTGCACCTGTCCAGACTTGGTACGCCAGTTCTATTGTAATCTCCAGGTGGTGGGGAATTACAATGATGTTGAGCACGGTCAGGAGTTGCGCATCACCAGTTACGTCAAGGCGGTTCACATTTCCTTTGATTATCGGTAGCTGGCCGATCTGTTGGGCATTCCCTATGATGGCCCCATGGTGTACTGTGCGTCGGGAGAGCCACAGTTTGTTGAGATGGTGATGAGGGCAGAGATCGACAACCAGTTGCTCCGTCCCGATAGATGGCAGATGAGAGCTTGCTACTTGCGTCCAGCTCCACGGGTCTTCTGCAAGATTACTCAGCACAATCTGATCCCGCAGAGTGGGCACTATGAGAGGGTATCTCAGTTGACACAGTTCTTGATCTACAATATATGCACTCGATAGCCGGTCTGCCTTCCATTCATCATGCGGACGATGATTAGTGCTACATTGTCCGGTCATAGGGGTAATCTACCCTATGGACGCATGATTACAGTACTACTGACCCGTCTGGGGGAGGATCTGGTAGATGAGAAGATCCAGGGGAAGACCTTCTCATCGCCTCTAGATTGGGAGGCTATCTGCAAGATGGGGCTGCGAGATGCTGAGGTTAGTGATTAGGAGAGGAACGCGATGGTGCGCCCTCACACTCGGGTCGAGATGGCTGATGTTGAGGCTGCTGCTGCTGCTGCTAGAGCTCGTGGGGATCCGGTCGACGATGACGATCTTATGTATATGGACGTCGACTCGATACCACCGCCATCACCCACACATGCGGCTGGAGTTGGTACATCTTCTGCGGCGGCTCCTGTACCTGAGGCTGGTCCTTCCCATTCGGCTGATCCTTCACTTCCACCTTCAGCCATGATGGAGATGCTGCAGGAGATCAGGGATGCTCAACGCAGATCTGATCTGAGGATGGATGAGCTGTTGGCTGCTCAGCATGCATCAGACGTGCGGATGGGAGAGCTCCTAGAGGTGCAGCGTGCGACTGATCAGAGGATAGCCGGTCTCACAGCTAGTCTCCAGACGACCCAGACCCAGGTGGCCTGGTTGACTAGGGTTTATGCTGAGGACTATGATAGAGATCGTGAGGCCCCGCTTCCTCCTTCGCCTCCAGCTTCTTGATTGTACTTTATTTTTCTTGTACTACAGAGTAACTATCCGGGTTGTGGACTGTACTCTACTTTCGTTATGTATATGTTTTGTTTCGCTCTCATTGTTATGTAACTTGTTTCTCTTTTTAATAGATGCATTATTCTCCTTTAGATTTTGTCTCAAACATCACTGGTGCTTACAATGTGTTAATATTACTGTTTTTATTTTTATCCTATCCCAGTTCACAATTGTGTTGAATGTATGCTAGTTCAGTGGACAAGGCCTGAGATGCTCTGATACCAGGTTGTCACACCCCAATTTTAGTCTAACCAGAATGGTGTGATGAACAGCTAATAAACCAACGGTTCAACCAGGATCTCAAATAGGCTATCCCCGCGTTATCTGAACCTCCATACATCCATGTCATAATCAGAGTAAATACACAATAGCGGAAGTCTTATAATAAAATGAACTGAGGAACTAAATGAAATTAATAATTTAATAGCAAATTATTCTGTATTCAACTAAGACATAAATATTAAATATCAAATACATGTCTGAATAAAATCAAATTAAAGAAACCTATAAAATATCTAATCAAATACACACGAGTTGCACTCGCAAGAGGAGTCGTGTGTATCCACTTCAGCTTCAACTTCCATAGCTGCCACGTTCTCGTATGCAGACGCATTCATGTAGTCTTCGACGGTATAACCTTCATCATCAACTAAAAATATTCGACGTCGAAGGGTGAGCACACAACACGGCTCAGTGAGTAGCCAAAACAATGCAACAATACATATGCATGTAAAAAGTCAATTTATATCTTTGGTCCAGTTTAAAGTTTGCAGTATGCTATAGAAAGGTTGAGGTAGCCAAAGGTCGCGTTTATTGACTCCGCCTCTATACACGAGTGTGTGACGTTACCCGAAGATCACGTTTATCGTCAACTCACATGCACCCAATCATGAACATATTATATAACAAAGGTTACGTTTATTGTTATATAGTGCCATACAACAAGTAAGCCCCTGTTAGCGAGGGCTGCAAACTGGACTCGCAACTAACCAATCCTAATGCCAAACAGTGTATCCAAGGCCTCACCCCAGCATCCCTCAGAATGCCCATAGAGATAGAGCTAAGGCCCCCCGGTAGAGTCAGAGACTACAAGGACCGAGACCACCTCCCCTAATACTCTACCACATAATAGTTCTGATAAAGTAATGGCGATACGACGATGCCAATGCACAAGACTTGAGTTAGAGATAGAGCTAAAGTGCTGAGACCCACCAAAGGTTAACGTTTATTGACGTTCTCATCACACCTCCCCTGATACTCGCTCGCATCAAGCACATCAACCACACACATACAAGCACATGCCTATTCCTATCATCATCATCATCATGTTATAAACAATAAAGTAAATATGCATGAACAAGTAATAGAAATATTGGATGGATGCTGTATGCTCATTACAACATATTCGCATAGAATCAAGCATAGCATAGGACTCAAGAAATAGAAAACAGTTTATTATTAACCAATTTAGTTTGGGGTTAAGGTTCCTCACCTTAGCTTGCTATAAGATACTTTTCCAAGCTTCAAATTCACCTTTACAATGTTATTATATTGCTAGAAGACCTAACAAAATCGATAGAATTTAATTAGAATTTATTTGGAATTAAAAACCATTCTGTCAACTAAGGGTCGATGCTAGGGTCGATGCTAGGGTCGATGGGTCTATCGACCCTCCCTTCTTTATGGACTTCCCGAATGCTGAGGGTCGATGGTCAGAAACACCTAGGGTCGGATGGTCATCGACCCTGGGTGCGACCCTCGGTGCACTCTGGTCCAATTTCCACTTTTTAATCCATTCTTCGTGTTTGGGGTCCTATGGTTTGTTCCCACATTCCATTAAACGTTCATTCCATGGTCTGAAACCATGAATCATCCTCCTAGATGGCTTTCATGCATTCTCCTAGGGTTTTCCATGAAAACCTAACCATGGATGGATGGTTTGGGTTTCTCCGAGATCGCTCTCTCTCCAATAACTATCCTAAGGTCTGTAGAAACTCATGGAATTAGTATCCATACCTGAGAAGATTAATCTTCCTCTGTAACTCTCCTCCTTTTTGCTAGGTTCTCTTCCTTGCCTCTCTTCTTCCTCTTTTCCTTCTCCTCTCTTTCTCTCAATTCAATTAGGGTTGTGAAAGGAGTGAAAGTGGCTTAAGGACATCCTTTAAATAGAGTAGGAACATCCTAAATAAGTCCTTCTGAGATTTGGAAAGAATCCATATCGAAAAATATAGAAATTAAGCTGTCCGACCCTAGGGAGGGTCGATGGGAGGGTCGATGAACCCGTCGACCCTAGGGTCTTAAGCTGTCCGACCCTCCCTCCAAAACCGAGGGTCTGACTTTCTATTTTGGGAGGTCCGACCCTGCTTAGCTGGGTATGCGACCCTTCCCCTATTTTAAGTGTTTTTGGGTCGATTTGATACCTGGGATCTCGATCTCCTTCATGCCCTTGGTCCATTTGACTCGACCATGATGGGTAAACCTGGTTCAAGGTGGTAAGACCGGGTTAGATTGACACGGGTCTTACAAAGGTGGCCCATCTCATTGCCGTTAGACCATAGTACACTATGGATAGATTGAGCAAGCTGTATGTGGATAAAATAGTGAGGTTACATAGAGTTCCAACAAGCATAGTATTGGATAGAGATCCAAGAATTAAGTCCAAGTTATGGGACAGTTTGCAGAAAGCGATGGTATGCTATTGAAGTTCAGTACCAGGTTTCATCTACAGATAGATTGGCAATCTGTGCACATGGTACATATTCTCGAAGACATTCTTTGGGCTTGCGCACTAGACTTTAAAGGCAATTATGATAAATATTTGTATTTGATTGAGTTCACCTACAACATAGCTACCAGGCTAACATTGGCGTTGCTCCCTATGAGGTGTTATATGGTAGGCATTTCAGAACTCCACTATATTGGAATGAAGTAGGTGAGCATAGAATTCTAGGGCCAGATATTATACAAGACACTGGTGACAAGGTGGATCTGATCAAAGAAAGAATAAAGGCAGCCCAGAGTAGGGAGAAACGCTACTCTAATTGACAGCGTAAGGACTAAGAGTTTCAAGTTGGAGATAAAGTTTTCCTTAAGTGTCACCCCACCGCTGCATTCAATGCTTGGCAAGAAAGGGAAACTGAGTCCCATATACATTTTCCTTATGAGATATTGAGGAGAAGTGGTAAGGTGGCATAACAGTTGGCTTTGCCTCTAGCACTATTAGAAGTTCATGACGTCTTCCACATCTCTCTTTTTAAGAATTATGTTCATGATCGATCTCATATATTGAGTGCAAAAATTCCCCATACTGACCATGATCTATCATGCAACATGGAACCAGTGGTGATCTTGGGAAAAAAGGTTCAACAGCTGTAAAACCATTTTATCCCCTATGTAAATGTCCATTGGCGCAGTTACACTATTGAAGAAGCAACATGGGAAGGCGAAAATGAGTTGCTAAAAAATTATCTACATTTGTTCGAAGACTTAGGTAGGCCTTGATTTTGATGATGAAATTCTTATAAATTGAGGGGATTGTAAGATCCACACCCGAAATCCACTACTAACCCGGATTCTTTCTGTGCCATTTCTTAATAAACCGATAGATGGAGCACCCAACACAGACCCTATGGACATATACGAGCCATAGGTGAGCTTCAGTATTCAAACCTAATAAGGTCAGGTGTCACGGTGGACCCTGGGTGTCCCATTACGTATCCCAAAGCATCAGGGCCAATGAGCTAACCAAAAGCCATATTTTAGCCCAATCGGATGCTTTGTCAGATAATGCATCACCTAGTTGTCAGCATCAGGTTCAAGTCCAAGAATCATATTCTCTCTCTCCACGGGTTCTGTAAAAGGAGGCCTTAAACTCCTTTCTTACCTCTTGGAACCTTGAATGTGTGAGGGGGAGAGTGGAAAAAGAAGTTGGAGCTCAAACCCTAGCTTACCACCCCTTAAAGGTAAGTCAATAATCATCTTCCTCTCTCTTTCTTGAAGCGATTGAATGCAAGACCAAGTGGTAGTTGGCCACCATTAATGGAGATCAACCATAACTATAAGACCCGCACGCCACGAACCCGGTCTAACCTTACATTTCGTGTCGTGACCCGTCTACATATCATGGTTGAGCCAAGTGGACCAAGTGTGTGAAGAAACCCAAGACCCAATATGAAATTTTACTCAAAAACAATCAAAATGAGGGTAAGGTCGCATGCCTAAACAGGCAGGTACGACCCCCCCATCGACCCCCACCATCGACCCGTGACCAGGGGTCACAGGGGTCTCGAAATGTCCTACCCCCCATCGACCCCCCCCCCATCGACCCCCGGTAATCAGCAAAAATAGCACGAACCGAAAATTAGAAAACTTTCCTAATTTCAATTCGAACATTTCCTAAACTCAATGGGACTTATTTTGGGAGGTCTTACTCTATAAATAGAACGTCCCTAAGCCTCTTTCACTCCTTTTACAACCCTAATTGGATTGAGAGAAAGAGAAGAGAAGGAAGAGAAGGAGAAGAGAAGGAAAGTGGAGAAGAAGACCAAAGAGAAGGGATTCGGAGAAAGAAGCATACTTCTCAGGTATGGATACTATTTCCATAAATTTCTTAAGACCTTAGAGTAGATCATGAAGATGGTATGATCTAGGAGAAACCCAAATCATCCATCCATGGTTAGGTTTCAATGGAAACCATGGATGAGATCATTGAAACCATGTAGGTGAATAAAGAAAAGTTCTAACCCATAGAACATGTATGGAATGGACTATAGAAGGAAGCCATAGGACCCAAACATGAAAGAATGGATGAAATTTGATATTTTTGAATCAAACCATGGGGGGTCGCACCTAGGGTCGATGGAACATCCGACCCTAGCATCGACCCCCAGCATTCGGGAAGCCTAAGAAAGAGGTGGTCACACCCAGGGTCGATGGAACATCTGACCCTAGGCATCTACCCTACTATAGGGGGTCGTAGTAAACTACTACCCGTCCTGCTACCCCTAGTTAACAGTAAGCTTTAAAAAATTAGAATAAATTCTAATTAAATTCTATCAACTTGGTTAGGTCTTCAAGTGATATAAGATTGATATTAAGGTGATTATTAAGGCTTGAAAGAGGATCTACAAACAAGCAAAGGTGAGGGAACAAGACCTAAACTAATTGGTTAATAATAAACTGTTTTACTCTTGAGTCCAATGCTGTAATTAATTTTATGCGTGTATGATTGTTATGTGCATTCAATATGTCATCCAATATTTCTATTATTACTGTTCATGCATATTTAATTATTGTTTATAACATGATGATGATGATGGTGATAGGAATAGGCATGTGGATGTATGTGTGTGGTTGGTGTGCTTGATGCGAGCGAGTATCAGGGGGAGGTGTCATAGGCGGGGCCTCAGCACTCTAGCTGTATCTCTAACTCAAGTCTTGTCCACTGACATCGTCGTATCGCCATTACCTTAGCAGAACTATTACATCGTAGGGTATGAGGGGAGGTGGTCTTGGATGGTTTAGTCTCTGGCTCTGCCGGGGGGCCTTAGCCATATCTCTATGGACGTATTGAGGGATGCTGGGGTGAGACCTTGGATACACTGAATGGCATTAGGATTGGTTGGTTGCGAGCCCAGTTTACAAGCCCTCGCCCGCAGGGGCTTACGTGTTGGTATGGGCAACGGGTACAACAATAAACGTGACCTTTGCGTGTACATTGTCCATGGTGGGTGCATGTGGGACGACAATAAACGTTACCTTTGGGAGGCTCCGCACAGTCGTGTATAGAGGTGTGGCGTCAATAAACGTGACCATTGGCCACCTATCCTTTCTATAGCACATTGCAAACTTATATACCAGACCAAAGATATGAATTAATGCATGCATATGTTTGTTGCATTGTTTTGTTTTCTCACTGAGCTCAAGTTAGAGAGCTGACCCTCGCGCGTGCAATTCTTTTAGTTTCTGATGTTGCAGGTACTATAATTGAAGATTATGTCTACAGGCCAACATATGAACGGGTGGAGGCTATGAATGAGCAAGCTGTGGAGGACTATTGTGATTCGTTAAACGAGCATTTCAACTGTGGATACGCTTAGAATTTAATTTTTGTATTTGGATATTGTAATATGTATTAAGTTATGTTTTGGTTACTTGGAAATAAATAGAATATAAATTATTTATCATGATTAGACATCAGTTCATTAACTGTAAGACATCCGCTATTTACTTTATTACCTCTAATTAATGTGTACTTTGTTTTGGTTTATCATATGTGGGATAGCCTATTCGAGATCCTGGTTGAACTGTTGGTTTATTGACGGTTCATCACACCATTCTGGTTGGTGCAGAATTGGGGTGTGACAATAACCTAGAAACTAGGTTATGATTTCCCCCTCCATGAATGGTGTTAATGGTGGGAATGTGATTCCCACCAACCAAAATATAGGTCGATTTAATGGGGAAGTAAGTCCAAAAATGGAGACCAACCATGTTCGTGCATAGTCTCTAACATTAATCAGAGGACCAAACTGGAGGCTTGGTCTTGGTCCTACCTCTGAATAACCAAGACCCTCCCTCCACCAGCGGAAATGCCTTGGTGGATGTGACCTAAGTATAACTGGAGGAACCTTCAGGGAGCATGACCGGCGGGTGACCCAACCCCAGTTACCCTCTAGGTCCGATTGACCTGGACTTCCAAATAAGCTTAACGATACATGTAAGACCCATGTCCGAATTTCAGTCCTAAGTTGGAAATTTTAGCTTATAGCAGGTCTTACCAAGACGAACTGTTCAAACCAAGGTAGACCAGACCTATGAAACCCAATGGAGGTAAATGGACTAAACCTTGGAACTTAAAATATATAATCAGGACTCAAATAGAGGGTCCGACATGACACCACTATGGTGCGGTTGGTCATGTGCCACACTCTAGTGTTGTACCTACTAAACCGAGACTAGATTACAATCGACCTAGTTTTGGGCCAATGATTTGTTTGGTCTAAGATCTAGACTATTTCTTCAGCCATTTGAATTAGTGTCCAGGTTCATGATCCTTTGAATTGGTAGGAAGAAGGGAATCCTCCAACTTACCATGATTAGAAACCCAATCCAATCTCAAGCGTGAATTGAATCACTCAAGCCTTTCTCCCATTCCCAACATTCTTTTAGGTAAAAATGTGAGGGAGAGAGAAATAGGAGAGCTCTGCCACATCTGGTGGAAATGGAAGAAGGAGAAAGGGAACTCTACTATCATGGGGAAAAGCTTGATGCCCTCACCGACAAAAAATCAACACCGGTATCAACCCCTTACTCTCTTGATCTTCCTTTAAATCAAACTAAATCAGTAAGCATGGAGAGATTATTAATTAAGGCCTCCTGGTTATTGACTCCTTTCATCATCTCTGACACACACTCACATACCTATTAAGGTGTGTTCAAATTTGTTAAGCGACCATGAATGGATATTGATGATCAATGGATAATATTATAAACAAATGAATTTGAATATTCTTCCTTTAAGATTGAATCATTTATATGTTCCTTTACCAAATTATTAGACTAGTCTTATGAAGGGATCAAGACTAATTGAATGTCAGAAAATGATTTAAATGGATAGATGGTTGGATCTAAGTTTCCAAGACCTTCGTGATGGATTTGAATAACCTATTACAGACTAAAGCTACGATTGTTCCTTTCTTGGTATTGCTGGAAATCGGATATATGCGATTTAATCAGATCCAACAATATTGATTAACTGGGAAATGGAATCGGTATCAGTCGAGTGAGGTAAAATGGGATTTTCGAACCCAAACTCATTGTGTAGGCTTAAAAAAATTCAAGGTAAATATTGTATCAAAATCAACAAGTTTGGACCAAGGATCGACATGCGGTCAATGGCATGTGCCGCACATCGGAGACCAAAATCGTGCAGTCAATGCTAAATGCCGCATGGTGTTTTTGGCCTCAGTTGTTGACCATTTTTGGTTAGTAGCTTCTTTGAAATTTTATAAACTATTCATAGACCAAAACCAAGGAAAAACCCTTAGCTATATTGCTGGAATCAGATCCAAGGCTTAAAAACCAGATCCAACAATATCTGATGTACGGGAAAATCAAACAGTATCCATAATTTGATGTAGAAATGGAATTTTGAGCCCAAACATCATATTCTAGCATAAAAAATCCAAAAAAAACCACCAAATCAAATTGAAACATTTTGGACACATTTTTACTTGAGGAAGATGACGTGCCGTACGGCCTACCTTGCCATGAGGTGCTGCACGTCATATGCCGCATGAGGTTTTGACCTCAGATTGTGATAATTTTTGGATAGTATCTTTGTTGGATTTTTATAAGCCTTTTTAAGGGCTTGAATCCCAAAAATCATGTTTATAAATATGCATTACCATTTATTTCGAGTATTAGCCTTGAAAGCTAATTTTATGCTTGCTGTCCGAATGCCTTAAACCTTTAAAAACAAGTGTATTATGTCAAAACCAGATCACCAAACCCTTGAAAATGTTAATAATGCAATAGGATATTTAAATGACCAAACGATAGAGACAAACAGTAAGCAAAATGATTAATAGTAAACGAAGAGATTAATTATTATTTCTAATGTTATTAAAGGTACAGGAGAACTTCAGTGAAGATGTTCGAAGTCATGCTTCTTTAATAATTTCTATTTACCAATTAGGTAAGAGGATTAGACCTTTGTTTGATAAATTAGTTCTTTTGAATTTTGTTGAGTGATGTTATGAGATTGATAAGATGCTTTGTATGTGATAACATGCCATCTGATAAACTATATTATTTGCTCATGCATATGCATTCTCTTGTGTGTGATCAATGAAACCCATAGCAGTTTGGAAGGGGATGGAATGGGATGCCTCATGACCTCTGCATGAAAGGTAGAGCTGGTCTTCATGATTCATAATGTTTGGTTAAGTCAGTAAGGAGGAAGGTGGGTGGAACGGGATGCTTACACCACTTTTTACCGACACTGTTTTGCATTGATCATATGTAACCTATCCAAGTTACGATGTCCTATGTGGGGGCTCAGACAGGGTCAAAAGCTTGACGATGCTATGGTCCAGTAATATGGCTAATTAGGTCGACATGGTCAGTTGAACATTTAATACCCGTATAACTATACCCCTAGCCATTAGGGGGTTATGTAGTAGCATGGGTTCAATAAAGGGAAGTATAAATATAGCTGTGATGCTCCCTATATCCAACATAGTGTCGATAGTCGGGCGAGTTGACTAGTGAGATTATCACCTCCTTAAGTGCCCGACGTAGTGTGGACTTGGGGTGAGTTGTGGGCAAGCAACCTGCATAATAAGAACCTGCACCTCAACGATGGAATTTTACATTCAGGATGTTATTGTGCTCTGTGTAGTGGACAATATTCAACTTTTGGGAGTGACCCGTGCAACCCAAGGATGTTTGTTTACATCGAGTGAGGTGGCATTCATTGTGGTGGCCCACGAGTTGGCACATACAATTGTTTACCATACCGTAGTTGTAATATCATGCATTTGTATGTTGTATGTCTAATTTTCTTGCTAAACTCAGTGGTTGAGCTTACCCCATGTGCACACATTATTTTAGTTGATGTAGGTGTAACCTTTGGTAACTACATTGATACTTTAAGATGCTATCAATCTGGTCTAGAGGATGTTGATGGTGATAGCGATGAAGATGTCCATGGCTCCAGTTATGAATATAACAACAGTGCCTATGGATAGGCGTAAACTTTCTTTCATAATATTACTATTATTTAAGTAAACAGCTTAATTGGGAATGTTTGTCTAAATCATTTAAATAATACTTAAAGCTTATGGAAGCTCTTTTATGTGGAATAATATTTTGAATATTTTTTTTCATAAATTGTAGAAATCAGCTACTTTTAAATTGAGATAAGACTTTTGCTGATTTATTTTGAAATATATGTATTGTGCTCTTTAATTATCTAAACAAGTTTAATTATTTCCTTGTATGGGTAGTGTTATGGATTGGTATTTGTGTGTCCTATGAAACGTAATTCTGAAGGGGATTTTCAATGTCTTTAATTAGGATGTGCAGATCTCATCCATTCCATAGTATCGATACGTTGGGAACGGGGTGTGACAAAAGTTAGTATTAGAGCACATTTCATATTATACTCACTACTAATCCTATCTACACACAAAAATAAAGTATGCTAGCATAGGTGGACTAAAAGACAATGAGAATAAATCATGTAAGAATTATGGAACAAATACAAATAGTAAAGAGCATAATACACCAATAGATAAACAAGAATAAAATAAAGAGATATGCTTCATAATCAAAATTGGTATCCATGTACATAGGGATGGTTTTGTATCCACACCTCAAGTACTTACCCATGAAATAAGAACAAATAAAATTCATGCACTATTTGAGAGAATACAGATCATTAAATGATGACAAATAATAGTCATATATAACTCGAAGAGAATTAACTAAGTCAAATAAAATAAATAAATAAATATATTAACGTGTCTGCTAGTTTGACTGTTGCATCTGTCTCTCCTCCTGATGCCCAGTGCTATCCACAAAGTATGTGGGCCATACTCTAGACACCACCCTAAGTCTCAGCCATGTGCTTTTGAGAACTCTCAATTGCTACTGTGGCCTCTGTCTTAGTTGAAATAAGAGAGGCAATACCTGCGTTAACCAAAATACATTCTGCAAGAACACTTTGTCTAACAACCTCTATTGACCTTTGTAGATCAATAACCGAACACTCTGTAGACATCACACGCTGTTCCACACCAGTGATGTTCTACAACATACATCTCTTGAAAGCCACCAAACCTGTCTGCATAGCCTAACAATACTCTCGCAAGTCAGACATAAATGAGCAAGTCTCTCCCAATATACCTCACAACTCAGAAATCTCAAGAACCTTAACCTACAGAGTAGCTATAGGTGGAACCTCATCGTCACTATCATTAGCCGGTGGCAAAACCTCCCAATACTCTGAAAGAACCGGTGTCGGTACCCTACTACTACCCACCTCTGTTGGCTCACCATTAGACGAAAGAACAAAAATAAAAGCAATCCCCCATAAGAAAGAGTTATAATCCAATGATGATGCAGTCGTGATTAATGTCCTCAAGATTAGATAAGGAAAGCTGATCCGACGCTTTACTATGATGCAGTATGTCACAAGCTTACAGAAATAGACATGGCACCTACTTCAACGATGAGTAGAGATGATGTGTTGCAAGTTTAAATCTTGGAAGCACCAAAGGAGACCTCAAGAGAATCATATGAAAGGATGCATTTCTCCTTTGGCTACATAAACCTATAGTGAATAATAAAAATGCCAAAAGGACCATGCTTGGTTTAAAGAGAGTACTTTCTTTGATCAGTCGATGAATCTGTGCCCATCTACCACACCCATTGGCTGCACAACTCTATTTTGAGCCATTTTCTTCATTTTGAAATGCTTGCAACATCATATGCATAGAGGCATTGCCTATACACTTGCATTGGATTATTATAATATTTTAAGACATTATGGCAAGTGTTTTATAGTAGATGGTCTACATGACTAAGGAAATGTTGGTTTTTGCTCCCCTTTACAAGAACCGAGTAGCTTTAAGATCCAATGGCTCCAAGAACACGTAAAAGAGCCTGAGAACCTTGTGCTACTAAGGGTGGCCTTCCTCCAGAGCCAACGACAAACAATCAAGATATAGCGTCAGTGCACATACCTAGTGCTCATGACAAAACCAACCCTACTACATTACCACCTCCTCCAGTGCTTTTGGTAGCATACATGATTACGATCATGGGTAACTTCACTCGCGTTATAAATGCCCAGCGGTAATAATTTATGGCACAGTTGGTTGTCCCCATACGGTGGGGACCAGTTACACCAACTGCCATAGCATATGCACCAGCACCTATACCTCCTATGGATACATACATACCAGCCCCAACTGTCTCGCCTGTTGCTAAAACCAATGCACCTATCCAGTGCCACCTACTGCCACATGTGTTTATACCAAAGTCACTATGGCACCTTCACCCACTGCAATGACAATGGCAAGGATAGTAAAGGCATTTTAGAAGATGAAGCCCCCAAAGTTTAGGGTGGGGAATGATCCATTACACCCTGCTATCTGGATGCATTCGATAGAGAAAGCTCTATGCATAATGCCATGTTCTAATGATCAAAAAATCCACTGTGCCACATTTATGTTTGAGGATGATCCTGATAATTGGTGGAAATCCAAACGACCAATATTGGGGACATAACACAGTAAAATCATATAGGCAATATTCAAGGAGGCATTCTTCGTAAACTATTTTCCATAGAGTTATAGAGACCAGAAGGAAGCTAAGAATTTGACTTTCAGTCAAGTTCAAAAATTAATCGCTGAGTATCAGCAGGACTTTGAAAATACTATACTATTTTGCAAGCCCTAGCATGCGGATTGATGCATAAAAGGACAAGAGATTTGTGGATGGACTGAGAGCTGGCATAAGGGCTATTGTAAAGGCTCATGGTCATATTACCTATGCCAGTGTAGTACAGACAACCAAGTTAGTAGAAGACAGTCAAAGGGCTGGTTATCTAGCTAGTCTGAGGGATAGACAAGTATTCAATGGAGTCAAGCAAGCCCGTCTGGTCACTAATAACCATGTGGTCAAAAGGCCACACTAGACTACAACTTGACCAGAAGACATCCTTTAAGGTACTTGTGAAGCGTAGTTTCCCTCTGGCTCTATGTGATATGGTATCACCACTGAGAATATGTTACAACTATAATAGAGAGGGTCATATAGCTAGGAATTGTCAAAAACCAGCAAAACAAGGATCACAAAAGGGAAAGTTTATGCTACAATGGCTATAGAAGCGGGAAATACTACTGACATGATGACAGGTACTTTCCTATGACTGTTTTTATTTACGTACATTTGAAGTTGTGAACACCCCTCAACTTGTAATAGCATACCATTGGGATATAAAGTAGAGTTGTGCCATTTCCACGGGCCCTGCCATATACAAGTTGGAGATAACCAGTTGGACGCAAATCTGATCCTAATGGACATGATTGATTTTGACTTAACATTAGGAATGGATTGGATATCCACTCACGAAGCTAGCATCCTCTATGCATTGAGAAAAATCTCATTCAAGATAGATGATGGGAATATCAATTAAATTCTCTAGAAACAAGCCAAGGAAACAAAAGAAGATGTTCATCTCAACCTTTTCAGTAAGTAAGCTATTAGCACAAGGTTGTATCAAGTGCAATACATTTGTAGGAGACACTATCCTAAATATCCCAAAACTCAAGGAGATTAGAGTAGTAAATGAGTTTCTAGACTTGTTTTTGGATGACTTACCAGGTTTGCCACCTGATAGGGTGTTACACCCCAATTCCGCACTACTCAGAATGGTGTGATGAACCGCTAGCAAACCAACAGTTTAACTAGGATCTCGAGTAGGCTATATCTGTTTTATCTAAACCTCATACATCCACATTCATAATCAGAGTAAATACACAATAGCGGAAGTCTTATAGTAAAATGAATTGAGAAATCTAGATGTGATAATCATATTTAAGTAGCAAATTATTCTGTATCAACTAAGACATAAATAAATATCAATTACATGTCTTTACTAAATCCAAATAATAAAAATAAAATCTAATCGAATACGCATGAGTTGCACTTGCAGGAGGAGTCATGCGTATCCACTTCGTCTTCAACTTCCATCGCCGCCATGTGCCCGTACACTGGAGCGTTGACATAATCTTCAACGGTAGTACCTGCATCATCAACTAAAAGATTTGATGTCGAGAGGGTGAGCACACATCATGGCTCAGTGAGCAAACATAACAATGCAACAATACATATGCATGCATTCAATTCACATCTTTGGTCTGGTTTAAAGTTTGCAATGCGCAATAGAAAGGTTCGATGGTCAAAGGTACGTTTATTGCCCCTCCTTTATACACAGGGTGTGGAAGTCCGCCCAAAGGTTAACGTTTATTGTCGTCCCCATCCACCCTACCATGAACATTGTACAACACAGGTTAACATTTATTGCTATACAGTGCCATACCAACACGTAAGCCCCTGCTAACGAGGGCTTACAAACTGGGCTCGTAACTAATCAATCCTAATTCCAAACAGTGTATCCAAGGCCACACCCCAGCATCCCTCAGAACACCCATAGAGATAGAGCTAAGGCCTCCCGGTAGAGTCAGAGACTACAAGGACTGAGACCACCTCCCCTGATACTCTATGACGTAATAGTTCTGCTAAAGTAATGGCGATACGACGATGCTAATTCACATGACTTGAGTTAGAGATAGAGCTAGAGTGCTGAGGCCCGGCCTACGACATCACCCCCTTATACTCGCTCGCATCAAGTACACCAACAACACACATACATCCACATGCCTATTCCTATCATCATCATCATCATCATGTTATAAACAATAAAGTAAATATGCATGAATCAATTAATAGAAATATAGGATGACATGTTGAATGCACATTACAAGCATATTCGCATAGAATCAAGCATAGCATTGGACTCAAGAAATAAAAATAGTTTGTTATTAACCAATTAGTTTAGGTCTTGTTTCCTCACCTTTACTTGACCGTAAGTCCTCTTTCAAGCTTTAAGAATCAACTATATATCGATATTATATCTCTAGAAAACCTAACCAAGTCGATAAAATTTAATTAGAATTAATTCAGACTTTAAAAAGCATGCTTCTAACTGGGGGTCGATGCTAGGGTCGGAGTCTTGATCGACCTTGGGTGCGACCACTTCTATTCTGGACTTCTCGAACACTGGGGGTCGATGCTCAGGGTCTGGTAGGGTCGATTGGCCATCGACCCCCTATGCGACCCCCTGTGGGTTTTGTCAATTTTTCTTCCTTCAGTCCATTCTTCGTGTTTGGGGTCCTATGGCTTGCTCCTACAGTCCATTCCACACATGTTCTATGGCCTAGAACGGTGGTTTATTCAGCTATATGGCTTTCATGATTTCCCTCATGGTTTTTCATGAAAACCTAACCATGGGTGGATGATTTGGGTTCTTCTAGATAATCCCCTCTTCATTATCTACTCTAAGGTCTTAAGAAATTCATGGAGATAGTATCCATACCTGAGAAGTATGCTTCTTCCTCTAAATCCCTTCTCCTTGGTCTTCTTCTCCACTTTCCTTCTCTTCTCCTTCTCTTCCTTCTCTTCTCTTTCTCTCAATCCAATTAGGGTTGTAAAAGGAGAGAAAGAGGCTTAGGGACGTCCTATTTATAGAGTAGAAACTCCTAAAATAAGTCTCATTGAGATTAGGAAGGAATCCAATTGTGATTAGGAAAGTTTCCTAATTTATGTTTCGAACTGTTTTTACTGACTCTTGGGGGTCGATAGTGGGGTCGGAGATCCTGTCGACCCCTGGTCCTTAAAGTGTCCGACCTCCCATGTAAAACTGGGGGTCTGACTTTTATACTGGGGGGTCCGACCCTCCGTTGCTGGGTATGCGACCCTCCCCTTATTTTGAGTGTTTTTGTGTCAGTTTAATACCTGGGATCGTGATCTCCTTCACGCACATGATCCATTTGGTTCGACCATGATGGGTAGACCTGGTTCAAGGTGGTGAGACCGGGTTAGTTTGATACGGGTCTTACATAGGGCAACTGAGTTTGCAATCGACCTACTCCCTGGGTCAACACCTATGTTTAAGGCCCCATACCAAATGATGAATGACGCCCAGAGAATTAATAGAACTCAAGGTTCAATTAGAAGAAATACTAAACCGAGGCTTCATGAGGCCAAGTATTTTACCTTGGGGAGCACCTGGTTATTCTTAAAGAAGAAAGACGAAAGTATGAGGCTATGTATTGGCTATCGAATATTTAATAAACTCACTATCAATAATTGGTACCCATTGCCCAGGATTAATGATCTCTTCGACCAACTACAAGGGGTTGCAATGTTCTCAAAGATCGATTTATGGTCTAGCTACTATCAATTAATCATCAATGATAGTGATGTCTAAAAAAAGTTTTCCGAACCCGTTATGGTCATCGTAAATTTCTGGTCATGACTTTTGAGTGACAAATGCTCTTGCCTCATTAATGGAATTAATAAGTAGAGTATTCTATGACCTCCTTCTATTCGTCATTGGGATCATTGGCAATACCATGGTGTTCTCTAACTACTCAAATCATTAGATGCACTCAAGGGAAGTGCTACAATGAATAAAGGATGAAAAGTGGCTATTATAACTTGTGAAATGAAAATTTTAATCGAAGATAATTGTTTACCTTGGACATATAGTCTCAAGTAAAGGAATCTCTGTGGACCCTAGTAGAACTCAAGAAGTATCCGAATGGAGAACCCCAAAGATTGCCACAAAAGTTAGAAGCTCTCTTGGTTTAATGGGATACTACCGAAGATTTATTTACAAAAGATTGTGTCCCTTCAGTTACTCCCTAGGGCAACTAACCAAGAAAGGCCAAGAAAAATTGGATGAACAGACAAACGGGAAGAAAGTTTCAGACGTTAACCATATCAATTAGAATGCCTGGTCACACAATGTACACTGATGCATCCAACGAAGATTTGGGATGCGTACTCATGCAATATGACCCAGTTATTGTATGTGCCTCTCAATAACTGAAAGAGCACGAAGAGAACTACCCCACTCACTACCTTGAGTTGACAGTGGTGGTTTTTACCTTAAAAACATGGAGACACTATTTGTATAGTGGAGCATTCAACATCATGTCCGACCACATGAGTCTAGTTTACCTATATAACCAAAAGGAATTAAAAAGAGATAATGATGGTGATTGGAGTTATAGAAATTTTTTGAGATCAATGTACTGTACTACCCTAAAGAGGTTAATGTAATGGTTGATACCTTAATTTTGAGCCGTAAGCCATATTTATCAGAAGTTGGTATAAAGCAATTGGTACCTAAGGACCCCTGCCTTAGTATGATTGCTAAGGAACTTGACCAAGGCAAGTTAGTTCCTGATTTCATAAAGAGAAATAATGAAATATTATACTTCGAGGAATAAATTTTGTGTCAAAAAATGATGGAAACTTTGAGAAAAAACATAAAGATGGATGCCCACACCACTCTCTACTCCATGCACTAGAAAAGTACTAGGATACACACGAATGGAAAAAGAAAAATATTGATTGGAAAGAAATGAAGGCCAATGTGGCCAAACTTATTTATGAGAGTCTGACTTGTTAGTAAGTTAAGACCTTGAATGGAAGTAGGTCTAGGACTTCATTATACTAGACTGAAGTTAGTGAAAGAAGAATTTTGGAATAAAATCATTCAAGACATTTATGAAAAAGGTTGAATTGATTAGAGGAAAAATCAAGACCGATCAACCTTGTTACACCCCGAAGAAACTGGTATCTTAAAGTTTGTTTCCCTTCAAATAATAAAGACATTTGGTAAGAATGGAAGCCGAATCCTCATTATATCAAACCTTATGAAGTACTGGGTCAAAGTAGAGCGATCTTACCAAATGGCTCTACTGCTAGCCCTATCCGACATTTACATCGTGTTCCACACGTTGATGATAAGGAAATACATCAAGACCCGACACACGTGTTGACCACAGAACTGCCCTAGGAAAAGGCCTATTTGTTGTATACAATAGAACCTTTGACCATTGTAGACCAAGAAGGTAAAGGACTAAAATCCCAATACTTATTTTGTCAGAGTCCTGTGGAATGATAGTAAAGACGGATTAACTTAATGGTAAAGGATGGATGATATGCTCAAGTGATATCATAATAGTTGAGGACGTAGAATTGTCAAAATTTCGAGGACAATTTTTTTGTAAGGGGGCGGAGTATAAGACCCATGCCTAAATTTCAGTCCTAAGTTGGAAATTTTGGGTTATAACAGGTCTTACCACAATGAACAGTTCAAACCAAGGTGGACCAGACCAATGAAGCCCAACGAAGGTAAACAGACTAAATCCTGAAACTTAAAATATACAACCAGGACTCAAATAGAGGGTCCGACATGACACCACCATGGTCAATCGATCACGTGCCGCACCCTAGTGCTGCACCTATTAAATCGAGACTATATTAGAATTAACCTAGTTTTGGGCCAATGGTTTGTTTGGTCTGAGATCTAGATTATTTCTCTAGCCATTTGAATTAGTGTCCAAGTTCATGATCCTTTGATTGGTTGAAAGGAGGTCCTCCAACTTACCATGATTGGAAACCCAATCCAATCTCAAATGTGAATTGAGTCACTCAAGCCTTTCTCTCATTCCTAGCATTTCCTTAAGCAAAAACGTGAGGGAGCGTGAGAGAGGAGAGCTCTGCCACATCTAGAGGAGAAGGAAGAAGGAAAAATGGAACTCTGCTATCATGGGGAAAAGCTTAATGCCCTCACTGATAGAAAATCAACACCGGCATCAAGCCCTTACTCTCTTGATCTTCCTTCACATCAAACGAAATCAGTAATCATGGAGAGATTCTTAATCAAGGCCTCCTGGCTATAGACTCCTTTCTTCATCTCTGATACATGCTCGAATACCTGTTAGGTGTGGATCAGATTTGTTAAGGAACCATGACTTGTATATTGATGATCAATGGATGATATGATGAACAAATGAATCTGAATATTATGCCTTTAAGATTGAAAGATTTATTTATTCCTTTACCATGTTATTGGACTAGTCTTGAAAAGGGATCAAGACCAATTGAAAGTCAGAAAATGGATTTAAATGGAAAGATGGCCGGATCTAAGTATCCACGACCTTCGTGATGGATTTGAATAACCTATTACAGACTAAAGCTATGATTGTTCCTTTCTTGGTATTGCTGGAAATCGGATCTATGTGATTTAATCAGATCCAGCAATATTGATTAACTAGGAAATGGAATCGGTATCAATCGAGTGAGCTAGAATGGGATTTTTGAACCCAAACTCATTGTGTAGGCTTAAAAAAATTCAAGGTAAACAGCCAATCAAAATCAATAGGTTCGGACAAAGAATCGATGTGCGATCGATGGCATATGCAGCACATCAGAGACCAAAATCGTAGAGTCAATGCCATGTGCCGCATCGAATTTTTGCTTCAACGCTTCATCCTTAGTATGGTTCATCCATTGTACCTTAATGTAAGTAATGGATTGGCTTCTTAGTTGACGAGCCTTTCTATCTAGGATTGCCAGCAGTTTCACTTCATAAGTCAAGTCTGTATCCATCATAGGAAGTTCTGTATTCAGCACGTGTGATGGGTCAGTGATGTACTTCTTCAGCATCGACACGTAGAACACATCATGGACACCAGCAAGTGTGGGAGGTAGAGCTAGTTGACAAGCTACATCTCCACTTTGGCTAAGTATTTCATATGGTCCTATGTATCTTGGACTTAGCTTTTCCTTCTTGTCAAATCTTTGAATTCCTTTGAATGGTGACAATTTCAAGAATACCTTGTCGCTTACTTCATATTTATGATCTTTATGATGAAGGTCTGCATAGCTCTTCTATCTTAACTGTGCAGCTTTAATCCTTTCTCTTATCAGATCAACATTCTCACAGGTCTCATGGAAAATATCTTGTCCAAGTATTCTTCTTTCACCAACTTCATTCCAATACAAGGGAGTTTTGCATTCTCTTCCATACAATGCTTCATATGGCACCATCTTGATAGTAGACTGATAGCTACTATTATATGCAAACTCCATCAGTGAGATATTTTGATCCCAATTTCCTTTAAAATCTAGAGTGCATGCTCTCAGCATATTTTTTAATATTTGAATCGTTCTCTCATATTGTCCATCTGTTTGAGGGTGAACGATGGTACTAAACTTTAGTTGAGTACCCATTGCATTCTGTAATCCTTTCCAGAACATAGATGTAAATCTAGGGTCACCATTGGATACAATACTAGCTGGGACACCACGTAAATAGACGACTTGATCAATATATAGTCTAGCTAGTTTATCCATGGACTATTGAGGTCAAACTGCAATGAATCTTGCAGTTTTAGTAAACTTATTCACACTAACCCAGATTGCGTCTATAGAGCTTGCTGTCAGAGGTAACCCTATGACGAAGTCCATGGTAATGTGGTTCGACTTTCATTCTGGTACTGATAATGTTTGTAGTTTACCAATTGGTCATTGATGTTCTACTTTTACTTGCTGACATGTCAAACACTTGTATACAAATAGGGCTACATCAGCTTTCAAGCCTCTCCACCAGAATTCCTTCTTCAAATCATGGTACATCTTTGTACTTCCAAGATGCATAGAGTATGGAGATGAATGGGCTTCAGTTAGAATCTTTTCCTTCAAGTCTTCTGCAGATTCTGGTACACATAATTTACCATGATAGTAAATAACTCCATTATTCAGAACAAAATTAGGGTCATGCTTTCCATTCTCAAGTTTACTCTTCAGTGCACTAAGGTGAAAATCCATTATTGTTGCTTTTTCTATCTCTTGCAAAAATGTCAATTATATTTAAAGGGCACTTAAAGTGGCAGTAGTGGCTTCAATTAACTCTTCTAGTAGAGTACTAGCAGTGGAATATTCAGCTACAACTGGAAGAATGACTTGAGATTCCGATAGCACATAGTCGCTAGCCTTTGCTTTAACTTTGCTTATAGCTTTTCTACTGAGCGCATCAGCTACTACATTAGCTTTTCCGATGTGATATTGGATATCACAGTCATAATCCTTTAGTAACTCTAACCATCTTCTTTGTCTGATGCTAAGCTCTATCTAATTGAATAAGTAAGTGAAACTCTTGTAGTTAGACATTATTTGAAACTTTTCTCCGTACAAGTAGTGTCTCCATGCCTTGAGCACGATTACTACGGTGGCTAACTCAAGATCATGAGTTGGATAGTTCTTCTCTTGCTCTTTCATTTGTCTATAGGCATAGGCATAAGAAATTACCTTACCTTCTTGCATGTGGATGTAACCAAGTCCTAGAATGGATGCATCAGAATATACTACAAGACCTTCTGATCTAGATGTGATAATCAACAATAAAGTAGAAATCAGTTTCTCTTTTAGTAACTGGAATGCTGCTTCACATTTCTCTGACCTTACAAACTTTGTTTCCTTCTTTCTAAGCTGTGTCAGAGGAAATGCTATTCTAGAGAAGCCAACAATAAATCTACGATAGTTTCTTGCGAATCTAAGAAAACTTTTAACTTGGGTAATAGTCTTCAGAACTTCCCAATTAAGTACACCTTTGACTTTGTTTGGATCCACTGATATTCCTTTGACAGATACGACATGACTTAAAAAGGTAACTTCTCTCAACTAGAATTTGTACTTCTTAAACTTGGCAAAAATCTTCTCTTGTTTAAGTCTTTGTACAGCTTGATGAAGGTGTACAACATGATCTTCCACACTCTTCGAGTAAACAAGAATGTCATCGATAAACACAATGATAGAGTAATCGAAGGAGTCGTGGAGCACTCTATTCATGAGTTCCATAAATGACGCTGGGTCATTTGTTAATCTGAAAGACATGACCAAGAACTCATAGTTTCTGTATCGAGTCCTAAAGGTAGTCTTTAAAATGTCACATTCTCTGATTTTCAGTTGATGGTATCCAGATCAAAGATCTTTCTTTGAGAATACTTGAGCACCTTGGAGGTGATTAAATAGATCATCGATCCTAGGCAGAGGATGTCGATTCTTGATAGTAAGCATATTCAATTCATGATAATGGATACATAATCGGATGCTTCCATCTTTCTTCTTGACAAACATAACTAGTACACCCCACAGGGATATATTAGGTCTAATAAATCCCTTGTTTAAGAGTTTTTGGAGTTGAACTTTTAATTCCTTCAACTCAGAGGGCATCATTCTGTAGAGAGCCTTAAATATGAGAGCAGTTGCAAGAACTAGATTGATCACAAACTCAATTTCACGATCAAGAAGTAAACAAGGTAAATCTTTTGGGAATACATCTAGAAACTCATTCACTACATCTATCTGGTCAAGGGTAAGTACTCTACGGTAATGTCAATTACAAATACTAAGTAACCAATGCAACCATGTTGTAACAGTTTGCAATCTTGTAATGTAGATATGAATAACTTCTTACCCTTTCTAGGTTTATTTCCAATGAATTTGAAATGTCTTCCATCAGTTGGTTGGAAAAGAATCTTTCTACCTACCTTTCATCAACCCGCATCCTAGATCCAATCTGAAAGCTTCGATGGATAGGGTAAAAGGTTCCCTTAGTACCGAAACGATCGAGATGGGAGCTGATATCAAGTCTGCTTTTAGAGTTTGGAAACATTCTTCACACTTGTCAGTCCAATTAAACTCATCTCCTTTCCTGGTTAGCTTGGTAAGAGGTTTTGCAATCTTAGAGTGGTCCTCCAAAATCGTCAGTAATAACCAGCTAAACCCAAGAAATTTTTTATCTTCGCAATATTCTTTAGGTGTTTCTCACCATATGTTTACTTCTATCTTAATAGGGTCCACTTTAATCCCTTTTTATGATGCTACATGATCTAAGAAGATCACTTTGTTTAATCATGTCTCATATTTCTTAGAATTGGCATAAAGCTTTTCCCTTCTCACCTGTTGTGAAGTTGTTCTAAAATCCGTTGTATGAGTTGCTTCCTTTTTGGAATAAACCAAATTATCATCTATGAAAACGATGACCAACGTGTCCAACATGTCATGAAACACCCAGTTCATCAGCTTCATAAAATATGCAAGGGCATTGGTTAATCCAAACATCATAATCGAGAACTCATAATTGGCCAATCCTAGTTCTAAAAACTGTCTTCGAGATATCGCTATCCAAATTCTTCAGCTGATGATATCTTGATCGAAGATCAATCTTAGAAAATACCTTTGCTTCTTACAACTGTTTAAACAAGTCATCAATCTGAGGTTGTGAATATCGATTCTTGTTCGTGAGCTTGTTAAATTCTCGATAGTTTATACGCAGACAACACTACCATCCTTCTTCTTCACGAATTGCATTGGCGCTTCTCATGATGCAATACTTAGCCGATTAGAACCCTTGTCTAATAACTCTTGTAGTTGAGTCTCAATTTCTTCAACTCCGTAAGAGCTACTCTACAGGTGCCTATGACACAAGTATCATCCTGGGTAACAAGTCGATGACGAACTCGATCGCATGATCAGATGGTAACTTAGGTAAGTCTCCTAGAACGCATCGAGAACTTATGCATCATATCAATACCTTCCATCTGTGGTGCTTCTTTGGTAACATATACCATAGATACCATATATCCAACTTCTTTCTGTTCAAAGCATCTCTTCGCCTTTAGCATAGAGAGGACCAGCTTTCACTTCCTAGGCAACATACTCCCAATGATACTAAATCATATGCCGTTTTTATTCTTGAATGATAACCTCTTCTATGCACATAATCACTTTGTAGAGTGTTGAGACAACCAGTCTATCCCCCAGATGACGTCAAAGTCTGCCATCTCAAGTTTATTTAGGTTGTGTCCAAATTTTCATCCATCCATTTAGTAATCTCAAAACAAATTCTCCATCACTTCATCTGAGGTTCATTGGCTATGACATTTAATCTGAATTTAATCATCTTTCTTCCAATAATTCCATTATCACTAAACATTTTTATCAACAATGATCAGGGAGTGTATAAATCAGAATGTTTGTCCAAAACAATTCATTTCCTTCTTTCAATTTATCATAATGGCAACAATTGCTTTATCTAGTGAACCTAGGTTTAAAGGATCAGGAGTAAATCTGTGGTAATCCAACCGGCATCCAAAGGTCGTTAGGTTGCACGGTGGTCCAAATACATGGAATAGAGGTTTTTCAGTTCTTAACCTCATGGTTACATGTTCTATCGAATATATAATGCCATTGGTCAAGGCACTACAGGAGTAAATCTGGAGAAAGATTTCGCACATCAGTAAATCAGGTATAATCTGGAGAAAAATTTCGTACATCAATAAATCAGGTATAAATCGAAAAGATGTACGCTCAACATGATTAAACATTTAACTATTCATTCAGTTCACCACTCTGTTCATTTGGTCGATCATGAGAGTGGCTAAGGTTGGTATAATCAGGACTACTACTAAAGAAACAAAATCTATAACTCCAATTGACAGGTTAAATCAAGAAGGTATCCTGTCAAGTTTCGAGAAATTAAAATCTGGTATGTGCATCCTCTATAATCATAAGAGTAAATCAATAATGCACCGCATCCTATATAAATTTTTTCGTCATATGGCTACAATAGATTAAATCCTTGCTGAAAATGTTTGTGGTTTAATCTTCAGAAAATATTCTTAAATCCTTGGTCGGATCATTGTGTCATGATGAAGCTATCCCATACATCGATGGCTGATAAGGGTAACCACCTTGATACATTGCTTGTAGTGCACCAAACTTCTGCACTGGGGTGTGCATTACTGGGAATTTCTATGTGGTAGGCACCGTGTTATGGCTAACAGGTGTTGGGGTACAGTGATGCTACCAATTGGTACCATACTTGGTTTGACCCGGAGGTATTGATGTAGCATCAGCAACTTGGGTAGTGATTTACATAGCAACTTCCATAGTCGGTCTCATCTGTTGTTGCTCTTGTATTTTATTGGGTCAAGTTTATGACAACCATAACCAAGGTACTTGGTAGTCCAGGTAGATTGGCTGGAGTGGCCTAGTTGTTCACCTCCTTTGACTCGCTCTAATCTGTCACACCCCAATTCTGGTCTATTCAGAATGATGTGATGCACCGCTAAATAATCAATGGTTCAACCAGGATCTCAAATAGGCTATCCCCGCGTTATCCAAACTTACACACATCCGTAATCATAATCAGAGTAAATACACAATAGCGGAAATCTTATAAATAAATGAACTGAGAACTAAGATGATATCAATAATTTAATAGAAAATTATTCTGTTTCCAACTGAAACATAAATATTTAAATATCAAATACAAGTCTTTATTAAATTCAATAAAAGAAACCTATAAAATATCTAATCAAATACACACGAGTTGCACTCGCAAGAGGAGTCGTGTGTATCATCTTCAGCTCCAGCTTCCATGGCTGCCACATTCCTGTACGCATACGCATCCATATAGTCTTCAATGGTATAACCTGCATCATCAACTAAAAATATTCGACGTCGAGGGGTGAGCACACATCACGGCTCAGTGAGTAGCCAAAACAATGCAACAATACATATGCATGCAAAAAGTTAATTTATATCTTTGGCCTGGTATATAAGTTTGCAGTATACAATAGAAAGGTTTAGGTAGCCAAAGGTCGCGTTTATTGACTCCGCCTCTATACACGAGTGTGTGACGTTATCCGAAGATCACGTTTATCGTCAACTCACATGCACCCAATCATGAACATTATATAACAAAGGTTACGTTTATTGCTATATAGTGCCATACCAACAGGTAAGCCCCTGTTGGCGAGGGCTACAAACTGGGCTCGCAACTAACCAATCCAAATGCCAAACAGTATATCCAAGACCTCACCCTAGCATCCCTCAGAATGTCCATAGAGATAGAGCTAAGGCCCCCCGGTAGAGTCAGAGACTACAAGGACCGAGACCACCTCCCCTGATACTCTACGACATAATAGTTCTGCTAAAGTAATGGCGATACGACGATGCCAATGCACAAAACTTGAGTTAGAGATAGAGCTAAAGTGCTGAGACCCGCCAAAGGTTAACGTTTATTGACGTCCTCATCACACCTCCCCTAATACTCGCTCGCATCAAGTACATCAACCACACACATACAAACACATGCCTATTCCTATCATCATCATCATCATCATGTTATAAACAATAAAGTAAATATGCATGAACAAGTAATAGAAATATTGGATGACATGTTGTATGCACATTACAAACATATTCACATAGAATCAAGCATAGCATAGGACTCAAGAAATAGAAAACAGTTTATTATTAACCAACTTAGTTTGGAGTTAAGGTTCCTCACCTTAGCTTGCTATAGATACTTTTCCAAGCTTTAAAATCATCTTGATAATGTTATTATATTGTTAGAAGACCTAACAAAGTCGATAGAATTTAATTAGAATTTATTCAGAATTAAAAACTACTCTGTTAACTGAGGGTCGAAGGTAGGGTCGATGCTAGGGTCGATGGGTCTATCGACCCTCCCCTCTTTCTGGACTTCCCGAATGCTGAGGGTCGATGGTCAGGAACACCTAGGGTCGGATGGTCATCGACCCTCGGTGCGACCCTTGGTGCACTTTGGTCCAATTTCCACTTTTTAGTCCATTCTTCGTGTTTAGGGTCCTATGGCTTGCTCCTACATCCCATTTTGCATTCATTCCATGGTCTGAAGCCATGTATAATCCATCTAAATAGTTTTTATGCATTCTCCTATGGTTTCCATGAAAACCTAACCATAGCTTGATGGTTTTGGGTTTCTCCGAGATCACTCTCTCAACATTAACTAACCTAAGGTCTGTAGAAACTTATGGAATTAGTATCCATACCTGAGAAGATTAATCTTTCTCTGCAACTCTTCTCTTTTGACTTAATTTCTCTTCCTTCCCTTTCTTCTTCCTCTTTCCTTCTCCCCTCTTTCTCTCAATTCGATTAAGGTTGTGAAAGGAGTGAAAGTGGCTTAGGGACGTCCTTTAAATAGAGTAGGAACATCCTAAAATAAGTCCCATTGGGATTTGGAAAGAATCCCAATCGAAAAATATAGAAATTTCCTAATTTCTATATTCGGAAGAAACCGAGGGTCGATGGGAGGGTCGATGATCCCGTCGACCCTAGGGTCTTAAGCTGTCCGACCCTCCCTTCAAAACTGAGGGTCTGACTCTCTGTTTTGGGAGGTCCGACCCTGCTTAGCTGGGTATGCGACCCTTCCCCTATTTTAAGTATTTTTGGGTCAATTTGATACCTGGGATCTCGATCTCCTTCACGCCCTTGGTCCATTTGACTCGACCATGATGGGTAAACCTGGTTCAAGGTGGTATGACCGGGTTAGATTGACACGGGTCTTACAACTCCCCCCAACTTATAAAAATTTCATCCTCAAAATTGTACGTACCTTCTGAATCAAATAAGTAAGGGTATTGCTTTCGCATAGCATTCTCTTCTTCCCATGTAATCTCTTCCATGTCTCTACTTTTCCATGTGACCTTAACATAGTAGATATCTTTATTGCGTAGACGTTGAACCTTTCGACTAGTGATTTCTGTTGGTGTTACTTCAAACGTCAAATCATCAGTCAATTCTGGCAAATCCACTGTTAAAACATGCATTGAGTCTTTGACATACTTTTTCAATAGGGAAATGTGAAATACGTCATGCACACTTGACATAGATGGTGGTAGTGCTAACTGATAAGCCACTTTTCCACGCTTAGCTAGAATTTCATATGGCCCGACATATCTTGGACTTAGTTTTCCTTTCTGTCCGAACCTCTTCAATCCTCGCATAGGCGATACCTTCAAAAATACTTTATCACCTACGGTGAACTCCAGATCTCTGCGTCGAGTATCTGCATATTGCTTCTGACGATTCTGAGCTGTTCTCACTCTTTCCTTGATGATGTCGACCACTCGACAAGTCTCTTCAACAAATTCTGGTCCAACAATACTACGTTCTCCAACTTCATTCCAAAACAAGGGAGTTCGACACTTCCTGCCATACAGTGCTTCATAAGGTGACATCTGTATGGTAGCCTGATAGATGTTATTGTAAGCGAACTCGATCAATGGTAGCTTTTCATCCCATGATCCTTTGAAATCAATTACACATGCTCGTAGCATATCTTCTAGAATCTGAATTGTACGCTCTGACTGTCCATCTATCTATGGGTTGAATGCAGTACTGAACTTCAACGTTGTACCCATAGCCTTTTGCAATCCTTCCCAAATTTGGAAGTAAATCGTGGGTCTCTATCCGACACAATACTTTCTGGAACACCATGTAATCGAACAATATTATCCACATACACCTTCGCTAACCTTTCCAGTGTATACTGAGGTTGTATAGGTATGAAGCGAGCTATTTTAGTCAGACGATCCACAATCACCCAAACTGCGTCAACTACTCGAGGAGTCAATGGTAGTCCTGTGACGAAGTCCATAGTGATGCAGTCCCATTTCCATGCTGGTTTCGGTAATGGCTGTAACAATCCTGCGGGTCTTTGTCGTTCAGCCTTTACTTTCTGACAATTTAGGCATTGAGACACGAACTTGGCTACATCTGCTTTCATTCCCCTCCACCAATATAATTTCTTTAGATCATGATACATTTTTGTACTTCCAGGATGTACCGAATAGATGATGGTATGGGCTTCTTTCATCAGTCGGTGTCTAATATCCATACTTTCTGTTTCAGGTGCACATATTCTTCTTTAGTATTTCAGTACTTTCTCGTCGTCCAAGGTGAACTCAGGGCTCGTCCTACCTTTCTCAATATCTTCTTGTACTGTTCTTAGATAAGGATCTGCTTTGATAGCTGTCTTCACTTCATCCACTATATCCGATATAATCTTCAATGCCGCGAACATATTCAAAAACCGATGAATAAACCCTTGGTTGGCTGATTCATCCGTTGTATCTATCACATAATGCTCGTTGCCGTGATTGAACACTATTCCGTTGGTACACATTGCTGCAGTCGTGCTCACTTCTCCTTGAGATCTAATCATTGTTTTTCTGCTTAATGCATCCGCTACTACGTTCGCTTTTCCCGGATGATACTGGATATCACAATCATAGTCTTTCAATAGTTCCAGCCATCTTCTTTGTCGCATATTCAACTCATTCTGATTAAATAAATAAGACTGTTATGGTCCGACTTAATCTGGAATTTCTCTCCGTATAAGTAATGTCTCCATATCTTGACAGCATGTACCACTGCCGCTAGTTCCAGATCATGAGTGGGGTAATTTTTCTCATGTACCTTTAACTGTCTTGAAGCATAAGCAATTACTTGCTCTCCTTGCATAAGCACACATCCTAGTCCCAGTCCCGACGCATCGGTGTATAAAGTAAATGTCTGTCCTGGAATGGGAATAGTCAAAATCGGGGCAGATATCAATCTGGTCTTCAGTGTCTGGAAGCTCTTCTCACATTTATCCGTCCACACAAACTTTTCACCCTTCTTGGTCAAACTGGTGAGAGGTATTGCAATCCGAGAATAGTCTTCTACGAATCTCCGATAATAACTAGCTAGACCCAGAAAACTTCTGATTTCCGAAATGCTCTTTGGTGCTTCCCACTTTACAATAGCCTCGATCTTGCTGGGGTCCACTTTGATTCCTTCAGCAGATACTACATGGCCTAGGAATGCGACTTCATTTAGCCAAAACTCGCACTTTGAGAATTTGGCATATAGCTTCTCTTTCCTTAAGCGTTGTAGGGCTGCGTTTAGGTTCTTAATATGGGTTTCCTTGTCCTTGGAATATACCAATATGTTATCAATAAATACTATAACCGACGTATCCAACATATCGTGGAAAACTCGGTTCATAAGTTCCATGAACGTTGCCGGTGCATTAGTTAATTCGAAAGACATCACCAAAAATTCATAGTGTCCGTATCTGGTCCTGAAAGCTGTCTTCGGAATATCCCCTTCTTTAATCTTCAGCTAATGATAGCCTGATCGAAGATCGATCTTAGAAAATACTCTTGCTCCTTGTAACTGATCGAACAAGTCATCGATCCGAGGTAGTGGATATCGATTCTTGATTGTCAGTTTATTCAACTCCCGATAGTCGATACATAATCGAACGCTACCATCCTTCTTCTTTACGAACAATACCGGTGCCCCCCATGGAGATATACTGGGTCGAATATAACCCTTGTCCAGCAATTCTTGTAGTTGCACTTTTAATTCCTTCAGTTCCGTAGGAGCCATTCTATAAGGTGCTTTTGATACGGGTGCGGCTCCAGGTATCAGGTCTATTACAAACTCCGTGGCCCGGTCGGGTGGTAATCCGGGTAGTTCCTCCGAAAATATGTCAGGGTACTCCCGCACGACATCAATGTCTTCCATTCGTGGTGCTTCCTTGGTTAGGTCGACCACGGATACTAGATACCCGATTGCCCCCTTCTCAAGGCACTTCTTAGCCTTTAGTGCTGAAAGTATGAGCTTGCGTCTCAGGGGAAGTTTGGTTCCCGAGAAACTGAATTCTGCCCCTTCTTTGTCTTTGAATGTTAGCTTCTTTTCGGCGCATAACAAATTTGCAGAATGCCGAGCTAACCAGTCCATTCCCAGGATGACATCAAAGTCTGCCATCTCAAGTTGTATCAAGGTTGCATCTAAGGTCTGCTCTCCAATGATAACTGGACACGGTCCATAACCCTTTTCTAGTTCCACTTCTAACCCCATCGGTGACCGTACAAGTAACTTGTAGTCTAATGTTTTGATGGGTAATTTTGTCTTCTTTCCAAATGACACAGATATAAATGAATGAGTAGCTCCGGAATCGAAGAGTACTCTGGCGGGTACGCCATTTATAGGTACAATACATGTGATTTATCTTTACTTAGTCTACATGCTCATTCAATGTATTCATAACTTTAAAAGTTTCAGTCATACCTGTGACCACATCGGGTGATGTGGCAGCATCCTCTGATGTAACGGCATATACCCGTCCTTGATGTAACTGCTTCTTGGGCTTTGGGCACTCCCTTGCCATATGCCCGGGTAGGTTGCAATTAAAACACTTCAGGACTTCAGAGTTTGGCTTTGACTGAGGTTGCACTGTTGAAATGGTCTTGGGTGCAGTAGTAAAGTTCTGAGGACGGAAAGACTTATACATCCTGTTATTGCCTCCGTTGTAGGAGTTTCCGGCTGGTCTCTTGATGCCTTTGTTCTGAGTAAAATAGCTCTCCTTCTGGCTCGATTCAATCACTCGAGCAATCTGGACAGCTTCATTATATATTGTCTTCTCTAAGCCCAGAACATGTTCCCTGATGCTTCCTCTCAGTCCCGTGACGAACCTATGGGTTTTGGTTTCTTCTTCTTGCATACTCAGTGGTGCGAAGAAAAACAGCTCTTCATAACGCTGTTGGTACGCATCCACTGACATCTGTCCCTGGTAAAGACTCAGGAACTCCTTCTCCATCGAATCTCTGAAGCTTCGTGGAAAATATTTCTCGAAGAATGCTTCTTTATATATAGCCCATGTCAGTAGGGTGTGCATGGTCAGTAAATATGTCTTCGTGGATTTCCACCAATGGTGTGCGTCGCCCTTGAGCATGAAGGTGGCGCATAGTACTTTCTCTTCCTCTATAACGGTCATCATGAGGAAGTTTCTCTCCATCTCGTCTATCCAGTGTGCTGGCCACAATGGATCAGACGGCTTACCGTTGAATTTTTTGGGTTTCATCTTCAAAAATCTCTCCACTAGCCGGGAATGATCCAACTGATTTTGGGGGTTTGCCCCAAACATATAGGGTGGATACTGGTAATTCCCTTTAGTTGCTTCTGGTACCTGCACTGGATTCGGTGCAGCCGGTTGTTGGGGTGTCTGGGGGGCTGGGTGATTACCTACTGGTGCTGCACTAGCTTGTCCGGTGTGCATGGGTGCAGCCTGAGTGGCTTGGAACATAATTCCCATGGCAACCTGCATTTGAGCCTGTGCGTGTTGCATCTGCTGCAGCTGCTGTGCCAGATTTGTCACCACTGTTGCTAGCTTTGGTGGTGGAGGTGGCAAATTTATAGGGTTTACCGGTTCTGGATTCCCCGATGCGTAGTTATTCTCTTGACTAGTCTCCTCCACTGGTGGTGGTGGTGGGACTACGTTTCGGGTCTGTCGGGTCACCCTACGTCCAGACATAATCCTTTTCTGTGATTGGTGGTGCCTAAAAATCATCAAAATAGGTGAGAAGTCATTTATATTTCATGTAGGCACGCTAACCAATAATCAATTCCAATTCTAGCTCATTTTATAAAAAAAATGTTGTCTTTTCTATGCAGGGTCAATGGTGAGGGTCGCTGGTATGTCCGACCCTTAGTTTTCGACCCTGGGAATGACCTGTTCTTCCCGAGAGCTGAGGGTCGAGTCGAGGGTCGATGGGTATCCGACCCTCGGTGTTCGACCCTTAGTTTTCTGACAGATTCCCAAGAGCTGAGGGTCAATGCGAGGGTCGATGGTTGTCCGACCCTCAGTTCCGACCCTTAGTTTTCTGTCAGGTTCCCGAGAGCCGAGGGTCGATGGGAGGGTCGATTCGAGGGTCGATTGATCCAGTCGAATTGTCCGACCCTCGGACCAAAAATCAGATTTTTAAGATCCGATTCTGGGTCATTTCTCACTATTCCCCCTCCATTTCAACTCGTCTCTCCTCTCTGAGTTGCTACAGTGCTACTCTACCATTTTTGGTCAGTTTGACTCCGGGTTTCGACGTCCACGTCATCACTACAGGTATGTCCACTCATCTTTACCTGTTTTTAGGTTTTATTTTCTAGGTTTTTGCACATTTAACTTGTCTTTTCCAAATTAAACTTTTTCCAACCGTAAAAATTTGATTTTTATTAGGGCTTTTGTTATTGGTGTCTCGAGGAACGAAAGCCCTCAAAAAATTTTGAGTTTCATCGGTTGGTTATCGAGAAACTTGAATTTTTCTCTTTTTGCCTTAATTTATCGACATTTTTTACTTTTCTTGAATTTCTTCAAATTGGACATCGTTAGTTAAAATTTCTTACTGCATGTGGGTTGTAGGATATGTTTAAACCTTCGTAAGTCCTTATGCCCACTTGTATGGTGAGGAATGGGCTTTATGGTCAACTTATGTCGTTATTACATCAAATTTTCAAATTTTTATCCTATTAACTCCTTGTTTCCTTTCTCTTTCTTATTTTGCAGATACCATGGCTCGTACCAAGGTACCCAGAGTGCGTGATCCACTTCGCTTCTGTTCGAATGAAGCTGAGGCACAGTATGCTAACTATGCCCGTAAGAAATTAAAAGGGGGTCGCATGGTGAACTTGGCTAAGTTAGCCTTGTTCAATGTAGAGGGAGCATTTGGTGATATGGGTTGGCTCCCTGTTATCACATACGACGCGTGCACCTATCCAGATTTGGTGCGCCAGTTCTATTGTAATCTCCAGGTGGTGGGGAATTACAATGACGTTGAACATGGTCAGGAGTTGCGCATCACCAGTTACGTCAAGGGGGTGCACATTTCCTTTGATTATCGGCAGCTGGCCGATCTGTTGGGCATTCCCTATGATGGCCCCATGGTGTACTGTGCACTGGGAGAGCCACAGTTTGTTGAGATGGAGATGAGGGCAGAGATTGATAACCAGTTGCTCCGTCCTGATCGATGGCAGATGAGAGCTTGCTACTTGCGTCCAGCTCCACGGGTCTTCTGCAAGATTATCCAGCATAATCTGATCCCGTAGAGTGGGCACTATGAGAGGGTGTCTCAGCTGACCCAGTTTTTTATCTACAGCATCTGCACTCGCCAGCTGGTCTGCCTTCCTTACATCATCATGCGGATGATGATTAGTGCCACATTGTCTGGTCATAGGGGTAATCTACCCTATGGACGCATGATTACAGTGTTACTGACCCGTTTGGGGGTGGATCTGGTAGATGAGAAGATCCAGGAAAAGACCTTCTCGTCGCCTCTAGATTGGGAGGCTATCTGCAAAATGCGGCTGCGAGATGCTGAGGTTAGTGATGAGGAGAGGAACGCGATGGTGCGCCCTCACACTAAGGTCGAGATGGCTGATGCTGAGGCTGCTGCTGCTGCTGCTGCTGCTAGAGCTCGTGTGGATCCGGTCGACGACGACGATCGTATGTATATGGATGTCGACTCGATACCACCGCCTTCACCTACACATGCGGCTGGAGTTCGTACTTCTTCTGCGGCGGCTCCTGCACCTGAGGCTGGTCCTTCCCATTCGGCTGACCCTTCACTTCCACCTTCAGCCATGATGGAGATGTTGCAGGAGATCAGGGATGCTCAGCGCAGATCTGATCTGAGGATGGAGGAGTTGCTAGATGCCCAGCGTATGAGGATGGATGAGCTGTTGGCTGCTCAGCACGCATCAGACGCGCGGATGGGAGAGCTCCTAGAGGTGCAGCGTGCGACTGATCAGAGGATAGCCGGTCTCACAGCTAGTCTACAGACGACCCAGACTCAGATAGCCTGGTTGACTAGAGTCTATGCTAAGGACTACGACAGAGACCGTGAGGCACCGCCTCCTCTTACGCCTCCTTCTTCTTGATTGTACCTTCATTTTCTTGTACTTCAGAGTAACTGTCTGGGTTGTGGACTGTACTCTGCTTTCATTATGTATATATGTTTTGTTTCGCTCTCATTGTTATGTAAACTTGTTTCCCCTTTTAATAGATGCATTATTCTCTTTTAAATTTTGTCTCAAACATCACTGGTGCTTACAATGTGTTAATATTACTGTTTTACTTTTATCCTATCTCAGTTCACAATTGTCTCGAATGTATGTTAGTCCGGCGGGCAAGGCCTGAGATGCTCTGATACCAAGTTGTCACACCCCAATTCTGGTCTATTCAGAATGATGTGATGAACCGCTAAATAACCAATGGTTCAACCAGGATCTCAAATAGGCTATCCCCGCGTTATCCAAACTTACACACATTCGTAATCATAATCAGAGTAAATACACAATAGCGGAAATCTTATAAATAAATGAACTGAGAACTAAGATGATATCAATAATTTAATAGCAAATTATTTTGTTTCCAACTGAGACATAAATATTTAAATATCAAATACAAGTCGTTATTAAATTCAATAAAAGAAACCTATAAAATATCTAATCAAATACACACGAGTTGCACTCGCAAGAGGAGTCGTGTGTATCATCTTCAGCTCCAGCTTCCATGGCTGCCACATTCCCGTACGCAGACGCATCCATATAGTCTTCAACGGTATAACCTGTATCATCAACTAAAAATATTCGACGTCGAGGGGTGAGCACACATCACAGCTCAGTGAGTAGCCAAAACAATGCAACAATACATATGCATGCAAAAAGTCAATTTATATCTTTGGCCTGGTATATAAGTTTGCAGTATGCAATAAAAAGGTTTAGGTAGCCAAATGTCGCGTTTATTGACTCCGCCTCTATACACGAGTGTGTGACGTTACCCGAAGATCACGTTTATCGTCAACTCACATGCACCCAATCATGAACATTATATAACAAAGGTTACGTTTATTGCTATATAGTGCCATACCAACACGTAAGCCCCTGTTGGCGAGGGCTGCAAACTGGGCTCGCAACTAACCAATCCTAATGCCAAACAGTGTATCCAAGGCCTCACCCCGCATCCCTCAGAATGTCCATAGAGATAGAGCTAAGGCCCCCCGGTAGAGTCAGAGACTACAAGGACCGAGACCACCTCCCCTGATACTCTACGACATAATAGTTCTGCTAAAGTAATGGCGATACGACGATGCCAATGCACAAGACTTGAGTTAGAGATAGAGCTAAAGTGCTGAGACCCACCAAAGGTTAACGTTTATTGATGTCCTCATCACACCTCCCCTGATACTTGCTCGCATCAAGTACATCAACCACACACATACAAGCACATGCCTATTCCTATCATCTTAATGCTCAGTGGTAAATGGAGTAACGTGTAGTAGATTTCACTCTGAGTCTCCATGTTACCCAGGGGTATAGCTTTATCTTCTTGTAGTTACTCTTATTCTTAAGGTACGGCCATTATTCTACTATCTCTGTTGGATTCGGCCCGAGATCTTTCCCTTTACATTTGCAGGGAATTAGGCATTACTAGCCATTTTCTCCTTCCTTTGTCATTCATCGAGTTTCACTTCTGGTGAGTACCAACTCGGTATTCAATTTTCTGCTTTACAGAAGCTCCCTTCTTGCTACTGTACTATATCCTTGTATACTTGGATAACTACCCAACTTATAGATAATACCCTAAATTGTTTGTTTATTAGGATAATTTTTTGTCTTCTCTTTCTGTGTGAGTGTATATATATGGTTCCACCTTTTATATGTACATTATCGTTTTGTTTAATTTCTGTCTCAACCAACACAAGTGCTTAGGGTTTGTTTGTATTAAAGCTTTCAATTTATCCTAACTCAGTTCATGGACTCCAGTGGTAGTATTCAGGTTTAATGGGTAAGGCCTACGAGAGCTCTGATACCAAGTTGTCACACCCCAATTCCACACCATTCGGAACGGTGTGATGAACCATCAATAAATCAATGGTTCAACTAGGATCTCACAATAAGCTATCCCACATATGATAAACCAAAACACATTCCACATTAATCAGAGTAATAAAATAAATAGCGGAAGTTTTACAGATAATGAACTGAGGTCTAATCATGATAAATAATTGATATTCCATTTATTTCCAAGTAACCAAAACATAATTTAATACATATTACAATATCCTAATACGTAAACTAAACACTACGCGTGTCCCCCGCTGAAACGCTCACTTAACGAACCATGTTCGTCCTCCATAGCTTGCTCATCATAACCGCCACATGTTCATATGTTGGCGTGTCGACATAATCTTCAATCATAATACCTGCAACATCAGAAACTAAAAGAATTGTGCGCACGAGGGTCAGCTCTCCAACTTGAGCTCAGTGAGAAAAAAAAAACAATGCAACAATCCATATGCCTGCAATCAACTCAAATCTTTGGTCTGGTTTATAGTTTGCAATGCGCAATAGAAAGGTTGGGTGGTCAAAGGTTAACGTTTATTGACCCCGCCTCTATACACAGGGTGTGGAAGTCCGCCCGAAGGTTAACGTTTATCGTCGTCCCCATCCACCCTAATCATGACATTATACAACAAAGGTTAACGTTTATTGCTATATAATACCATATCAACACGTAAGCCCCTGTTAGCGAGGGCTTGCAAACCGGGCTCGCAACTAACCAATCCTAATGCCAAATAGTGTATCCAAGGCCTCACCCCAGCATCCCTCAGAATGTCCATAGAGATAGAGCTAAGGCCCCCCGATAGAGTCAGAGACTACAAGGACTGAGACCACCTCCCCTGATACCCTACGACATAATAGTTCTGCTAAAGTAATGGCGATACGATGATGCTAATGCACAAGACTTGAGTTAGAGATAGAGCTAAAGTGCTGAGACCCACCAAAGGTTAACGTTTATTGGCGTTCTCATCACACCTCCCCTGATACTCGCTCGCATCAAGTACACCAACCACACACATACAATCACATGCCTATTCCTATCATCATCATCATCATCATGTTATAGACAACAAAATAACTATGCATGAATAATAATAGAAATATTGGATGACATGTTGTATGCACATTACAAACATATTCGCATAGAATCAAGCATGGCATTGGACTCAAGGAATAGAAAACAGTTTATTATTAAGCAATTAGTTTAGAGTTCTGTTTCCTCACCTTGGCTTGTTAATAGATCCTCTTCCAAGCTTTAGAATCACCTTTATAACGTTATTATATTGCTAGAAGACCTAACAAAAGTCGATAGAATTTAATTAGAATTTATTCAGAATTTAAAAACCATTCTGTTAACTGAGGGTCGGAGGTAGGGTCGGAGTCATGATCGACCCTGGGTGCGACCCTCCCCCTAATCTGAACTTCCTGAACACTGAGGCTCAATGCTAGGGTCGGATCTGCCATCGACCCTAGGTGCGACCCTCCATGATTTGAGTCGAAAATATCAGATTTCGTTCTCTCTTTCATGGTTGGGTCCTATGGCTTACTTCGACAATCCATTCTATACATGTTCTATGGTTTAGAACTATACTTTATTCACCTACATGGTTTTAATGATCTCCTCCATGGTTTTCCATGAAAACCTAACCATGGATGGATGATTTGGGTTTCTTCTAAGTCATATCCTCTTCATAAACCATTCTAAAGTCTTAAATAAATCATGGGGAATGTGTTCATACCTTAGTTTTGCTGAGATTCAGAGTTCCTCTGAATTTCCTCTTCTTCCTTAGCCTTTTCTTCAAGTTTTCCTTCTCTTCTTCTCTTCCATCTCTTCTCTTTCTCTCAATCCAATTAGGGTTGTAAAAAGAGTGAAAGAGACTTAGGGACGTCCTATTTATAGGGCAAAACCTCCCAAAATACGTCCCATTGAGTTTAGGAAAGGTTCCAATCGAAAATAGGAAGGTTTCCTAATTTTCGGTTCGTGCTGTTTTTCCCGAGTACCGAGGGTCGATGGTGAGGGTCGATGGGAGGGTCGGACAACTCATAGACCCTGCGACCCCTGATTGAGGGTCGATAGTGAGGGTCATGGGAGGGTTGGACCTGTCTGTTAAGACATGCGACCCTACCATCATTTTGACTGTTTTTGAGCAAATTTTCATACTGGGTCTTGGGTTTCTTCACACACTTGGTCCACTTGGCTCGACCATCATATGTAGACGGGTCACGACACGAAATGTAAGGTTAGACCGGGTTCATGGCGTGCGGGTCATACACCTATTACAGCCGAACCAGCAAGAAAAAAAAGTCCTCTGTTACAGTCGAACCAGCAAGAAAAAAAAAAGTCTCTGTTACAGTCGAACCAGCAAGAAAAAAAAGTCCTGTTACAGCCGAACCAGCAAGAAAAAAACGTCCCCCTTCTGTTTGGTTGAAATGGGGTTTTTATCGGAGCTGGGGGGCTTGATGAAGAGAAGTAGAGTGAGGCTTGATGGACTGCCATAGGGATAGAGGATGTGGCTGTAGGGTGGCTGAGTTGAGAGCCAGTTTTTTGGGGGAGGTATGGACTGCCGGCGGAGGATTTTTAGGGAATAGATTTTGGATGGCTCCATGGCGGTGTGGTTCTGCTGGGTAAGTAGGTGGCTCAAGGTAACGGCTGAAGCCGTTTTTTTTTTCTTGCTGGGCAGGTATGTTGGGCCCCCGGTAAGGTGGAACCGAGTACATGGGGATGAGTTGTAGGTGAGCAACTCGATGGAGGAATTTCTTGTTGGCAGCATGGTGGGAGCAGGAGGTGGCGGTGATTCGACTGGGTAGGTAGGAGATGGCATGGATAGGAGGAGATGGCGGTGAGGTGTTTGATGAGTAGGTGGTGGCAGTATTGTTCTGCCGCTCCTCCTTTCTCCGTTCCTTCCCCTCCTTTCGTTCTCTCTCTTTCTCCCTCTCTCTCTTCCCATTCTCTCTCTCTCTCTTCCCATTCTCTCTCTCTCTTCCTCTCTCTCTCTCCCTCTCCCTTATTGGGTTCTTCCTTTTATTCGGATTCATGGCTGAATATATATATATATACATATAATATAATATAATAATATAATATATAAAAATATATATAATATAACATATAAAATATATATTATATGATATATAAATGTATATATATAATACATACATAAAGTGCATACACATGGGCCGACCCGACTCGATCTGGGCCGGTTTGGGTTGGGTCAGGTTGGACTGGTTGAGTTCGACGGGATTGGACTAAATTGGGCTTGAGCTGGGTTGGGCTGAGTAAGAATGGACTGGATCGATTTCTCTCTATTATGGATCCTCTCAGCTTGCAATTCCACATGAAAAATTTTGACGGCCTCTGTCTCATATTTTCCACGTCCACTTTGAAGAGAACGAACAAAGGAGCACACTGGTGCTTGAATCGTCGGATTTGGATGTCAGATGAACAAAATATGAAGAATTGAAGCTTTGACGATAATTCGGCCAACAACTTTGCATGGGACCCGCTGGCGGCTTCCGCCCAAAATTTTTCACGTCCACTTTGAAGAGGACAGGTAATGGAGCACAGTGGCACTGGAATCGCCTGATTCAGACTTCGGATGATCAAAATATGAAGAATTGGAGTTTTTGACGATAATCTTACTGGCAACTTTGCATGGGACCCACTGGCGGCTTCCGCCCAAAATTCTTCACGTCTACTTTGAAGAGGACAGGTAATGGAGCACAGTGGCACTTGAATCGCCTTATTCGGACTTCGGATGATCAAAATATGAAGAATTGGAGTTTTGACGATAATCCAATCGACAACTTTGCATGGGACCCACTGGCGGCTTCCACCCAAAAATTCTTTACGTCCACTTTGAAGAGTACAGGTGATGGAGCACAGTGGCGCTTGAATCGTCGAATTTGGATGTCGGACGATCAGGATATGGTCGAATGAAGTTCGATTGATTTAAATCATGATAATTTGCCCAATAAATCTTTAATTTATGATAATTTACAGAAAAGCCCTTGGATTTAATAAGTCAAATTCAATCCGACTAAAATCGCGACATCTTCTTCGTTTGATATCGAAATTGAGTGATTCTGGTATCATTTCGAAGGTATTTTCATGACCTTGCTGTGGGGCCTGCCAAAATCAGCTTTGAGATCACCGCTTAGCATCCAAACCTTGAATTGACCCGCAACCCTTCTGAATATGCCCACGAAGACTCTTGTTCATGGCTGGCGATGGCAAAAATGGGGTGCTTACAGATACCCCTCTTTACCCGAGATTGTATCAATTAAGGGTAAAGATAAAAGATGCGCATTTTTGTCTCTTGTATCAGAGAGATGATTTTTTTTTTTCAAAACGCAATATCATCAGATCTATCAACTTCACTTTCACATAATGCCATGGTAATCACATTAACATTAGGACTTAGCAAAACATTTTATCATTCACATCATGCAATCGAAACAAATGACAGTTAGTATGCACACTTCGAATGAGACTGGGAGGATTGTTGGAAATTGAAATGATGCTCATAGGGGCTAAACTTTGTCTGATTACATAGTTTTCAAAACATTCAAATACATCAGGCAAGTCTACAAAACCCTCTGAAGAGTCCGCTGATCCCACCCAGAAGCAATAGCCTTAACCATATCGAGGTCTAATTCTTTGGGAGCATCACAACTAGTTCCCATCTTGCTGATGTCTCTCAACACCCCATATTGATGGACCAACCTTGCAAGTGAATAAAACGAAGTGTGTGTCAGTCCCATGATCTGAACATCTGCACTACCTGGAGTGTTTGTAACAACTTTCTCTGCATTCCACCAGCTACACTTCCATCGGATGCTTAAAATGGTCATCTGCTTTAGACGAGATGGCCAATTTGTATCCACTTGATAGGTAGTAGGATCCACTCTTTTCACCATTTGATAACGGTCAAGGTTCGATGTCCCGAGTTCTTTTACCAAACCCAACCTCTCGACCAACCAGATTTGAAGCAAATATAACGATCCATTGAACTTCTCCAAACGACATCGGCCTTGGAGGTCTGCCGCAAGATCAAGTCCCCTCAATGTCTCTGCTAATATGGTGGGTACTATATCTCTTTTGCCCTCTGCATGTCTGATGAGATCAATAATGATACGAGACCCTGTGCCTTCTTGACTCTACAATAATGTTCGAGCAATGATGCAATAGAGATATACTCGTCTCCTCCGTGCTTTTTCTTCGTCATCCTCAGGTTCTAACCATGCATAAGCCTCTATCATGGGTCGCAATTTCAGCCTCTGGCCCTGAACGAACATACTCACTTCCTCTTCATTCTAGCCAAAGAAATTTCTTATCCCTTGTTTGTAGTCTTTCTTAGGGGATGGTCTGAACATCATACCCTTTGGTGGAAACATGAGGCATGCTCTGAATTCCTCAATAGTAGGACACAATTCTGCACTACCAAATCCGAATATATGAGTCGTTGGGTTCCAGCATTGGATTGCTGCTTTCAGCAAACTTGGACACAACTTTATTGTCATCATTTGGAGGAGGACATCCAAATGGCTCTTCATTAAAAATGAGTGATCTTCAGTAAATTCCATACGCCAACTCCAATTTCGCAGTGCTTTATCCATTTTTGCCATGTCGTCTGATGAGTATAGGCTCTAGAATGCTTACTGAAATGACCTGCCGAAAATCCTGACCTGGTACAAGATTAATATGGCAATCATTAGAACTTTCTCTTACTGCAATTGTTAGACACATTGAAAACCTTAGTGAGTTGTGCATGAAATGTGTGTATATGTATGACCTTGTCTGGACCTAAGTTTCTAAGTCACAAGTCAGGTGAGAGAAAATGAAGGCCACATTTGGCTGGTATGAAGCTATCCAGATGAGATTCCCATCAGGAGGATCTTTTGGTTGTTTATGTTGAATGGTCGATCTCTCCGAGGAGATACCACTTTATGGGCTTATAAAATAAAGGGCTCTTTGGAACCTTTGGACGCCGTTGAATGTAATGAACAACAGATAAGAGTTCCAGCCAGATTATCATTACCATTGTTTCAAAATGACACACCCACTAGGGTTGATATCAAAAGATATGAAATATGGGCTTGTTATGCGACTCTTGGGAAATCCATTGGATAGATGAACGGATGAAAGAGTCTAGCCAGAAAGCAGGAAGTTCTTCCTTTAATAATGACAAAATGATGGAACCAATCCTGAGTAGTAGGGTGTAATAGCCTCTTTAGAGAATCCAGCCCAAACCTGTCGTGAAGTTCATCCAAAACGGTCAACTTTCATGACCAACTGCACCCTCCTTTATTATTATTTTTTTTTGGAGATTGAAGAGGTTAAACATGATTCCGCTTCAACTGATCGAGGTTGGTCAGATATTGTAGCTCTTCACCGTCCAGATCTATCAGTCGAACTGCCTTTCCTGGTAAAATTTCCTTCACTATGAATGGCCCGCTCCAGTTCGGACGGAACTTACCCCTAGGGTCATGGATAGGTGCTCTTTGTTCCTTTAATACAAGATCTCCTACCGTCAGGTGACGAAATCTGAATTTCTTGTTCAAAGTTGTGGCCATTCCTTGTTGGTATTTCTTTGCATTATCTGCTGCTTTCATCCTCCTTTCGTCAATGAGACTCAACTCTTCATAATGGGATCGAAGCCATTCAGCCTCAGGGATTTGGGAATCCATTAGGATCCTCAAGGATGGTACTTCCATTTCTATCGGGAGTACTGCCTCCATACCATATACCAGAGAATATGGTGTGGCTCCAGTAGAAGTCCTTATAGAAGTTCTGTAGGCCCATAGTGCATATGGTAACTTATCTCCCCAGTCAGTGTGTGACTCTGCCATTTTCTAGATAATGACCTTGACGTTCTTGTTAGCGGCCTCTACTGCTCCATTAGTTTGTGCCTGGTAAGGAGAAGAACAGTGCCTTTGGATACTGAAATTCTCACACAATTCTTGTACCTTTCCTCAGAAGTGTTGACCCTGATCTGAGATTAGAGCATGAGGCATCCCATGCCGACATATGATATGTGTAAGCACCCCATTTTTGCCACCCTCTGTGTAAGTGAACCAATATGGCAGGTTTTCGACCTTTAATCCAAAGATTTGTGATTTTTCACTGAATCCCACAGCAGGGTCATGGGCTATTATTTGCAGGGATGCATAGGTCATAAAATTATCTTCGAAATGAGACCAGAATTTCTTAATTCTGATATCAAATGAAAAAAATATGACCATTTTAGTCGAATGATACATATAAGGGAGGTTTCTGAAATTATTATAAATAATCCCAAGGTCTTCATGCAAATTATCGTAAGTCGGATTGTTTGAATTTCAAATCATCATATCTTGATCATCCGACATCGGATTTAGGTGATTCCAATGCCACTATTCTTCATTCATGATGTTCTACAAAGTGGACGTAAAGGATTTCGGACAGAAGTCTCCGAAGAGTCTCATGCGAAATGGTCAGCCAAATTATCGATAATTGGCCCCCTTAAACTTCAAAAATTCATAGGTTGGCCATTTTATTTCCAAATGAGTTGATTCAAGCTCCAATATTCTTCATTTTTAATGTTCTACAGAGTGGATACAAAAAATGTAGAATAAAGGCTATCGAAAAATTTTGTGCAGAATGACAGCGAAAATGACCCATGAAATGACAGAGAGTGAAAATCCAGTTAATTTCAGTCAATCCAGTCAACTTAGCTCAACCCAAGGTAGTTTTGGCCCAACCCAGTCAATCCGAACCAATTCATGGCGGCTTATATGCATGTATTTCTTTTATATATTATTATATAATGTATAATATATTGTAATATATTATATAATATATACATATATCTTATATGTATATTATATTATATATATTAATATATTGATATTATATATATATATATATATATGTTTTACATATAGAAAAAAAAGAATCCAAAGAGAGAGGAAACGTGAGAGAGAGGAAAATTTAGGAAGAATCCAAAAGATTTTTGTTTTGAGAAAATGAAAGAAAAGAGAAAAAAAAATCTTTTGGATTCAAAAGATTTTGTTAGGGCATATAATCCAAAAGAAAAAAAAAGAATCCAAAGAGGGGAAGGGAAGAGACGTCCAAGGTGGAGAAAAAAAAAAAGAAATAGAAAAGGGAGAATCCAAAAGATTTTATTTTTGAGAAAAGGAAAGAAAAGAAAAAAAAAATCTTTTGGATTCAAAAGATTTTGTTAGGGCATATAATCCAAAAGGAAAAAAAAATAATCCAAAGAGGGGAAGGGAAGAGACGTCCAAGAGGGGGAGAAAAGAAAAAAAAATCCAAGAAAGGGAGAATCCAAAAGATGTTGTTTGAGAAAAGGAAAGAAAAGGGGAAAAAAATCTTTTGGATTCAAAAGATTTTGTTAGGGCATATAATCCAAAAGAAAAAAAAAAAGGAATCCAAAGAGGGGAAGGGAAGAGACGTCCAAGGTGGAGAGAGAAAAAAAAAAGAAATAGAAAAGATCTCGGTTTTGAGAAAAAGGAAAGAAAAGAGAGAGAAGGAAAGAGGAGGAGAGGATTTTATAGAAGAGGGAGAGATAGAGAATGTGTGGAATGGAGAAGGAGAAGAGAAAAAGGAAGGAAAAGAAGAAAGGAAAGAAGAAAAAGGAAGAAAAAAAATATTTTCTAGAAAAAAGAAGAAAGAAAAGAAGGATTTTCTAGAAAAGGACAAAAAAATTATAAATAGGCAAGAGAAGAGAGAGGAGGGTCTCTTTTTTGAGACCATAGAGAGAGGAGAACGTGGGTGAGGGAGAGAAAAACGTGAGTGAGAGAGAAAGAAAGAGAGAGAAAAGAGAAAAGAAAGAAAAGAGAAGAAGAAAAGAGAGAATGAGAAGAGAGAAAGAAGCACAAGAGAGGAGAAGGAGGATTCACATTCAAAGAGGGCTGATACAACCTCCAATCACCCTACATCAATGGTTTCGCTCGATTTGAGCCCAAGGTTAGTACTCTAAACAAATTTAGAGGTCGTTAGAATGCTCGAATGCCAATTTTGCTTGAAAAAGGCTAATTTCCATGAAATCTCAATCATGACTGCTCTATTACATGCTTGTTAATGTTAGAATGCCTATGCCTAACATTTTTCATGAATTATAATTTGTCTAAGCTATTCAATGATGAATTTTTGAATGATATACAATGATGTTTTATGTTTTTTGCAAATTTCATAAAGTGGTTTTCTGTTCAAAAAATTCTAGATTTAGGGTTCAAACTTAGGACGTACATCATATGTATTTTTTCTAAGATTTTGAAGCCCAAAATTTTATGGGAGTCTCTCTAATATGTTAGAAGACTACCCTAAAAATTTCGTTCCATTTGGAATTGGGGAAATATATCAAACAATTTGTCTTTTACATTGCTATTTTTCTCGGATGTAATGCAATCCTCCATCAGAAAGTCTCTAGACAAAGGCCTTATGGCCATAATCAGAACATACACTTAACATGAACGTTTTAGACATGAACGTCTCCTAAAAAATGACACTGGTTTCATATTTTTTCCATTTTTTTTTGAATTGATATCAATTTTTAAGTGCATAGTGCTCTGATTTTAAATCTGTCATGATGTACTGATTTGCATGATTGAAAAGAGTCATTTTCACAAAGAAAATATACTGTTTTAACTTGTTTTTCTTAATGAAATTTTAGATCAGACAGTTATCTATATAGATATATGTCTGTGTTTAATTTTTCATTAAGAATAGAATTTTATTTGGAATTTCTAGTGCAACTGGTCAAAACTCTGGAACAGATTTGACCAGTGCACATGTTCGGTCTTAGGACATATCTTTGACCTATTTTTGATTTCTGTTGGGATTCAAATCCTTCATATGAAATATTATATATTAAGTCATCTTTCTATGAAAAAAAGTTGAGCTTGATTTGAGTCTCAAAAGACCTACTTATGGTCATTCTTGTATAATGTGACAAATCTGAATACAGTTCATAGTTTTGTCCATTATCTGGAACCTTGTGTCACAATTTTCACAGTTTTGAGTCATTAATCTTCCCAAATTTCTTCATAAGAATTAAAAATTTTCAAAGAACATTGAACATATGTTTGTTTTGATAATTTTTTACTATTCAAAAAAAAAAAAGTTTCATTGATGTCTCATTCATTATAACATCAATGATTGTTTAAATGAATTCTACCATATTTGGATAAATGACTATATTTGGAGCATTCATATGCTATGATTGGATTGTGCATACCATGTTTTCCACATTCCATGTATTACTATTTTTGGTAGAATAGATAAATTTTTACCATATTTTAGTAAAATCTTAATTTTTTTTAAGTCTTACTATGCTTAGAAAATAGCATATAAGATCTTTTCTTTTTTTGAAAAATTCATGTCATATATGCATTCTATGATTGGTACTTACCATATTGATATATAGATGCATATTAGATCTTGAATATTAGATCTTGCCATATTAGATCTTGTCATGCTTAGATCTTGCCATATTAGATCTTGCCATATTAGATCTTACCATATTAAGCTCTTGCCTTATTTGCAATACATGCCATATTTGAGAGATTTTAAACAATCTTATTACATGTGAATTTCTTGCCATAAATATTTTATATGCCATATTTAGATAGAATATTCTATTTTGGGCAATAATTTAATTTATGCAACACCCTAATCGAATGTCATATCTGCACACTTCTAGAAGACAATCTAGGTGTGGGGACGTGTATTTAGGTACCCACATTCTTGGGAAGGGCATAATGGGAATAATAAAAAACCTTAATAAAGAAAAAAAAATGCTTTTCCAAACCTTTCAAAATTAGAATTCAGGATGAAAAGGGTAATTTAGGATGATTTGGCCTCTCGGTAAACCCTAAACCTAGAATAGGTTCTAAACCCTAACCTAGAATAGGTTCTCAATCCCAAACCTAGAACAGGTTCTCACTTTCTAACCTAGAACAGATTATATCCCGAACTACATGGAATCTGATTTCTAGGTCAAACCCTAGGATACGTAGGCCATTTGGGAAAAACCTAAATTCGAATCCACAATTTAGTCCACTCGGACTATCCATAGATCCACTAGGATATTCCCCATATTTTAACCCAAATAGGGTTATCCATAACTTAGTCCACTCGAACTATCCATAGATCCACTAGGATACCCAATCATTGCAACCCAGCCCGAACTACGTGGATTCTGATTTCTAGGTCAAACCCTAGGATACGTAGGCCATTTGGGAGAAACCCAAATTCGGATCCAAACCTTAGTCCACTTGGACTATCCATAGATCCACTAGGATATTTATCCATATTTTAACCCACATAGTGTTATCCACATTTCAACCCAGATAGGGTTATCCATATTCCAACCCAAATAGGGTTATTCTTAGATCCACTAAGACTATCTATCAATCCACTTGGACTATCCAGATCCTAACCCATAGGGTTTTCTCAACCTTTCAAGCATAAACTTCAACTTGAACAAATAAACTTAATCATGCACAAGCATAAATCACAGCCATAAACTTTAATCACACCTGAACTAAGATGGTGAACCTGATTTTTAGAATAATTCTGTGATACGTAAGCAACCTAATGGATACAGATTCGGTTCAATGATATCAAACCCCTTGGTTTGGTTCGGTTTAACAGATAGAGTCTAGCATAGGAAAGGCATAGGAGATTGATTTCGATCGGGCGGTTTGGGTGCCTAACCCCTTCCCATAACCGTAACCTGACACTTACCCAATCTCTGATGGACCAGAAATCCAATCTAAGGGTCATGAGTTAATCGTAGTCTTACCTTGGGGTGAGATTTCACATTTCTAAGGTCCTAGACCTAAATCTAGGTGGCGACTTCTAAAGATTTCCATCTTTATCCTCACAGTGGCGACTCCACTGGGGATATAAAATGTCAAACTCCTAAATGAAAACTTTCCTTGTGTGAATTGGATGCTAGATTTTAAGATACTATATTTATGCTTGTATATTATTGCTTTGGGGGGAATGGATCAGTCACACATTCGTGCGAGTAGCCGAACGGGGTCCCATGCATATGGGGCAACCCGCTAAGCGAAACACACAGCCTTGGCCTGTACTTTGTGAGACCACGACCTGCGAGCAGCCTCTAACGAGCGTTTCTTGGGTTCGCCTAAGAATGCGTTATGCTACTCCACGTCGCTTGGATCCTTGCAACATAGTATATAAAGGGATTGGGGGCCCATTATTCATCGAGCATTCGGTGATAGGTTACCCCATCCTTGTCAAGGTGGCCTTTTCTGTCCTAACCCAGATTGTAGCCCAATGTTTGTTATTTTTGGTTCATCCCTGAACCGACCCAGTAAAATCGGCTTAACCATGACATCCATGTTCTAGACGTCGAAGTTCTGCCCCTTTTTTTCCTCGATCGGTCAACATGTTAGATTCTACACGATGAGCATCATGAACTCTCACCCATTGGGAGTATGAGGTATGTATACACCTGTTCTACATCATAGTAGACGGTCATTATACACCCTCCATTAAGTAAGCTCGATGTGTCGAATCTCTCATTGTTAACACATCGATTTCAAAAAATGAACAGAAAATCCCTGTCAAGACATAGATACCATGGTCAAGAAGAAATTTACTAGTTTGTTCATCTATGAACCGCTTTTGCTAACCATCCCTAATAAGGACGACGGATTAATATATTTCATCGAATTCGGTAATCTAATTGGCCAGACCTTGGTACCACTGATTATCCATTTTGGAATCATGAGGTCCCAAGACTGAACACATGGCTTAATCAAATTCAATTAAATTGACTTGGATAATGTCACACTCCAAATTCCGCACACTTCAGAATGGTGTGATGAACTGCTAGCAAACCAACGATTCAACCAGGAACTCGAATAGGCTATATCCGTGTTATCTAAACCCCATACATCCATAATCATAATCAGAGTAAATACACAATAGCGGAAGTCTTATAATAAAATGAACTGAGAATCTACTATGATATTAATATTTAAATAGAAAATTATTCTGTATCAACTGAGACATAAATAAATATCAAATACATGACCATAATAAATCCAAGAAAATAAACCTAAGAAATATATCTAATCGAATACACATGAGTTGCACTCGCAAGAGACGTCATGTGTATCCACTTCATCTTCAGCTTCCATCACCGCTACATTCCCATACGCTGGAGCATCTAAATAGTCTTCAATGGTATAACCTGCATCATCAACTAAAAATATTCAATGTCGAGGGGTGAGCACACATCATGGCTCAGTGAGCAAACAAAACAATGCAACAATACATATGCATGCAATCAATTTATATCTTTGGTCTGGTTTATAGTTTGCATCGTGTTATAGAAAGGATAGGTGGCTTCCGCACCTCTATACACAAGTGTATAGATACGCCCAATGACTCCAACACTGTCGCCCACAGCACCCAAAATGGCACAATATACATCCCAAGAAAACGGCATGGCTGTACCGGTTGATACCATACCAACAAATAAACCCCTACTGGCTAGGGTTGCAAACTGGGCTCTCTACTAACCAATCCTAATGCCAAACAGTGTATCCAAGGCCTCACCCTAGCATCCCTCAGAGCAACCGTAGAGATAGAGCTAAGGCCCCTCGGTAGAGTATAGGACTCAAGGACCGAGACCCTCCTTGATGCCCTACATCGCAATAGTTCTGCTAAGGTAATGGTGATACGACGACATCAGTGGACATGACTTGAGTAGACCATAGCACAATATACACCCCATGAAAAATGGTCATGGTTGTATCGGACGATACCATTCCTACCCTCACCATATACACTGGCCAAACACAAACATTCACATGCCTATTCCTATCATCATCATCATCATCATCATCATGCTATAAACAATAAAGTAAATATGCATGAACAATTAATAGAAATATTGGATGACATGTTAAATGCACATACAAGCATACACGCCTAGAATCAATATGGCATTGGACTCAAGAAGTAAAATAGTTTATTATTTACCATTTAGTTTAGGTCTTGTTCCCTCACCTTAGCTTGCTAATAGATACTTTTTCAAGCTTTAGAATCACCTTTATAATGTTATTATATTGCTAGAAGACCTAACAAAGCCGATAAAATTTAATTAGAATTTATTCAGTACTTAAAAACCATTCTGTTAACTGAGGGTCGGAGGTAGGGTCGGAGTCCTGATCGACCCTGGGTGCGACCCTCCCCAAAATCTGAACTTCCCGAACACTAAGGGTCGATACTCAGGATCACCTAGGGTCGGATGGTCATCGACCCTCGGTGCGACCCTCGGTGTACTTTGGTCAATTTCCCTCTTTTAGTCCATCCTTCGTGTTTGCGGTCCCATGGCTTTCTCCTACAGTCCATTCAACATTCATTCCATGGTCTAGAACCATGAATAATCCACCTAGATAGCTTTCATGTAATCTCCCATGGTTTTCTATGAAAACCTAACCATGGTTGATGGTTTGGATTTCTCCGAGATCATACTCTCATCATTATCTAACCTAAGGTCTGTAGAAACTCAAGGAATTAGTATCCATACCTGAGAAGAATACTCCTTCTCTGCAACCCTTCTCTTTTGGCTAAACTCTCTTCCTTGCTTTTCTTCTTCTTCTTTTCCTTCTCTTTTCTTTCTCTCAATTCAATTAGGGTTGTGAAAGGAGTGAAAGAGGCTTAGGGACGTCCTTTAAATAGAGTAGGAACATCCTAAAATAAGTCCCTTTGAGATTAGGAAAGAATCCAAATCGAAAATCTGAAAATTTCCTAATTTTAAATTTCGGCGACAACTGAGGGTCGATGGGTGGGTCGATGATCCCGTCGACACCTAGCTTTCTAATGAGTCCGTCCCTCCCTATAAAACTGAGGGTCTGACTTGCAGTCTTGGGAGGTCCGACCCTCCTTGGCTGGGTATGCGACCCTCCCCTTAAATTATGTGATTTTGGGTCGATTTGATACCTGGGATCTCGATCTCCTTCACGCCCTTGGTCCATTTGACTCGACCATGATGGGTAAACCTGGTTCAAGGTGGTAAGACCGGGTTAGATAGACACGGGTCTTACAACTCCCCCCTACTTATAAAAATTTCATCCTTGAAATTGTACGTACCTTCCGAATCAAATAAGTGAGGGTATTGCTTTCGCATAGCATATTCTTCTTCCCATGTAATTTCTTCCATGTCTCTACTTTTCCAGGTGACCTTAACATAGTAGATTTCTCAGTTGCGTAGTCGTTGAACCTTTCGACTGGTGATTTCAGTTGGTGTTACTTCGAATGTCAAATCATCAGTCAATTCTGGTAAACCTACAGTCAACACTTGCGTTAGATCCTTGACATACTTCTTCAATAGGGAAATATGAAATACGTCATGCACACTTGACATAGATGGTGATAGTGCTAACTGATAAGCCACTTTCCCATGCTTAGCTAAGATCTCATACGGCTCGACATATCTTGGACTTAGTTTCCCTTTTTGTCCGAACCTTTTCAATCCTCACATAGGCGATACCTTCAAGAATACTTTATCACCTACAACGAACTCAAGATCTCTGCGTCGAGTATCTGCATATTACTTCTGACGGTTCTAAGCTGTTCTCACTCTTTCCTTGATAATGTCAACCACTCGACAAGTCTCTTCAACAAACTCCGGTCCAACAATACTACGTTCTCCCACATCATTTCAAAACAAGGAGTTCGACACTTTCTGCCATACAGTGCTTCATAAGGTGACATCTGAATAATAGCCTGATAGCTATTGTTATAAGCGAACTCGATCAGTGGTAGTCTTTCATCCCATGTGATCCCTTGAAATCAATTACACATGCTCGTAGCATATCTTCTAGAATCTGGATTGTATGCTCTGACTGTCCGTCTGTCTATGGGTGGAACACTGTAAGACCCATGTCAATCTAACCTGGTCTTACCACCTTGAACCAGGTTTACCCATCATGGTCGAGTCAAATGGACCAAGGGCGTGAAGGAGATCGAGATCCCAGGTATCAAATCGACCCAAAAACACTTAAAATAGGGGAAGGGTCGCATACCCAGCTAAGTAGGGTCGGACCTCCCAAAGCAGAAAGTCAGACCCTCAGTTTTGAAGGGAGGGTCGGACAGCTTAGAACCCTAGGGTCGACGGGATCATCGACCCTCGGTTGCCGTAAGAAAATAAAATTAGGAAATTTCCTAATTTTCGATTGGGATTCTTTCCTAATCTCAAAGGGACTTATTTTAGGATATTCCTACTCTATTTAAAGGATGTCCCTAAGCCACTTTCACTCCTTTCACAACCCTAATTGAATTGAGAGAAAGAGAGGAGAAGGAAAAGAGGAAGAAGAAACCCAAGGAAGAGAACTTAGCAAAAAGGAGAAGAATTTCAGAGAAAAAATAATCTTCTCAGGTATGGATACCAATTACATGAGTTTCTACACACCTTAGGTTAGTTATTATTGAGAGTGTGATCTCGGAGAAACCCAAACCATCAATCTATGGTTAGGTTTTCATGGAAAACCATAGGAGAATGCATGAAAACTATTTTAGATGGATTATACATGGTTTCAGACCATGGAATGAATGTTTAATGGAATGTAGAAGCAAGTCATAGGACCCCAAACACGAAGAATGGATTAAAAAGAGGGAATTGGACCAAAGTGCACAGAGGGTCGCACCGAGGGTCGATGACCATCCGACCCTAGGTGTTCCTGACCATCGACCCTCAGTGTTCAGGAAGTTCAGAATCTAGGGAGGGTCGCACCCAGGGTCGATCAGGACTCCGACCCTACCTCCGACCCTCAGTTAACAGCATGGTTTTTAAATTCAGAATTAATTCTAATTAAATTCTATCAACTTTGTTAGGTCTTCTAGCAATATAATAACACTGTAAAGGTGATTCTAAAGCTTGAAAAAGTATCTAGTAGCAAGCTAAGGTGAGGAACCAGAACTCTAAACTAAATTGGTTAATAACAAAACTGTTTTTTATTTTCTTGAGTCCTATGCCATGCTTGATTCTATGTGAATATGTTTGTAATGTGCATACAGCATGCCATCCAATATTTCTATTATTTGTTCATGCAGATTTACTTTATTGTTTATAACATGATGATGATGATGATGATAGGAATATGCATGTGCTTGTATGTGTGTGGTTGATGTACTTGATGCGAGCGAGTATCAGGGGAGGTGTGATGAGAACGTCAATAAACGTTAACCTTTGGCGGGTCTCAGCACTTTAGCTCTATCTCTAACTCAAGTCTTGTGCATTGGCATCGTCATATCGCCATTACTTTAGCAGAACTATTGTGTCGTAAAGTATCAGGGGAGGTGGTCTCGGTCCTTGTAGTCTATGACTCTACCGGGGGGCCTTAGCTCTATCTCTATGGACATTCTGAGGGATGCTGGGGTGAGGCCTTGGATACACTTTTGGCATTAGGATTGGTTAGTTGCGAGCCTAGTTTGCAGCCCTTGCTAACCGGGGCTTACGTGTTGGTATGGCACTATATAGCAATAAACGTAACCTTTGTTATATAATGTTCATGATTGGGTGCATGTGAGTTGACGATAAACGTGATCTTCGGGTGACGTCACACACTCGTGTATAGAGGTGGGGTCAATAAACGTGACCTTTGACTACCTAAACCTTTCTATTGCATACTGTAAACTTTAAACCGGATCAAAGATATAAATTGATTTGCATGTATATGTATTGTTGCATTGTTTTGGCTACTCACTGAGCCGTGATGTGTGCTCAACCCTCGACGTCGAATATTTTTAGTTGATGATGCAGGTTATACCTTGGAAGACTATATGAATGCGTCTGCATACGGGAACGTGGCAGCGATAGAAGCTGAAGCTGAAGTGGATACACACGACTCCTCTTGCGAGTGCAAATCGTGTGTATTTGATTAGATATTTTATAGGTTTTCTTTATTGGATTTATTAAGACATGTATTTGGTATTTAAATATTTATGTCACAGTTGAAAACAAAATAATTTGCTATTAAATTATTAATATCATCTTAGTTTCTCAGTTCTTGTTATTATAAGACTTTCGCTATTGTGTGTTTACTCTGATTATGATTACGGATGTATGTAAGTTTAGATAACGTGGGGATAGCCTATTCGAGATCCTGGTTGAACCATTGGTTTATTAGCGGTTCATCACATCATTCTAAGTAGTGCAGAATTGGGGTGTGACAAACGCGGTACTGAACTTCAATGTTGTTCCCGTAGCCTTTTGCAATCCCTCCCAAAACTTAGAAGTAAATCGTGAATCTCTGTCGGACACAATGCTTTCTAGTACACCGTGTAATCGAACAATATTATCCACATACAGCTTTGCTAACCTTTCCAGTGTATACTGAGGTCTTATTGGTATGAAGCGAGCTGTTTTAGTCAGACGGTCTACAATCACCCAAACTGCGTCAACTACTCGAGGAGTCAGTGGTAATCCCGTGACGAAGTCCATAGTGATGCAGTCCCATTTCCATGCTTGTTCTAGTAATGGCTGTAACAGTCCTGCGAGTCTTTGTCATTCAGCCTTTACTTTCTGACAATTTAGGCATTGAGACACGAACTTGGCTACATCTGCTTTCATTCCTTTCCACCAATATAGTTTCTTTAGATCATGATACATTTTTGTACTTCCAGGATGTATCGAATAGATGGTGGTGTGGGCTTCTTTCATCAGTCGGTGTCTAATGTCCACACTTTCTGTTTCAGGTACACATATTCTTCCTTTGTATTTCAGTACTTTCTCTTCGTCCAATGTGAACTCAGGGTTAGTCCTACCTTTTTTGATATCTTCTTGTACTGTTCTCAGATAAGGATCTGATTTGATAGCTGTCTTCACTTCATCCATTATATCCGGTATAATCTTCAATGCCGCGAACATATTTGAAAACCGATGAATAAACCTTTGGTTAGTTGATCCATCCATTGTATCTATCACATATTGCTCATTGCCATGATTGAATACCATTCCGTTAGTACATATAGGTGTAGTTGTACTAACCGCCCCTTGAGATTTTATCATTGCCTTTCTGCTCAACGCATCCGCTACTACATTAGCTTTCCCTGGATGATACAGGATATCACAATCATAGTCTTTCAATAGTTCCAACCATCTTCTTTGTCTCATATTCAACTCATTCTGATTAAATAAATATGTAAGACTTTTATGGTCCAACTTAATCTGAAATTTCTCTTCGTATAGGTAATGTCTCCATATCTTGACAGCATGTACTACTGCCGCTAACTCAAAATCATGAGTGGGGTAATTTTTCTCATGTATCTTTAACTGTCTTGAGGCATAAGCAATTACTTGTTCTCCTTGCATAAGCACACATCCTAATCCCAGTCCTGACGCATCAGTGTATAAGGTAAATGTCTGTCCTAGAACAGGAATAGTCAAAATCGGAGCGGATATCAATCTGGTCTTCAATGTTTGGAAGCTTTTCTCACATTTATCCGTCCACACAACTTTTCCCCTTTCTTAGTCAGATTGGTAAGAGGTACGGCAATCCAGGAATAGTCTTCCACGAATCTCCGATAATAACCGACGAGACCTAGAAAACTTTTAATTTCTGAAATGCTCTTTGGTGCTTCCCACTTTACAATAGCCTCGATCTTGATGGGGTCCACTTTGATTCCTTCAACGGATACTACATGGCCTAGGAAGGCGACTTCACTTATCCAAAACTCATACTTTGAAAATTTGGCATATAACTTCTCTTTCCTTAAACGTTGTAGGGCGGCGTTTAGGTTCTTCATATGGGTTTCCTTGTCCTTGGAGTATACCAATATATCATCAATAAATACTATGACCGACGTGTCCAACATATCGTGGATGACCCGGTTCATAAGTTCAATGAATGTTGCCGGTGCATTTGTTAATCCAAAAGACATGCCCAAGAACTCATAATGTCCATATTTGGTCCTGAAAGGTGTCTTAGGAATATCACCTTCTTTAATCTTCAACTGATGATAGCTTGATCGAAGATCGATCTTAGAAAATACCTTTACTCTTTGCAACTGATCGAACAAGTCATCTATCCGAGGTAGTGGATATCGATTCTTGATTGTCAGTTTATTCAACTCCCGATAGTCAATGCATAATCGAATGCTACCGTCCTTCTTCTTCACGAATAACACCGGTGCTCCCCATGGTGATATACTAGGTCGAATATAACCCTTGTCCAGCAGTTCCTGTAGCTGCACTTTTAGTTCCTTTAGTTCAGTAGGAGCCATTTTGTAAGGTGCTTTTGATACGGGTGCGGCTCCAGGTATAAGGTCTATCACAAACTCTGTGGCTCGGTCGGGTGGTAATCTTGGTAGTTCCTCCAGAAATACGTCAGGGTAGTCCCACATGACATCAATATCTTCCATTCGTGGTGCTTCCTTGGTTAGGTCAACCACTGATACTAGATACCCGACTGCTCCCCTCTTAAGGCATTTCTTTGCCTTTAGGGCTGAGAGTATGAGTTTGCGTCTACGGGGAAGTTTGGTTCCCGAAAAATTGGATTCTGCTCCTTCTTTGTCTTTAATGTTAGCTTCTTTTCGGCGCATAACAGGTTTGCAGAATGCCGAGCTAACCAGTCCATTCCCAAGATGATGTCAAAGTCTGCCATCTCAAGTTGTATCAAGGTTGCATCTAAGGTTTTCTCGCCAATGAGAACTGGATATGGTCCATAACCTTTCTCTAATTCCACTTCTAACCCCATTGGTGACCGTACAAGTAGTTTGTAGTCCAATGTTTTGATGGGTAAATTCAGCTTCCTTCCGAATGACGCAGATATAAATGAATGAAGCTCCTGAATCAAAGAGTACTCTGGCGGGTACGCCATTTATAGGTACGATACCTGTGATTTATTTTACTTAGTCTACATGCTCATACAATGTAATTACAACTTAAAAGGTTTCAGTTATACCTGTGACCACATCAGGTGATGCGGCAGCATCCTCGGATGTAACAGCTTATACTCGTCCTTGATGTACTTGCTTCTTGGGCTTAGGACACTCCCTTATCATATGTCCCACTAGGTTGCAGTTGTAACATCTCGGACCTTCAGAATTTAGCTTTGGTTGCTGCTGAGCTGCTTGAGTGGTCTTGGGTGCAGCAGTGAAATTCTGAGTACGGAAAGGTTTGTATGTCTTGTTATTACCTCCATTGTACGAATTTCCCGCTGGTCTTTTCATGCCTATGTTCTGTGTAAAGTAGCTTTCCTTCTGGCTCGATTCAATAACTCGAGCGATTTGGACAGCTTCATTATATATCTTCTTCTATAAGCCCAGAATGTGCTCTTTGATGCTTCCTCTAAGTCCCGTGACAAACCTACGGGTCTTGGTGTCCTCTTCTTGCATGCTAAGTGGTGCGAAGAAAAACAGCTCCTTATAACGCTGTTGATATGCATCCACTGACATCTGTCCCTGATATAAACTCAGGAACTCCTTCTCCATAGAATCTCTGAAGCTTCGTGGAAAATACTTCTCAAAGAAAGCTTCCTTATAAATGGCCCAAGTCAATACGGCGTGCTTGGTCAATAAATAGGCCTGGGTAGATTTCCACCAATGATGGGCGTCGCCTTTGAGTATGAAAGTGGCACATAGTACCTTCTCTTCCTCAGTGATAGTCATCATAAGAAAATTTTTCAACATCTCGTCGATCCAATGTGCCAGCCATAAAGGATCAGACGGTTTGCCGTTAAATTCCCTGGGCTTCATCTTCAGAAATCTCTCAACCAGTCGAGAGTAATCCATCTGATTTTGGGGATATGCCCCAAACATAGGTTGTGGATACTGATAATTAACTTGGGCTGCTTCAGGACCTGGTACTGAAATCTGTGCAGCTGGTGGTTGAGGTGTTTGAGGTGCTGGGTGGTTAGCCACCGGTGCTGCACTGGCTTGTCCTGTCTGCATGGGTGTGGCATGTGTGGCTTGGAACATGATTCCCATGGCAACTTGCATTTGAGCCTGTGCATGTTGCATCTGTTGCAGCTGTTGTGCTAAGTTCATCACCACTGTTGCTAACTCTGGTGGTGGAGGTGGCAAATTTGTAGGATTTGCCTGATCTGGATTTCCTGGGACATATACATTCTCCTGGCTAGTTTCCTCCACAGGTGGTGGTGGTGGAACTGCATTTCGACTCTGTCTGGTTACTCTTCTTCCAGACATAATTTCCTTCTGAGATGGGTGGTGCCTGAAAATCATCAAAATAATTGAGAAAATCATTGATACTCCATGTAGGCATGCTAACCGATGTAAATTTTCAAATTTCAATTAATTTTATGAAAAAAATACTGTCTTTTCTTTGCAGGGTCGATGGTGAGGGTCGATGGTATGTCCGACCCTTAGTATCCGACCCTGGGAATGACCTGTTCTTCCCGAGAGCTGAGGGTTGTGAGGGTCGATGGGTGTTCGACCCTCAGTTCCGACCCTTAGTTTTCTGTCAGATTCCCGAGAGCCGAGGGTCGATGGGAGGATCGATCCGAGGGTCAATGATCTGATCGAATTGTCCGACCCTCAGACCAAAAATCAGATTTTTAAGATCCGATTTTGAGTCATTTTTTTGTTATTTCCCTCCCGTTTCGACTCGTCTCTCCCATCTGAGTTGCTACAGTGCCACTCCACTATTTTTGGTCGGTTTGAGTCTGGGTTTCGACGTTCACATCATCCCTACAGGTATGTTTTCTCATTTTTACCAGGTTTACATTTCTAGGTTTTTGCCCATTTAACGTGTTTTTTTCAAATTAAACTTTTTCCAACCGTAAAAATTTGATTTTTATTGGGGGCTTTTGTTATTGGTGTCTCGAGGAACGAAATCCCTCAAAAAGTTTTGAGTTTCATCGGTTGGTTATCGAGAAACTTGAATTTTTTGCTCTTTTGCCCTAATTTGTCGAAATTTTTTGATTTCTTGAAATTTCTTCAAATTGAACTTTATCAGTTAAAATTTCCTACTGTATGTGTGTTGTAGGATATTTTAAAACCGCAGTAAGTCCTCCTGCCCACGTGTATGGGTGAAAAGTGAGGTCTTTGGCCAACTTACATCGGTAATGCTAAATTTCAGATTTTTTTATATTCCATTAACTCCTTATCTTCCTTTTTCTTTCTTGTTTGCAGATACCATGGCTCGTACCAAGGTACCTAGAGTTCGTGATCCGCTTCGCTTCCGCTCCAATGAAGCCGAGGCACAGTATGCCGACTATGCTCGTAAGAAAGTGGAGGGTGGTCGTATGGTGAACTTGGCTGAGCTAACTTAAACAAGACAATAATGTACATATAAAAGGTGAAACCATATATATACACTCAAACAGAAAGAGAAGACCAAAATTTATCCTGAAAAACAAATAATATAGGGTACTAGCTATAAGTCAGGCTATTACCTAAGTATACAAAGGATATAATACAGTAAGAAGATGGAAGCATCTGTAAAGCAGAAAAGTTGGAATACCGAGTTGGTACTCACAAGATGTGAAACTCAATGTGAGATAGAGAAAGGAGAAAAATGACTAGTAACGCTTAAATCCCTGTAGAGGAAAAGGGAAAGATCTCAGACTGAATGCAACAGAGATAAGAGAATAATGGCCATACATTAAGAATAAGAGTAACTAAAAGAAGATAAAGCTATAGTCCTTGGTGACGTGGAGACTTAAAGTGAGATCCACCACACGCTGATCCATTGCCCATTGAGCATTAAGAAGATGTTGCAACTCGACCCCACCACTATCTGGGTCGAGAACGGGTGATGAAAACTCATTTGAGCAGATGCTAAATAATGATACTCAGATAAGAACAAATCGAAAGAGGTAAAAAACCAGGCCACTCCAGCCAATCATCTGGACTACCAAGTACCTTGGCCACGGTTGTAATAAATTTAGCCTGACAAAATACAAGAGCAACAACAAATGAGACCGACTATGCATGTTGCTATGTAAATCACTACCCAAGTTGCCATTGCTACATCAACACCTCCGGGTCAAACCAAGTACGGTGCCAATTGGTAGCAACACTGTACCCCCAACACCTATTAGCTATAACACAATGCCTACCACATAGCAAGACCCTGTAATGCACATCCTAGTGCAGAAGCTTGGTGCACAACAAGCAGTATATCAAGGTGGTTACCCTTATCAGCCACCGATGTATGGGATAGCTGCATCATGACAAAATGATCCGACCAAGGGTTGAGGAATATTTTCTGAAGACGAAGCCTTAAACGTTTTCATTAAAGGATCAAATCTATTTGTGGCCAAATATCTAGATAGGTTTATTTAGGATGCGGTGCATTATTGACTTACTCTTATGATTATAGAGGATGCACATACCAGATTTTAATTTCTCGTGTCTTGATAGGATACCTTCTTGATTTAACCTGTCAATTGGAGTTATAGACATTATTTCTTTAGTATTAGTCCTGATTATACCAATCTGAACCACTCTCATGATCGACAACATGAACAGACTTATGAACTGAACAATAATTAAATGTTTAATCATGTTGAGCGTACGCCTTTTGATTTATACCTGATTTATTGATGTACCAAAACTTTCTCCAGATTTATTCTTATAATGCCTTGACCAATGACATTATATACTCGATACCACCTATAACCTTGAGGTTAAGAGTAATAGAACCTCTATTTTTCATGTATTTGAACAACCGTGGAACTTAACGACCTTTTGATACCGATTGGATTACCACAGATTTACTCCTGATCTTTAAACTTAAGTTCATTAGATAAAGCAAGTGTTTGTCATTATGCTAAATTGAAAGAAGGAAATGAATTATTTTGGATAAACATTCTGATTCTTACATTTCTCGACATCCATTGATAAGATGTTTAGTGATAATGAAATTATTGGAAGAAAGATGATTGGATACAGATTAAATGCTATGGCCAATGAACCTCAGATGAAGTAATGGAGAATCTATTTTGAGATTACTGATTTGATGTATATGAGCCATGTCTATAAAAGAGTGCATGAGCAAAAAGTGAAAACTATCAAGAGTAACTAGGAAAGAGTAGATAGCACTCAAGTAAAGTTAAAGATGGTTATATCAATATGAATTTTGACAAAGCAGAAGATTCCTAAAAGCAAATCTAAGAGTGGATACAAGGATAAAATCAAAATTATGGCATTGATAGTATTCAGATTAGTATAAGTAATACTGGGTTATGCCAAATGTCGAGTGAGATGATTAAGTAAAGACCAAAAGAGTTTGGTTGGATTAATGAATTTATAAGCATATACCCTAATGCTTATAGATAGACTTTGGATATGAAGTAACAATCATAAGATATTTTTTGAGGTATATGAAAGAGAGATCAGGGTAGAACAACAATGATAAAGAAGGTGTAAGCTAATGAGTTTTTTTTTTTTTTGGGATATATGAGATTTTAAGCAATAGTAATTGAAAAACTAAGAGATGAAGGAACTACCCAAGCTCTTAAGACCTTATACCAGATTTTGCTAGTTCAAGCCCTTTTGGACTAGATGTTGTATTGGATGAGTGTTATTAACAATGTTCGAAGCATATGGATGGACAGAATTTGGATGCAACCTGAGTCGACTTGAGATGGGAGACTTTGACGTCATCTTGGGAATAGACTGGTTGTCTCAACACTCTACAAAGTTATTGTGTGCATAGAAGAGGTTATCATTCAATAATAAAGACGACATATAATTTAGTTTTATTGAAAGTAAGTTGCCCAAGAAGTGAAGGCTGATCCTCTCTATGCTAAAGGCCAAGAGATGCTTAGAAGAAAAAGAAGTTGGATATATGGTATCTGTATTATACACTACCAAAGAAGTACCACAGATGGAAGATATTGATGTGATGCATAAATTTTCGATGTGTTTCCAGGAGACTTACATGGGATACCATCTGATCATATGACCGAGTTCGTCATCGACTTATTACCAAGGACGATACTTATGTCAAAGGCATCTATAGAGTAGTTCCTATGTAGTTGAAGGGATTGAGACGTAACTACGGGAGTTATTATACAAGGGTTCTAATCGACTAAGTATGGTGTCACGGAAAGCACCAATGCAATCCGTAAAGAAGGAGGACGATAGTGTCAGATTATGTATAGACTATCGAGAATCGAACAAGCTCACGATCAAGAATCGATATCTATCACCTCGTATCGATGACTTGTTTAAACAGTTGCAAAGAGCAAAGGTATTTTCTAAGATTAATCTTCGGTTAAAATATCATCAGCGGAAGAATTCAGACAGTGATATTCTAAAAATAGCTTTTAGAATCGAGATTTGGCAATTTTGAGTTCTCGATTATGACGTTGGGATTAACTAATGCCCCTACATATTTTATGGAACCGATGAACTGGGTGTTTCATGACATGTTGGACACGTCGGTCGTTGTTTTCATAGATGATATTTTGGTTATTCCAAGAATAAAGAAACTCATACAACGGATCTTGGAGTAGCTTCACAACAACTGAGAAGGGAAAAGCTTTATGCCAAGTCCAAGAAATATGAGACCCGATTAAACAAAGTGATCTGCTTAGATTACATAGCATTGTAAAAAGGGATTAAAGAGGACCCTATTAATAGAACCAATTGTATGATGAGAAACGCCTAAGAACATTTTGAAGATCAGAAGTTCCTTTGGTTTATCTGGTTATTACAAACGATTTGTAGAGGACCACTCTAAGATCGCAAAAACCTCTTACCAAGCTTGACTAAGAAAGGAGAAAAGTTTAATTGGACTGACAAGTGTGAAGAATATTTCCAAACTCCAAAAACAAGGTTGATATCAGCTTCCATCATGATCATTCCGGTACTAAGAAAACCTTTTACCCTATACATTGAAACTTTGGGATTGGATCTAGGATGCGGGTTGATGCAAGATAAATAAGTGATTGTATATGCTTCAAGAAAACTGAAGGAGCATGAGAAGAGTTACCCTACTCATGACTTGGAAGTACCGGTGATGAGATATGCAATCATGACTTGTAGATATTACCTATATAGAGAAGAATTTCAAATTAAATCGGATTACAAGAGTTTTATTTATCTCTTCATTAGAATGAGTTGAACATAAAGATAAGAAAATGGCTGAAATTGCTCAAAGATTAAGCCTATGATATACAGTGTTATCCGAGCAAGGCTAAGGTAGTGGCTAAGGCCTTAAGAAAAAAGGGGATTAGGAAGTCCAAGGAAGGACCCAATATAAATGTTGTCTTATGTTTCGCAGCAATAGATTCAGATTTAGAAGGAGAGTAACATATAATAGAAACTCTTGATGATCCAATTGAGCGAGAATTTATGGATGAACTTATGGAGCAATAGTTCGACGGCTGCGCTTCTAGCATTAAAGATCATCTCTGAATTGATGGATGAAGTAAAAGTAGCAATTTTGTTAGATCTGTATAAAAGAACAATGTAAGCAGATTTAAAGGAAAGAAAACCAAACCCTAATTACTCCGGATGCGAAAAAGGTCTTATGATACAAAGGATGATTATGTATACTGAAGTAAAAAATGTTGATCATAAGATATAAGATAATGTTAAAAGCCCATTCTATTCTGTATTGGATACATTCTAGAAGTATAATATATACCAAAATATGAAGAGATTATTTTAGCAGAAGGGAATGGAAGTAGTTGTGGCTAGATGCATGTTTCAGTGTCTGAATTATCAGCAAGTAAAGGCTGAAAGACAAAGACCAACGTGGCTTACCATAACCACTATCAGAGCCAGTTTGGAAGTGGAACTGCAGTACAATGAACTATGTCAATGATTTTCCACTGATCCCAGATCGGTTGACATGGTTTGGGTGATTGTTGATCGCCTTATGAAGATAGCTCATTCCATTGCTATACGACCTCGATATGCTTTGGAGGGGCTAACTAAGCTATATATGGATTGAATTTGTTATCAAGCTACTATGTAGATGTCACCTATAAAGCATGGTATGGTAGAAATGTCAAATTCATTTGTTTTGGAATGAAGTTGATGAATGAAGAGTTTTAAGACCTGAGCCTATTGAAGAAACCTATCGAATGACAGACAAGATCAAAGAAAAGGTCCAGGATAGCTCAAGTTGTTAGAAGAGACACCAAGACCTCGAGTTCGCCGTAAGTGACAAAGTGTTCTTGAGGATATCACTTATGCATGGATTAAAAAAAATTCAACGAGAAGGGAAAGTTATATCCGATATATGTTTTTGACCTCATAAAATTTGGAGAGATGTAGAAAAGTTGTATATCAACTAGCATTACCGCTGTCCATGTCTAGTGTGCATGACGTATTTCACGTGTCTCTGTTGAAGAAGTACATTGGAGATCAATATCAAAGGTATTGACCACTGATCCACTGGATTAGATAGAAGATTTAACTATTGAAGTGGTACCAGCCTAGTTCACTAGTTGGAAGGTACAACATCTCAAAAACTGGGATAATTATTATATAAAGATAATCTGGCGAAGACAAGACGTAAAAGATTACATGGGAGGAAGAAGATACAATGAAAAAATAGAATTCCCACCTATTGACTCTGAAGTAAATTCAAATTTTGAGGACAAAATTTATTTTAAGGAGGGGGGAGATGTAAGATCCGTACGTTCAAATTTCGAGGACGAAATTTCTTTTAAGGGTGGTGGAGTTGTAAGACCCGCACGCCACGAACCTGGTCTAACCTTACATTTCATGTCTTGACTAGTCTACATATCATGGTCGAGCCAAGTGGACCAAGTGTGTGAAGAAACCCAAGACCCAATAAGAAATTTTACTCAAAAACAGTCAAAATGAGGGTAGGGTCGCATGCCTAAATAGGCAGGGTCGACCCCACCTCAAAAGAAGTTCAACCCATGACTTTTTGGTCGTGGGGTCGTAGGGGTCTCGAATTGTCCGACCCCTCATTGACCCCCTAGCATCAACCCTAAGAAAACAGCAAAAACAGCACGAACCAAAAATTAGGAAACTTTCCTAATTTCAATTGGGACCTTTCCTAAACTCAATGGGACTTATTTTGGGAGGTTCTCCTCTATAAATAGGACGTCCCTTAGCCTCTTTCACTCCTTTTAGAACTCTAATTGAAAGTGAGAGAAAGAGAAGAGAAGGAAGAGAAGAAGAGAAGGAAAACTTAAAGAAAAGGCTAAGGAAGAAGAAGAAGCTCAGAGAAATCTTTGAAACTCAGACTACAGAAGGTATGAACCTCAATCCCTATCTGAATTGAAAGCTTAGAATAGATTATGATGAAGTTAGGTTAGGAGAAACCCTAATACCATCCATCCATGGATGAATTCCAATGGAAATCATGAAAAACTATGAAAAGTGAGTAACTTGGAGTTTTGAGCCATAGAACAATCATATAATGGACTATAAAAGTAAGCCATAGAACCCAAACTTGAAAGACTAGACTATAGAATGAAAAGGTCGACTCAAACTACGTGGGGTCGCACGTAGGGTCAATTGGAAATCGACCCTACCAGACCACAGGATCGACCCCCAGCTTTTGGAAAGTCTAGGGAAGTTCTGGTCGCACCTAGGGTCGATGGAACATCCAACCCTAGCATCGACCCTAAACCCTAGGGTAGCAGAAAACTGCTACCCTACCTGCAACCCATCTTGCGACCCTTGCTTAACAGCAAGCCTAAAATTGTCGGAATGAATTCGAATTAAAATCTATCGACTTGTTAGGTTTTTCTATTGATATAAAAGTGATTCTTAAAGCTTGAATGAGGATCTACACTCAAGCAAAGGTGAGGGAACAAGACCTAAACTAATTGGATAATAATAAACTGTTTTTATTTCTTGAGTCCAATGCCATGACTGATTCTATGTGTATATGCTTGTAATGTGCATTCAACATGTCATCCAATATCTCTATTATTACTCTTCATGCATATTTAATTTCATTGTTTATAACATGATGATGATGATGATGATAGGAATAGGCATGTGAATGTTTGTGTTTGGCTGGTGTACATGGTGCGGGTAGGGGATGGTATCAACCGGTAATTCAATGCCATTTTCATTGGGGTATATTGTGCCATAGTTCTACTCAAGTCATGTCCACTCAGCAAATGTTGGTGTACTTGATGAGGATAGGGGATGGTATCAACTGGTACTTCAATGTCGTTTTCATTGGGTATATTGTGCCATAGCTCTATACAAGTCTTGTCCACTAACGTCGTCGTATCGCCATTACCTTAGCAGAACTATTACGTCGTAGGGCATCAGGGGAGGTGGTCTCGGACCGTGTTGTCTTCGACTCTGCTTGGGGGCCTTAGCTCTATCTCTATGGACGTATTGAGGGATGCTGGGGTGAGGCCTTGGATACACTGTTTTCCATTAGGAACTGTTGGTTGCGAGCCCAGTTTGCAAGCCCTCACCAATAGGGGTTTACGTGTTGGTATGGTGCAACCGGTACTGCAATGCCATTTTCATTGGGTATATTATACCATAGTGGGTGCATGTGGGGTCGACAGTGCCGTTTTCATTGGGCGGCTTCACATACTCGTGTATAGAGGTGAGGCGGCCACCGAACCTTTCTATAGCACATTGCAAACTTATATACCAGACCACAGATATGAATTGAATGCATGCATATGTTTGTTGCATTGTTTTGTTTTCTCACTGAGCTCAAGTTGGAGAGTTGACCCTCGTGCGCATAAATCTTTTAGTTTCTGATGTTGCAGGTATTACGGTTGAAGATTATGTCAACAAGCCAACATGTAGACGGGTGGTGGCTATGATAAACAAGCTATGGAGGACTATTGTGATTCGTCATGCTAGCGTTTCAACTATGGATACACTTAGTATTTAATTTCTATATTTGGATATTGTAATATGTATTAAATTATGTTTTGGTTACTAGGAGATAAATGGAATATTAATTATTTATCATGATTAGACCTCAGTTCATTATCTGTAAGCCTTCCGCTATTTACTTTATTACCTCTGATTAATGTGGAATGTGTTTTGGTTTAACAACGTAGGATAATCTATACAAGATCCTTGTTGAACCGTTGGTTTATTGACGATTCATTACACCATTCTGGTTGGTGCAGAATTGGGGTGTGATAACTTGGTATCAGAGCTCTCAGGCCTTCCCATGAAACCTGAATACTTCCACTGGAGTCCATGAACTGAGTTAGGATAATTAAAAGCTTTAATACGAACCCACATAAGCACCTGTGTTGGTTGAGACCGAACTTAAACAACACAATAATGTACATATAAAAGGTGAAACCATATATATACACTCAAACAGAAAGAGAAGACCAAAATTTATCCTGATAAACAAATAATATAGGGTACTAGCTATAAGTCGGGCAGTTACCTAAGTATACAAAGGATATAATACAGTAAGATGAAGGAAGCATCTGTAAAGCAGAAAAGTTGGAATACCGAGTTGGTACTCACAAGATGTGAAACTCGATGTATGATAGAGAAAGGAGAAAAATGGCTAGTAACGCTTAAATCCCTTGTTGAGGCGGGTCGATGGTTAGTGTTTGAGGACTTAGAGCGTTTCGATGTCCAAGCGACCTTTGACGCTATGGGCTGGTCTCCCGTTCTTTGCTATAGCATCATCACTAGGCCAGAGTTGGTGAGACAATTTTACTACAACCTTTAGGTGGAAGGTTTTGGGGAAAATGCCACAGTGTATGATCTAACGCATTACCAGTTGAGTGATAGGTGTTGACATTTCTTTCAACATAGAGCAATTGGCTGGTCTCTTGGGGATTTCGATGACGATAAGGTGGTTTTCGATTGTCTTAAGGAGAAGGACTTTCTGACCGAAAGTATGAGGATGAAAATTTGGGGTTAGATCCTTATGCCAAGCCACAGGCATCAGTGTGCCAACTACTATACTCTTCCTCGAGTATACTACAGAATTGTCCAACAAGTCATTGTTCCTCAAGGCAGCCACTACAATGAAGTGTCGTCTTTCTGCCAGTTCCTCACATATCTCTTGGTGACTCGCAATCTTGTCTGCTTACCCTATATCTTGATGCAGACTATGATCATGGCTGTAGAGAGTACTAGTTCTTCTTGTCTGCCATATGGGAAGCTTCTCACGCACCTCTTTACGTTATATCAAATTGATGTATATGAAGTGCTTGCCATGGATGAGATGGTGGCTTTTGACTTTAACTGGTATGCCATCAAGAAGATGGAGTTACGTGAGGTAGTCCTTTTTGATGATGATGAGTTACAGGCTAGACCACGACCCCCACCAAGACTATGTAAGGCTGTAATAGTGGTGGACATAGACGAAACAGATGATAGTGAGGACCCTACATACCGATAGAGATATCGAGAGACAGTAGTCATCTCCATACAAGTCCTGCACGGGCTCCTACTACACTAGATGATGTCATGATGGAGATTCATGGTATCCAGGCCAATCAGAGAGAGTAGGCTCACATGGTGGAGAACCAGATTCGGTGGATGTCATTTGTCCAGTCTTTTTTCTCCACTCACCTTGATAGCATACACGCAGCTTTGATGAGAGTCGGGTTACTGTCTTCAAAGGGCACAGGTGAGACTTTGATTGTGGGTACAGCATGGGTGCAAACTTTCTAGCGGGTTTACTGGTCTACACGTCCCCCATCAGACACTTAGACATTGTAGTCATTTTTCTTTTGATATCATTTTTATCGAGTAATGGTTCGGCTTGTGAACTATACTCATTTGAACATCTAGTCACTACTCTTTTTTTTTTTTTGTACTTGTCTATATTTCTTCTGTTATGCAAATACCTTTCATTCACATAACTTCTTGGTTTGCATTAATTTCTAGTCTTTTCCTAGCACGTTATGCTTTTTGGTTATTTAGTACACGGTAAAAAATTCTTGGTTTCATAATTACCAATTATGATCTTTCAATTTTTATTAAAACCTAATGCCCAATCGATTAATATATAAGTGACATTGCCTGGGTTGAGTGGCATACAGAGCTTAAAGCTCTGATACCAACCTTGTCACACCCTAAATTTATAATATGTAAAATTTCAAAGCTGACTGAACCGATATGTATTTTATGTTCGGTCCAACCCAGAATCACATAAGCGGTGTCATGTCTATCTCAACCACATCACGACCAATGTCATAATTTAATTAATCAGAGTAATTTAAATTGCAAAAATAACGAAATCAATCTAAGCTTTCAATTGATACTTAAAATAAGTAATTCAGGTTTAACCATTCACAACCACAAACAAAAACCATCCATAATTCAGCCCTATAGCATCAGGCTATAAAATAGAACTTGTAAAAGTAAGGTAAAACTAAAATAAACAAACTAAACTAAACCCTAGCATTCTTCAGCAATTGAGACAATGTCCATTGCTTCTTCTACTCGAACACGCATGCGTCACACTCACGGTCCACATCATGTTCGTCTCCCTCCAGACCTTGCACATCCATATATGCCATAGAAGGGATAGTTGGCATAGTCACAAAATCAGCTATAGGATTACCTGCAATATCCACTAAAAATTGTATACAAAAAGGGTGAGCTCTCCAACTTGAGCTTAGTAAGAAAATAGAAAGGCAAATGACAATATACATGATCATGTTATTATTTCTAGTTTACACTATTGGTCCAGTATAATGTATGCTATAGCCATGGAAAAGCCTGACCACGCTCACCGAAGTTGGCTAAAACATGCACAAGAGAGAATGGATGCTCATCAGCCTACATTAATAGCACCGGTGCCCCCACTCGTCATCCCAGAGACAGACAGTACTAGGGCAAAGGTTTGGCCAATGACGTGGTGATGACCATCCCAACACCTTTCTCTCTTCCCCCATCAATACCAATACTAAGCTCCTATTGTCCAGGATCACATACATGGGTTGTTTACTAGCCATTAATCTACATGTCATCCGTTGTAGTTTCCCCACATACACCCAGCAGGAATCCCAACCCATCCATTTTGCCCCCACCAAGATGCTGTCATCCCGCTAGGGGTGTGAAGACATCATAAGCCAAACAAACCAATGAGTTGGATCCCTCAGTCCTCGACCGTTTCACCACAGCTCACAATGCTCATTCATATCTACACACATTCACAGTATTCATAATAAAGATATGCAAATGCATGCAGACACAATAAAGAGGATGACATGTTATCATAATCAATTCAGCATTCACATTCAAATTCAAGATAAAAATAATTCCAAATATGGGACGGGGTTCTGTTCCCTTACCTGACTGATATGGGTAGAAAATTGTTATTCCTTACATACAAGTCATCTACGGTGTGGAAATCTCATTAGTTATTTCGTACATTTAATTCAACCTTAAACAAGGCTTTCTAGGGCTGACCGATTACGAATGACCAGTTTCGACTTTTAGGACCATTGGTTGGGACCAGATGCTCTAGGGAACCTTCCATAACCCTAATCAGTCGTGAGTCCAATTACAGATGACATGATTGATTGTTGCAATCGGTAACTTCCCAAAGGTTTTTCGAATGTATCCGGTCGTGAATCTAGTAGTGTATTTTACCACTGGTATGTCACGATCGAACACTCTCCATCGAGTTGGTCTGGGTTTTCTTTCTCCTGATTTCCTACAAGATCTTCTTATTTTAAAACTCCACGGATGGATCAATGATCTAACATCAATATGGGATTGGAAATCCAATTCTAAACTTTTGAAACCCATTAATTATATCATTATGTTAGGTTTCCTTATTTAAATTTCTACAAATACCTACTGACATCTAAATCATTAGAACTTCTTGGATGTTCAACCATCAATGGACAGTAGCTCCATTAATGGTAGTTGATCTATTAATTCATCCTTCCACTCTTTTCTAGAATCCATTAGAAAGCAAGGTAGGGTTTACTTACAGTGGTTTCAAACCACAGTTTGATAATGTCGATACCCGATGGTGATTCTCAAGTAAACCTTCCTTCCAGCAACCTTCTCCTTCCTCTAACCTTCCCCTCTCTCAAAAAAGCATTAGAAATCTAGGGTTTAGAATGGTATGTTGAGAGAGGTAGGGTTTTGGAGAGGATTTTAAGGTTTAGGATGGTAGAACTCCTTGGAGAGTTGAAGACTACAAGGGGATTGCCACTTGCATCCAAAGGAGTCTCTTAGGTTCTCCACCTCCTCAACCAACTCTAGATCAATTGGGAGTGAGGTGGGACCCATTGGCGTCATCCTTAGGTCCTGAGAATATTCCCACAGTTACTTACAATGGAGTTTTGAATTGGTCTTTTGCGGGTATCTTGTCCAGGTTTCACCAGTTGCGATGTCTAGCTGGGACTTTTTGAAACAAATAAGTTAGGACTGGTGACTGGTTTTGAGATTGCTAAGTCCAAATTTCAAATTGTCAAGGATTGGTTCGTGCCTGGTTCGAGCTGGTCCTCAACTTAACATGGGGGGGTCGGGTTTGTTGATGGTGGAAAACCCTAGCACGGTAAGAAAATCTGAGTTAGGCCAGATTTTTTAGGTACGGGTTTTACACAGGTGGCCTGAACAACTTTAACATCTTAGTAAAAAAATTCCTTCTGTTCTGCCTCCATCTGGTAAACCAGGCTGGTCATAACTAAAGTCGAATCCCTATGCGGATGATCTGGCAAAGGGTTTTGTGTCACTTGGGTCGGTACTTCTTCATTATCCTCACTTGATTTCCATCTTCATTGACCCTGTCTTGGTTTCTACTTTCATTATTAATGTTTTGCTCATTCAAGTTCATAATTCCCGTATTCTCCTCAAGTAGTTTCCCTTGTCTTTTTTATTTTGGTTTTCGAGGTAACTGTCTGACTTGTGGACCGTACCTCAATGCACTATTGCCTTTGACTTATTTGTTTATCAGGTTATCACTTTACTTATTGTTTATTTTGCTCTTATCAATTTAGTCACATGCATCATTCAATTGCTTATGGTGTATTAATATTAAAGCTTTTAAGTTTTCTATCTCTATTCCTTGACTCGACTGGATGCGTGTGTGGTTTGCTGGACAGAGCCCTAATGCTCTGATACCAACTTGTAATACCCCAATTCTAGTCCAACCAGAAGTATGAATAAACCGCTACCATACCAATGGTTCACACAAGGATCTCAGAAGATCATGTCAACACACAAACTACGCATATAACCATAATTAGAATATAGATAAAATAGCAATGGAATACTTTAATTAAATGAACTGAGGTCTACGTGATAAAATAATAATTTATTTAAATTATCAGAATGTACCAAAATGTAATTAAATAATCTATTACAAGTCCTATAAATTATACTAGAAAGAAAGTATATAAATCTTAAAGGTATATGCAGAAGTGGTACTCACATGACAAGTCATGCTCATTGCCTCCTACTTGCACATCCAAAGCAGCAACACCACTGTACACTAGAGCATCAATGTAATCTTCCACATATATCCTACATCGACATCTGAAAATTATATATATACCAAGGGTGAGCACACTACTTAGCTCAATTAGAAGACAAGACAATGGAGCAAGCAAATACATGAGATAACATTCAACATTGGGTCTGGTATAACTTGCAACGTGATATGGTAAGGTCAGGCTACAAGCATACTACCTCCAAGCATGAGAGTGTAAGAACACCCAACAATTAAGCCATAATCTACACTACTGCCATTGTCCCATATCACTCACTCTGGGATAGAGATAAAGCTAGAGTCTGGCAGTCAGGCAACAATCCACATTATAAAGTCCTCCTCCTGATACTCTATGTCACACCCCAATTCTGATCCAACCAGAACGGTGTGAGTGAACCGTCATTGAACCAACGGTTCACACCAGGATCTCGAATAGGCCGTGTCCACCCATACAAACCAATTACACATAACCACAATCAGAATATAAATATACAGCGGAAGACTTTAAATAGAATGAACTGAGTATCTATTGATAATTTAAATAAATATCCCACTATTCAAATCCAAACACATAAAATAATAATCTTTTACATCTCTTAATATCAAACAAAAATAACTGAAACAAATAAATAAAATCCATCACAGGTACACGCAGAAAGGGCACTCGCATGAAGCGTCATGCTCGTCCTGTCCTGCCTGTACGTCCAACGCCGCAGCACCACCATACGCCGGAGCATTTAAGTAATCGTCCACAGTATAACCTGCATCCAGATCTAAAACAAGATGTGCACAAAGGGTGAGCTCACAACACAGCTCAGTAAGACAATCAGACAGTTTCACAATATTATGCATGAGTAACAATCATTTTTATCTTTGTGGTCTGGTTTTAAGTTTGCAATGTGCTATAGAAAGGTTTGGTGGCCCCCGCACCTCTATACACGAGTGTGTGGCGTCGCACAGTAATCACACTACCACCAACCCACATGCACCCATCATGGAATAGAGATAGAGCTAAGGTATACCCGCACCTTCCCGATACCCTACCCATACCAGTACCTAAGCCCCCTACGGCCGGGGCTCGCAAACTGGGCTCGCAACTAACCAATCCTATATGTCAACAATGTATGCTCTATCCCAGCACAGCCGTCTACGGCATAGAGATAGAGCTAGAGCGTGCAGGCCGGGTCGGAGACCACCAAACCTCACCTCCCCCTGACACCCTATCCGCAACTAACCCACTAGGATAGAAACAATACGCAGGTAGACCCTATCCCAACACAACTCCCTACGGCATAGAGATAGAGCTAAAGCATCGTGGACAAGGCAGCGTCGACTCGGAATCCTCAGTACCACACAACGATGGCCGGGACAACATCAATATCGGAGACCAACGTACCACGATCTTCCCCGATACCCCACCCGTACCAAGCATGTTAAGATAGAATACTACAAAAGGTGCCGGTGTGAAGAGCGATCCCGGGCCCATGCCCCACTCCACACACCAACGAAAACAATCACATGCCTAACAATCACATCCTATGAATGCATGAACAATAATAATAACTGAAAGTAAAGGATGGCATGTGAATATGCACAAACATCACATCATAGATATTCAATGATTAACAACGATTTACTGTCCATTAATTATTAGGTTTAGGTCAGATTCCCTTACCTGACGCTCGTTCAACAACTTGCTCCACGTCGCAAGATCCAAACGATAAGTCACAGCGTCCTACATAATATTAGGGTTTCATTAGAATATATTATTTAAGGTTTCATGTTGGTCGGAAACCAACATGGTTACAAAATACCCTCACAGAGCTGACCGGTGGCATGTACCGGTCGCAGCTCTGTGGGAAAGACTGGCGACCGGTATGGTCAGCCGGTCCCCCACAAACAACCTCCCGAGAGGTAGCGGTCGCAACATACCGGTCGCACTATGTGCAACCGGTATAGTCGACCGGTATGTCTCCGGAAGACCATACATGGGTTCTTCGACTGTCGTCGATCTTCCTCCATGGATTTTCAGGGTTTCTCCTATCCATTCTAAGTCTAGGCTTTGAGTTAGAGTTATCCCCAACTCATTCAAGTCTCGTTTCGATGAATATCATCTCGAAACTCGAATCTAGGGTTTGACGGCAACTTAGGGTTTATTGGCCAATTTAGGGTTTTAGATCAATACCTACTTTGCATGGTATTGATCCACCCACACCACTAACATAGGGTAAGAAGATAGATCCAAACACTTACCGTTGACAGGTGTAGCGAGAGCTTCGTCAAACGGTAATGGCGGCACCTCCTTCTTCTTCCTAGCTCCTTCTCCTCTCCAAGCTCTTTCTCTTCTCTAGGGTTTGTGAGAGACAATGGAAAGGATTTGAGGGGTTTAAGGGTGTATTTATAGGCTAGAAATAGGGTTTAGTAACCCTACTAGGATTAGGAAACTTCTAGGATTCGAAATCAGGAAAGCGGGACCCGCAGAGACCAATTTCCAAATTCCCGCACATAGCTGTGCAGGCCATACCGGTCGACCGGTACCATCATCCGGTACCATCGACCGGTATACCTAAAATCAGGTATAATTGGTCGACTTCGGTCCGATTTCGTACCTATTTGTTATCCGCTTGCCCCGTCCGGCTCGGTGATGATCGGAAGACCTGCCACGACACAAAACCAAGGTTTAGACCGGGTTTTCAGAGTGCGGGTTTTACAACTCCACCACCCTTAAAAGAAATTTCATCCCGAAATTTGCATGTAGGTACTACAACTCCCCCACCCTTAAAAGAAATTTTGGCCTCGAAATTTGAACGTACCTTGATCGTCAAAAAGGTTAGGGTACTCCTTTCTCATCGCGCTCTCTTCTTCCCAAGTAATTTCTTCCACATTTTGGCTTCTCCAATGCACCTTCACATAGTGGATATTCTTGGTTCGAAGTTGCTGAACTTTTTGGCTCGAGAGCATTACAGGCACCACTTCGAAAGTTAAGTCTTCAGTCAAGTCTGGAGGATCAGAGCTCAAGATATGCGATGGATCTCTGACATACTTCTTCAGTAATGATACATGGAACACATTATGAACGCTAGACATAGATGGTGGTAGAGCCAATTGATATGCTACATTACCACGTCGATTCAATATCTCATATGGTCCCACATACCTGGGGCACAACTTTCCCTTCTTACCAAACCGTTTCAGACCTCACACCGGTGACACCTTCAAGAACACTTTGTCACCCACTGCAAACTCCAGATCTCGACGTCGATTATCCGCATAATGCTTCTGTCGAACCTGAGCTGTCTTTACTCTCTCTTTGATCTGATCAATCACTCGGCAAGTTTCTTCAACAAACTCTGGTCCTACAATCCTTCTTTCCCCCACTTCATTCCATAACAGAGGTGTACGACATTTTCTCCCATAGAGAGCTTCATATGGGGCCATCTGAATTGTAGCCTGATAACTATTGTTGTAAGCAAACTCGATAAGTGATAACTTCTCATCCCAAGCTCCTTTGAAATCTAATGCACAAGCTCGAAGCATATCTTCCAAAATTTGAATGGTTCGTTCTGACTGTCCGTCCGTCTGAGGATGGAAAGCTGTACTGAACTTCAACTTTGTTCCCATAGCTTTCTGTAATCCTTCCCAGAATTTCGATGTAAAACGGGGATCTCTGTCAGATACTATACTCTCTGGAACGCCATGAAGTCTGACTATATTATCAACATATAACTTGGCCAGCTTCTCCATGGTATACTGAGGTCTGACCGCAATAAATCGAGCTGTCTTGGTGAGTCGATCTACTATAACCCAAACTGCATCCACTGACCTTGGTGTCAAAGGTAAGCCAGTGACAAAATCCATAGTGATACAATCCCACTTCCATGCAGGTTCTGGTAACGGCTGTAGTAAACCTGCGGGTCTTTGTCTCTCCACTTTAACTTGTTGACGATTCAGACATTGAAACACGAAACGAGCTATATCATCTTTCATACCCCTCCACCAATAAAGTCTTCTTAGATCATGGTACATCTTGGTACTTCCTGGATGTACCGAATATGGAGTGTAATGAGCTTCAGTCATAACTCGGCCTCTGATATCGCAATCTTCGCTCTCAGGTATACATAACCGTCCGCGATACTTGAGTACTTTGTCTGATTCCAAGGTAAAGTCAGGATTGCATGTACCCTTCTCTAAGTCTTCCTGTACTGTATTGAGATATGGATCCTGTAGGATTGCGACCTTGACTTCATCAATTAGACTCGGTGAGATCTTCAATGAGGCGAACATCATAGTGAACTTATGAATCAAGCCTTGCTCAACTGGATCTTCTACAGTTTTGATAATATGTTCTTCATCAATTTCCATCGAACTTGAGGCTGCAGCACACAATGCAGCATTTGTACTCGGTCCTGCCTCAGGTTTCGATGCCCACTTTCTACTTAAGGCGTCAGCCACCACATTTGCTTTACCTGGATGGTACTGGATGTCGCAATCATAATCTTTTAACAATTTTAGCCATCTTCTCTGTCTCATATTCAGATCTTTCTGAGTGAAAAGATAGGTTAAGCTCTTGTGATCTGACTTGATTTGAAACTTCTCACCGTACAAGTAGTGTCTCCAAGTCTTGATTGCATGAATAACCGCTGCTAGCTCCAAGTCATGCGTAGGATAGTTCTTCTCATGCTCTTTTAACTGTCTTGATGCGTAAGCGATCACCTGTTCTCCTTGCATCAGAACACACCCAATACCCAACCCTGAAGCATCCGTATATAGAGTAAACGGTACGCTTGGTTCGGGATGGTCAGGATAGGTGCAGAGACAAGTCTTGACTTCAAAGTCTGGAAGCACTTCTCACACTCGTCTGTCCATATAAATTTCTCTCCCTTCTTGGTCAATCTGGTGAGTGGAACCGCGATCCTGGAGTAATCTTCCACGAATCTTCTATAATAACCAGCCAACCCAAGGAAACTACGAATCTCTGCAACAGATTTTGGTGCTTCCCATCCTACTATAGCAGCTATCTTGCTTGGATCAACCTTGATACCGTCTCCAGATACAACATGGCCCAAGAAAGCCACTTCCTTTAGCCAAAACTCGCACTTCTTGAATTTTGCATAAAGCCTCACATCCCTCAGCCGTTGTAGGGCTGCTCTCAAATGCACTGTATGAGTCTCCATGTCCTTAGAGTAAATCAATATGTCGTCGATGAATACGATGACCGAAGTGTCCAACATGTCATGGAACACTCGGTTCATCAGTTCCATAAACGACGCTGGAGCGTTGGTCAACCCGAAAGACATAACCAGAAACTCATAATGCCCATACCTCGTCCTGAAAGCAGTCTTCGGAATATCTCCGGCCTTGATCTTCAATTGGTGATACCCCCGATCGGAGATCGATCTTCGAGAAAACCTTTGCACCTTGCAGCTGATCGAACAGATCATCGATCCTAGGCAAAGGATACCGATTCTTGATCGTCAACTTGTTTAGCTCACGATAGTCAATACATAGACGTACACTTCCATCTTTCTTCTTGACAAACAACACAGGTGCTCCCCAAGGCGAAATACTAGGTCGTATGAAGCCCTTATCCAGCAATTCTTGTAATTGGGTCTTCAACTCCTTTAACTCGGTTGGGGCCATCCTGTATGGCGCTTTAGACACCGGAGCCGAACCTGGTATAAGATCTATCACAAATTATGTAGCCCTGTTCGGTGGTAAGCCTGGAAGATCTTCTGGAAATACATCAGGAAACTCCCGAACCACCTCTATATCCTCCATCTTGAGTGCCTCTGCTGTGAGGTCGACTACAGATACGAGATAACCCACTCCCCCTTTCTCCAAGCATCTCTTAGTCTTTAGGGCGGAGAGGATCAACTTCTGCTTCCTAGATAGCTTAATCCCAGCGAAATTGTATTCCTTTCCCTCTCTGTCAGTAAGCATAAGCTTCCTTTCACCATATAAAAGGACGGCCGAATGATGGCCTAGCCAATCCATCCCTAAAATGACATCAAAATCTGCCATCTCAAGTATTACTAGGCTTGCTTCTAGGTCTCGGCCCTCGATACTTACAGTACATGGTCCATAATACTTGGTCAAAGCCACTTCGACTCCTAGTGGAGAGCGAACTATCAAGCTTGGGTTCAATTGCTTGATTGGTAACTCCATTCGCTTCCCAAAAGAAACGAAACAAAGGAGTGTGTGGCCCCGGAGTCAAATAATACTCGGCGGGTAAACCAGCTACATTTACAATTCCCGGAATATATTGCCCCTTAGTTCTATATGCTCATGCAACCGAAAGAATAAACCAAATAGTAAGGGATAAAGTCGTACCCGGTTACCACATCGGGTGATGCGGCTGCCTCTTCCATGGTGGATCGCATAAACTCGGCTTCTTGGGGAGCTTGCTTCTTAGGTAGCGTGCAGTTCCTTGCAACATGTCCCGATCTTGTCGACGGTTATAACACTTAATATTCGGGTTGGGTCCGGCTAATTGTGGTACAGGTGGTGCCAGGTTGTTTCTCGCAGGTGCTGTAGCAGTCTGCCCCCTGTATGGGCGGAATGATCTAGTATTACTGCCACCCGGGTTCCCTCTCCACAAGTCCCTCAGCTAGATGAGCTATGGTTTCGCTCCTTGGAAGCTCAGGCTCGGTTTCCCTGGTTTGATGATAAGAGTATTGTATCCGGGCGCCGGGTCAATGTGGGACAATTGCACCGGTTCAATGTAGAGACGGCTTTTGGCGCTCTAGGTTGGCTGCCGGTTATTTCCTACGAGAGACTACACGTCCTAACCTGGTCAAGCATTTTTATGCAAATACGGAACTCGAAGGGGATGTCAAAGACCCGAACCAGTGTAGGGATCTACGCATCACCGGTTACGTCTGGGGTGTACATATTTCCTTCAACACCCACCGGTTGGCTGATCGCTTGGGGTTCCCAATGATGGAGATTTGGTATACTGCGCCCCCAAGGCGAAAGGTTATTTGGCCGAAGATTTGCGCCGAGAGATAGCGCATCGGATACTCAACCCCGGGGCTCCTATGAAGGCAGCTAGCTTGAGACCTATACCCCGGGTCTCCAACCGCATCATCCAAAGACGATATAGTGCCACAGGAGCGGTTACTACAATGAGTTGTCCCAGCTCACCCAAGACTTCACCTATTGCGTGCACCGAGAGCAGATCTCACTTCCATACCTCATCATCCGGACTATGCATCGAGCGGCTGTGACCGATCGGGCCAGCAACCTTCCCTATGGCCGTCTCGTCACTTTCCTTCTTCGCCGTCCCGGGCGTGAGTTTGGAGGAGAGACAGCCGTCGAGGACTCCATGACCTCGACATCGACCCCGGGATGCGATAAATAGGATGCAGATGGTTGACCTGCCCGTTAGTGATGACGAGTTGGAGGCTCGCCCTCGTCCACTTGGGAGAGTAGCAGCAGCAGCAGCAGCAGCAGCCGCGGCCAATGCGGCCTATGCGGCAGAGATGGGGGATGATGATGATGACGATGTAGTTGGGGAGGCACCAGTGCCTGCCCCACAGCCTCCACCTATACCACCACCATCTGTTCCCCACGGCTGGGCCATCTCAGCCCCTCCCGGACTCGGTGTTGAGTATGTTTATCGAGATCGGGGACACCCGGAGGGTCATCCCGGAGTCTCGAGCGATGGGTCAGGAGTTGGGACGCCTGGCTCGTGGTCTACGAGTGACTCAGGACCAGGTGCATTGGCTTAGGGTCGCATACGAGCGGGACTATGATATAGCTGACCCCATACCTCCCAGGCCTCCTACCCCATGATTTCCATTTACTTTTCTTTTCATATGGCTGTTTATATAACAGGGTAACTTTCCGGTTTGTGGACTGTACCCTGTAGCACTATTACATTTGATACACTTTTCTATTTAATGAAAGTTCATGGTTTTTCCTAACTAGTGTATGTGCACATATTAGGTTTCATATTTAGAGTAGTACATTATTCTCTTTCTTAGTCCGTCTCAGGTATCAAACAATGCTTAGAGTGTGTTTGTATTAAGATTTTTAAACTTCCTAACTCAGTTCATCGACCCCGGTTAAGGCGCGGCATGGTTTGTTGGAACAGAGCCCGAGAGCTCTGATACCAAGTTGTCACACCCCAATTCTGATCCAACCAGAACGGTGTGAGTGAACCGTCATTGAACCAACGGTTCACACCAGGATCTCGAATAGGCCGTGTCCACCCATACAAACCAATTACACATAACCATAATCATAATATAAATATACAGCGGAAGACTTTAAATAGAATGAACTGAGTATCTATTGATAATTTAAATAAATATCCCATTATTCAAATCCAAACACATAAAATAATAATCTTTTACATCTCTTAATATCAAACAAAAATAACTGAAACAAATAAATAAAATCCATCACAGGTACACGCAGAAAGGGCACTCGCATGAAGCGTCATGCTCGTCCTGTCCTGCCTGTAAGTCCAACGCCGCAGCACCACCATACACCGGAGCGTTTACGTAATCGTCCACAGTATAACCTGCATCCAGATCTAAAACAAGATGTGCACAAAGGGTGAGCTCACAACACAGCTCAGTAAGACAATCAGACAGTTTCACAATATTATGCATGAGTAACAATCATTTTTATGCTGTGGTCTGATTTTAAGTTTGCAATGTGCTATAGAAAGGTTTGGTGGCCCCCGCACCTCTATACACGAGTGTGTGGCGTCGCACAGTAATCACACTACCACCAACCCACATACACCCATCATGGAATAGAGATAGAGCTAAGGTATACCCGCACCTCCCCTGATACCCTACCCATACCAGTACCTAAGCCCCCCCGGCCAGGGCTCGCAAACTGGGCTCGCAACTAACCAATCCTATATGTCAACAATGTATGCTCTATCCCAGCACAGTCGTCTATGGCATAGAGATAGAGCTAGAGCGTGCAGGCCGGGTCGGAGACCACCAAACCTCACCTCCCCCTGATACCCTATCCGCAACTAACCCACTAGGATAGAAACAATACGCAGGTAGACCCTATCCCAACACAACTCCCTATGGCATAGAGATAGAGCTAAAGCATCGTGGACAAGGCAGCGTCGACTCGAAATCTTCAGTACCACACAACGATGGCCGGGACAACATCAATATCGGAGACCAACGTACCACGATCTTCCCTTGATACCCCACCCGTACCAAGCATGTTAAGATAGAATACTACAAAAGGTGCCAGTGTGAAGAGCGATCCCAGGCCCATGCCCCACTCCACATACCAACGAAAACAATCACATGCCTAACAATCACATCCTATGAATGCATGAACAATAATAATAACTGAAAGTAAAGGATGGCATGTGAATATGCACAAACATCACATCATAGATATTCATTGATTAACAACGATTTACTGTCCATTAATTATTAGGTTTAGGTCAGATTCCCTTACCTGACGCTCGTTCAACAACTTGCTCTACGTCGCAAGATCCAAACGATAAGTCACAGCGTCCTACATAATATTAGGGTTTCATTAGAATATATTATTTAAGGTTTCATGTTGGTCGGAAACCAACATGGTTACAAAATACCCTCACAGAGCTGACCGGTGGCATGTACCGGTCGCAGCTCTGTGGGAAAGACCGGCGACCGGTATGGTCAGCCGGTCCCCCACAAACAACCTCCCGAGAGGTAGCGGTCGCAACATACCGGTTGCACATAGCCGGTATGTCTCCGGAAGACCATACATGGGTTCTTCGACTGCCGTCGATCATCCTCCATGGATTTTCAGGGTTTCTCCTATCCATTCTAAGTCTAGGCTTTGAGTTAGAGTTATCCCCAACTCATTCAAGTCTTGTTTCGATGAATATCATCTCGAAACTCGAATCTAGGGTTTGACGGCAACTTAGGGTTTATTGGCCAATTTAGGGTTTTAGATCAATACCTACTTTGCATGGTATTGATCCACCCACACCACTAACATAGGGTAAGAAGATGGATCCAAACACTTACCGTTGACAGGTGTAGCGAGAGCTTCGTCAAACGGTAATGGCGGCACCTCCTTCTTCTTCCTAGCTCCTTCTCCTCTCCAAGCTCTTTCTCTTCTCTAGGGTTTGTGAGAAACAATGGAAAGGATTTGAGGGGTTTAAGGGTGTATTTATAGGCTAGAAATAGGGTTTAGTAACCCTACTAGGATTAGGAAACTTCTAGGATTCGAAATCAGGAAAGCGGGACCCGCAGAGACCAATTTCCAAATTCCCGCACATAGCTGTGCAGGCCATACCGGTCGACCGGTACCATCATCCGGTACCATCGACCGGTATACCTAAAATCAGGTATAATTGGTCGACTTCGGTCCGATTTCGTACCTGTTTGTTATCCGCTTGCCCCGTCTGGCTCGGTGATGATCGGAAGACCTGCCACGACACAAAACCAAGGTTTAGACCGGGTTTTCAGAGTGCGGGTCTTACACTCTACACCATACCAATATGTACACCCCTATTCGCAAGAGCTTGCAAGTGGGTTTCATTAGTAACTATTCCTACATGTCATCATAGTATCCAAGGCCCTATCCCAACATAGCTCCCTACGAAATAGAGATAGGGCTAAAGTCTAATGGTTAGGCAACAATCCACACTACCATATCCTCCCCCTAATACCCTACCCAAACCAAGCATGCTAAGATAGATGGCGATACGAAAAAGAAGTTAGTATGAGGAAAGGTCCAAGGCTCTAATCCACTTTCCACTCTACAGACCAATGAAAACATACACTTGTCTAACAATCACATTCTAGCATAAGTAGTATGCATGAACAAGTAATAGCAATGAAATAAATATGACATGTCAAATAAACAACCAACATTCAACAATAGCAAGCAATGGTTTACTATATTAATTAATTAGGTTTGGGGTCTTGTCGAGGGTTGATGGCAAGTCCCCTTTAAGTCACAGAGTCCAACCTCACTGTCCACAAGTCCTAAATAGCAATAGGAATTTATTAGAATTAGGTTTATGGGATCTAAGTTGATTGGACCCAAGACTAGATGGAAAATAGTCCAAAATACACTGTCCAGTTGCACTTCTCTAGTCTGATGAATAGTCCAACTAGACTGTCACACCCCAATTCCATACTATTCAGAATGGTGTGATGAACAGCTAATAAACTAATGGTTCAACCAGGATCTCTAATAGGCTGTGTCCTTTTAAATTAAACCATACACATCCACAACCATAATCAGAATAAATACACAATAGCGGAAGTCATAATATTAAATGAACTGAGGAATCTAACTGTGATAATCATAAATAAAATATCAAATTATGTTGTATTAACCGAGACATAAATAAATAAAATATCAATTACATTTCCTTAATAGTTCAAACAAAATCTAATCGAAAATGCATGAGTTGCACTCACATGAGGAGTCATGCGGCTCCACTATGTCTTCAGCCCCCATCGTAGCAACATGCCCGTACACGTAGGGTCGATTGGGAATCGACCCTACCAGACTACAGGATCGACTCCCAGCATTCGAGAAGTCCAGGGATGTGGTGGTCGCACCCAGGGTCGATGGAATCCGACCCTGGCATCGACCCTACCCCTGGGGGTCACAGTAAACTGCTACCCTACCTGCGACCCACCCTGCGACCCTCGCTTAACAGTAAACCTAAAATTGTCAGAATGACTTTTAACTAAAATCTATCGACTTGTTAGGTTCTCCTATTGATATAAAAGTGATTCTTAAAGCTTGAAAGAAGATCTACACTCAAGCAAAGGTGAGGGAACAAGACCTAAACTAATTGGCTAATAATAAACTCTTTTTATTTTCTTGAGTCCAACGCCATGACTGATCCTATGCGTGTATGCTTGTAATGTGCATTCAACATGTCATCCAATATTTCTGCTATTAATGTTCATGCATATTTAATTCGGTTTATTTATAACATGATGATGATGATGATACTAGGAATAGACATATGAATGTTTGTGTGTGGTTAGTGTACTTGATGTGAGTGGGGCATCAGGGGAGGTGTTATGCGGTGTTTGATCCGGGCACTTTTGCTCTATCTCTACTCAAGTCTTGTCCACTGACATCGTCATATCGTCATTACCTTAGCAGAACTATTACGTCGTAGGGCATCAGGACAAGGGGTCTCGGACTGTGTAGTCTTCGACTCTGTCGGGAAGCCTTAGCTCTATCTCTATGGACGTATTGTGGGATATTGGGGTGAGGCCTTGGGTACACTGTTTGACATTAGGATTTGTTAGTTACGAGCCCAGTTTGCAAGCCCTTTCCAGAAAGGGCTTACGTGTTGGTATGGGTAGGGCATCAGGGGAAGTGTTATGCGGTGTTTGATGCGGACACTTTAGCTCTATCTCTATTCCATAGTGGGTGCATGTAGGACGACAATAAATGTTAACCTTTGGGCGGCTTCACACACTCGTGTATAGAGGCGAGGCGGCCACCGAACCATTCTATAGCGCATTGCAAACTTATATACCAGACCACAGATATGAATTTAATGCATGCATATGTTTGTTGCATTATTTTGTTTGCTCACTGAGCAGTGATGTGTGCTCACCCTTTAGACGTCGAATATTTTTAGTTGATGATGTAGGTACTACTGTGGAAGATTATATGAAAGCTTCTATAAGGGCATGTTGCTGCGATGAGGGTTGAAGACATAGTGGAGACGCATGACTCCTCATGCGAGTACAACTCATGCATTTTCGATTAGATTTTGTTTGAACTATTAAGGAAATGTAATTGATATTTTATTTATTTATGTTTTGGTTAATACAACATAATTTGATATTTTATTTATAATTATCACTGTTAGATTCCTCAGTTCATTTAATTTTAAGACTTCCGTTATTGTGTATTTATTCTGATTATGTTTGTGGATGTGTATGGTTTAATTTAAAAGGACACAGCTTATTAGAGATCCTGGTTGAACCGTTAGTTTATTAGCGGTTCATCACACCATTCCGAATAGTACAGAATTGGGGTCTGACAACTTAGTATCAAAGCTCTCAGGCCCTGTCTTTTAAACCAGTATACTACCACAAAAGTTTATGAATTGAGATAAGATGAAAATTTAAAAGCTATAATAATAACACACTATAAGCATCTGTGTTGCTTGAGACAAAATTGAAAGAGAATAATGCATCTATTAAATGAGAAACAAATTTATATACACTCAAAAGAAGAACAAACGTATATATATACAAGTCTAAAGCAGAGTACAGTCCACAACCCGGACAGTTACTCTAAAGTACAAAAGAAAAATAAAAAGAAAATACATCAGGAAGCTGGTGGTGATGGAGGTGGCGGTGCCTCACGGTCTCTGTCATAATCCTCAGCATAGACTCTAGTCAACCAAGCTATTTAAGTCTGGGTCGTCTGAAGACTAGCTGTGAGATCAGCCACCCGCTGGTCAGTCACGCACTGAGCATCAAGAAGCTCTCCCCCCCTCAGATCCAACATGCGCTGAGCATCTAGAAGCTCTTCCATCCTCAGATCAGACATGCGCTGAGCCTCTCTAATCTCATGCAATATCCCCATCATGTCATCAGAAGGTGAGTGTGAAGGACCAGCTACATGTGAAGGACCAGCTGCATAAGAAGGACCAGCTCCCGTAGCATAAGTAGGTGATGGAGGAGGTATGGAATCCACATCCATGTACAAACGATCGTCATCACCAAAATGAACCCCTGCTCCAGCGGCTGCTGCTGTTGCCTCAGCGTCAGTCATCTCCACTCGAGTACGTGGATGCACCAGAGCATTCATCTCATCGTCGCTGACTTGAGCATCCCGCATGCCCATCTTACAGATGGCCTCCCAATCCAGAGGTGATGAGAAGGATTTCTCCTGAATCCTCTCATCCACCATGTCAACACCTAGGTGGGTAAGCAGCATAGTGATCATGCGTCCATAAGGCAGGTTACCAACATAACCGGGCAATGTGGCACTGATCATCGTCTGCATAATGATATAAGGGAGGCAGACAGGCTGCATAGTGCAGATACAATACAGCAAGAACTGGGTCCACTGGGAGATCCTCTCGTATGCCCACTCTGAGGTATCAGGTTGTGCTGAATAATCTTAGAGTACACCCGATGCTCTGGACGTAGGTAGATCGCTTTCATCTCCCAGCGATCCTCTCTGATGATCTGGCGATCAATTTTAGCCCTCATCTCCAATGAAAAGAATTGGGGCTCTCCGGGAGCACAATACACCAAGGGGCCGTCGTATGAAATGCCCAAGAGGTCCGCTAGCTATTGATTGTCAAAGGAAACCTCTACTCCCTTGACGTAGCTCGTGATCCTGAGCTCTCTACCCCTCTCAGTATCATTGTGATCTCCCACCACTTGGAGATTACAATAAAACTATCTCACCAAATCTACATGAGTACAGGCATCGTAGGTGATCACAGGAAGCCAGCCCATGTCACCAAAAGCCCTCTCCACATCAAACAAGGCCAGGCTAGCCAAGTCCACCCGGCGACCTCTCTCTACCTTCTTACGAGCGTAGCGGGCATACTGTGCCTCAGCCTCGTTAGAACGGAAGCGGACTGGGTCATGAACCCTGGGTACTTTGGTACGAGCCATACTATCTGCAAACACAAAGAAAAACAGATACTGGCTTAGTAAAGATGAAAAACCCAAAAAAATTTGACATTATAATGACATAAATTGGTCAAAAGCCTCACTTTTCACCCATACACGTGGGCAGGAGGACTTATATAAATTCTAAACGCTCCTGTAAGACTCATACAGTTGGAAATTTTATCTAAAGAGATTGAATTTGAAGAAATTTCAAGAAATTCAAAAATCTCGACAAATTAGGGTAAAATTGGGAAATTTCAAGTTTCCCGATAACCAATCGATGAAACTCAAATATTTTTGAGGGCTTTCATCCATTGAGTCACCAACAACAAAAGCCCCCAATAAAAATTGAATTTTTACGGTTGGAAAAAGTTTAATTTGAAGAAAATGATATAAACGAGCAAAAACCTAGTTAAGAAACCCTAAAAACATGAAACCGTAGAGAACATACCTGTAGAAGAGGAGTAGACGTTGAAAAGAGAAGCAAAAATCACCAATGGGTTGGAGTTGTCACTGTAGCAACTCAGAGGGACGAGCTGAGTCGGAAAGGAGGAGAAAGAATGAGAAATGGATTCAAAATCAGGATTAAAAACCTGATTTTTTGTCCGAGGGTCGGAGAATTCAACCAAAACATTTGACCCTCCCTCCGACCCCCTCATCGACCCTCTGCTCTCGATGATCTGACAGAGAACCAGGGGTCGATCCCAGGGTCGGACATCCATCGACCCCCTCATCGACCCTCGGCACTCGGTAAGTATAAGTGATTCTCAGGGTCGCATACCCTAGGGTCGGACATCCATCGACCCCCACCATCGACCCTGCAATGAAAAATACAGTATTTTTGACAGAATGATCTGAAAAATTTAAAAATATCATTGATTAGTGGATTTAAATATGAGATTGAAGTATATAATGATTGCCTCACGTATTCTATGATCTTCAGGCATCACCACTGTGAAACCTACATGCAAATTTCGGGGACGAAATTTCTTTTAAGGGTGAGGGAATTGTAAGATTCGCACTCCATAAACCCGATCTAAACCTTGATTTCATGTCGTAACAGGTCTTTCGATCATCACCGGGCCAGACGGGACGAGCGGATGACAATCAGGTACGAAATCGGACCAAACAGACCAACTTAAGTATGAATTTTATTCATACCGGTCGATGGTACAGGTCTATGGTACCGGTCGACTGGTATGGTTTGCGCAGCAGACTACCAAGATCCGGAATTGGATCTCTGCGGGTCTTTCTTTCCGAATTCTGAATCGTAGGACTTTCTTAATCCTAAGAGTCTTCCTAAACCTAATTCCTAGCCTATTTAAACCCCTCTAAACCTCCTAGAATCCCTTCCATTGATCCTCACAAACCCTAGAGAGGAGAAGGAGATTGGAGAAGGAGAAGGAGCTAGGAAGAAGAAGGAAGAGCCGTCGTTGCCGTTCGACGACGCACACCTTATGCTGGTCAACGGTAAGTGTTTAAACCCACCCTCTCACATTATAACTCTAGGATGGTTGGGTTGTTTGGATCAATACCATGCAAAGCAGGTATTGACCTAAACCCTACTTTGTCGTCAAACCCTAATTTAGTCGTTAAACCCTAGATTCGAGTTATAGGATGAATACCATCAAAACTAGGACTTAAATGGAGTTGGAAACAACTCTAACTCAATGCTTCAACCTAGATTGTATAGAAGAAACCCTAGAATTAATAGGGGATGACCGATGACAGTCGAGAAACCAAGTGTATGGTCTTCCGGAGACATATCGGTCGCACCATATGCGACCGGTACCGTGACCGGTACCTCCCGGGGGCTGGTCTGTGGGGATCGGCTGACCATACCAATCGCTGGTTTTCCCCACAGTGCCACGATCGGTACATGCAACCGGTCAGCTCTGTGAGTGTAATTTTTGTAACCTCGTTGGTTTTTGACCAACGTAAACCCTAAGAAACTATTCTAATTGAACCCTAATATCATGTAGGACTTTGTGATAGCATGTTTGGGTCTTGTGACGTGGAGCAAGCTATCAAACGAGCGTCAAGTAAGGGAATCGAACCTAAACCCTAATAATTAATAGACAGTAAACTATTGTTAATAACAATGAATGTGTGGATTGGTGTCTGTGCATATTGCATGTCATCCTTTACTTTGAACTATTATTATTGTTCATGCATACTCGCTATGCTAGGATGTGATTGCTAGGCATGTGATTGTTTTCATTAGTGTGTGGAATGGGAAGGGCCTGGGGTCCGGGATCATTCCTCACACTAGCACATTTTTGTAGTATTCTATCTTAGCATGCTTGGTGCGGGTAGGGCATCAGGGGGAGGTCGTGGCACTGTGGTCTCTGGCCTGACCACCTTGCTCTAGCTCTATCTCTATGCCATAGGGAATTATGTTGGGATAGAGTCTACTTGTGTATTGTTCTGTCTTAGTATGCTTGGTGCGGGTAGGGCATCAGGGGGAGGTCGTGGCACTGTGGTCTCTGGCCTGGCCACCACGCTCTATCTCTATGTCGTAGGGTGTTGTACTGGGATAGAGCCTACAGTGATGACATATAGGATTGGTTAGTTGCGAGCCCAGTTTGCAAGCCCTAGCCAGTGGGGGCTTATGTATTGGTATGGGTAGAGCATTAGAGGAGGTAGTGGATGCTTAGCTCTATCTCTATTCCATGATGGGTGCATGTGGGTCGACAGCGGTGTGATCTACTGTGTGATGCTACACACTCGTGTATAGAGGTGTGGTGGTCGCTAACCCTTTCTATAGCACATTGCAAACTTAAACCAGACCACAGCATAAAATGATTGTTACTCATGCATATAATATTGACATACTGTCTGATTGTCTTACTGAGCTAAGTTGTGAGCTCACCCTTTGTATAGACATTGTTTTTAGATGTTGATGCAGGTTACACAGTGGACGATTATATGAACGCTCCGGCATATGGAGGTGTTGCTGCTCTGGACATACAAGCAGGAGAGGATGAGCATGACGCTTCATGCGAGTGCCCTTTCTACGTGTACCTTTGATTTTATTTTATTTGTTCCAGTTATTTTTAAAGTGATGTCAAGATATTTAATTACGTTTGAAACTTGGATAATTGAATACTTATTTAAATTTATCAATAGAATACTTAGTTCATTTATTTAAAGACTTCCGCTGTATTTATTATATTCTGATTGTGGTTATGTGCAATGGTTTGTATGAGTGGGCACGGTCTTATTGAGATCCTGGTGTGAACCGTTGGTTCAGTGACGGTTCACTCACACCATTCTGGTTGGTTCAGAATTAGGATGTGACAACTTGATATTAGAGCTCTCAGCTCTGTCCAACACACATATTGCACTTAACTAAGTCGATGAACTAAGATAGGAAAATTTAAAAGCCTTAATAAGAACACACCTTAAGCACTTGTTTGATGTCTGAGACTATATAAGAAAGAGCATAACATACTATACTAAATATGGAATTAATAAATGCACATGCTCTAGATAAGAACCTTAATGACAGGTGAGAAAAATCATAAACTTCTATTAAATGGAAAAGAAAACAGTATCAAGAGTATAATATTGAACATCGAAAGAGCTAGATAGGATGCGGTGCATTATTGACTTACTCTTATGATTATAGAGGATGCACATACCTGATTCTAATTCTCGTACCTTGACAGAATACCTTCTTGATTCAACCTGTCAATTGGAGTTATAGATGTTATTTCCTTAGAATTAGTCCTGATTATACCAATCTAAGCCACTCCTATGATCGACATCATGAACAGAGATATTAACTGAATGAACAGTTAAATGTTTAATCATGTTGAGTGTACATCTTTTCGATTTATACCTGATTTATTGATGTACCAAAACTTTCTCTAGATTTACTCTTGTAGTGCCTTGACCAATGGCATTATATACCCGATAGAACCTATAACCATGAGGTTAAGAGCTGTAGAATCTCTACTTCCATGTATTTGGACCACCGTACAACTTAACGACCTTTGGATGACGGTTGGATTACCATAGATTTACTCCTGATCCTTTAAACCTAAGTTCACTAGATAAAACAAGTGTTCTTCATCATACTGAATTTGAAAGAAGGACATGAATCACTTTTGGATAAACATTCTGATTCATATATTCATTGACATCCATTGATAGAGATACTTAGTTAATAAGGGAATTATTGGAAGGGAGATGATTAAATTCAGATTAGATTCTATAGCCAAGGAACCTCAGATGAAGTAATGGAGGATCTGTTTTGAGATTGCTGAAATAAAGAAGAACTTCCATCTGATGACTTGTATGGAGGATGAGAAGATGTTGTTTGCTATGCACATGCTCAAGGAAGATGCAAATGCCTGGTGGAATTCTACCTGGATATACTTTGGGGTAAAGCACACTCAGATCGATTGGGCAACATTCAAAGGAGCTTTCTTCGATAAATATTTTCCAAAGAGCTTCAGAGATCAAATGGAGAAGGAATTCCTCAACCTGCAACAATCTCAATCAACTGTTGATGCTTACCAGCAAAGGTATGAAGAGCTATTTTTCTTTGCACCGGCAAGCATGCAAGAAGAAGAAACCAAGACTCGTAGGTTCACCATGGGATTACGAGGAAGCATTAGAGAGCACGTCTTGGGTCTGGAGAAGAAAGTTTATAATGAGGCTGTGCAGATTGCTAGAGTAGTTGAATCCAGTCAAAGAGACAGTTTCTTTGCTCAGAACAGGGGACTGAAGAGGCCTGCTACTGAGACTTCAGGTGGAGGCAATCATAGACCATTCCGCCCATACAGGGCTCAGTCCACTGTGGTGCTTGCAAGGAACACTACTGCACCACCACCGACACAGTACACTGGACAAAACCAGAACGTTAAATGTTTCAACTGTTAGCAACTGGGTCATATTGCAAGGACTTGCATTTTACCTAGGAAGCCACCTCCACAGCAAGGAAAGGTATTCGCAGTCACCACTGAAGAGGCAGCCGCATCACTTGATGTGGTTACTGGGACTATAAATATAGCTGGTATACCTACCAGAGTACTCTTTGACTCTGGGGCCACGCACTCCTTCGTTTCTATTTCTTTTGGAAAGCGAATGGAATTACCTGTCAAGTGTTTGAACCCAAGCTTGATAGTTCGCTCTCCGTTGGGAGTCGAAGTGGCATTGACTAAATATTATGGGCCGTGTATAGTAAGCATTGAGGGCCGAAACCTAGAAGCAAATCTGGTTTAACTCGAGATGGTAGACTTTGACGTCATCTTGGGAATGGATTGGCTAGGCCATCATTCAGCTAGTTTATTATCTGGTGAAAGAAAACTTGTGCTTAAAGATGAAAAGGGCAAGGAGTTTAGCTTCACTGGGACCAAGTTACCTAGGAAGCGGAAGTTGATCCTCTCTGCCCTAAAAGCTAAGAGATGCTTAGAGAAGGGAGGAGTGGGGTATTTAGTGTCTGTGGTCGACATAACTGCTGAGGTGCCAAGGATAGAAGATCTAGATGTGGTACGAGAGTTTCCAGATGTGTTTCCAGAAGATCTCCCAGGTCTACCTCTAGACAGGGCTACAGAGTTCGTGATAGACCTGATGCCATGGTCGGCATTGGTGTCTAAAGCACCGTACAGGATGGCCCCTACCGAATTAAAGGAGTTGAAGACCCAGTTACAAGAACTACTAGATAAGGGTTTCATACGACCAAGCGTATCGCCATGGGGAGCACCTGTATTGTTCGTCAAGAAGAAGGACGGTAGTGTACGGCTATGTATTGACTACCGAGAGCTGAACAAGTTAACCATCAAGAATCGATATCCTTTGCCTAGAATCGATGATCTATTCGATCAGTTACAAGGTGCAAAGGTTTTCTCGAAGATTAACTCAGATCAGGGTATCACCAATTGAAGATCAAGGCCGGAGATATTCCAAAGACTGCTTTCAGGACAAGGTATGGGCATTATGAGTTTCTAGTTATGTCGTTCGGGTTTACCAATGCCCCAGCGTCGTTCATGGAACTGATGAACCGAGTGTTTCATGACATGTTGGACACTTCGATCATCGTATTCATCGATGACATATTGGTCTACTCAAAGGACAGGGAGGCTCATACAACACATTTGAGAGCATCCCTACAACGGCTGAGAAGGGAGAAGCTCTATGCCAAGTTCAAGAAGTGTAAATTTTAGCTGAAGGAAGTGGCTTTCTTGGGCCACGTAGTATCTGAAGACGGTATCAAGGTAGATCCAAGTAAGATTGCTGCAATAGTAGGATGGGAAGCACCAAAATCAGTTGCAGAGATTCGTAGTTTCCTTGGATTGACTGATTACTATAGAAGATTCGTGGAAGACTACTAAAGGATCGTCGTTCCACTTACCAGACTAACCAAGAAGGGAGAGAAATTTATATGGTCAGATGAGTGCGAGAAATTCTTTCAGACTTTGAAGTCAAGACTAGTCTCTGCACCTATCTTGCCCATCCCAGCACCAAGCTTACCGTTTACCTTATATATGGATGCTTCAGGGTTGGGTCTTGGATGTGTATTGATGCAAGGAGAACAGGTGATTGCCTACGCATCAAGACAATTGAAAGAGCATGAGAAGAATTATCCTACACATGATTTGGAGTTAGCAGTGGTAATACATGCAATCAAGACTTGGAGACATTACCTTTACGGTGAGAAATTTTAGATTAAATCAGATCACAAGAGCTTAACATATCTTTTCACTCAGAAGGACCTGAATGTGACACAGAGGAGATGGCTGGAGTTATTAAAAGATTATGATTGTGACATTCAGTACCATCCGGGTAAGGCAAATGTCGTGGCTGATGCTTTAAGCAGAAAGTGGGCACTAAAACCTGAGGCAGGACCAAGTACAAATGCTGCATTGTGTGCTGCAGCCTCGAGCTCAACAGAGAATGATGAAGAGTATATAATAGAGACTGCAAGAGATCCAGTGGAACAGGGCTTAATTCATAAGTTCAATTGATGTTCACAGCCTTGAAGATCTCATCGGATCTCATAGATGAGGTCAAAGTAGCAATCCTACAGGATCCACATCTCAAGACTGTACAAGAAGATCTAGAGAAGGGTAACAGCAATCCTGACTTTACCTTGGATTCAGACAAGGTACTCAGGTATCGTGGACGATTATGTATACCTGAGAGTGAGAACTTAAATATCAGAGATCGAGTTATGACAGAAGCTCATTACACTCCATACTTGGTACATCCAGGAAGCACCAAAATGTACCATGATTTAAGAAGATTATATTGGTGGAGGGGTATGAAAGCAGATATAGCTCGTTTCATATTCCAATGTCTGAATTTCCAACAAGTTAAAGCGAAAAGGCAGAGACCCATAGGTTTACTACAACCATACCGGAACCTGCATGGAAGTGGGATTGTATCACAATACATTTCGTCACTGGCCTACCCTTGACACTAAGGTCGATGGATGCAGTTTGGGTTATGGTCGATCGATTTACCAAGACAGCTCGATTCATTACGGTCAGACCTCAGTATACCATGGAGAAGCTGGGCAAGCTATATGTAGACAATATAGTCATACTTCATGGCGTCCCAGAGAGTATAGTATCTGACAGAGATCTCCATTTTACATCGAAGTTCTGGGAAGGATTACAGAAAGCTATGGGAACCAAGTTGAAGTTTAGTACAGCTTTTCACCCTCAGACGGACGGGCAGTTAGAACGAACTATTCAAATTTTAGAAGATATGCTCCGAGCTTGTGCCCTAGATTTCAAAGGAGCTTGGGACGAGAAGCTATCGCTCATCAAGTTTGCTTATAATAATAGCTACCAGGCTACAATTCAGATGGCTCCATATGAGGCACTCTATGGGAAGAAATATCGTACACCTCTGTTATGGAATGACGTTGGAGAAAGAAGAATTATAGGACCGGAGTTTGTCGAAGAAACTTGTCGAGTGATTGATCAGATCAAGGAAAGAGTAAAGACAGCTCAAGTTCGATAGAAACACTATGCGGATAATCGACGTCGAGATCTAGAGTTTGCAATAGGTAACAAGGTATTCTTGAAGATATCACCTGTGCGAGGTCTGAAACGGTTTGGTAGGAAGGAGAAGCTATGCCCCAGGTATGTGGGACCATACGAGATATTGACTAGACGTGGTAATGTGGCATATCAACTGACCCTACCACCATCCATGTCAAGCGTTCATGACGTGTTCCATGTATCTTTATTGAAGAAGTATGTCAGGGATCCATCGTACATCTTGACAGCAGACCCACCAGACTTGACAGAGCACTTAACATTTGAAGTGGTACCTGTGATGCTCTCAAGTCGAAAGGTACAACAACTTCAAAGCAAGGATATCCATTATGTGAAGGTGCATTGGAAAAGCCAAGATGTCGAAGAAATTACTTTGGAGGAAGAGAACGCAATGAGAAAAGAATACCCTAACCTTTTCGACGATCAAGGTACGTTCAAATTTCGAGGCCAAAATTTCTTTTAAGGGTGGGGGAGTTGTGAAACCTACATGCAAATTTCGGAGACAAAATTTCTTTTAAGGATGAGGGAGTTGGAAGACCCGCACTCCATAAACCCAATCTAAACCTGGATTTCATGTCGTAACAGGTCTCCTGATCATCACCGGGCCAGACGGGACGAGCGGATGACAATCAGGTACAAAATCAGACCAAACAGACCAACTTAAGTATGAATTTTATTCATACCGATCGATGGTACCGGTCTATGGTACCGGTCCACCGGTATGGTCTGCGCAGCAGACTATCAAGATCCAGAATTTGATCTCTGTGGGTCCCACTTTCCTAATTCTGAATCCTAGGACTTTCCTAATCCTAAGAGGCTTCATAAACCTAATTCCTAGCCTATTTAAACCCCTCTAAACCTCCTAGAATCCCTTCCATTGATCCTCACAAACCCTAGAGAGGAGAAGGATATTGGAGAAGGAGAAGGAGCTAGGAAGAAGAAGGAAGAGCCGCCGTTGCCGTTCAACGACGCACACCTTACGCCGTTCGATGGAAACTGTTTAAACCCTCCCTCTCACATTATGACTCTAGGATGGTTGGGTTGTTTGGATCAATACCATGCAAAGCAGGTATTGACCTAAACCCTACTTTGTCGTCAAACCCTAATTTAGTCGTTAAACCCTAGATTCGAGTTCTAGGATGAATACCATCAAAACTAGGACTTGAATGGAGTTGGAAACAACTCTAACTCAATGCTCAGACCTAGATTGTGTAGGAGAAACCCTAGAATCAATAGGGGATGACCGACGGCAGTCGAGAAACCAAGTGTACGGTCTTCCGGAGACATACTGGTCGACCAGACCGGTCGCACCATATGCGACCGGTACCACGGCCGGTACCTCCTCGGGGCTGGTCTGTGGGGACCGACTGACCATACCGGTCGCTGGTTTTCCCCACAGTGCCACGATCGGTACATGCAACCGGTCAGCTCTGTGAGTGTAATTTTTGTAACCTCGTTGGTTTTCGACCAACGTAAACCCTAAGAAACTATTCTAATTGAACCCTAATATCATGTAAGACTTTGTGATAGCACCTTTGGGTCTTGCGACGTGGAGCAAGCTATCAAACGAGCGTCAGGTAAGGGAATCGGTCCTAAACCCTAATAATTAATGGACAGTAAACTGTTGTCAATAACAATGAATGTGTGGATTGGTGTTTGTGCATATTGCATGTCATCCTTTACTTTCAGCTATTATTATCGTTCATGCATACTCCCTATGCTAGGATGTGATTGCTAGGCATGTGATTGTTTTCATTAGTGTGTGGAATGGGAAGGGCCTGGGGTCTGGGATCATTCCTCATACTAGCACATTTTTGTAGTATTCTATCTTAGCATGCTTGGTGCGCGTAGGGCATAAGGGGGAGGTCGTGGCACTGTGGTCTCCGGCCTGGCCACCACGCTCTAGCTCTATCTCTATGCCGTAGGGAGTTATGTTGGGATAGAGTCTACTTACGTATTGTTCTGTCTTAGTATGCTTGGTGCGGGTAGGGCATCAGGGGGAGGTCGTGGCACTGTGGTCTCTGGCCTGGCCACCACGCTCTAGCTCTATCTCTTTGCCGTATGGAGCTGTACTGGGATAGAGCCTACAGTGATGACATATAGTATTGGTTAGTTGTGAGCCCAGTTTGCAAGCCCTAGCCAGTTGGGGCTTATGTATTTATATGGGTAGAGCATCAGGGGAGGTAGTGGATGCCTTAGATCTATCTCTATTCCATGATGGGTGCATGTGGGTCGGCAGCGGTGTGATCTACTGTGCGATGCTACACACTCGTGTATGGAGGAGCGGTGGCCACCAACCCTTTGTATATACATTGTTTTTAGATGTTGATGCTGGTTACATGGTGGATGATTATATGAACGCTCCAATGTATGGAGGTGTTGCTGCTCTGAATGTACAGGCAGGAGAGGACAAGCATGACGCTTCATGCGAGTGCCCTTTCTACGTGTACCTTTGATTTGATTTTATTTGTTCCAGTTATTTTTAAAGTGATGTAAAGATATTTAATTATGTTTGGAACTTGGATAGTTGAAGACTTATTTAAATTTATCAATAGAATACTCAGTTCATTTATTTAAAGACTTTCGCTGTATTTATTATATTCTAATTGTGGTTATGTGCAATGGTTTGTATGAGTGGACTCGGTCTTATTGAGATCCTGGTGTGAACCGTTGGTTCAGTAACGGTTCACTCACATCATTCTGGTTGGTTTAGAATTAGGGTGTGATAACCACTACCAAAACAGATAATGGTTGGACGCAGAGTGACCAGACAAAGCCGTAACTCTATTCCACCACCACCACCTGTAGGGCAAGACAGCCATATACACCCTGAAACACAGGAGAATCTGAACATGGCACCGTCCGTAGTTAATGGGCAGACAAATCCTATAAATCTGCCAGCTCCACCTATAGACCTGGCTACAGTCGTAATGAATTTGGCCCAACAGCTGTAGCAAATACAACAGGTACAAGCTACTATGCAAGCTCCCATAGGCATGACTTTTCCAGCTGCACAGATGACACCGATGCTAGCAAGACAGGCAAGCACAGTACCAGGGGGAAGTAACACAGTACCCCACACACCTCAGACTCCCATCATGCAGGCTCAAGTACAAAACCCTGAAGTAGCTCCAGGTGGATATAAATACCAACCACCTATGTATGGGGCTTATGTTCCGCATCAACTAGACCACTCCAGACCGGTGGAGCGTTTTCTGAAGATGAAGCCCAAGGAGTATAGTGGTAAGCCAGCTGATCCATTGTGGCCAGCACACTGGATCGATGAGATGGAGAGAAACTTCACGATGATGACAGTGAATGAAGAAGAGAAGGTATTGTGTGCAACATTCATGCTAAAAGGTGATGCACACCACTGGTGGAAGTCCACATGGACGTATCTGATGAAAAAGCACACCCAATTGACTTGGGATATAATATAAGGAGGCATTCTTTGAGAAGTATTTTCCTAGGAGTTTCAGAGATTTCATGGAGAAGTTCCTGAGTTTATATCAGGGACAGATGACTGTCGATACATATCAACAGCGTTATGAGGAGATGTTCTTCTTTCCACCAGTTAGTATGCAAGTGGAAGATACAAAGACCCGAAGGTTAGTCATGGGACTTAGGGGAAGCATACGTGAACATGTTCTGGGACTTTAAAAGAAAATCTACAATGAAGCTGTACAAATTGCTCGCGTGATAGAGTCGAGCCAGAAAGAGAGCTACCTTGCTCAAAATAGAGGAATCAAAAGGCCAAATGGAAATTCTTACAACGGAGGGAACACCAAGGTATTCAAACCCTTCCGTACTCAAGGTTTCAATGCTGCAGCCAAGACTACTTCAGCAACTCAACAGCAACAAAAGCCAAATAATGAAGGGTTAAAATGTTATAACTGCAATCAATTGGGACATATGACAAGGGAGTGTCCTAAGCCCAAGAAGCAACTACAACAAGGAAAAGTTTACATGGTTACATCTGAGGATGCTGGCGCATTGCCTGATGTGGTCACAGGTATCGTACCTATTAATGGCATTCCTGCCAGAGTACTCTTTGATTCAGGAGCTACTCATTCTTTTATATTTGTGTCATTTGGAAAGAAGCTAAATCTACCCCTCAAATCCTTAGACTATAAACTGCTTGTACGATCACCTATGGGATTAGAAGTGGAATTAAAAAAAGGTTATGGACCATGTCTAGTTCTTATTGACGAAAAGACTTTGGATGCAACCTTGATTCAACTTGAGATGGCAGACTTTGACGTCATCTTGGGAATGGACTGGTTAGCTCGGCATTCTGCAAACCTATTATGTGCTGAAAAGAAGCTGACATTTAAAGACAAGGAAGGAGCAAAGTTCATTTTTGCGGGAACCAAACTTCCCGTAAATGAAAGCTCATACTCTCTGCATTAAAGACTAGGAAGTGCCTTGAGAAAGGAGCAGTTGGGTATCTAGTATCTGTGGTCGATCTTACCAAAGAAGCACCACGAATGGAGGATATTGATGGCATGTGTGACTATCCAGATGTATTTCCTGAAGAACTACCAGGACTACCACCCGACTGTGCTGCAGAGTTTGTTATAGATCTGATACCCGGAGCCGCACCAGTATCTAAAGCACCTTATCGAATGGCTCCTACTGAACTGAAGGAATTAAAAGTACAACTATAAGAACTGCTGGACAAGGGCTACATCCCACCTAGCATATCACCATGGGGAGCGCCAGTATTATTCGCAAAGAAGAAGGATGATAGTGTTCGATTATGTGTAGACTATCGAGAACTGAATAAACTGACAATCAAGAATCGGTACCCATTGCCTTGGATCGATGACTTGTTCGATCAATTGCAAGGTGCCAAAAGTGTTCTCCAAGATCGATCTTCGGTCAGGCTACCATCAGTTGAAGATTAAGGGTGGTGATATTCCCAAGACAACATTCAGGACCAGATATGGACATTATGAATTTTTGGTCATGTCTTTTGGATTAACGAATGCACCAGCAACCTTTATGAAACTTATGAATCGAGTATTCCTCGATATGTTGGATACGTCGGTTATTGTATTCATCAATGATATATTGGTCTACTCCAAGGACAAGAAAACTCATATTAAGAATCTAAATGCCACTCTGCAATGATTACGGAAGGAGAAGATTTACGCGAAATTTACAAAGTGTGAGTTTTGCCTAAAGGAAGTCGCTTTTCTAGGCCATATTATATCCGCTGAAGGAATTAAAGTGGATCCTAGCAAGATCGAAGCTATTGTGAAGTGGGAAGCACCAAAGAGCGTTGCATAAATTAGAAGTTTCTTAGGTCTAGCTGGGTATTATCGACGATTTGTGGAAGACTATTCTTGAATTGCCGTACCTCTCACCAGTTTGACTAAGAAGGGTGAAAAGTTTGTTTGCACTGATAAATGTGAGAAGAGTTTCCAAACATTGAAGGCTAGATTGATATCTGCTCCAATCTTGACCATTTCGATTCCAGGACAGCCATTTATTTTGTACACTGATGCGTTAGTATTGCGATTAGGATGTGTACTTATGCAAGGAGAACAAGTAATTGCTTATGCCTCAAGACAATTGAAGACACATGAGAAGAAATATCTCAATCATGACTTAGAATTAGCGGCAGTAGTACATGCTATCAAAATATGGAGACATTACTTGTACGGAGAGAAATTTCAGATTTAATCAGATCATAAGAGTCTTACTTACCTCTTTAATCAGAAGGAGTTGAATATGAGACAAAGAAGATGGCTGGAATTATTGAAAGACTATGATTGTGATATCCAGTATCATCCGGGGAAAGCTAATGTGGTTGCTGACGCACTGAGTAGAAAGACAATGATGAAATCTCAAGGGGAGGTTAGCACCACTGCTGCACTGTGTACTATCGGAAAAGTATTCAATTATGGTAATGAGAAGTTTGTGATAGATGCTCCAGGTGAATCAACCAACCAAGGGTTTATCCATCGGTTTGTAAATATGTTTGCCACATTGAAGATTATACCCGATATACTTGATGAAGTGAAAACAACGATTAAATCAGACCCTTATCTAAGAACGGTATAAGAAGACATCGAAAAAGGTAGGACTGTTCCTGAGTTCACCTTAGATGATGAAAAGGTACTGAAATACAAAGGAAGAATATGTGTACCTGAAACAGAAAGTTTGGACATTAGACACCGACTAATGAAGGAAGCCCATACCACCGCCTATTCGATACACCCTGGAAGTACAAAAATGTATCATGACCTCAAGAATTATATTGGTGGAGAGGAATTAAAGCAGTATAGCCAAGTTCATGTCTCAATGCCTAAATTGTCAGAAGGTGAAAGCTGAACGACAAAGACCAGCAGGACTGTTACAGCCGTTACCAGAACCAGCATGGAAATGGGACTGCATCACTATGGACTTCGTCACAGGGTTATCATTGACTCCCCGAGTAGTTGACGCAGTTTGGGTGATTATAGACCGACTGGCTAAAACGGCTCGATTTACAGCTATACGACCTCAGTATACACTGGAGAGGTTAGCTAAGTTGTATGTGGATAACATTGTCAGATTACACGGTGTACCTGAAAGCATTGTGTTCAACAGAGATCTACGATTTACTTTAAAGTTTTGAGAAGGATTGCAGAAGGCTATGGGTACAACATTGAAGTTCAGTACTGCATTCCATCCTCAGACAGACGGACAATCAGAGCGCACCATTCAGATTCTAGAAGACATGCTCCAACTTGTGTAATTGGTTTTAAAGGATCATGGGATGAAAAGTTACCACTGATTGAGTTCGCTTATAACAATAGCTATCAAGATACTATACAGATGTCACCCTATGAAGCACTGTATGGCCGGAAGTGTCGAACTCCTTTGTTTTGGAATGAGTTTGGATAACGTAGTATTGTTGGACCAGAATTTATTGAAGAGACTTGTCAAGTAGTCGACATTATCAAGGAACGAGTAAGAACGGCTCAAAATCGTCAGAAGCAATATGTAGATACTAGACGCCGAGACCTTGAATTTGTCGTAGGTGATAAGGTATTCCTCAAAGTGTCACCAATGCGAGGTTTGAAATGGTTCGGACAGAAAGGGAAACTAAGTCTGAGATATGTCGAACCATATGAGATTCTAGCTAAACGTGGGAAAGTGGCTTACCAGTTAGCACTACCACCATCTATGTCAAGTGTGCATGATGTATTTCATATCTCCTTATTGAAGAAGTATGTCAGAGATCCAACGCACATTTTGACGGTATATCTACCTGATTTGACGGATAATTTGACATTTGAAGTAGCACCAACTGAAATCACCAGCCGAAAGGTGCAACGACTACGCAACCGTGACATTTATTATGTTAAGGTCACCTGGAGAAGCAGAGATATAGAAGAAATCACATGGGAAGAAGAGAATGCTATGCGAAAGCAATACCCTCATCTATTCGACTCGAAAGGTATGTACAATTTCGAGGATGAAATTTTTATAAGCAGGGGGGAGTTGTAAGACCCGTATCGAACTAACCGGTCTTACCACCTTGTACCAAGTCTACCTATCATGGTTGAGCCAAATGGACCAAGTGTGTGAAGGAAGTAGCGAGACCAGGTATTAAACTGACTCAAAAACAGTAAAATAGGGGGCAAGGTCGCATACCCAGATAAGCAGGGTCGGACCCCCCTCATTAGGAAGTCAGACCCCTAAAATTTTGACCAGGGGTCGGACAATTTAAACTTGAGGGTCAACGGGATCTCCGACCCCCTCATCGACCCCCTCTTTGCCGACAGAAACTGTAAATAGGAAACTTTCAAAATTTCAAGGGGATTCTTTCCTAATCTCAATGGGACATATTTTGGGAGGTTCTACTCTATAAATAGGACGTCCCTAAGCCTCTTTCACTCCTTTTGAAACCCTAATTGAAAGTGAGAGAAAGAGAATAGAAGGAGAAGAGAAGGAAAGTTGAAGAAGAAGAATAAAGAGAAGAATTCAGAGAAACCTCTGAATCTCAGCAAACCTAAGGTATGGGTATGTTTCCATTAATGATTTAAGACCTTAGAATAGTTCATGAAGAGGGTATGACTTAGGAGAAACCCAAATAATCCATCCATGGGAAGATTTCAATGAAATCCATGGAGGAAATCATGGTAGGCAAAGTAAGGAAGAAACCTAGAGTTTTAAGCCATTGAACAAGCATAGAATGGTTGTGGAAGTAAGCCATATGACCCAAACATGAAAGAATGGATTGTAGGATGAAATTCTCGACTCAAACCACGGGGGTCACACGTGGGGTACTGGACAGTCAGACCGAAGAGTTTCAAAACCCTCTGTTAGCATGTCTAGTTGTACTACTGTGGGCATATGTCCTATCAGACAACTTTCTGAGGCTTCCGGAATATGTTCGGAGGCTTGTTTTGTCACACTTCATGTCACACCCCAATTCTGCACCATTCAGAAAGGTGTGATGAACCGCTAATAAACCAACGGTTCAACCAAGATCTCTAATAGGCTGTGTCCATTAAAAATAAAACCAGACACATCCACAACCATAATCAGAATAAATACACGATAGCGAAAGTCTTAATAATAAATGAATTGAGGAATCTAACTGTGATAATCATAAATAAAGTATCAAATTATGTTATATCAACTGAGACATAAGTAAATAAAATATCAATTGCATTTCCTTAATAATTCAAATCAAAATCTAATCGAAAACGCATGCGTTGCACTCGCATGAAGAGTCATGCGTTTCCACTAAGTCTTCAGCTTCCATCACAGTGATGTACCCGTACACAGAAGCATTCTTATAGTCTTCCACCGTGGTACCTGCATCATCAACTAAAAATATTCGACGTCGAAAGGGTGAGCACACATCACGGCTCAGTGAACAAACAAAACAATGCAACAAACATATGCATGCATTCAATTCATATCTGTGGTCTAGTTTATAAGTTTGCAATGTGCTATAGAAAGGTTCGGTGGCCACCTCACCTCTATACACAACTGTGTGAATCCGCCCAAAGGTTAACATTTATTGTTGTCCTACATGCACTCACTATGGAATAGAGATAGAGCTAAACTACTTAGGATCGTAGCGTATTACACTTCCCTTGATACTCTACCCATACCAACACGTAAGCCCCTGCTGGCGAGGCTTGCAAACTGGGCTCGCAACTAACCAATCCTAATGTCAAACAGTGTACCTATGGCCTCACCCCAGCATCCCTCAATACATCCAAAGAGATAGAGATAAGGCCCCCTGGTAGAGTCGAAGACTACACGGTCCGAGACCAGGCTGAACCACAATGTGACATTCCCCCCTGATACTCCACTCGCATCAAGCACACTAACCACACACATACATTCACATATCTATTCCTAGCATCATCATCAATATCATCATGTTATAAACAAAATAGAATTAAATATGCATGAACATAAATAGCAGGAATATCGGATGACATGTTGAATGCACATTACAAGCATAGACGCATAGAATCAGTCATGGCATTGGACTCAAGAAATAAAAATAGTTTATTATTAGCCAATTAGTTTTGGTCTTGTTCCCTCACCTTTGCTTGAGTGTTGATCCTCTTTCAAGCTTTAAAATCACTTTTATATCAATAGGAAAACCTAACAAGTCGATAGATTTTGGTTATAAGTCATTCCAGCACTTTTAAACTTGTTTTTTAGTATGGGTCGCAGGGTGGGTCACAGGTAGGGTAGCAGTTTACATCGACCCCCAGGGTAGGGTCGATGCCAAGGTCGGATGTTCCATCGACCCTGGGTGCGACCACCCCTTTTTCTGAACTTTCCGAATACTGGGGGTCGATCCTGTGGTCTGGTAGGGTCGATTCCCAATCGACCCCACGTACAATCCCCCATGGGTTGAGTCGAGAATTTCATTCTACAGTCCATTCTTTCATGTTTGGGTCCTATGACTTACTTCCACAATCCATTCTAGGCTTGTTTTATGGCTTAGAACTCTAGGTTTCTTCCTTACTTTGTCTACCATGATTTCTCCATGGATTTCATTAAAATCATTCCATGGGTTTCTCCTAGACCATCTCTCTTCATGAACTATTCTAAGGTCTTAGATTATCAATGGAAACGTGTCCATACCTTCTGTTTGCTGAGATTCAGAGATTTCTCTGAATTCTTCAATTAACTCTTCTTCTCTAACTTTCCTTCTCTTCTTTTTCTCTTCTCTTTCTCTCACTCTCAATTAAGGTTTCAAAAGGAGTGAAAGAGGCTTAGGGACATCCTATTTATAGAGTAAAATCTCTTAAAATAAGTCCCATTGAGATTAGGTAGGAATCTCATTGAAATTTGGAAAGTTTCCTATTTACGGTTTCTATCGACAAACAGGGGGTCGATGAGGGGGTCAGAGATCCCGTCGACCCTCAGTTCCTAAGTTATCCGACCCCCAGTTAAAAATCAGGGGTCTGACTTCTTAGTTAGGGAGGGTCAATCCTGCCTACCTAGGTATGCGACCCTACCCTCCAATTTACTATTTTTGGGTTAGTTTAGTACCTGGTTTCACTATTTCCTTCACGCACTTGGTCCATTTGGCTCGACCATGATGAGTAGACTTGGTACAAGGTGGTAAGACCGGTAAGTTCGATACGGGTCTTACAACTCCCCCCTACTTATAAAAATTTCTTCCTCGAAATTCTACATACCTTTCGAGTCGAATAGATGAGGGTATTGGTTTCGCATAGCATTCTCTTCTTCCCATGTGATTTCTTCTATATCCCTGCTTCTCCAGGTGACCTTAACATAATAAATGTCACGGTTGCGTAGTCGTTGCACCTTTCGACTAGTGATTTCAGTTGGTGTTACTTCAAATGTCAAATCATCAATCAAATCAGGTAGATCTACTGTCAAAACGTGCGTTGGGTCTCTGACATACTTCTTCAATAAGGAGATATGAAATACATCATGCACACTTGACATAGATGGTGGTAATGCTAACTGGTAAGCCACTTTTCCATGTTTAGCTAGAATATCATATGGTCCGACATATCTTGGACTTAATTTCCCTTTCTATCCGAACCGTTTCAAACCTCGCATAGGTGACACTTTGAGGAATACCTTATCACCTACGGCGAATTCAAGGTCTCGGCGTCTAGTATCCGCATATTGCTTCTGACGATTCTGAGCCGTTCTTACTCTTTTCTTGATAATGTCGACTACTCGGCATGTCTCTTCAACAAAGTTCGGTCCAACAATACTACGTTCTCCAACTTCATTCCAAAACAAAGGAGTTCAACACTTCCTGCCATATAGTGCTTCATAGGGTAACATCTATATAGTTTCCTGATAGCTATTGTTATAAGTGAACTCAATCAGTGGTAACTTTTCATCCCATGATCCTTTGAAATCAATTACACAAGCTTGGAGCATGTCTTCTAGAATCTGAATGGTGCACTCCGACTGTCCGTCTGTCTGAGGATAGAATGCAGTACTGAACTTCAATGTTGTACCCATAGCTTTCTGCAATCCTTCCCAAAACTTTGAAGTAAATCGTGGATCTCTATCAGATACAATGCTTTCAGGTGCGCCGTGTAATCTGACAATGTTGTCCACATACAACTTAGCTTACCTCTCCAGTGTATACTGAGGTCGTAGAGCTATAAATCGAGCCATTTTAGTCAGTCTGTCTACAATCATCCAAACTGCGTCAACTACTCGGGGAGTCAGTGGCACCTGTGACGAAGTCCATAGTGATGTAGTCCCATTTCCATGCTGGTTCTGGTAATGGCTGTAACAGTCCTTCTGATCTTTGTCGTTCAGCTTTTACCTTCTGAAAATTTAGGCATTAAGACACAAACTTGGCTATATCTACTTTCATTCCCCTCCACCAGTATAATTTCTTTAGGTCATGATACATTTTTGTACTTCCTGGGTGTATCGAATAGGCAGTGGTATGGGCTTCCTTCATTAGTCGGTGTCTAATGTCCAAATTTTCTGTTTCAGGTACATATATTCTTCCTTTGTACTTCAGTACCCTTTCATCATCTAAGGAGAACTCAGGAGTAGTCTTACCTTTTTCAATGTCTTCTTGTACCGTTCTTAGATAAGGGTCTGATTTAATCGTTGTTTCCACTTCATCAAGTATATCGGGTATAATCTTCAATGTGGCGAACATATTTGCAAACCGATGGATAAACCCTTGGTTGGTTGATTCACCCGGTACATCTATCACAAATTGTTCATTACCATAACTGAATACTTTTTCGGTAGTACACAGTACAGCAGTGGTGCTAACCTCTTCTTGAGATTTCATCATTGCCTTTCTACTCAGTGCGTCCGCAACCACATTAGCATTTCCCGAATGATACTGGATATCACAGTCATAGTCTTTCAATAGTTCCAGCCATCTTCTTTGTCTCATATTCAACTCCTTCTGATTAAAGAGGTAAGTAAGACTCTTATGATCTGATTTAATCTGAAATTTCTCTCCGTACAAGTAATGTCTCCATATTTGACCGCATGTACTACTGTCGCTAATTCCAAATCATGAGTTGGATAGTTCTTCTCATGTGTCTTCAATTTTCTTGAGGCATAAGCAATTACTTGTTCTCCTTGCATAAGTACACATCCTAATCCCAGTCCTGATTCATCGATGTACAAAATAAATGGCTGTCCAAGAATCGAAATGGTCAAGATTGGAGCTGATATCAATCTAGCCTTCAATGTTTGGAAACTCTTCTCGTATTTATCAGTCCACACAAACTTTTTGCCCTTCTTAGTCAAACTGAAAAGAGGTACGGTAATTTGGGAATAGTCTTCCACAAATCATCGATAATACCCAGCTAGACCTAAGAAACTTCTAATTTCTGCAACGCTCTTCGGTGCTTCCCACTTTACAATAGCTTCGATCTTGCTAGGATCCACTTTAATTCTTTCAGCGGATACAACATGGCCTAGAAAAGCAACTTCCTTTAGCCAAAATCCACACTTTGTAAATTTGGCATAGAGCTTCTCCTTCCGTAATCGCTGCAGAGCGGCGTTTAGATTCTTTGTATGAGTTTCCTCATCTTTGGAGTAGACCAATATATCATCGATGAATACAATAACCGACGTATCCAACATATCATGGAATACCTGATTCATAAGTTCCATAAAGGTTGCTGGTGCGTTCGTCAATCCGAAAGACATGACCAAAAATTCATAATGTCCATATCTGGTCCTGAATGCTGTCTTGGGAATATCACCATCCTTAATCTTCAACTAATGATAGCCTGACCCAAGATCGATCTTGGAGAACACTTTGGCACCTTGCAACTGATCGAATAAGTCATCGATCCGAGGCAATGGATATCGATTCTTGATTGTCAGTTTATTCAATTCTCGATAGTCTATACACAATCAAACAATATCGTCCTTCTTCTTTATGAATAATACTGGCGCTCCCCATGGTGATATGCTAGGTCGGATGTAGCCCTTGTCCAGCAGTTCTTGTAATTGTACTTTTAATTCCTTCAATTCTGTAGGAGCCATTCGATAAGGTGCTTTAGATATTGATGTGGCGCCAGGTATCAGATCTATAACAAACTCTATAGTGCGGTCGGGTGGTAATCCTGGTAGTTCTTCAGAAAATACATCTAGATAGTCACGCACGACATCAATATCCTCCATTCATGGTGCTTCTTTGGTAAGGTTGACCACAGATACTAGATACCCAACTGCTCCTTTCTCAAGGCACTTCATAGCCTTTAATACAGAGAGTATGAGCTTTCGTTTACGGGGAAGTTTGGTTCCTGAAAAACTGAACTCAGCTCCTTCTTTGTCTTTAAATGTCAGCTTCTTTTCGGCACACAATAGGTTTACAGAATACCGAGCTAACCAGTCCATTCCCAAGATGACGTCAAAGTTTGCCATCTCAAGTTGGATCAAGGTTGCATCCAAAGTCTTTTCGTCAATAAGAACTGGACATGGTCCATAACCTTTTTCTAATTCCACTTTTAATCCCATAGGCAATCGTACAAGCAGTTTGTAGTCTAAGGATTTGAGGGGTAGATTTAGCTTCTTTCCAAATGACACAGATATAAAAGAATGAGTAGCTCCTGAATCAAAGAGTACTCTGGCGGGAATGCCATTAATAGGTACGATACCTGTGAGTTGTTTTGATTTAGTCTACATGCTCACATAATGTAACACAAAATGATAAGATTCAGGTCATACCTGTGACCACATCAGGCGAAGTGGCAGCATCCTCAGATGTAACCGCGTAAACTCTGCCTTGTTGTAATTGCTTCTTGGGCTTACGACACTCCCTTGCCATATGTCCCACTTGATTGCAGTTATAGCATTTTAGCCCTTCATTATTTGGCCTTTGTTGCGGTTGAGCTGCTGAAGTAGTCTTGGCTGCAGCAGTAGAACCTTGAGTACGGAAGGGTTTGAATACCTTGGTGTTCCCTCCATTGTAAGAATTTTCATTTGGCCTTTTTATTCCTCTATTTTGAGGAAGGTAGCTCTCTTTCTGGCTTGACTCTATCACTCAAGCAATTTGTACAGCTTCATTGTAGATTTTCTTTTCAAGTCCCAGAACATGTTTGCGTATGCTTCCCCTAAGTTCCATGATGAACCTTCGGGTCTTTGTATCTTCTACCTGCATACTGACTGGTGCAAAGAAAAACAGCTCCTCATAACGCTGTTGGTATGCATCGACAGTCATCTGTCCCTGATATAAACTCAGGAACTCCTTCTTCATGGAATCTCTGAAACTCCTAGGAAAATACTTCTCAAAGAATGCTTCCTTATATATATCCCAAGTCAATTGGGTGTGCTTTGTCATCAGATATGTCCGTGTGGACTTCCACCAGTGGTGTGCATTGCCTTTCAGCATTAATGTTGCACATAATACCTTTTCTTCCTCATTCACTGTCATCATCATGAAATTTCTCTCCATCTCATCGATCTCGTGTGCTGGCCACAAAGGATCAGCTGGCTTACCACTATACTCCTTAGGCTTTATCTTCAGAAAATGCTCCACTAGTCTGGAGTGGTCCAGTTGATGCAGAACATAAGCTCTATACATAGGTGGTTGGTATTGATATCCACCTGGAGCTAATTCAAGATTTTGTACTTGAGCCTGCATAATGGGAGTCCGAGGTGCGTGGGGTACTTTGTTACTTCCCCCTGGTACTGTGCTTGCCTATCCTGCTGGCATCGGTGTCGTCTGTGCAGCTAGAAAGGTCATGCCTATGGCAGCTTGCATAGTAGCTTGTGCCTGTTGTATTTGCTGCAGCTGTTGGGCCAAATTCATTACTACTGTAGCCAGGTCTGTAGGTGGAGCTGGCAGATTGGTAGGATTTGTCTGCCCATTAATTACAGACGGTGCCGTATTCATATTCCCCTGTATTTCTGGGTGTGTCTGGCTATCTTCCCCCACAGGTGGTGGTGGTGGGATAGAGTTACGGCTTTGTCTGGTCACTCTGCGTCCAGCCATTATCTAATCTGGTAGTGGGAATGCCTGAAAATCATAGAACATGTGAGGCAATCATTATATACTTCATTCTCATATTTTAAAATGACTAACAAATGCAAATTTCAAATTTTTTAGATCATTCTGTCGAAAATGCTGTATTTTCACTGCAGGGTCGATGGTGGGGATCGATGGATGTCCGACCCTCAGTATGCGACCCTGAGAAATCACCGATTCTTACCGAGAGCTGGGAGTCGATGAGGGGGTCGATGGATGTCCGACCCAGGGTTCGACCCCTGGTTCTCTGTCAGATTACCGAGAGCCGAGGGTCGATGAGGGGGTCGGAGGGGGGGTCAGATGTCTTGGTCGAATTCTCCGACCCTTGAACTAAAAATCAGGTTTTTATTTCCGATTTTGAATCATTTCTCATTCTTCCTCCTCCTTTCTGACTCGGCTCGTCCCTCTGAGTTGCTACAGTGCCAACTCGAACTCATTGGTGCTATTTGCTTCTTATTTCGACGTCTACACCTCGACTACAGGTATGTTCTCTTCATTTTCATGTTTTTAGGTTTTCTTAGCTAGGTTTTTGCTCATTTAAATCATTTTCTTCAAATAAAACTTTTTCCAACCGTAAAAATTCGATTTTTATTAGGGGCTTTTGTTGTTGGTGACTCAATGGACGGAAGCCCTCAAAAATATTTGAGTTTCATCGGTTGGTTATCGAGAAACTTGAATTTTCCCATTTTTTCCCTAATTTGTCGAGATTTTTGAATTTCTTGAAATTTCTTCAAATTCGATCTCTTTAAATAAAATTTTCAACTGTATGAGTCTTGCAAGATTGTTTAAAACTTTTATAAGTCCTCCTGCCCACATGTATGGGTGAAAAGTGAGGCTTTTGGTCAATTTATGTCGTTATACTGTTGAAATTTTTAGGTTTTTCATCTTTACTAACCCAATATCTGTTTCTCTTTGTTTTTTTTTTTTTTTTTTTTTTGCAGATGCTATGGCTCGTACCAAAGTACCCAGGGTTCATGACCCAGTCCGTTTCTATTCTAAAGAGGCGGAGACACAGTATACCCGCTACTCTCGTAAGAAGGTAAAGGGAGGTCGCCGGGTGGACTTGGCTAGCCTGGCCTTGTTCGATGTAGAGAAGACTTTTGGTGACATGGGTTGGCTTCCTGTGATCACGTATGATGCCTGCACTCAGCCAGATTTGGTGAGATAGTTTTACTGCAATCTCCAGGTGGTGGGAGATTACAACGATACCAAGAGGGGTAGAGAGCTTCGGATCACCAGCTACGTCAAGGGGGTCGAGATTTCATTCGATTATCGGTAGTTAGCCGACTTATTGGGCATTTCATATGACGGCCCCTTGGTGTTCTATGCTCCTGGAGAGCCCCAGTTCTTTTCATTGGAGATGAGAGCTGAGATTGACCGTCAGATCATCAGAGAGGATCGCTGGGAGATGAAAGCGATCTACCTTCGTCCAGAGCCTCGGGTGTACTGCAAGATTATTCAGCACAACCTGCTACCTCAGAGTGGGCACTACGAGAGGATCTCCCAATTGACCCAGTATCTATTGTACTGTATTCGCACTAGGCAGCCCGTCTGCCTTCCTTACATCATCATGCGGACGATGATCAGCGCTACGTTGCTCGGTCATACTAGCAACCTGCCTTATGGACGTATGATATCTATGCTACTGACCCGCCTGGGTGTTGGCATGACGGATGAGAGGATTCAGGAGAAATCCTTCTTATCACCTTTGGATTGGGAGGCCCTCTGCAAGATGGGCATGCGAGATGCCCAGGTCAGTGACGAGGAGAGGAATGCTCTGGTGCGTCCACATACTCAAGTGGAGATGGCTAACGCTGAGGCAGCAGCAGCAGCCGTGGGAGCAGGGGTTCATGGGGGTGATGACGATGATCGCATGTATATGGATGTGGATGCTACTCCTCCATCACCTACTCATTCTACTGGAGCTGGTCCATCTCGGGCTCCTTCACACATGGCTGGTCCTTCACGCCCACCTTCTGATGATATTATGGGATTGTTGCGTAAAATTAGGGAGGCCCAGCATGCATCGGATCAGCGGATGGCCGAGCTGGCAGCTAGTCTCCAGGTGACCCAGACTCAGGTGGCCTGGTTGACTAGGGTGTATGCTGAGGACTATGATAGAGATCGCAAGGCACCTCCACCTCCAGCACCTCCAGCTCCATGATGTATTCTCTTTTGTCTTTCTTTTTGTACTTCAGAGTAACTGTCCGGGTTGTGGACTGTACTCTGCTTTAGTCATGTATATATATACGTTTGTTCTTCTTTTGGGTGTATATAAATTTGTTTCTCATTTAATAGATGCATTATTCTCTTTCAATTTTATCTCAAACAACACAGATGCTTATGGTGTGTTATTATTACAGCTTTTAAATTTTTATCTTATCTCTGTTCATGAATTTTTATGAAAGTATACTAGTTTCACAGACAGGGCGTGAAAGCTTTGATACCAAGTTGTCACACCCCAATTCTACACCATTCAGAATGGTGTGATGAACCGCTAATAAACCAACGGTTCAACCAGGATCTCTAATAGGTTGTGTCCGTTAAAAATAAAACCATACACATCCACAACCATAATCAGAATAAATACACAATAGCGGAAGTCTTAATAATAAATGAACTGAGGAATCTAACTGTGATAATCATAAATAAAGTATCAAATTATGTTATATCAACTGAGACATAAGTAAATAAAATATCAATTACATTTCCTTAATAATTCAAATCAAAATCTAATCGAAAACGCATGCATTGCACTCGCATGAAGAGTCATGCGTTTCCACTAAGTCTTCAGCTTCCATCACAACGACGTGCCTGTACACAGAAGCATTCATATAGTCTTCCACCGAGGTACCTGCATCATCAACTAAAAATATTCAATGTCGAAAGGGGGAGCACACATCACGGCTCAGTGAGTAAACAAAACAATGCAACAAACATATGCATGCATTCAATTCATATATGTGGTCTGGTTTATAAGTTTACAATGTGCTATAGAAAGGTTCGGTGGCCGCCTCACCTCTATACACGAGTGTGTGAATCCGCCCAAAGGTTAACTTTTATTGTCGTCCCACATGCACTCACTATGGAATAGAGATAGAGCTAAAGTGCTTAGGACCGTACTGTATCACACTTCCCCTGATACTCTACCCATACCAACACGTAAGCCCCTGCTGGCGAGGGCTTGCAAACTGGCCTCGTAACTAACCAATCCTAATGTCAAACAGTATACCTATGGCCTCACCCCAGCATCCCTCAATACGTCCATAGAGATAGAGCTAAGCCCCGGCAGAGTCGAAGACTACACGGTCCAAGACCACCTCCCTTGATACCTTACGACGTAATAGTTCTACTAAGGTAATGGCAATACGACGATGTCAGTGGACAAGACTTGAATAGAGATAGAGCTAGAGTCTAGTGATCAGGTGAACCACAATGTGACATTCCCCCCCTGATACTCCACTCGCATCAAGCACACTAACCACACACATACATTCACATGTCTATTCCTAGCATCATCATCATCATCATCATCATGTTATAAACAAAATAGAATTAAATATGCATGAACATAAATAGCAGGAATATTGGATGACATGTTGAATGCACATTATAAGCATACACGCATAGAATCAGTCATGGCATTGGACTCAAGAAATAAAAATAATTATTATTAGCCAATTAGTTTAGGTCTTGTTCCCTCACCTTTACTTGAGTGTTGATCCTCTTTCAAGCTTTAAAATCACTTTTATATCAATAGAAAAACCTAACAAATCGATAGATTTTGGTTAGAAGTCATTCTGACACTTTTAGGCTTGTTTTTAAACACGGGTTGTAGGGTGGCTCGCAGGTAGGGTAGCAGTTTACATCGACCCCCAGGGTAGGGTCGATGCCATGGTCGGATGTTCCATCGACCCTGGGTGCGACCAGCCCTTTTTCTGGACTTTTCGAATACTGGGGGTCGATCCTGTGGTCTGGTAGGGTCGATTCCCAATCGACCCCACGTGTGACCCCCCATGGGTTGAGTCGAGAATTTCATTCTACAGTCCATTCTTTCATGTTTGGGTCCTATGGCTTACTTCCACAATCCATTATAGGCTTGTTCTATGGCTTAGAACTCTAGTTTTCTTCCTTACTTTGTCTACCATGATTTCTCCATAGATTTCATTGAAATCTTCCCATGGGTATATGATTTGGGTTTCTCCTAGACCATCTCTCTTCATGAACTATTCTAAGGTCTTAGATTATCAATGGAAACGTTCTCATACCTTAGGTTTGCTGAGATTCAGAGATTTCTCTGAATTCTTCAATTAAGTCTTCTTCTCCAACTTTTCTTCTCTTATTATTCTCTTCTCTTTCTCTCACTCTCAATTAGGGTTTCAAAAGGAGTGAAAGAGGCTTAGGCACATCCTATTTATAGAGTAAAATCTCCTAAAATAAGTCCCATTGAGATTAGGAAGGAATCCCATTGAAATTTAGAAAGTTTCCTATTTGTAGTTTTTGTCGACAAACAGGGGGTCGATGAGGGGGTCGAAGATCCCGTCGACCCTCAGTTCCTAAGTTGTCCACCCCCCAATTAAAAATCAGGGGTCTGACTTCTTAGTGAGGGGGGGTCGACCCTGCCTACCTAGGTATGCGACCCTGCCCTCCAATTCATTCTTTTTGGGTCAGTCTAGTACCTGGTTTCGCTATTTTCTTCACGCACTTGGTCCATTTGGCTCGACCATGATGGGTAGACGTGATACAAGGTGGTAAGACCGGTTAGTTCGATACGGGTCTTACACTTCATGTGCCATCGGACACTCCAATCAGACAAAGTCCGAGTGTCCATTAGTTTCCTTCATTACAATTGGTTCGATGATTTAGTTTTAGGGTTTCTCTTAAGCCATTCTATGGTCAAACAATGCATTAGAATCACTATACTTAAATTTTTCACTATCTTATATTCTTATAAACATTGATTCAACAATTACCATGTATGAACCTAGGGTTTTCACACAGAATTAGGGTCTCGAATCAATGCCTCACCATTCATGGTATTGATCCTAACCTAACACCTTCCTAACCAATTTAAAAAGATGGAGCACTTACCGTTAACCTATGGACGATGGTGTTCCTCTTCTCAACAGAGTTCTTCTCTTGCAGACCACCCTCAAACTCTTTTCTCCTTTTCAGATCTCTCTTTCAGACGTTAGGATTTGTGAGAGTCAACAAGAGGTCTAAGTAAGAGAAAGGGTCCATATATAAAGGTGGGTAGCCTTTTAGGAGACTTTCCCACATATAGGGGTGGCTACAAATTATAAAGCTGAATTAAGTGTAGCTCAACGAGAAGTGGAGGAAGCTTTAAAACTGGGGTACAAAAAGATATGACTGGAGAATGACTCTAGCTCTGCCATTTCAAGTTTGAGCTCAGGATTTATTCAGTGTTACATGATGTAGGTATGGGGTGCACTATCAAGGAAGATGTGTTGGGATGTCTTGAATCCTAATCAATTATGAAATCTATTCACATTATGGGACCTACCCACAATCCTCATTGGTGTGGGACTCTTTGACCTACACAGTTGGTACAAGACTCTTTGATTATTATTGTTGAGTTGGAATTGGACTCTACAATTTTGTTTTAGGAGTATTATATAAATTCCTCTTATCTTAAGGTTTTGTTGTATTATGAATTTATGGGAACTCTCTCTATAATCATTTTTTCCTTTCTAAGATAGTGAAAGAATCAATTTGCTGCAACTGTGGATGTAGCCCTTGTACATTGTGTTGGTGAACCACATAAATCTTTGTATTTTGTGTGTGTGATTTTCTCTTTTTTATTTCTTGATTCGGTAACAAATCGGCATCACAACTTATTCATTCCGCATCTGTTCGTCAAGAGTAGACATGACTTTGCATAATATCAAGATCAATAAGTTTACAAGTAATAACAATTTCAGTTTATGATGTATCAAGATACGCACCCTACTAAAGCAATAGGGTATCTGATTTCCGTTTTCAGAAAAGAAGCCTGAATCAATGGAGGATTTAGAATTTGCACAACAAGATGAAAATACGCATTCAATAATCCTGTTGTGTCTAGCAAATGAGGTTGTTTTTGAAGTAGCTGATGAAGATTCCGTTGTCACTCTATGGGTGAAGATGGAGAGTCTCTATATGATGAAATCCCTCACCAAGAATTTGTTACTAAAACAACATTTGTTCGCCCTTCGTAAGAAGGAAGGTATGGCTCTCAAAGAATATTTTGATGAATTAAATTATATTTTAATGGATTTAAAAAATATAGATGTTAAAATCGAAGATAAAGATGCAGCCCTCATTTTGTTGGTCTCCCTACCTTTTTCGTATGAAAATTACGTAAATTCTTTCATCGTGAGTAGGGATACCATCACTCTGAAAGAAGTCAGATATAGTCTTCATTTTCATGAACTTTGGCATAAGGCCTCTAGAAACAATACAGAAAGTCGAGCATTAGGATTGGCTGTCATGAATTCTGATTCTGATAAGGGGCGAGGAAGAATAGAAAGGGCAAAGGAAAGTGGAAAGCTAAGGGAAGGTCTAAATACAAAGGATGAATTCCTAAGGATATTTGTAACTACTGCAAAGAACCAAGCAATTGGAAGAATAAATGTCCTAAGAAGAAAGGAAAAACCCTAGTTGTAGCAGTTGCAAAGGAGGATTGTAGTTCAGATAACGATCTCGTTCTCTTTGTGGTTGACCATTTACATTCCTCAGAACAATGGATTTTAGACTCAGGTTGCTCTTATCTTATATGTCTCAATAGGAACTGGTTTTCAACATATGAAAAGATGGATTATGGCAACATCTTAATGAGTAATGACACAACCTATAAGACAATTGGTAATGTTTCTATTCAGATCAGAATACACAATGGCGTGATTAGAACCTTAACAAAAGTAAGACATGTTTCGGATCTAAAAAAGAACTTGATCTCTTTAGGAGTTATAAACTCCAAAAGGTGTAAGTATATCTGTGAAGGTGGAGTTTTACGGATCACTAAAGGAGCTTTAGTGATAATGAAGGGAGTGAAGCAGAGTTCATTGTATATGTTTCAAGGGACAATGGTTACATGTTTAGTCGCAATAGCATTTCCCTTAAAGAAGTTAGGTTCTGATTTAACCAAGTTGTAGCATATGCGACTTGGTCATGTTAGCAAGAAAGGGATAGTAATTATCAGCAAGCAGGGTCTACTTGGTGGTCACAAGGTAGCTGAGTTGGGTTTCTATGAGTACTGTATTTTCATGAAGCAATGTCAAATTCAATTTTCTAAGGCAGTTCATAAAGCAAAGGCAACACTTGACTACATTCATTCAGATTGTTGGGGTCCTTCTAGGGTTTCATCCTTAGGAGGTGCTCGATATTTCCTCTCTATTATTGATGACCACTCAAGGATGACCTGGCTATTCATTATGAGGCACAAAAGTAAGGTTTTCAAAACCTTCAAACATTGGAAGATTCTTATTGAGAATCAAACGGGTAAGAAGATAAAGCATCTTCGTACTGATAATGGCTTGGAGTTTTGTTGAAAGAATTTGATGGGTTCTACAAAGATGAAGGGATTGCTAGGCTCCACACAGTTAGAGATACTCCATAACAAAATGGAGTAGCAGAAAGGATGAATAGAACATTGTTAGAGAGAGCTCGATACTTACTCTCTAACGCTCTCTCTCTCTCTAATGCTAGATTGGGAAGGAGCTACTGGGATGAGGTTGTTAATACTGTATGCTATCTGGTGAATCATTCCCCTACCACGGCTATTGATTGTAAAACTCCTATTGAGGTATAGTCCAGTAAACCTACTAATTATTCAACCTTTAAAATATTTGGTTGTCCTGCTTACTATCATGTTAGTAAGGGTAAACTAGAACCAAGGGCCAAAAGGGGTATCTTTATGGGATATGGTGATGGGATAAAGGGATATAGAATTTGGTCTCCATCTAAGAAGAAAATAATTATGAGTAAAAATATAACTTTTGATGAGAACTATATGCTTCACCCAAAATTAGACTCTGTTGATTCAGAAAAATCTGATAGTGTTCCCAAGCAGGTGAAGTTTGAGATAACTCCTAGTGATAGTTATGATGATAATTTAATAGTACAAACTGATCAGTTTGGTGAAGATGTTCAAACAGAACCTGTATTAGAATTAAATCAAGAACAGAAGCATGAACCTAGTATTGCTACTACTAAACCTCACAAATAGATTAATGCTCCTGTGAGATATGATTTTGAGGATATGTTAACATATGCTTTATAGGTAGCAGAAAAGGTGGAGTCTCCTGAACCGTCCACCTATAGAGAGGCTATCACAATGAAGGTTTTGATCAGTAGATTGCTGGCATGGAAGAGGAGATAGAATCTCTTCATAAAAATCAAACATGGGAACTAGTGAAGCTACTAAAGGGAGGAAAGGTAGTTGGCTATAAATGGGTCTTTAAAAGGAAGACAGGATTACCAACGGCTGAAAATACAAGACTTAAAGTACATCTAGTTGCAAAAGGATATAGTCAAAAAGAGGGAGTGGATTCAATGAGATTTTCTCACCTGTTATAAGGAATACTTCCATTCGGGTGCTACTTGCCTTAGTAGCACATCAAGATCTGGAATTAGAGCAGTTAGATGTGAAGACAGCTTTCTTGCATGGAGAGCTTAAAGAAGAGATTTTTATGAGTCAACTAGAGGGGTTCTCCATTCAGGGTAATGAAGATCATGTTTGTAGACTTCAAAAATCTTTATATGGTTTGAAGCAGTCACCGAGACAGTGGTATAAGAGGTTTGATGGCTTTATAATGAAGCACAGATACAACATGAGTCCAAATGACTGTTGTGTTTATCATGAGAGTTGTTGATGGCTCACTTATTTATTTGCTCTTGTATGTGGATGACATGCTCATTGCGACTCGAGACATGACAAAAATTAAGAAGTTGAAAACAATTCTTAGTGCAAAATTTGATATGAAAAACTTAGGAGCTACCCAAAAGATTTTAGGTATGGAGATTCTCAACAATCGTAAGCAGATGAAGTTTTTCTTGTCATAGAAGAGCTATATTCAAAAGCTTTTGTCATAATTTGATATGACAACAGCAAAACCTGTGAAAACTCCTTTGTTTGCAAATTTTTATCTTTCTATAGCTTGTACACCTCAAACAGAAGTAGAAATAAAATATATGTCTAAAAGACCCTATGCTAATGCAGTAGGGAGTCCGATGTATGTGATGGTCTGCATATGGCCTGATATTGCACATGTGGTTAGTATTGTTAGCAGATATATGGCTCAACCTGAGAAAAAGCATTGGGATGTAATGAAGCGCATATTTAGGTATCTTAAGGGAACATCTAATGTTGGTTTTTTTTTATGGAGGTGATTCAAAGTGTTTTGCTGCAGGGTATTCAGATTCAGATTATACTGCTGATTTGGATGCAAGAAGGTCCTTGACAGGTTATACTTTCATAGCTGGTAGTTCTGTTGTCAGTTGGAAGGCTACTCTTCAACCTTCAATTGCCTTATCTACCATAGAAGTGGAGCATATGGCTTTGACAGAAGCAGCTAAGGAAGGTATTTGGTTAAAAGGGCTACTCAGTGATCTTGGTTTCCATCAAGACCAAGCGAAATTTTTTTGTGATAGTTTGAGTGCTATATGATTGGCTAGGGATCAAGTACATCATGATCAGACTAAGCACATATATGTCAGATATCACTTCATTCGTATAGAGAATAAGATCAAAGTGAAGAAGGTTGGCACTGAAAACAATCCGGTAGATGTGTTCACCAAACCATTTTCGAGGAGCAAGTTCAAACATTGTTTGGATTTGCTTAATATTGACAGTTGGAAATAGCCTCAAGGCAGGGCATTGCAGCAGTAGTATTTGTATCTGTCTCTTCTAGGTATTTGAGAGGTTTCAATTCAAGGTGAAGATTTATTGGGATGCCTTGAATCCTAACCAATTATGAAGTCTATTCACATAATGGGACCTACCCGTAATCCTCATTGGTGTGGGACTCTTTGACCTGCACAGTGGTGTAAGACTCTTTGGCTACTGTTGTGGAGTTGGAATAGGACTCTACAATTTCATTTTGGGAGTATTATATAAACTCCTCTTATCCTAGGGTTTTGGTGTATTGTAAATTTAAGGAAACGCTCTCTGTAATCAATTTTTTCCTTTCTGAGATAGTGAAAGATTCAATCTGGTACAACTTTGGACGTAGCCCTTACACATTGTATTGGTGAACCACGTAAATCTTAGTGTTTTGTGTGTGTCATTTTCTCTTGTTCTCTTTTCTATTTCTTAATTCCGTAACAATGAGGAACAGTGAAATTCGTTATACATTGTTTTCGTGAAGCCAACACTATTGTTGATATTCCGGCTAGATGGGCAGCTTTCGAAAAAAGGTCATATGTGTGGATGGAATGTCCTGATTTTGTAGCACGAAAGGTGGTTTTGGATGCTTCCCAACGCCCTTGTTTTTGTTTTCAGTAGTATATAGTCATTTGTGTCCCTCTAGTAGATCTCTACTGATGGCAATGTCGAAGGTGGGGTTCCTACTAGAAGGGTGTTAGATGTACTCCTATTTTATTATTAATACAATCTTGTTGACCTTTAGCAAAAAAATAACTCAACTAAAGATTTCACCGACCAAGAATAAAAAAATCAAGAAAAAGAGGTACTATTTGCAATAATTCCAAAATGTGCCAATTGGATTTAAACATGGATGGATGATCTGAAATCTAAATTTGGGCATGATTGGATTCAAGAATCCATACTGGTAAAATATGGATCTAACTGTTCAAGCTTTACAAGTTATCCCCACAAGATGCTTTATTGCGTATATTTTTATTGTGCAAATGTGAGGCTAATATTTCCGTGGAAGTGCTGCTGACTCCACTCTCCTCGCTGGAAACTTTAGTAAAGAAACCTGCGGCCGAGTTCCACGCCTCCTACCGGCATTAATAAATCATTTTGTATTCCAAAACATGCCAAGCAGCCATAAAAACCAGCGATGGGAAGGCTAGATAGATAGGACACTAAACTAAAATGAACATGGGATTTATGAAGTCTCACGTGAAAGGGCCGTGTTTGCGGGAGTATATATAAAAAAAAAAAAAATAGAACATATGAACTACACGAGTGAAACAGAGCGAAACAAGAATGGTCCACCAAACTCTCACGTGTTCTTCGTCAGAAACTTTCACACTTACGACTTCTAAATAACATGGTGATGGAGGCCGGACTCTCTGCAAGTAAACAGCGACTCGTAGGGGCAAAATCTCATCCAAACAAACAATGCCTCTGCCCTTTTTTCTCTTATTTTTTTGGGTAAATAATGCCTCTGCCCTTATTTCGCTTTCTTTCTCTCTTATTTCGGAACTTTCCCACATGCAGCCTGTCCGACTCAGAAAAAAAAATGATGTTTACGCATAAGGGGTCCCATCTTCTATACACAGGACAATCCCTATTATGTCTGCAATCAAATAAATAAAACAGGTGTAGATGTTTGGTGGTGTAAATAATTAGTCTCCTCAGATTCTTCTCTATATGAATTATGCACACTTTAGTTGAAGCAACCAATCAAAGCTCTTCTAAATCACATGATTAGTAACCGAGGAATCAGTCAATTAATTTTAGAAATATCCAAAACTAACATCGGTGACAGCGCAACCAATGAGAGTTCCTCGCAACCACATCAGTGATTAATAATTAACATGTCAAATTACCATTGGAAACTGAACAATAATTATCAGCTCAAACGACCTACTTTGACAAAGAATACATCTTGTTCTTAATTTAAAACAATAATTGGTGGAAAGTAAACAGAATTGGAAATAAACTGCATGCTGTAATAATCTCACAATTCTACTCAGCTCAACTAAGCCTTGTTCCAATTATGATCATCCACAGGCAAAGCTCAACTAACCCTTATTCCAATTAACTGATCAACTTTCCATAAAAAAAAATAATTGATACCATAGATCATCATTATTCACTTAATACAGTAGATGTTCGTTTATCAAAACCCTTGCCCAAATCAACCTGGATAAGAGTTGGCGGGTGCATCAGTCAGGCAACCTGGAAAACCTTCAAAGGTTCACAAAGCCTTATGGAAAAGATCCCGAAAATTAGATGAAAATAAACAAATGCGTAATTGGCATCGTCTTACATAGACAGATTGAATTCTTTCAGCTTGGCGTTTGTGCGGCCTAGGTAAAACTGCCCCACCAATTATGATGATGCTTTTGAAATACTAGTTTTAGGGGAGATAAAATAGGTAGATTTTAAATTTGGAAACAATATAAAAACATCTTACATCTGATAATTATTCATGGATTGTGAAATTTCATTGGAATGACTTCGCATCATAAATTTATAACTGGTTTTCTTCATGCAAAGGTCTTGGTTTCACATGCAGAGCAAAACATGACCCATGTATATCTTTCTCTGGCATTCACTTCCACAAATAACCAACTTACCAATGGAGTAAAAAGCACAGCTTTACTTGAAAAAATGGAAGTGCAAAAAAATTAGCAACTATTTTTATCAGTAATATATTCCACATTACATTCAAACCACCAGCCAATATATGCATATATTCCTGCATCCTGCTGCATCTAACCAAAAGATCTTCTAACCCTATTATTGACTCCTTGCTAAGAAGCTGAAAGTTAAATAGGGTTACCCTAAAAAAAAAAAAAAAAAAACTCCTTGCTAAGTAGCTGAAAGTTTACTAGGGTTACCCTTTAAAAAAAAAAAAAAAAAAAAAAAAAAAGGGTATCATTTCCTTCAGGTGAGTCAAGTATTTCCCCCATTAATAAAGCCATAACAATGGTTAACCCATTCATATGTTTGAGCTGCAGCAGCAAAAATATAAATTCAGTCTGTGAGTACTCTTTACTGCTTTTTAACTCAACAAGGATATTCCAAGCTGCCGGTGCTTCCTTTTAGCTATCTAAAGCCCAAAGAACAGTAGGCCTCAAAAAAATCTTCCAGCAAATTTTTCGTTTGAGCTGTTGTAAATGACCATCATCTCCAGTTCTAGAGGCTTCCATAATCTTCCCAAGTTTTCATTTATAGAGCACACCGCGTCTGTCGTGGAATTGGGGTGGGGGGGTTGTATTCCTCAAGACGAGGAAACCCTAAATGAAGAGGTCAAGGCTCACCGCCACTTCCTTCTTTGGGGGATGATAAATCAGATGATTTGGGGGATGGAGAATCAGAAGATTCAGCAAGAGCTTCCAGCATATTGATGACATCAGTTGTGTCATCCAAATAATACTTGGCTTTGCTTGGCTTCTGCCCAACTGTGCAAGCAAATAAAGCAGTATGGGACGAAAGGATATTCTTGTTCATAGCATCACCGATTATCTCAAACATGTCCTCATCTGATCTGTCATCCCCGATACATAGCACAAAATCTGCTAGGCTCCCTTTATCAGCCATGGTAGTGAAGATCTTTTCTGCAATGAGACCTTTGCTGATTCCCTGAAATCCAAAGCCAATACACAGATTTAGATATCCCCAAGGCATCAAGATATGCATGACCCTGGTTTACTCTTACACTACAGGACAAACATGACTAACACATACGTCCAATTTCATCATACTATATAACTCACTACAGCTCGTCACTGGGAAAAAAAATTAGGGCAAGTTTGGAAGCCAAGAAAAGAAAAGAAAGAATTTTTTTTTTTCAAATGGAGAAAAGATACAGATAAATTCATCAATCTCATCATTACTCATCTTATGCTGTTTCTTTCTTTTCTTCTCCTTTCCTGACATCCAAACATTCCTTAGTGCAGAAATATAACATACTTAGCAAGATTCTAAAGATGACAAGGGTTGAAACTAAATTCTTTAATCAGGGGATAAAGCAGTTAACAAAAGAACACTTCCATTCTAAATAGGAAAGATTTAACCCATAAGCTAAAAATAGAAAATACACCTGAGGCTTCACTTCAACAATGAACTGACCACTCTTCACAGCAACAGGTTCATTTGCTAGCACACTCTCTAGGTGATCCAGCAGCTCCTTTGCCTGAGAGGATCCAAAGCCCGGGTCAGCATCCCTATGGTGCCAAACCAAGGCACTCTCCTTGGTTTCAATAGAAGAACCATCAGTAGATTCTGTATACAATTTCATTACAGGCTCAGCTATTTGTATCCACCCAAAATCGATACTTTGCCCGCAGATTTCCCAATCATCAACAACCGACCACCTAAGTAATTACACCGTCATAAGAACAGTAGCGTTTTCAACATCCAGACTGAAAGGACCTTGAATAAAGGAAGCAAAAAAGAAGGCATACCTCAAGAAGTAGCCATGCTCTGCTGCAATTCCGAGCTTCTCACATGGAGAAAACCACATTCCCAAACTCTCCCTCCCTCTTCCACTAACAATGAAGACCGTGTTCTTATCATCACCACATAGTGTGTTAAGAATGGAGATAACCTCCTGACTTGGTTTTTTGTTTATTGAGGTCTGAGGCATGACAGTGCCATCATAGTCCAGTAGTATGGCTCTGCTCTTAGCCCTTGAGTATGCTGCAACAATGTCATCTATGGAAAGCTTTCTGAAATTAGGATCAAGTGCCACGACCCTGAAACCGAAACTCAACCCAATTCCCCAACATCTTCTCCTGAAATGATCTTTACAAGTTCTCTCCATATCTTGCAAGAAACTCCGTGCCCAAAAAGCCACATCATGGGTGCTTATATACCTGTAATGCTTCTCATGCCTCAGCTGTTTCTCAGCATCTGGCATTGAAATAGCATCGTTCATTGCCTCCGCAGTGGTGTCAACGTTCCATGGGTTGATGCGTATCGCTCCACTAAGTGAAGGAGAACACCCAACGAACTCTGACACCACCAGCATGCTCTTCTTTGGCCCTGTCGACTCTGAACTCGACCCAGCTACAGAGGCACCCTGCCTGCACACGATATACTCATACGGAGTAAGGTTCATACCATCCCTTACAGCAGTGACAACAACACATTCGGCAATGGTGTAGAAGGCCATTCTTTCACTCACCGAAACAGGCCTATCAATGAATACCACCGGTTCATAACCAGGTTGACCGAATTGTTCATTAATCCTCGTGCAACTCGCCTGTATTTCTTCCTGTATCTCTTCAAGATTTCTCCCACGACCCCTCGCAGGATTTGCAATCTGAACAAGTACAGCCCTTCCCTGCCACTTGGGGTGCAACTTGAGCATCTGTTCCATTGCCAAGAGCTTCAAATTAATTCCTTTAAAGATATCCATATCATCTACACCAAGGAATACAGTCTTCCCTTCCAACTGCTGCTTAAGCTCTGCAACCCTCCACTCCTCATCAGCCTGTCTCAGCACCGACCAAATCTGGCCCATGTGGATTCCGACAGGCATTATCTTGATCCCAACAGTCCTTCCATAATATTCCAACCCGATGTAACCTCTCTTGGATTGATACTCCAAGCCCAGCATCCGACTGCAACAGGAGAGGAAATGCCGAGCGTAATCGAAAGTGTGGAAACCAATCAGGTCTGAATTCAAAAGCGCCTTGAGGATCTCTTCCCTGACGGGCAGAGTCCTGTAGATCTCAGATGAAGGAAATGGGCTGTGGAGAAAGAAACCCATTCGCAAACGGTTGAAGCGCCTCCTCAAGAAGGTGGGAAGCACCATGAGATGGTAGTCATGAATCCAGACATAGTCATCTTCTGGGTTGATAACTTCGATCACTTTCTGCGAGAAGAGTTTATTCGCAGAAACGTATGCTTCCCAAAGACCACGATCAAACCTTCCACCATTATCAGCAGAGAATGGGAGCATATAATGAAACAGAGGCCAGAGCTGCTGCTTACAAAAACCCCGATAGAAATTGTTTAAAACATCTGGAGGGAGGAAAGCAGGTACAGATTTAAACTTCTCGAGCAGAACCTGAGACACATCATCCTGCTCATTCGCCTCTACTTCGACCTTCAACAGCCCAACGTAGATAACCTCCATGTCTTCAGGCAAGCCATCCTTGAGCTGCAACAGTAACGAATCCTCATCCCAACTGAAGCTCCAGCCTTTGTTATCGGGCCTTCGCTTGGCTTTCACGGGGAGCTGGTTTGCTACGATGATTATTCGATCTTGAGCGACCGAAGAAGGAACATCAGATGAAACGCTATTGGCCTGATCGTCATCGAGCTCGTAGACATTGCCGGGAACTGTCATTACCCTAGAAAGACGCTTTCTTTCACGCCCCAACACCGGAAAATTACCGGACGCAAGATCTAGTAGATTGGTATACGATCTCGACATCATTTTTTCTCTACGGAAGGAAATCGCACAAATATCTAAACAGCTATGATTTCCTCTTATAAATTCAGAATTCAAAAGGTGGAACAGCTTCCGCAGGATCTACACAGAAACCAAAGCCCGTGAAGAGAGTACCTTATCAATCAAACCATCAACAAAAAAATATCACAAATCTAGGGTTACTGAGAGATAACTAATTTTCCATGAAAGATGAACAGAAGTAAAAATGAATACATTAATAATAATTAAAATTGCAAAAGAAGAGGATAAGATGATTGCAGAAGATATATCGACAGAGATTTCTTTCCATTTGATTGATAAAACAAGTGATCTGACAGAACCAACTCGAAGTAAAAGCGAAGTAAAAGCAAAGGAAAAAAACCGCCGAGAAAACTGCTTTGATAAAGTCCTGAAATCCCGGAATTTTAACATTGGTGGAAATAAAATGGGATAGAATTATAAATTAAAAGAAATGAAAAAAAAAAATCAAAACTAACCTCTTGTTCATCAAAGAATGGAAAATTTCCCTTTTCTTTTCTCCTTTTCGATCTGTAAATCAAGGAAATTATTAAGCAGTGGGGTTTATATTTTGGTGATGAACACAAATATCACGAAACACACTCTCCCTCTCCCTCTCTCTCTCTCTCTCTCTCTCTCTCTCTCTTAGGGTTTGATGTTGGCCGGTTCGATCATCACATTATAAACTGAGTATTCTTTCTCTCTCTCTTTCCAGCGGTGGAGAGTAGAGAACCAGCCAGACGATTTGAATATTCATGGTACACAAATAAAGAATGGGGTTCAGTTGATAAAATGGAGAGTATTTAAAAATTAAAAGAAAAAAAGAAAAAATTGTTAAAACAGGAAAAAATAATGAAAATGGATATTCGGAGAGGAAGAAAAAAATAAAGGATAAGGTCGAGTAGCAGGCTACCAGCCGACTTACTGCTAATGCCAGCTTGCATTCCAGGTCACCGCATCACGCGCTCTCTCACTGTTTTTCCCTCTCAGCGGGGCCATGAGTTACACGTGGCATAATTAAAAATCAAAACTCATCAGACACGATGACGCTGGCTTCCGGGGAATGAAATCGTCTCCTGCGAGCGTATCCGCAGGAGAGGTTGCTGCTTGGGTTGGATGCATGCCACGTGGCTGTGTTGATATCCAACGTCTCAAGACCATGAAGCCTCAGGACATGAAAACTGAACCGTGTCACACGCCATCAAAGCATATATTTCATTCAGAAGAGAAGAAGAGGGAGAGGAGAACCGAGGGAGCTCCTGCACAATCACCGCTACTCTCCTCCATCCTTCTTCCAACCCTGCATCATCGACCTTCTTCCCGTCCCCTGTGCAACCACCCTTCGCCTTCCGAATTCTCCCCAGTAAGTACCATCGACGCCGTCCTCTCCGTCTCCTTTCTCCACTTCATCCACCTCTGCTTCCCTTCATTTTTCGTCACCCCTCTGCAAATCAACCTTCACGCTTCCAAAACCATCTTCATCTTCTTCCCAATTTCTTCCATTAGTTCTCATCAACCCTGCAAAATTCCTACGTACAACCCCTTCATCTTCAACCCCCGGGTTTCCCTCTCGCATATTCACGACAACTTCGACAACCCATTCGGCGCTCTAGATCTCAACTCCAGTTCGCATTCAACCACATTTCCCCTCCACCTGGTACACCTCCCCACAGCCTAATATACCTACCAATTTTTTTCTGCTTCCCATCTGGTTGTCGTGGAGAGAAGAAGAGCAGTGACATCAACACTGCCGTAAAGGAAAGAAAGAGGCGCCACAACCAATGCTGACCAAGGAGGAGGACCCTGCAACCGCTGCTACTACTGATTTCAGGGAACAGGTACTCCCTTGTTCTTTTAATATTATTATTATTATTATTATTGCCATTTCTCATCTTATCTTTCCTCTTTCATAATTTTTGTTGTTCTGGGTTATCCTGCATATAAAGTGTTCGAATCTATGCCACTGAGAGTTCATGTTTTTTTTGTTTTTTTTTTCTCGCTTCCCTTTAAGTTGCTTTTTTGGGTTCTATTTGACCTTTTTGATTGGGAAAGGGAAAGGTTGGTCTCGGTCTAGAGGATTCAAGTCCTCTGTATTTTTTTTATTTTTTTATTTTATTACTGAGAAATAGGGTGAACGGTTATTCGGACAGCTTGAGACCTGTAGTTCTAATGTTTTGTTTGTTGTTCCCTATTCGGTTGTCCTCTCTCATCTGGGGGTTGTGAGGTTTTCTTTCTTTTATTTGGATTCCGACTGGGAGCAGGGTCTAGTGTGAGTGTGCCATTTAATTTAATTTTTTTTAAGGCTCTGTGTCTTATGCTTTGGGTTTGGATCTTGGTAGGAGCTATTACTCCTCGGGCTATCTTTCTGTAACTTGTTTTCTTAGCTTCTTATTAGTCTTTAAGATATGTTGGGAAGCCTGGCTGCTGGTAGGTTTAGTGCCGAATGGCTTTATGAATGGTTGATCCCAATGTTAATCTCTTTGCTCTTGGTATTGGTTGCATGTTTCAGTCTCTATCTTTACAATCATGGGTTATTCTTGTTTGTTCAATGAATATGTGTCTGGTTTTTTCTTATATATATATATATCAGTTTGATTCCTCCTGTGTTTGATTCTTTTAGTCCAGTTTGGCTGGTTGTAGTCATATTGGGTTTGGCCTTGCCTGGTGGTGTTAGTTCTAGTTCATCTGGTTAGGTCTGGATTTTTATTATGATTGCAGATACACAGGGAGGAACCTTTCGTAGGGCTTATGGCGTTATTCCCCACCTCTACGAAGGCCCTTTTGTAGGGCTTTGGAACTGTTCTTCATTTATTGCTTCCTTTTAGAGCTTTTCTCGTCCTACGTTTTTGATTGATGCCTTCTCCCTTATTTTCTTTTCCTTTTCCTTTTCTGAAAATTGTATTCACTTTAAGATTGAATAACACTGTGGTATTCCCTTCAAGTTCAATTATTTTTGGGTGTGCTTTTAGTGGGGTTTTGATCTGTTTGCATGCTGGGATATAACCAAACAAAATTCTTGTCATTGGATTCAGTGGAAATTAACACTCTGGTTCTCCCTACTTTTGTGCATCAAGGGTGTGTCATTTATGTATATACTGAGTGAGCATGTCAAGTCAATTGCAGCCTACTAGTTGTGCAGTTGAGAACACCATTACAATTTGGAATATAGAGGATGGGAAACAGAAGACTATATTCTCCCTCTATTTTACATCCCAAGTGATTATGATGTGATTTCTCTGATATTAACAATGTCTTCATTTTAACCAACAGATACCATGACTTAATCAAGCGTAGTGTAGGCATTTGGGATGCCTACGTTACCTGGGCACTTCAACTTTGAGCCATACCCGTGGTTGATTCTTTATGTAATCTGTGCAAGTTGTATCCTTCTTGTGCCTGGCTGACATAATGGAATTGTCAAGTCAATTTATTTGGTTTTTCGAACATACATGTTTCATTCATATTGTTTTTTTTCTTTCAATTTCTTCCTTCTTCTTGGCTACTGCATTTTTAGCAAATCTACCTTCTCATTTTTACCAGATGTGTTGGCTTGAGAAGTATATGTGATCCTGACCAATGCATATCCATCATTGTCAAATATAGAAGAAGAAGAACAGCAGTAACAATTGGAAGAAGAACAAATAAATATCGGCTATACAGGTCTCCAAAGAGTACGAAGAAGAAGATGGAGAAGAAGAAGCCGTGGAGAAGGAAGATGCAAGGCTTGAAGCGGAGTTTTCTCTTGAGATCTGAGGTGGAGATCTGAAATTGTCCTTTAGGATTTACGATCAGAAATTTCTGCCATTAAAAATTCATTCAAAGCTTTTGGGTTCAGAGAAGTACCCGAGGGTTTTCTCAACAGTCTAATTGTAATTGTACCCGGTTAGATCAAATACCCTTTTCCATACAATCATAATTTTATTGTATTCATTTGTCATAATTATTTTATAGAAGATGAACTGCTCCAAAAAGAATGGAATTGTTTAGCTCTTTATTTATTTTGTATAATTCTAATTTTTTTTGTCTTGTTAAAACATTTAACATGGAGCTCTCTTCTTTATGAAGTATGAACCTCCATTTTCATACTAGAAAAATTGCAGGTGGATTTCAAAAATAGACATGGGATTCAGTAGGGCCTAGATACATTGAATCTTGGCTTAAATCGGTCGATCTTTGAGGTCTTAGGGATCAATCTCAAGGAGAATGATCCAATGATATTAACTCTTCATTCATCTCGGATGCGTTATCACAAGACCACAGTTCAAAGTATTGATATCGGACAGTAAATTATGGATCAATGCCAAAACTGATTCAATACCGTTACAAATCAGTTCTAAAATCACACGCACAATATGTGCATATCAAACCAACTCTTGATGTACAATATTACAATAATCAAGAACATAATTTGGATGTACATCTAAAATCTTATCATTTATAGATTTCCTTTATTCTTCACTCTCTGCAGTTAATCAAGTATCAAACTTTGGCACTGCAACAACAACAAAAAAAAAAAAAAAAAAGGGCAGTCCTTGCTGTAAATGAAATGAAATAATTCTTCACCTCCTCCATAATCTTTCTGCCTCATACCCATCAATCCAGTCTCTGTTGTAAATGAAATAATTTTGTGATCTCTTAATGCAACCTGATAAAATAGAACAAGAGGCAATCACAACATTTACATCTATAATGAAATAGTTAAGTTGTTTCCCTTGCAATATAAATAAATAACCCTTAAATGTGTTAATTTTGCAGCATGTAATGTTTCAGTTTTCTCCCTTGCAATACATCTGTAATTCTCACAGAGAACCCATTTTAAACTTGGAGAGGAGATTTGATAGTTTTGAGAATCTAGATACTCTCAAATGGTTGCTCAAAACTGTGAGAAACTATCTTCATATGAGCACTGCCTAACACTTCCTACCTAAACAAGATCTGGTTTACCATCAACATGCTCTGTACATTCAGATTCATTGAACAAACAAGAATAACCCATGGTTGTAATGATAGACTGAAACATGCAACCAACTACCAAGAGCAAAGAGATTATCACATAGAGGATCAACAAGTCATAAAGACATTCGGCACTAAACCTACCAGCAACCAGGCTTCCCAACATATCTTAAAGACTAATAAGAAGCTAAGAAAACAAGTTACAGAAAGATAGCCCGAGGAGTAATAGCTCCTACCAAGACCCAAACCCAAAGCATAAGACACAGAGCCTTAAAAAAATTAAATTAAATGGCACACTCACACCAGACACTGCTCCCAGTCGGAATCCAAATAAAAGAAAGAAAACCTCACAACCACCACATGAGAGAGGACAACCGAAAAGGGAACAACAAACAAAACATAAAAACTACAGGTCTTAGGCTGTCTGAATAACCGTTTACCCTATTTCTCAGTAATAAAATAAAAAAAATAAAAAATACAGATGACTTGAATCCTCCAGACCGAGACCAACCTTTCCCTTTCCCAATCAAAAAGGTCAAATAGAACCCAGAAAAGCAACTTAAAGAGAAGGGAGAAAAAAAAACATGAACTCTCACTGGCATAGATTCGAACACTTTATATGCAGAATATCCCAGAACAAGGGGGAGGTGTAGCAGGTGGAGGGTGAATGTGGTTGAATGCGAACTGAAGTTGAGATCTAGGGCGCCGAATGGGTTGTCGGAGTTGTAGTGAATATGCGAGAGGGAAACCCGGGCGTTGAAGATGAAGGGGTTGTAGGAATTTTACAGGGTTGATGAGGACTAATGGAAGAAATTGGGAAGCAGGTGAAGATGGTTTTGGAAGCGTGAAGGTCGATTTGAAAAGGGGTAACGAAAAATGAAGGGAAGCAGAGGTGGATGAAGTGGAGAAAGGAGACGGAGAGGATGGCGTCGATGGAATTTATTGGGGAAAATTCGGCCGGCGAAGGGTGGTTGCACAGGGGATGGGAAGAAGGTCAATGATGCAGGGTTAGAAGAAGGATGGAGGAGAGTAGCGGCGGTGATTGTGCAGGAGCTCCCTCGATTCTCCTCTCCCTCTTCTTCTCTTCTGAATGAAATATGTGCTTTGATGACGTGTGACACGGTTCAGTTTTCATGTCCTGAGGCTTCGTGGTCTTGAGACGTTGGATATCAACACAGCCACGTGGCATGCATCCAACCCAAGCAGCAACCTCTCCTGCGAATACGCTCGCAGGAGACGATTTCATTCCGGCTTCCGGACCAACTTGCTGGCGTGTCGGATACCTCGATGTCCGTGCATGCGGCGAGAGGTCCTGGCCTATCAGTCAATGTTTATGTGGGGGGTCATCGAAACCAGTGGCATTTGTGCGCCACATGGCGCGCTCGAGGATAAGGCGATGGAGGAGAGGCAAAATGGGAATGGTAAAGCTGGATGATGACGTCAGACATGACGAGTAGCATGTTCCAGCGTTGTGATTGTATTTTGTTTCGGAAGGGGTGAAGAGGAACACGTTTTTCTTTGCTCCTACTTTGTTGCCATTGTTATGCTTTTCCCTGTATTCTCATACTCGACTTAACGTGACCCGCGTCTCAAACTCTTGGCAACTTAACGTGACCTGTGTAGTTTGAAGTGTAATTTCGACCTGTATGTGGGAAGTTATGATCTTTGGACTGAGCAGGGATCATGCTACCAATCTATGATGGATTAATCCAAAACGGGTTAGATCTTCTAAGGTCATTTTCTTCTTGTTTTTCTCATAACTACTACCATGTAACACTCTTAATCATCATTTAAACTCAGAAATCACCTTTACAGATGTTAACCATATTTAAACTTCTATTTTTCCTAATTTATACATGCACAAAATCACTTTTACATATACTTTACTTGAGATTTGATGAACAATGTTACTGTTCATCATCTCTTTCACTAGAAACCTAAATGATTCCAAAACTCCACTTTATTTTTTTAGTGATTCAACATGCAAACCATCCCTAAACCCCAAAATGATCTTAGGACTTACCTGAAGCTATAATGGCTTGATCAAAACAAATGTGCAGCAGAACACTTAATTTTTGTAACCTTTCCAAGCTCTCATGTTTCAATTCTCCTTGCTGCAACAACAATTCTTCTCTTCTTCCAGCATTGATTTCCTTGCTGAGATGTGGTTCCAAGACTCTAGGAATCCTTCAAACCTTCTTCTATTCACATAGCATATACCAACACACTCAAAAAGTTAAAAATCAATGTTTTTCTCTCAACTCATGAGTTTTCTTCAAGTTCTCTCTCTCTCACCTACGTTTTCAGTTCTAACCATAAGGAAATGAGTTGGTCTTTGATTCTTTTCTTTTATATTTTCTCACCTTTACTTAATTCTAAATCTGTCCCTAATAGACCTCAAGTGCATGCATTAGTTTTCCACTCATATAGGTACCCTTATAAAAGTTTATGGACTGTTTTGTCCTCTAAAAAAAATTCTATTATAACATTAGTCCATCCTCCACTATAATTTTTTTATAAATATACATACATCATGGTTATACATATATATATATATATATCTATAAATATGTAGATATATATTTAAACTTAAGTAAGGTATGAATCTTATACTTATTAATATAATTAATATTAAATTTATTCCAATGTAAGGTTTTATACATTATTAGTGCAATAAAATAATTTTGTACTTGTATTGCCCATAACTCATCTCAATAACACCTCCAAGGAACCCAAAATACAAATTTAGTCTCCCCACCTATCAAAATCAGTCAAAGTAAGACATAAAATAGTCTGATAACACATGGGGTGTTACAGTTTGTGCTGAAAACCCCACTAGTTGTTATTTATCACTTATGAGACGGCTGAAATTCCTCCAGTTCTTTGCATCAATAAATTAGAGCCATCTGTGAGAAAAGTCTAAGATTTATCTAGAAAATGGTTACTCTTCAAAGTGAAAATGTCTTTCAACAAGAGACAAACCCTGATGCACATAAAGTAAATCAAGGAGAAAGACAAAATCAAACATCAAATGTAGTACAGTTGCCCGTAGCAAGAGTTCAAATTGTAGAACTCCCTCCACCCACAACAGCAGTAGTTGAAGCGCAGATGCAACTCTTTAACAAGCAGTTAAAAGAAATCAAATAGATGATAATGCTTGCGGGAGGAAACCCTGCTAATCAAATCCTGACGCATCGAAAGAAGAAAAATCAATCTACCACATGAGGACTATGGAGGATTCATGACTTTCTACCGCAACCTCGCCACGAGCGAGGCATACCAGAGTCCTCCTCTAGTAGTTCAACCAAACAATCGAAGTCTAATTGAGTTTCTGTTCATGATAGGATCGAGTGTTCAGTCCATGATAGGCTAGGAGGAGAGCCGTTAACTAGACCAGTTCGTGAAAGGCTAAATAGGCGAGCCATTTCACATCATTATGTCAGTTCATATTCCATTCATGCTAGTGTTTAAGCACATCTAGATGTAGCTAGAGCCACCAGAGTGACGGCTGAGCAACTCGAAGAAACGACCGAGCAACTCATCGCAGAACGAGTTGCTGTGGAGTTTGCTGCAACCCAAGCCAAAGAAGAGGCTGCAATAAGGAATGCAGCAACAACGAATGTTATACCTACAAAAGTCCCACCTGCGATACCTTTAGGGGTTCAACCTGTGATACTGCAGGTCATATCAGTCGCATATACCATTTCTTCAGCATAAGTTGTTCCGAGTAACCAAATGCTGCAAGTTGTTCAAATTGTTTTGATGAATCTCCAACAGGAAGTCCCGTAAACACTACCACTAACAGATCCTTAGACAAAAGCCCTGGAAGAAATGATCAAGGGACCTCAATCCCAACTTACAAAGGTCGAAAATGGTAGAACTTACTCAGTTAGTCATAAGAAAGAATATAATGTTGATATGACATTATCACCCAAACTGATGAAAGTTCCACTCCCTAAAAGTTTTACTCTACCTGAGTTATACATGTATAATGGGACCACAGATCCGCAAGCCCACCTAGACCATTTTTCTACTAAGATGCTCCTCCATAATTACCCCAATGCAATTTTACATTAAGCTTTTCCATTTACTTTGCAAGGCCCAGGGAGATTTTGGTTCAATAACTTACTACCTTGTTCCATCCATAGTTTTAACCAACTTGGAGATTTTTTTTTGAGCATTTTCAAACTCAGTCGGGTCCACTCAAAACTATTGTGAATTTGTTGAATGTAAAGCAAAAATCAATGGAAACTCTTAGGAGTTTTCTCAATCGATTTAACCTTGATGCCCTTAGTATAAGGAGGGTGAGTGATGAGGTGAGATACATGACCCTGTTAGGAGGAGTCATAGATCCCGACTTAAAGAGATCATTAAATAAAAGGCCTCCTAAGGACCTTGTAGATCTCCGCGTCCGTTGCGATAAACATGCTCGTGTAGAAGAAGCAGCTAACATTGAAATAGCATTGAAGAAGAGGAAAGCAGTTGCAGGAGTGGACAAGAAGAGTACTGATTGTCACACCCCAATTCTGGTCTAACCAGATTAGTGTGATGAACCGCCAATAAACCAACGGTTTAACCAAGATCTCATATAGGTCATACCCACCATATCAAACCACACACGCAGTCCACGGTAATAATCAGAGGTAATAAATAAATAAGCAGAAGTCTTACAGATAATGAACTGAGTTTCCAACAATGATAATAAATAATTTAATCGATTATCTTCAAAACTCAAGACATAAAAATAATTAATCCATTACATGTTCCAATAATCAAATATAACTAAACTAATCGAATATGCACTGGTTATACTTGCATGAAGAATCATGCGTCTCCTCCATCAATTCTTCGTCCATCGCCGCTACATATTCATACATCGACGCATTCATATAATCTTCAACAGTAGGTCATGCATCATCAACTAAAAATATTCAACGTTGAAAGGGTGAGCACACATCACGGCTCAGTGAGCAAACAAAATAATGCAACAAACATATGCATGCATTCAATTCATCAATTCATATCTTTGGTCTGATTTTTAAGTTCGCAATGTGCTATAGAAAGGTTTGGTGGCCCCCGCACCTCTATACACGAGTGTGTGAATCCTCTTAATGGATCAAATACCATTGTCGTCTCACATGCACCCACCATGGAATAGAGATAGAGTTAAAGTGTCTGGATCAAACATCGCCAACACTTTCCCTAATGCCCTACCCATACCAATATGTAAGCCCCTATTGGCGAGGGCTTGTAAACTGGGCTCACAACTAATCAATCCTAATGCCAAACAGTGTATCCAATGCCTCATCCCAACATCCCTCAATAAGTCCATAGAGATAGATCTAAGGCCCTCTGGCAGAGTCAGAGACCACACGGTCTGAGACTACCTCCCCTGATGCCCTACGATGTAATAATTCTGCTAAGGTAATGACGATTCGACGATGTTAGTAGGCAAGACTTGAGTAGAGATAGATCTAGAGTCTAGTGACAAGGTCAGAGACCACCATGCTACGTCCTCCTCCTGATGCTCCACTCGCATCCAACACACCAACCACACACATACAACCATATGCTTATTCATACCATCATCATCATCATGTTATAAATAAACAGAATTAAATATGCATGAGCAGTAATAATAGGAATATTGGATGACATGTGAGATGCACATTACAAGCATACACGTATAGAATCAATCATGACATTAGACTCAATAAAAGTAAACAGTTTGTTATTAATCAATTAGTTTAGGTCTTGTTCCCTCACCTGTTAACAATACTTGATCTCCTTCCAAGTCTTGAAATTTTCTTTCAATCAATTTAACAACCTAAAAGTTATATGAATTTAAGTTAGGGTTCATATATAACATGTTACAGTCGTAGAAAATCAAAACAGAGCATTGATAGGCGTCTGATTGGTCCTATGGTCTCATACTGTATCGACCTTATTGTCTACGGTCGATACCCTATGATCGCATATGGTGTGACTGTAGCTGCGACCATATGATTTTTAAATCTTTTCAAATGCCTATGGTCGATCCTTTGATCAGGTAGGTCATGCTATGGTCGATCGTAGTTGCGACCTTGGGATTTCTGGTCACAGACTACATGCAATTCGAGTTCTTCCTGGGTCAAGTCCTCTGATCTTCAATTGGGTTTATTCTAAGGTCATCCTATGGCCATCATTAGTAGTTTCTTATCAACCCTAATCATCAAACTCACTCTTCATGGTTCTCCTTAAGATTTTCTCAAGGAAATCACATGGATCATAATAGGTTGATATTGCCTATCTTCCTTAAAAGTCTTATTCCATAGAGTTTACATCTCCGAGGATTAGGTACATACTTTTGCCTATGATAGAGAGCCAATCTCTTCTCAGCAAGATCCTCTCCTTAGCCTTTTCTTCTTCTCTTTCCCTTCCTTCTCTTCTCTTCTCTCTCTCTCTAGGGTTTACTAATGTTCTAAAAAGTGAAAAAAGGCTAAGGGACATCCTTTATATAGGGGAAAACTCTTTCAATTAGGAAAGAAATCCCTTAATTTAAGAAAATTTCCAAAACTCAGAGTCTGACCTGGGGTCTCATGGTTGATGGCTACAGTCGTAGAACCTGTTGACCGTAGGATCGAAATCATCAACCGTGGGGTCCTAGATTTGTGATCTTCATTCTTACCATATGGTCGACCATACCTACCCAGGTATCTGACCATATGCATATAGTTTTGGGTGTTGAGTTAATTTTTATACCTGGTTTGTGATCCATCTTCACACGCTCGGTCTACTTGGTCCAGGAATGATGGGAAGACTTGGCACGACATGGTTAAATCAGGTTACTAGAGTGCGGGTCTTACACTAAGCCTCCTACAAAAAAGCGACAACAATAAATAACAATAAGAAAAAGTCAGGAAAAGATGGCATTCCCAGCAAATCAAACAAACCTTTTGATTGAAGTTCGTTCACCTCATTAAACACATCCATGACAGATATAATGTACAATCTGAAGGACATTAGCAATGCTCTTCCTGCTCCACCAAAGATGATGACAGATCCTAGCGAAAGAGCAAAGGAGAAATACTACAAATATTATCGGGATCATGGACACACCACTAACTACTGTAGATCACTTCATGTTGCGATAAAGCAACTCATTTAGTGAGGACATCTCAAAGAGTTTGTAGGTGGTTTTTGACCCACCAAGAAGAGTTTTAAGCAAGCAGAGCCTGGAAGGTTATCTTATAAAGGAAAGCAGCCAATGAATTACAAGGCAGATGCAGGTGATAAGATGATCGATTTAGATAAAGATGATCCCAGAGATGATCCAAAAAGCTCTCCTCCATTGAAGAAAGTTGGTGACCAACGCGGCTCTGTAAGGATCATAGAGAAAATCCCTACTCAATCAAGTAGGACTAAACCTCATGGAAATTATGTAACTCTAACCATGTTAGAAAAGGAATTCTGGAAGAAGTATAAGACCCGCATGCCACGAACCCGGTCTAACCTTATGTTATCATGTCATGATTGGTCTTCCTATCATAATCGACTCAAGTGAACCAATTGTATAAAGAAACCACAAGATGAGGTAAGCCACAAGTCAAATTTAGTTGTTGTGGTTGACTGTTTAATTTTGTGTGGAAGCAACAATCAAAAAATAGAAATCAATAAATTTTGGACGTGTGATGACAGTTTTGAGGGCTACAGTCACATCTATGGTCGACCGTATTGAGACCGTATAACCTATGGTTGCATGTTTTGGTTGTATGATTGACGGTTTATGCGACCGTATGATCAACCGTACTAACCCAGAACATACTCCGTGTTTAGGAAACTTTTCTAATTTGAAGAGGACTCTTTCCTAATTAAAAGAGGACTCTCTATGGAGGTTTTTCTCTATATAAGGGACATTCCTTAGCCTCTCTCACTCTTTTAGAACCCAAATTGAAACTCTAAACCTAAGAAAAAAAGAGAGAGAGGGAGAGAAGGAGAAGGAGATTTGGAGAAGAAGACTGAAAGAAGGAGTTCTACAGACTATCTGCAACAAGAAAGGTATGAACCTTGTCTCTGTAGTCTTAGAACACTAAGAGTAAGAGTTCTAATGTAAAATTGAGATACCAAACCCAAAGTAAGGATTCAACTATGGGATTTTCTGAGTAGATCTCAAATAGGGATCTTGGAGAATGGGTTAGAGTATTAATGTAGTAAACTAAGAATATTGATCTTAGAATGATCATTAGGGAGGACCCCATTGATGATCCAAGAGGAGGAATCCGTATTGGAAGTATGAAATTATATTAAAAATGTATGGTCACAGCTAAAGTCGACCATGGGATGAGAAAAGAGTTGACCACAACCATTCGGGAAGAATTCAGGAAACATACGGTCGTAGGTACGGTTGCATGTAATGCGACCATAGGGTATCGACCATACATCCTACGGTGGCATATATTGAGATCATAGGATCGACCATAGGATCAACCATAGGATTACAGCAAGCAGATCTTGAGACCAAACAAGGTTTTTGACTACTATAACTTGATAACTCGAACCCTAACTTAAATACATTAATTGTTTAGGTTCCCAATAGATTCAAAAGTGACTTTCAAAGGTTGGGAGAGCAACAAACATCAATCAAAGGTGAGGAAACAATACCTAAACTCATTGGATAAAAATAAACTATTTTATTTTATTTGTTTAATGCAATGAATGATTCTATGCTTGTATGCTTGTAATGTGTATCACACATGTCATCTAATATTATTGCTATTTTTGTTCATGCATATTTATTATTGTCTATTTATAACATGATGATGATGATGCTAGGAATAAGCATGTGATTATGTGTGTGGTTAGTGTGCTTGATGCGAGTGGAGCATTAAGGGGAGGATGTGGAATTGTGGTCACTGACTTGGTCACCCGACTCTAGCTCTATCTCTACTCAAGTCTTATCCACTGACATTGTCGTATCGTAATTACCTTAGCGGAAGTATTACGTCAAAGGGTATCAGGGGAGGTGGTCTCGGACCGTGTGGTCTCTGACTCTATTGGGGGGCCCTTAGCTCTATCTCTATAGACGTATTGAGGGATGTTGGGGTAAGGCCTTGGATACACTAGATGACATTTAGGATTGATTAATTGTGAGCCCAGTTTGCAAGCCCTCGCCAATAGGGGCTTACGTATTGGTATGGGTAAGGCATCAGGGGAAGTGTTGGCGGTGTTTGATCTGGACACTTTAGCTCTATCTCTATTCCATAGTGGGTGCATGTGGGATGACAATGGTGTTTGATCCATTGGGCGAATTCACATACTCGTGTATAGAGGTGCGGTGGTCTCCAATCCTTTCTATAACATATTACAAACTTAAAAATCAGACTAAAGATATGAATTGAATGTATGCATATGTTTGTTGCATTGTTTTGTTCACTCACTGAGCTTAAGTTGGAAAGCTGACCCTCGCGTACGTAATTTTTTTTAGTTTCTGATGTTGTAGGTGTTATTGTCGAAGATTATATCGATGCACCAACATATGGACATGTAGCGGCTATGTATGTGCAAGCTGTTGAGGACGAGCAAGACTCGTCAAGCAAGTGTTTCCACCGTGGTTATGCTTAGTGTTTAACTTTTGTATTTTGATACTTGTAATATGTATTAATTATGTTTTGGTTAATTAGAGATAACTAGATCATTTAATTATTTATCATGTAGACCTCAGTTCATTATTAATAAGACTTCTGCTATTTACTCAAATATCTCTAATTATTACTGTGGAATGTGTTTTGGTTTAACATGGTTGGCATAGCCTATACGAGATCCTGATTTGAACCGTTGGTTTTCATGACTGTTCATCACACCATTGGTTAGTCCAGAATTGGGGTGTGACAACTTGGTATCAGAGCACTTAGGTCTTGCCCATCAAACTTGAATACTTATCATAGGGGGGTGCTAGCGTGCTATGAAGTTGCTTGGTGGATCAGTATTGCTTATTAGTTAAACCGACCTTGTAAAATCGGATGAACGGTTTCAAGTTTTGGAGTTGGGCCACAACGTATCATTAGGGGTGAGGCGGCAACGCGCTTCTCGTGCCAAGTCGAGATCTTTGCCCCAATTCTCCTTAGACTTAAAGAGTTCCTGTGTGGGTGGATTCCCCTCCTCCTATAGGGCCAGCTCCGGTGCAACCAGTGAGCTAAAAAGTAGCATCTCAGAGTGTTTAGAACCGCTCGGAGCAAGCATCATACCTATTTACACTCAAACAATCCATAGGAGGAAAGATGGGAAAACATAGCTTGATGCGAAAACCCACAAGAGTCCATGAACTGAGTTAAGATAAATTAAAAGCTTTAATACAAATACACCATAAGCACCTGTGTTGGTTGAGACAGAACTTAAATAAGACAATAATGTACATATAAAAGGTAGAATCATATATATATATACAGATAGAAGAAAAAGAAAATCTAAATGTATCCTGATAAAACAAATAATATATGGTATAGTCTACAAGTTGGATTGTTGCCTGAATATAGAAAGGATATAGTACAGTAACTAGAAGGAAGCATCTGTAAAGCAGAAAATTAGAATACCGAGTTGGTACTCACAAGATGTGGAACTCGATGTTTGATAGAGGAAGAAGGAAAATGGCTAGTAACGCCTAAATCCCTGCAAAGGTCAAGGGAAAGATCTCGAGCCAAATCCAAGAGAGATAAGAAAACAATGGCCACACATCAAAAATGAGAGTAACTATAAAAGAAGATAAAGCTATACTCTTGGGTGACGTGGATACTCAAAGTGAGATCCGCCATACGCTGATCCATCGCCTGCTAAGCATTAAGAAGAGGTTGTAACCTGACCCCACCACTATCTGGGTCGAGAACAGGTAATCAGAACCATCTGAGCAAATGCCAAATAATGAAATTCATACTGGAGCAAGTCAAAGGGGATGAAAACTAGGCCACTCCAGTCAATCTACCTGGACTACCAAATGCCTTGACCAAGGTTGTAACGAACTTGGTCTGGTAAAATGCAAAAGCAAGAACAGATGATACCGGTTATGCAAGTTACCATGAGAATCACTACCCTAATTTCCAATGCTATACCAACACCTCCAGGTCACACCAAGTACAGTACCAGTTAGTAATAACACTGTACCTCCAGCACCCGTTGACCATAACACAGTGTCTACCATACAGTAGGTCCCAGTAATGCATACCCCAGTACAAAAGCTTAGTGCACAACAGGCAGTGTATCAAGGTGGGATACCCTTATCAGCCACCGATGTATGGGATAGCTGTCCCATGGCAGAATGATCTGACAAGGGTTGAGAAATGCTTTCTGAAGATGAAGCCTCAGATATTCTTAGCATGGGATCGAATCTATTGTGGTCATATATCTAGACAGGTGTATATAGGATGCAGTGCATCGTTGACTTACACTTATGATTATAGAAGATGCACATACCTGATTTTAAATTCGCGTGCCTTGATAGGATACCTTCTCGATTTAACCTATCAATTGGGGTTATATATATTATTTTCTTAGAATTAGTTCTGATTATACCAATCTAAGCCACTCTCATGATCGACAACATGAATAAAGATATGAACTGAATGAACAGTTAAAGGTTTAATCATGTTGAGCGTACATAATTCTGACTTATACTTGATTTATTAATGTACCATAACTTTCTCTAGATTTAATCCTGTAGTGCCTTGACCAATGGTATTATATACTCTATAGAACCTATAACCATGAGGTTAAAAGTTGTAGAACTTCTATTTCCATGTATTCGACCACCATGCAACCTAACGACCTTTTGATGCCGGTTGGATTACCATAGATTTACTCTTGATCCTTTAAACCTAAGTTCATTAGATAAAACAAGTGTTCGTCATCATACTGAATTCGAATTAAAGAAATGAATTACTTTTGGATAAACATTATGATTCTTACATTCCCTGACCTCTGTGGATAAAGATACTTAATTAATAAGGAAAATTATGGGAGACAATTGGATTCAGATAAATTTTTATAACCAAGAAACCTCAAATGAAGTAATGGAGAATCTATTTTGAGATTGCTAGATGGATGGATATGAGTCATGTCTATAAAAAAATTCATAAACAAGAAGTGAGAACTACCAAGAGCAGCTAGTAAATAGTAGATAACACTTAAACAGAGTTAAAGATGGCTATATCGGTATGAATTTTGACAAGGCAGATGATTTCTAAAGGCAAATCTATGAGTGGATACAAGGATGAAGTCAAAAATTGTGGCATTGATAGTATTCGGATTAGTACAAGTAATACTGAGTTATGGCCAATGTTGAGTGAGATGATTAAGTAAAGACCAAGAGAGTTTGGCAAAATTAATGAAATTATAAGCATATACCCTAATGCTTATAGGTAGACTTGGGCTATGAAATGAGTAACAATCACAAGATGCTTTTTGAGGTATATGATAGAGAGATCAGGATAAAACAGCAGTGATAAAAGAGTTGTAAGTTAATAAGTGTAATATGAGATTATTGGTGTAAGCTAATGAGCTTTTCAGGATATGAGATTATTGACGATAGTCTTTGAAAAACTAAGAGGTAAAAGGGGACTAAACATGCTCTTAACACCTTTAAACCAGATTTTGCTAGTTCATGCCCTTTCAGACTAGATGTTGTATTTAGGTGAGTGTTATGAACAATGTCCAAATCGTATGGATGGACAAAAGTTGGATGCAACCTAATTCGACTTGAGATGACAGACTTTGACGTCATCTTGGAGATAGACTAGTTGTCTCAACACTCTACAAAGCTGTTATGTGTATAGAAGAAGTTGTCATTCAAGAATAATGACTGTACATAATTTGGTTTTATTGGAAGCATATTGCTTAGTAAGCGAAAGCTTATTCTCTCTGCACTAAAGGCGAATAGATGCTTTGAAAAGAAAGGAGTTGGATACATGGTATCTGTGGTATACGTTACCAAAGAATCACTACAAATGAAAGATAATGATGTGATGCGTAAATTTTCTGATGTATTTCCAGGAGACTTACCTGGGTTACCACCTGATCATGCAACCGAGTTCATTATCGTCTTATTACTCGGGAGGGCACATGTATCAAAGGCACCCTATAGAACAGCTCATATAGAGTTGAAGGAAGTGAAGACTCAGCTACAAGAGTTATTAGACAAAGGGTCTAATTGGCCAAGTATTTCATCATGGGGAGTGCCAGTGCTATTCGTGAAGAAAAATGATGGTGGTGTTCGACTTTATATAGATTACCAGGAACTGAACAAGCTCATGATCAAGAATCGGTATCCGTTGCCTCGGATCGATGACTTATTCAACCATTTGCAAGGTGCCAAAGTGCTATCGAAATTGATCTCCGGTTAGGATATCATCAGTTGAAGATCAAGGAAGGTGATATTCCGAAGACATCATTTAGAATAAGATATGGACATTATGAATTCCTAGTTATGTCATTTGGATTAACTAATGCACCTGCAACTTTTATGGAACTCATGAATTGAATATTCTATGATATGTTGGATACATCTATCATCGTATTTATTTATGACATTCTAGTCTACTCCAAGGACAAAGAAACTCATATCACAAATCTTAGAACCGCTCTGCAGCGACTGAGAACAAAAAAGCTTTACGCTAAATTTACTAAGTGTGAGTTCTGGCTAAGTGAAGTTGTTTTCTTAGGCCATATTGTATCAGCTGAAGGAATTAAAGTGGATCCTAGCAAGATTGAAGCTATTATGAAATGGGAAGCACCTAAGAATGTTGCAGAAATTGGAAGCTTCTTAGGTTTGGCTAGGTATTATCAACGATTCGTGGAAGATTACTCCAAGATCATCGTACCTCTCACCAGTCTAACCAAGAAAGGAGAAAAATTTGTTTGGACCGATAAATGTGAGGAGTGTTTCCAAACACTGAAGGCAGGACTGATATCAGCTCCCATCTTGACCATACCGATACCAAGAGAACCATTTATCTTGTACACTGATGCGTCTGGATTAAGTTTGGGATGTGTGCTCATGCAGGGAGAGCAAGTAATTGGGTATGCTTCTAGATAATTAAAGACACACAAGAAAAATTACCCAACCCATGACTTGGAATTAGCAGTAGTGGTACATGCTGTCAAGATATGGAGACATTATTTGTACGAAGAGAAATTTCAGATTAAATCAGATCATAAGAGTCTTACTTATCTTTTCAATCAGAAGGAGTTGTGTAACACCCATTTTTTCATCCTTAGTTGAACAAAGTCTTATTAGAGTGTAGACAACAAAGTGGGAGAGATGAGAGAAAGTTTGAAAAGTACAGGGGAGGCGAGGGAGACTCTCTCAGAAGTGATAGTCGATCAGTCCCGACATGCTCTCTATAGTGTTTGGAGAAGAGCTAAAATGATCCCTAGTGTCAAGAAGTCTAAGTGAATACATATGGCAAGTTGGTGGATCTCAATGCGAGATTTGGATTTTGGCTATGAGTTTGAGGAGGTTTTCGATGGGCTCCATAGTAAGGAAATGGCTTGCAACCTGATGGGTGCGTAGGTCTTGAAAATACCTTCGAAATGAGACCAGAATCACTCAATTCCAATGTCAAATGGAGAAGATATGGCGATTTTAGTCTGGGAATAAGAATAAGGGTATTTTCTGAAGATTAATAATATCCAGGGGCTTGCATGTAAATTATCGTAAGTTTAATGATTTAAACTTCATCTTTTCATATCTCGCTCATTTGACGTCCAAATAAAGTGATTCCAGTGCTATTATTCCTCATTTTTGGTGCTCTATAAAGTGAACGTGGAAAATCTGAAGCAAAGGTCTCCAAGGGATCCTATGCAAAGCTGCAAGCCGATATGCCCGCTTAAACTTCAATTCCTCATAATTTTATTATCCGACGTTCAAATGAAGTGATTCAAACTCCAGTATGTTTCATTTTTAGTGCTCTACAAAGTGGACGTGAAGGATTTGAGACAGATTTTTGAGGCATCCCATGCAGAGTTGCTAGCCGAATTATTGTAAATGGGCCTGTTTAAACTTCAAAAATTCATAAGTTGATCATTTTACATCCAAATGAGGTGATTCAAACTCCAATATGTTCCATTTTTAATGCTTTGCAAAGTGGACTTGAAGAATTTGTGGCACAGGTTGTCAAGGCATCCCATGCAGAGTTGCTAACCGAATTATCATGAATTAACCTATTTAAACTTCAGAAATTCATAAGTTGGCCATTTTACATCCAAATAAGGTCATTTAAGCTCCAATATTTCTCATTTTTAGTGCTCTACAAACTGAATGTAAAAAAATTTATGGTAGAGGCTGTCAAAAAATTCCATGTGGAATGGAGGCGGAAATGGTTTATAAAATGATAGAGAGAGAAAAATCAATCTTGACCCAACCCAGCTCAACTCATATTAGTGTAACTCAGTCCAACCCAACTTAGTCCAACTCAGCCTAGCCCGGATCAACCCAATTCGAAATGGTTTAGTTTATGTGCATTTAATTTATGTATATATTATATATACCATATATATTATGTATAGGATTTTATCTATATTTTATTATATGTATATTTTATATATATAGATACATGTATACATTAAAGGAGCTAGAATCCAAAAAGGGAAGAGAGTTAAGAAAAGGAAACTAAAAGGAAAAAAAAGAAAAAAAAGACAAAAAGAGTGAAAAAAGGAAAAAAAAAAAAAGAAAGAGAGAGGACGGGAGAGTGAGATCCGAACAATTGGGAAAGGAAAAAAAAGGAAAAAAAAAAGGAAGGAGAGAGAGCCTTGAGAATTATGGAAAGAAAAAAAAAGGAAAAAAAAGAAGAAGGTGAAAGGGAGAATGTGAGTGGAAAGAAGGAAGAAAAGAAAAATAAAAAAGAAAAAGGAAAGAGGGGAGAACGTGAGGGGAGAAAAGAAAAAAGAAAGAAGGAAAACTCAAAAAAAAGGAGAGCACGGGTGGACTCCAAAAGGGAAAAAGGAAAAGAAAAAAAAATGGAAAAAGAGAGTAGGAGAGAGTGTCTAAGAGAAAAAGGGAGGAGAAGAATCTAATATAGAAGAAGAGATGAAGAAATAGCCTAAGAGAAGAGGGAGAAGCCAGAATTAAGAGAGAAGAGGAAGAAGAAGGGAAAGAGAAGAAGAAAATGAAGTAGGAGAAGCTAAGAAAGAGGGAACTCTCTGTAAAAAGTTAATTCCATTCTCCATTGTTATTTTTTAGTACATACCTGCAATTAATGGCCCCTCACCTATTACGGTAACCAAAACATTGGTTTTGATATGATTCCATGATGCTAACATGTCAAAAATTGCTTGAATATGCCTATTTTTGATAAATCATGATCAAAGATGTTATATTGCGTGCATGTTGATACTGTAATGCCCATGTTTGATATTTTTTATGCATTAAAATATGTTTAAAGTACTCAATGGAGAAAAATTGAATGTCATATAATGATTTTTGAGTATTTTAATGTTTTTTACAAGGTGGATTTCAAATCTAGAAATTCCAAATTTGGAATCCAAATTTGGGACATGCATCTCATATAGATTTTTGATGAATTTTGAGCTCAAAATTTAGAGAGATACTCATACTTATGTTAAAAAGTTCCCCTACAAAGTTTAACTCGTTTGGAGTTGAGAAAGTCGAGATAAAAATGCCCTAATAATGCTACTATCCTTTTCGGGTACAGTGCAAACCCTCATCAGAAAAGCACTAAAAAAAAGAATTTACAGCCATAATTTGATAATTTTTCCTTCAGAGAAAGTGATAGATATGAAGTCATGAATAATTTGGGACTAGATTTGGATTTTTTAATTTTTTATGAATTTCATATGATTTTTGAAGTGTACCATGGTCTGTATTAGGGTCAGTTAGAACACACTGAATTTCATGACTGAGATATGATGTTTAAGCTTTGAGGATCTTTCTATTTGCATAATATTTTTTAATGAAGTGTTAGATCTATCAGTTAGCTACATGACCATATACCTAAATTCTATTTTCAATGAGTGGTTGATTTTATACAGAATTTATGGTACAGCTGGTCAGAATCAGGAACAGACTTGACCTGTGCACATGGCTGCACTTGTGGTGCATATTCGACCCATTTTGGTTCCCTGTTAGGATTTCCCTTCATAAGACAAAATCTAGGTCTCTGAGTCCTCTTTCATAGGATGTATTTCAAATTTATTTTGAATATGTATGAAGCCCAATATGCATGTTTTGGAAAACATCCACAGAATCTATTGATTGCAGTAAAAATCATGAAAATCCATGAATAAGTATCATGTAGAGATTTTTTTAGACATCATTTCCTTGAAGGAAAAGGTAACCACATGAGTCTGAAAGACAACCAAGTTAACAAATAATTTTTTTCATGATTGAAGAATATCTTATGATTATTTTCCCATGACTAGTTTGAATTTGAAAATCAGTCTGACCAATTTTCATAGTCTGACCTTGTAGGCATGATTTAAACCGTTAGATTTCCATTATATTGTGCCTTAGAAGAATTTGAGACCATTAGATCTTGATCATGAGCATCTCATTTGAATCTAAACCATTGGATTGACATAATGAGTGATATAAATGAATATGGATGATTGGATTGTCTTGATGATTGATTTGAATGGATATATTATCTTTCTTGTGAGTGATTTAATTGAATCTGAATCATTGGATTGACCTCATGGATGTTTTAATTGAATCTGAACCATCGATCAAATATGATCTTCACCACATTGATGATAATCGATGATTGATCAATGCTCTCATATGCTTGTTGTGATATTTGAGATGATATGCTTTATTGTTATACTTGAGATGATATTATTGTTACTTGACATATTTGAATGATATTTATTATTGGCAATAATTTAATTTCCACAACACCCTAGTCGAACTGCCATATTTGTATACTTAGAAGACATATTAGGTGTGGGGATGTGCATGTAGACACCCATATTCACGGGACGGATAAGAATGAAAATGATAAATTTTAATCAAGAATCAGAAAGCCTAGCCCAATAAATGCCAAATTAGGGTTTTAAGTCAAGGGTAGCTTAGGACGATCCCTACCTCTTAGCTCATTATCCCCTAGGATACAGAAAACTAGATAGGTGTGATGTGAATCCAATCATAGAGCATTTAGGTTTCACACCCTGATATTGAAATAAGAACATGAATGAATTGAATACACATTTCGAACTACGTGGATCCTGATTCTTAGGACAGCACCTAAGATACGTAGGCAGTTTGGTGAGATTTACAAACATGGTTCCACACTTTGATCTTGAAAGCACACATTGATGAAATGAATATTTCGAACTACGCAGATCTTGATTCTTAGGGCGGCACCCTAAGATACATAGGCAGTTTGGTGAGAATTCCAAACACGGTTTTAGGTCAGCAAATTTTAGTATCCCCAGACCAAGGTAGAGTACACCTGAGTGGTTTTAGGATAATGAATTCTAGTCATGCTTAGACCAAGGTAGAATACAACTGAGTGGTCTTAAGTTAGCAAATCTTAGGCTTCCTAAACCGAGGTAGAGTACACCTGAGTGGTTTTAGCCATCCCTTTTATCTTCTGAGACCAAGGTAGAGTACACCTAAGTGGTCTTAGACATACCCTATAGTCTTCTTAGATCAAGGTAGAGTATACTTGAGTGATCTTGGAATACTATCTATTTTAGCCTTCTTAAACCAAGGTAGAGTACACCTGAGTGGTCTTAGATATATCCCTTTAGCCTTCTTAGATCAATGTAGAGTACACCTGAGTGGTCTTAGAATACTATCCATCTTAGCCTTCTTAGATCAAGGTAAAGTACACCTGAGTGATCTTAGAATACTATCCATTTTAGCCTTCTTAGATCAAGGTAGAGTACACCTGAATGATCTTATAATACTATCCATTTTAGTCTTCCTAAACCAAGGTTGAGTACACCTGAGTGGTTTTAAAAAATTCATATCCATAACCCATCACAACGAACTACGTTGTACCTGATTTTTAGGATCTCTAAAATACGTAGGCAACTTAGAGGACCTCTCCAAGTATGGTACCACATCTTCGAATCCTTAGGTCATCCCTATCCATATCTATATTCACTTCAATCCACATTAGGCTATCTCTAGATTCAATCTCAATCATCATCAAGTATAAACTTTAACTTAAGCAATTGAATCTAATAAAGCTTAAGCACAAATCATATCCATAAATCTTAATCACATTCTGTTCGAACTACGTTATGGACTTGATTTCCAGGATTGGGATATGTAGGCAATTGGAGATGTCTAGGACGTCTTAGGTTCAATCCATCACCGAACCATCTTTGGTTTGGTACACTATATATTACTTTGCTTGTTTATTTATTTTGAGAACATGTTTGGCTGAACCTAGGTTAGAAGAACTTAGAAACTTGGTATAGTCATCATCCATTGACCATGAATAGTCAGAACCATAGAGTCTAAGCAAAGTGGAATCATATAAGAGACTGATTTTTAGATAGGACAGCTTTGGGTGCCTAACACCTTCCCGAACTGTACCTTGAATGCTTACTTATTTTCTGATAGACCAAAGCCAAGATATTGAGTCGAATGAGTCAATAGAAATCTTGTCTTATGATGAGACTACATTTTTATAGGTCCTAGACCTTAATCTAGGTGGCGACTCCAAATCAATTTTTTTAGTTCATCGGAGATGGGTGGAAGAGGCCACTTTATCCTCATAGTGACGACTTCGCTGGGGATTCCACGTTTAGACTCCAGATTCACTTTCCTTACATTGATTGATTGACATTGGATGCTAGATCTAGGACTACTATTATTTATGTTTGTACATATTATTTTGGGGGGTATGGGTTCAGTCACACATCGTGCTATTAGTCGACCTAGGTCCTCATGCAGATGGGATCGCCCGCTAGACGAAAAGCACAATCTTGACACATACCTTGTAAACGTCTCTACTGATAAGAGTCTCTAACGATTGTTTCTTGGGTCCACCCAAGAAGGCATCATACTACTCTAGGTTTTGATATTTTGCAAAATGGTATATCAAAAGGAATCGAGGGGCCTATAATTCACCGTGTAGACGGGATAGGCCACTCCTCCTCATCAAGGTAGCCTTACCGGTCCTAGCCTAGTTTGAGCCACATGTTTGTTATTTTTGGTCCATCCCTGAACCAATATAGTAAAACCTGTTTAATCACAACACCCATGCCAATGACGTTAAAGTTCTGTCTGTTTTTACTCTCAATTTGGTTGACATGTTAGAATCCACACGATGAACATTGAACTCTCACTCAATGGGAGCAAGAGAAATGTATAAATCAGTCCCACGTCATAGTGGACGGCTACTGTACACTCTCTATCAATGAACTCAGAGTGTCGGATCTATCATTATTAACACATCAGCTTCAAACACGAGCAGAAATTCCCTGTCATGACATAGGTATTGACATCGAGCTATTATTTATCGGTTTGTTCAGGCATGAACCACTTTTGCTAACAATCCCATATGAAAGTTATGAATGAGTATCTCCATTTTAATTTCTTTGAATTTTGCGAATTAAGTGGACAAACCTTGTTGCCTAATGAACCGTTTGGGTCATGAACCCCAAGGCCAATCACGGGGTCAGTCAAAACAACTAAATTGATCCGGATAATGTTTATTCAAGCGAGTTTCATAAGGGAGCTAACATTTGTATGGTTGAGTTAGCCTGTATGTGTATGTGATCCCTTTCTGTCCCCATGACTCCATGTTCTTAATGCATTTCCATTCAGTTTTTAAAGAGAGTTAAGTTGAACCTATAATCTTGTTTACTCTTTTCGTAAGATACTTTCTTTCTAGGAAACTGACTAGGACTTCTATCGACCATGGGGTAAGGTACCTTATAATCAGAAGTATGACTAGGATCACATCTCAAAGACAATATCATCATCTGGTTAAACATCTGAAAGGTCAACAATGGTCACAAATGGAAACCCTGAGTAAAAGCCAAGTTCTAGATACGATAAGACAACCTGATTAGAGAATTCTATCAATATCCTAGGGAATCTAATTCAGTCAAGGATTTTGATTCAGGCAAGGAAAAATACCAATTTCTGAGAAAATACTTGATGGTACTTGAGTGAATACTTCCAAGCCGGACCGTTACATTTGGTTCGTGTTCTGGTTCATGTTGAAATCTAGTCCTAGGAGGGTTCAACTGTCACATCTGGTTCATGTCATGTTCATGTTGGAACTAAAGAAAAATCTAGTCCTAGGATGGTTCAACTGTCACTTTTGGTTCATGTTGAAACTAAGAGAGATCTAGTCTTAGGCCTATTCAATAGTCATATCTGGTTTGTGTTCTAGTTTGTGTCAGAATTCAAAAGAGTTCCACCCCTCTGTGCTCAATGCCATGATCTAGCCTTAGACCAATTCAATAGTCACATCTGGTTCATGTTTCGAGTCGTATCAAAATCAAAGAGAGCTCTATTTCATTTGAATTCATTGTCGATTTTTTAGCCATAAGTCCATCAACTGTTGCCTTTAGTTCATGTTTTGAATCATGCTACGATTGAGGGAAAATATCATTTGTTTGAGCTTAATGTTAATGTTTATCCCTAATCCAGTTTAATCGTCATCTCTGGTTTATGTTCTGGTTCGGTTTTAAAAATGAGGGAAACCCCTTCATCCAATTTTCATCTCTTGGTTTGTCTCTACCAATCAAAACCCATTGCTGCAAAATAGATATGACCATCCAGAGTGAAAACTGAAAAGTTGTGTTTACAGTCATGCTGTCGGCCAATCTTCAGTGAACATTTGAGCTGCGATAAGATTTCACCTATCCATGGCAATTGGGTCTTGTTTGACTAATGGAGTTGGTCCTAAATTCTCAAGAATCCAAAATTTCTGTCTTCCACCATTACCTAAACTGTGAAAAATCGAGAATGAATTTTGAAGAGCCCAAACCGGGGTATGAAATAAAATGATTTTAACCCAAACTTGATTGGGCCAGGGTTAAGCCTTCATAAACCCCAAAATGGGGTATATACCTTAATGATGCTGGACTTAAATAGGAGTGGTCCAATGATGAACCTCAATGAACCCCAAGCTGGGGTATGAATCCTAAGGACTTTGGATCCAAATAGGAGCAGCCAAAAGATGAACTTTAAGGAATTCAGACTGGGGTATGAAGCAAAGTGATATAAAACCCAAATAGGAGGGGTCTAATGATGAATCTTAGTCCAAACTGGGGTATAGACAAAGATGGTAATGGGCCAAGCCAATAATGAACTTCAATTGTAAGACCCGCACGCCACAAATCCGGTTTAACCTTTCGTTCTCGTGTCGTGACCAGTCTTCCCGTCATAATTGACTCAAGTGAATCAATTGTATGAAGAAACCACAAGATGAGGTAAGCAATAAGTCCAATTTAGTTGGTATGGCTGACTGTTTAAGTTTGTGTGGAAGCAACCAGTCAATAACTAAAAACCAGTAAATTTTGGGCCTATGGTGGCAGTTTTGAGGGCTACGGTGGCACCTATGGTCGACCATAGTAAAACCTTGTGACCTATGGTCGCATGTTTTGGTGGTATGGTTGACGGTTTATGCGACCGTATGATCGACTGTATAAACCCAGAACTGACTCCGTGTTTAGGAAACTTTCCCAATTTGAGGAGGACTCTTTCTTAATTAAAGTGGGACTCTATATGGAGGTTTTTCCTCTATATATGGGACATTCCTTAGCCTCACTCACTCTTTTAGAATCCATATTGAAACACTAAACCTAAGAGAGAAAGAGAGAGAGAGGAAGAGAAGGAGAAGGAGATTTAGAGAAGAAGGCTGAGAGGAAGGTTTTGCAGAGAAGAGTTCTATGTCTCTACAACAAGCTTAAGGTATGGACTCGACTCTGTAGGATAGAATAGATAGGATAGGTTCCTTTCCATCAAATTGATGTGTTGAATCTAATGTAACGATTTCAGTTATGGAATTTCCAAGCAAAACCATGAGAGAATAGTTAGAGATAATTGATAGGGATAAACTGTGATCAAAGGCCATAGAATGATTTTAGGATGAATCCCATTGATGATCTATGAGGAGAAACTCATATGAGAAGTAAAAATTAACTTGACTACGTATGGTCGTAGCTTTGGTCGACCATAGGATGAGAAAAGAATCGACCCAGCCATTCGGGAAGAATTCAGGAAACATACAATTGCAGGTATGGTCACATGTAATGCGACCATAAGGTATCAATCGTATGTCCTACGGTGGCATATATTGCGATCATAGGATCGACCATAGCATCGATCGTAGGAAAACAGCAAGCATATTTTAAGACCAAACAAGATTTTTGACTACTGTAACTTGGCAAACTTGAACCCTAACTTACATAGATTAATTGTTTAGGTTCCTAATAGATTCAAAGTGACTTCCAGAGCTTGGGAGAGGAACAAGGAGAGGAACAAACATCGATCAAAGGTGAGGGAAAAAGACCTAACTAATTGGATAATAACAAACTGTTTACTTTTATTGAGTCCAATGCCATGATTGATTCTATACGGGTATGTTTGTAATGTGCATCTCACATGTCATCCAATATTCCTGTTATTACTGCTCATGCATATTTAAATTTATTTATTTATAACATGATGATGATGATGATGCTAGGAATAGGCATGTGATTGTATGTGAGTGGTTGGTGTATTGGATGCGAGTGGAGCATCAGGGGGAGGACATGGCATGGTGGTCTTTGACCTTGTCAAAAGTCGCTAGCTCTATCTCTACTAAAGTGTTGCCCACTGACATCGTTGTATCACCATTACCTTAATAGAACTTTTACGTAGTAGGGCATCAAGGGAGGTGGTCTCGGACCGTGTGGTCTCTGACTCTTCCAGGGGGCCTTAGCTCTATCTCTATGGATGTCTTGAGGGATGCTGGGGTAAGGCCTTGGATATACTATTAGGCATTAGGATTGGTTAGTTGCGAGTCTAGTTTGCAAGCCCTCGCCAATAGGGCCTTACATATTGGTATGGTTAGGGCATTAGGGGAAGTATTGGCGGTGTTTGATCCAGGATCTTTAGCTCTATCTCTATTGCATGGTGAGTGCATATGGGACGGCAATAGTGTTTGATCCATTGGTCAGATTCACACACTCATGTATAGGGGTGCAGGGGCCACCAAACCTTTTTATAGCACATTGCAAACTTATAAACTAGACCAAAGATATGAATTGAATGCATGCATATGTTTATTGTATTATTTTGTTTAGTTACTGAGCTCAAGTTGGAGAGCTGACCCTCGCGCATGTAATTCTTTTTAATTTTTGATGTTGCAGGTGTTACGATTAAAGATTATAGAATACGCCAACGTGTGGACATGCAACGGCTATGGATGTGCAAGCTGTAGAGGATGAATATGGCTCGTCAAGCTAGTGTTTCAACTATGTTTACGCTTAGTGGTTAACTTTCGTATTGTGATACTTTTAATCAGTATTAATTATGTTTTGGTTATTTGAAGATAACTTGTTAAATATTTCATTATCATTATAGATTCTCAGTTCATTATTAATAAGACTTCCGTTATTTATTTATTTGCTCTGATTATTATTAGGAATGTGTTTTGGTTTAACATGGTTGGCATAGTCTATACGAGATCCTGGTTTGAACTGTTGGTTCTTATGATGGTTCATCACACCACTGATTAGTCCAAAATTAGGGTGTGACAACTTGGTATCAGAGCTCTCGGGTCTTGCCCATCAAACTTGAATACTTCCACTAGAGTCCATGAACTGAGTTATGATAAATTAAAAGCTTTAATACAAACACACCATAAGCACCTGTGTTGGTTGAGACAAAACTTAAACAAGACAATAATGTACATATAAAAGGTAGAACCATATGTACACGGACATAAAAAAAATCTAAATGTATCCTGATAAATAAATAATATAGGGTATGATTTATAAGTTGGGTAGTTGTCTAAGTATACAACGGATATAGTATAGTAGCAAGAAGGGAGCATCTATAAAGCAGAAAATTAGAATACCGAGTTGGTACTTACAAGATGTGAAACTCGATGTATGACAGAGGAAGAAGAAAAATGGCTAGTAACACCTAAATCCCTATAGAGGTAAAGGGAAAGATCTCGGGTAAAATCCAACAGAAATAAGAGAACAATGGCCATGGACCAAAAATGAGAGTAATTATAAAAGAAGATAAAGCTATACTCCTGGGTGACGTGGAGACTCAGAGTGAGATCCACTACACGCTGATTCATTGCCCGCTGAGCATTAAGAAGAGGTTTTAACTTGACCCCACCACTATCTGGGTCAAAAACGAGTAGTGGAAACTCATCTGAGCAGATGGTAAATAATGATAATCAGATTGGAGCAAATTAAAAGAGGTGAACAATCAGGCCACTCCAGCCAATCTACCTGGACTATCAAGTGCCTTGGCTATAGTTGTAATAAACTTGGCCTGATAAAATGCAAGAGCAAGAAGAGATGAGACCGACTATGCAAGTTGCCATGGAAATCACTATCCAAGTTGCCAATGCTACACCAACACCTCCGGGTCAAACCAAGTATGGTACCGGTTGGTAGTAACACTGTACCCCCAGCACATGTTAGCTATAACCTAGTGCCTACTATACAACAAGTTCCAGTAATACACACCCCAGTGCAGAAGCTTGGTGCATAACAAGCAGTATGTCAAGGTGATTATCCTTATCAGCCACGATGGTATGAGATAGCTATCCCATGGTAGAATGATCTGACAAGGATTGAAGAATGTTTTCTGAAGATGAAGCCTCAAATATTTTCGAAAAGGGATCAAATCTATTGTGGACATATAACTAGAGAGGTGTATATAGGATGCGGTGCATCATTGACTTATCCTTATGATTATAGAGGATGCACATACCTGATTTTAAATTCTCTTGCCTTGATAGGATATTTTATTGATTCAACCTGTCAATTGGAGTTATAGATATTGTTTCCTTAGAATTAGTCATGATTATACCAATTTAAGCTACTCTCATGATCGACAACATGAATAGAGATATGAACTGAATGAACAGTTAAAAATTTAATCATTTTAAACATACATCTTTTCGATTTATACCTGATTTATTGATGTACCAAAACTTCTCCAGATTTACTCTTGTAGTGCCTTGACTAATGGCATTATATACCCGATAGAACCTGTAACCATAAGGTTAAGAGCTGTAGAACCTCTACTTCCATGTATTTGGACCACCTTGCAACTAACGGTCCTTGATTGTTGGTTTGATTACCATAGATTTACTCCTGATCCTTTAAACCCAAGTCCACTAGATAAAACAAATGATCGTCATTGTATTGAATTCAAAAGAAGGAAATGAATCTCTTTTGGATAAATATTTTGATTCTTACATTCACAACCTTGGTGGATAAGATGTTTAGTTAATAAGGAATTATTGGAAGGAAGATGATTGGATTCAGATAAATCTCTATAGCCAAGAAACTTCAGATGAAGTAATGGAGGATCTGTTTCGAGATTGCTATATGGATGGATATGAGTCATGTCTATAAAAGAGTGCATGAGCAAAAAGTGAGAACTATCAAGAGCGGCTAGTAAACAGTAGATATCACTCTGGTAGAATTAAAATTGACCATATCGGTATAAAGTTGACAAGGAAGAAGATTTCTAAAGGTAAATCTAAGAGTGGATACAAGGATAAAGTAAAAAATCATGGCATTGATAGTATTCAGATTAGTATAATGATTATTGAGTTAATCCCAATTTCGAGTGAGATGTTTAAGTAAAGACCAAGAAAGTTTGGTAGAATTAATAAAATTAAAAGCATACCCTAATGCTTATAGGTAAACTTGGGATATGAAGTGAGTAAGAATCACAAGATACTTTTTGAGGTATATGATAGAGAGATCAGGGTAGAATAGCAATGATAAAAGAGGTGTAAGCTAATGAGATTTTTGGGATATGAGATCATTGGTGTTAGTCTTTGAAAAGTCATAAGAGATGAAGGAACTAGACAAGCTCTTAAGAACTTTAAACCAGATTTTGCTAGTTCAAGCCCTTTTGGACTAAATGTTGCATAAGTGAGTGTTATGAACAATGTTCGAATCATATGGATGGACAGAATTGAGATGCAACTTAATTGATTTGAGATGACAAACTTTGACGTCATTTTGAGGATGGATTAGTTGTCTCAAGATTCTACAAAGCTGTTCTGTGCATAGAAGAGGTTGTCATTTAAGAACAAAGATGACACATAATTGCTTAGGAAGTAGAAGCTTATCCTCTCTACACTAAAGGCGAAGAGATGCTTTGAAAAGAAAAGAGTTAGATATATGGTATTTGTGGTGGATGACACTAAAGAGGCACCAAAGATGGAAGATATTGATGTGATACGTAAATTCCCTGATGTATTTGTAGGAGACTTACTTTGGTTGTCACCTAATAGTACGACCGAGTTCGTTATCGATTTGTTACCAAGGACGATACCTGTGTCAAAGGCACCTATAGAATAGCTTCTATAGAGTTGAAGGAATGGAAGACTCAACTATGGGAGTTATTAGACAAAGGTCTTAATCAGCTACGTATTTTACCACAGGGAGTGCCAGTGCTATCCATAAAGAAGAAGGACGGTAGTGTCCGGCTATGTGTAGACTACTAGAAATTGAACAAGCTCACCATAAAGAATTGACGTCCATTGTTACGGATTGATGAATTTTCGATCAGTTGCAAAGTGTAAAGGTATTCTCCAAGCTTTACCATGGATGGAGTATCATCAATTGAAGATTTAATGATAGTGACAATCTGAAGACGACTTTTAGAACCAAGTATGGGCACTATGAGTTCCTGGGTATATCCTTGGGATTAACCAATACACCAGCATATTTTATGGAGCTTATGAACAGGGTGTTTCATGACATGTTGGATACTTCGGTCATAGCTTTTATCAAAAATATTTTGGTATATTCCAAAGACAAAGAAAGTCCTGTAATGGACCTTAGAGTAGTCTTACAATGGTTAAAAAAAGAGAAGTTTTATGCCAAGTCCAAGAAATATGAGCTCTGGTTGAACGTGATGATTTTCTTGGGTCACATAGTATCATCAAAAGTAATAAAGGTGGACCCTATTAAGATAGAAGTAATAGTATGGTGATAAATACCTAAAGAACATTGCAGAGATCATAAGTTTCTTGGGTTTGGCTAGTTATTATAGGCGATTCATAGAGGACTACCCTAGGATCACAATACCTCTTACCAAACTAACCAGGAAGGGAGAGGAGTTTATTTGGATTGACAAGTGTAAAGAATGTTTCCAGACTCTAAAAGCAAGGTTGATATCAGCTCCCATCTTGATCGTTCTGGCACCAGGGAAACCTTTTACCCTATACATCGATGCTTTCGGATTGGATCTAGGATGCGAGTTAATGTAAGGTAAACCCGCAATTGCATATGCTTCAAGACAACTGAAGGAGCATAAGAAGAGTTACCTGACTCCTGACTTGGAGTTAGCGATAGTGATTCATGCAGTTGAGACTGTGAGACATTATCTATACAAAGAAGGATTTCAGATAAAATCTGATTACGAGAGTTTTACTTAGCTCTTTACCAGAAAGAGTTGAACATGAGACTAAGGAGAAGGTTGGAACTCTTGAAGGACTAAGACTACGATATTCAATGTCACCCGTGCAAGACTAATATGGTAGCTGAGGTTTTGAGCAACAAGGAATAATGAAACCAAAAGGAGGACCTAGTACAATAGCTACCTTGTATTCGGCAGCAACAGATTCAGATTTGGAAGAAGAGTAACATATAATAGAAACTCGTAATGATCCAATTGAGCGAGAACTTATGGACGAACTTATGGAGCAATAGTTCCACAGCTGCGCTTATGGCATTAAAGATCATCTCTGAATTAATGGATGAAGTAAAAGTAGTAATTTTGTTAGATCCGTATATAAGAACGGTGCAAGAAGATTTAGAGAAAGAAAAACCTAACCCTGACTTACGTAGGATGCGAAAAAGGTCTTGAGATATAGAGGATGATTATGCATACCTGAAAGTGAAAAACACTGATCATAGATACAAGATAATGCTAAAAGCCCATTTTATTCCATATCGGGTGTGAGGATAGTGATGTCCACCCACGCTGAATGGACGGTAAAATGATTTGGAGTCGCCACCTAGATTAAGGTCTAGGACCTAAAATATAGCCTCATCTAAATATAAGACTTCTATTCACTCATGACCCAACATAACGGCTTTGGTCTATCAGAGAACGGGTAAGCATTCAAAGTACAGTTTGGGAAGGTGTTAGGCAACCAAAACTGCCCGATCCAAAAATCGGCCTCCTATGTGATTCTACTTTCCTTAGACACTATGGTTCTAACTGTTCATGGTCAATGGATGATGACTAGAGCTCATGGGGGATCCTATGCCAAGTTACTGAGTTCTCTTAGCTTAAGTTCGGCCAAACATGTTCTCGAAGTAAGAAAACAAATAAAATAATATACAATGAACCGAACCAAAGATGGTTCGGTGATGGACTGAATCTGAGATGTCCAAAACATCTCAAATTGCCTACGTATTCCAATCCTGAAAATCAAGTCCAAAATGTAGTTCGAAACGGAAAGTGATTAGAGCTTATGGATGTGGATTATGATTAAGCTTTCTTAGATTCAATTTATTCAAGTTGAAGTTTATGCTTGATGATGATGGAGATTGAATCTAGAGATAGCCTAAATGGATCGAAGTGAACAAGGATATGGATGCGGATATGGATATGGGGGACCTAAGGATACTAAGATGAGGTACCGTACTTGGAGAGTCCTCTAAGTTGCCTACGTATTCCAGAGGTCCTAGAAATCAGGTACAACGTAGTTCGTTTCGTGGGTTGTTCTCTCAGGGAGTAAGGTGTGGCTCTCAGGGAGTCAGATTTGTACTCTCAGGGAGTAGGGTTGTACTCTCAGGAAGTAGGGTTGTACTCTTAGGGAGTAGGGTTTGTACTCTCAGGGAGTAAGGTTTGTACTCTCAGGGAGTAAGGTTTGTACTCTTAGGGAGTAAGGTTTGTACTCTCAGGGAGTAAGGTTTGTACTTTCAGGGAGTTGGATTTGTACTCTCAGGGAGTAAGGTTATACTCTCAGGGAGTGGGATTTGTACTCTCAGGGAGTTGGATTTGTACTCTCAGGGAGTAAGGTTTGTACTCTCAGGGAGTGATGTTTGTACTCTCAGGGAGTAAGGTTTGTACTCTCAGGGATTAAGTTTGTACTCTCAGGGAGTAAGGTTTGTACTCTCAGGGAGTAAGGTTTGTACTCTCAGGGAGTGATGTTTGTACTCTCAGGGAGTGATGTTTGTACTATCAGGGAGTGATGTTTCTACTCTGAGGGAGTAATGTTTGTACTCTCAGGGAGTAAGGTTTGTACTCTCAGGGAGTGATGTTTGTACTCTCACGGAGTTGGATTCATATTACATCTATCTAGATTCTGCATCCTAGGGGAAATGAACTGAGGGGTAGGGATCGTCCTAAACTACCCTTGTCACTTACAACCCTGATTTGGAATTGTTGGGCTAAGCTTCATGATTCTTGATTAAGACTTTTATCATTTTTCATTATTACCCTTCCCATGAATGTGGGTGCCTATATGCACGTCCCCACACCTAAGAATGTCTTCTATCAGTGTACATGCACGGCAGTTCGACTAGGGTGCAGCGAAAAGTAAATTCTTGCCAACATAAACATCATTCAATCATGGCATTAGCAAGCAGATCAGCATGGCAGTGTGTACAAAGCTAGCATTGTAAACATGTGAACAGGGTAGCGCATAATATGACAGCGTAATCAAGGGACATGATAGATGCATGGATGTAACGACATAGACGATATCAGATCCTCAATCTAACGGTTATATCTCTTCAAAAAATGATGATCATGATCAACACTTAGATTTCATCAAAATAGCCAAGATCAACGGCTCAAATCTCATCAAATAGCTATAATCGTGATCAATGATTCATATCTCATCAAAATAGCTGTGATCTATGACTTAGATCTCCTATCAAGATATAATCATGATCAGACTAAGAAATCAATGGCTCAGATTCGTCTGACTCAATTATGATCCAGATTCAACAATCTACATCACTCAAAATACCCACGATGACAATCCAACGGTTCAAATTACTCAAGATCATAATCTAACCGTTCAGATTCATCAAAAATAATTCCCAAAGATAATCTAACGGTCCAGATTGCTCAAGATCATAATCCAACCGTTCAGATTTATTTAAACTATTCCCAAAGATAATCTAACGGTCCAGATTGCTCATCATGATAATTCAACCATTCAGATTCATCAAAAACATGCATGATCAAGATTTAACGGTTTAGATTCACCAAAATCACTTACGATGATAATCCAACGGTTCAAATCTCTTAAGCTCATAATCCAACCATTTAAACTCATTTAAATCATTCCCAAAGATAATCTAACGGTCCAGATTGCTCAAGATCATAATCCAACCATTCAGATTTATCAAAAACATTCATGATCAAGATTTAACGGTTTAGATTCACCAAAATCTCTTACGATGACAATCCAACGGTTCAAATCGCTTAAGATCATAATCCAACCATTCAGATTCATTTAAATCATTCCCAAAGATAATCCAATGGTTTGAATTAATTAAAATCACATCCAAATTTTAGATCAATGGCTATGATCAACTCATGAAAATTCCAATTATATGGTCATGATCAATTCTCATAAAATTCAGACCATGTAGTTGGATCCCCCACATTAAAATTCCCCTTATATGGTCGGACCAATTTCATGAAATTCCCATTATATGGTCGGACCAATCACATTAAAATTCCCATTATATGGTCGGACCAATCACATTAAAATTCCCATTATATGGTCGGACCAATTTCATAAAATTATCATCACATGGTCGGACCAATCACATTAAAATTCTCATTATATGGTCGGGCCAATTTCATGAAATTCTCAATCATATGGTCAGATCAATTTCCATGATATAGATGGTTTTCAATGAGCATTAGATAGACATGATCAATGGTCAATATTTAAATACATCAACTTGCAAAGAATCAATGGACGATTTCTACAAGCATGTAATGATATCAGACAAAAAATTTACAATGTTCAAAAAAGAAAAAAATAAATAATGTATATGCATAAAAAAAAAACCATACAGTAATGAAGCATGCATAACAACGAAGAACATGTACATGCAAACCAGAAGTTGAAACCACACTTAAATAAGCATGAGGTTCATTGTAAACCGAGAAGAAAAAAGGAAGCTAACCTGGTTCGAAGTGTTCCCGATGGTCGTCACAGCAGGTCGTGGGGATTGTCGAGGGTCATCGCAAGGAGTTGCGAGGTGGTCGGGGAGTGACCGATAATGATCGCGGATGGTGTCGGAGGTAGTCGAAGATGGCGGCAAAAGGGATGTTAGGTGTTGCAATAGGAAGAAGAAGATGGGGAATGATGGTCGGACTAGGAAGTAAGGTTGCAGTGGGGTTTTTCCTTCAGACCAAACTTAGTTCAGAGATGGTCTATTACAGCTGAACCAGCAAAAAAAAAAAAAAAAAAAAGTCTCTGTTACAGTCGAACCAGCAAAAAAATCTCTGTTACAGCCGAAAACAGCAAGAAAAAAGGTCCCCTTTCTGTTCTGCTGAAATGGGGTTTTTATAGGAGCTGGGGGGCTTGATGAAGAGGAGTAGAGTGAGGCTTGATGGACTGCCATAGGGATAGAGGATGCGGCTGTAGGGTGGCTGAGTTGAGAGCCGGTTTTTTGGGGAAGGTGTGGATAGCCGGCGGAGAATAGATGTGAGATGGCTCTATGGCGGTATGATCTGCTGGGTAAGTAGGTGGCTCAAGGTAACGGCTGAAGCCGTTTTTTTTTTTTTTTTTTTTTTTGCTGGGCAGGTATGTTCGGCCCCCCGTAAGGAGGAACCGAGTACATGGGGATGAGTTGTAGGTGAGCAACTCGATGGAGGAATTTCTGGTTGGTAGCATGGTCGGAGCAGGAGGTGGCGGTGATTCAGCTGGGTAGGTAGGAGATGGCATGGCGGTGAGTTGTTTGATGAGTAGGAGGTGGGATACGCGATGGCATGGCGGTGAGGGGTGCTGCTCGATGAAGAAGGAGGTGGCAGTATGATTCTGCCGCTCCTCCTCTTTTTTTTTTTTTTTTCTCGTGTCTCTTTCTCTCTCTCTCCCTCTCTCTCTCTTCCTTCCTCTCTCTCTCTCTCTTCCTCTCTCTCTCTCTCCCTCTCTCTCTCTCTTTGAGCGAACATATATATAATATATATATGTTCGGTTTTCTCCGTCTTCTCTCTTCCCATTCTCTCTCTCTCTTCCTCTCTCTCTTCCCATTCTCTCTCCCTCTTCCTCTCTCTCTCCCTCTCTCTCTCTTCCTTCCTCTCTCTCTCTCTCTCTCTCCCTCTCTCTCTCTCTTTGACCGAACATATATATATTATATATATGTTCGGTTTTCTCCTTCTCTTTTCCCATTCTCTCTCTCTCTTCCTCTCTCTCTCTTCCCATTCTCTCTCCCTCTTCCTCTCTCTCTCTAGTTATTGATTCAAATCCCACCCAATTCATATATAAAATAATATAATATATATGAACATATATTATAATATATATAAGAGATATATATTATATAATATAAAATCATATATATATATATAATGCACATGGATTGACTTGACTCGATCCAGACCGGTCTAGGCTGGGTAAGGCTGGACTGGTTGAGTTCGACGGGGTTGGACTAAATTGGGCTTGAGCTGGGTTGGGCTGAGTAAGTATGGACTGGGTTGATTTCTCTCTCTATTATGAGTCCTCTCAGCTTGTAATTCCGCATGAAAATTTCGATGGCCTCTCTCACAGATTTTTCACGTCCACTTTGAAAAGGACGGACAAAGGAGCACACTGGTGCTTGAATCGTCTGATTTAGACGTCAGATGAACAAAATATGAAGAATTGAAGCTTTGACGATAATTCGGCTAGCAATTTTGCAGGGGACCCGCAGGCGGCTTCTGCCCAAAATTCTTTACGTCCACTTTGAAGAGGACGGACAATGGAGCACAGTGGCACTTGAATCGTCTGATTCAGACTTCGGATGATCAAGATATGAAGAATTGGAGTTTTGACGATAATCCAATCGACAACTTTGCATGGGACCCGCTGACGGCCTCCGCCCAAAATTCTTCACGTCCACTTTGAAGAGGACAGGTAATGGAGCACAATGGCACTTGAATCAGATTTGGACTTCGGATGATCAAAATATGGAGAATTGGAGTTTTGACGATAGTCCTACTGGCAACTTTGCATGGGACCCGTGGGCATCTTTCGCCCAAAATTCTTCACATCCACTTTGAAGAGGACAGGCAATGGAGCACAGTGGCGCTTGAATCGTCGGATTTGGATGTCGGACGATCAAGATATGGTCGAATGAAGTCCGATCGATTTAAATCACGATAATTTTCCCAATAAATCCTTAATTTATGATAATTTACAGAAAAACCCTTGGATTAATAAGCTAATTTCAATCTGACTAAAATCGCGACATCTTTTTCGTTTGATATCGGAATTGAATGATTCTGGTATCATTTCAAAGGTATTTCCATGACCTTGCTGTAGGGCCTGCCAAAATCAGCTTTGAAATCACTACTTATTGTCCAAACCTTGAATTGACCCGCAATCCTTCTGAATATGCCCATCGAGACTCTTGTTCATGGCTGGGGATGGCAAAAATGGGGTGCTTACAGATACCCCTCTTTACCTGAGATTGTATCAATTGAGGGTAAAGATAAAAGAAACGCATTTTTGTCTCTTGAATCAGAGAGATGATTTTTTTTTTCAAAACGCAATATCATCAGATCTATCAACTTCACTTTCACATAAATGCCATGGTAATTACATTAACATCAGGACTTAGCAAAACATTTTATCATTCTCATCATGCAATCGAAACAAATGACAGTTAGTATGCACACTTCGAATGAAACTGGGAGGATTGTTGGAAATTAAAATGATGCTCATAGGGGCTAAACTTTGTCTGATTACATAGTTTTCAAAACATTCAAATACATCAGGAAAGTCTAAAAAACCCTCTGAAGAGTCCGCTGATCCCACCCAGAAGCAATAGCCTTAACCATATCGAGGTCCAATTCTTTGGGAGCTTCACAACTAGTTCCCATCTTGCTGATGTCTCTCAACACCCCATACTGATGGACCAACCTTGCAGGTGAAATAAACGAAGTGTGTGTCAGTCCCATGATCTAAACATCTGCACTACCTGGAGTGTTTGTAACAACTTTCTCTGCATTCCACCAGCTACACTTCCATCGGATGCTTGAAATGGTCATCTGCTTTAGACGAGATGGCCAATTTGTATCCACTTGATAGATAGTAGGATCCGCTCTTTTCACCATTTGATAACGGTCAAGGTTCGATGTCCCGAGTTCTTCTACCAAACCCAACCTCTCGACCAACCAGATTTGAAGCAAATATAACGATCCATTGAACTTCTCCAAACGACATCGGCCTTGGAGGTCTGCCGCAAGATCAAGTCCCCTCAATGTCTCTATTAATATGGTGGGTACGATATCTCTTTTGCCCTCTGCATGTCTGATGAGATCAATAATGATAGGAGACCCTGTGCCTTCTTGACTCTGCAATAATGTTCGAGCAATGATTAGAGATATACTTGTCTCCTCCGTGCTTTTGCTTCGTCATCCTCAGTTCTAACCTTGCATAAGCCTCTATCATGGGTCGCAATTTCAGCCTCTGGCCCTGAACGAACATACTCACTTCCTTTTCATTCCAGCCAAAGAAATTTCTTATCCCTTGTTTGTAGTCTTTCTTAGGGGATGGTCTGAACATCATACCCTTTGGTGGAAACATGAGGCACGCTCTAAATTCCTCAATAGTAGGACACAATTCCACACTACCAAATCTGAATACATGAGTCGTTGGGTTCCAGCATTAGATTGCTGCTTTCAGCAGACTTGGACACAACTTTATTGTCATCATCTGGAGGAGGACATCCAAATGGCTCTTCATTAAAAATGAGTGATCTTCAGTGAATTCCATATGCCAACTCCAATTTCGCAGTGCTTTATCCATTTTTGCCATGTCGTCTGACGAGTATAGGCTCTAGAATGCTTACTGAAATGACCTGCAGAAAATCCCGACCTGGGACAAGATTAGTATGGCAATCATTAGAACTTTCTCTTACTGCAATTGTTAGACACATTGAAAACCTTAGTGAGTTGTGCATGAAATGCACGTATGTATGACCTTGTCTGGACCTAAGTTTTTAAGTCACAAGTCAGGTGAGAGAAAATGAAGGCCAAACTTGGCTGATATGAAGCTATCCAGATGAGATTCTCATCAGGAGGATCTTTTGGTTGTTTATGTGGAATGGTCGATCTCTCCGAGGAGATACCATTTTATGGGCTTATAGAATGAAGGGCTCTTTGGAACCTTTGGACGCTGTTGAATGTAATGAACGACAGATAAGAGTTCCAGCCAGATTATCATTACCATTTTTTCAGAATGACACACCCACTAGGGTTGATATCAAAAGATATGAAATATGGGCTTGTTATGCGACTCTTGGGAAATCCATTGGATAGATGAACGGATGAAAGAGTCCAGCCAGGAAGCAGGAAGTTCTTCCTTTAATAATGACAAAATGATGGAACCAATCCTAAGTAGTAGGGTGTAATAGCCTCTTTAGAGAATCCAGCCCAAACCTGTCATGAAGTTCATCCAAAACGGTCGACTTTCATGACCAACTGCACCCTTTTTTTTTTGTTTTGGGAGAGTGAAGAGGTCAAACATGATACCGCTTCAACTGATCGAGGTTGGTAAGATATTGTAGCTCTTTACCGTCCAGATCTATCAATCAAACTGCCTTTCTTGGTAAAATTTCCTTCACTATGAATGGCCCGCTCCAGTTCGGACAGAACTTACCCCTAGGGTCATGGATATGTGCTCTTTGTTCCTTTAATACAAGATCTCCTACCGTCAGGTGACGAAATCTAACTTTCTTGTTGAAAGTTGTGGCCATTCTCTGTTGGTATTTCTTTGCATTATTAGCTGCTTTCATCCTCCTTTCGTCAATGAGACTCAACTCTTCATAATGGGATCGAAGCCATTCAGCCTCAGGGATTTGGGAATCCATTAGGATCCTCAAGGATGGTACTTCCATTTCTACCGGGAGTACTGCCTCCATACCATATACCAGAGAATATGGTGTGGCTCTAGTAGAAGTCCTTATAGAAGTTCTGTAGGCCCATAGTGCATATGGTAACTTATCTGCCCAGTCAGTGTGTGACTCTGCCATTTTCTGGAGGATGACCTTGACGTTCTTGTTAGCGGCCTCTACTGCTCCATTAGTTTGTGGCCGGTAAGGAGAAGAACGGTGCCTTTGGATACTGAAATTATCACATAATTCTTGTACCTTTCCTCTGAAGTGTTGACCCTGATATGAGATTAGAGCATGAGGCATCCCATGCCGACAAATGATATGCTCTTGAAGGAACTTGGCTACCTTATTCGCAGTGAGCTTGGCATATAATTGAGCCTCCACCCACTTGGTAAAGTAGTCGATGGCTACTAAAATGAACTCATGCCCAGTTGATGCCTTTGGGTGAATCTTTCCGATCACATCTATACCCCAAGTTGAAAATGGCCAGGGCAAACTAAGAGTGTGTAATTCTGTAGGTGGTATATGTATTAGATTGGCAAAGATTTGGCATTTGTGACACTTCTTCACAAACTCCGCGCAGTCTGCTTCCATTGTATTCCAATAATACCCCATTCTCAAAATCTTCTTTGCGAGCATCCTGGCATTCATATGAGGTCCGCAAACTCCTTGATGTATCTTCTCAATAAGGACTTGTGCTTGTTCTTCATCGACACAGACCAATTGTACCCCATCATAGGATCTTTTATAAAGGATATCTTCACAGAGGATGAATTGTGTAGCATATCGCCTTAATGACTTCTTCTCTCTCGACGTTGCTTCCGTTGGGTATTTACCTTCTCTAATAAAGTTCACTATGGGTGCGAACCAAGGTCTACCATCAATTGTCAGCGCATTGATTTCTGCATATGCTGGTTGTCTCCTTCTTTCTATTACCAGGGGCCTTGTGTGTTCAACAAGATCATCACCGATCATTGAAGCCAAAGTGGCCAATGCATCAGCATATTTATTTGTGTCCCTTGGAGAATAGTCGAACTCGATCTCTGTGAAATTCTTCGCCAAATTGCTTGCTTGCTGCTGATAAGGTATCAATTTTTCATCTTTTGTCTTCCAATCTCCTCTAACTTGGTAAATCACAATAGATGAATCTCCATAGACTTTTATTTTCTTGATGCCGATGGACAATGCTGCTTTGAGTCCCAGGATGCAAGCTTCATATTCTGTCGTGTTGTTCGTGCATTCAAACTCTAAACGGAGGGAGAAAGGTACAAATTCACCTTCCGGATCTATGAGAAGTGCGCCTGCTCCGTGCCCTCGATGATTGGCTGCGCCGTCAAAGAACATCATCCATGTGTCTTGCCTTAGCTCTTCTTCAGCCATGTGAACTTCCTCATCAAGAAATACATCTTCCAGGTTTCTAAAATTGTCTTCAACTGGGTGGGCAGACAGATGATCCGCGATCGCGCTCCCTTTGATGGACTTCTGTGTAACATATGTGATGTCAAATTCGGATAACAATAGGAGCCATCTAGCCAATCTCCCCGTCAGTGCCGGCTTTTCAAACAGATATTTCAGAGGGTCCATTCTTGAGATAAGCACGATGGAATATGACAGCATATAATGCCTCAACCTTTTGGTTACCCAAACTAGAGCTGCACATGTCTTTTCTAGTGGTGAGTAATTGGCTTCATAGCCTGCAAACTTCTTGCTCAAGTAGTATATGGCCTTTTCTGTTCGTCCATCATCATCATGTTGGGCTATCATTGACCCCATGGAGTTATCTAATACTGACAGGTAAAGGAGCAGTGGCTTCCCAGGGACTGGAGGGGCCAACACAGGTGGATTTAACAGATAGGTCTTGATCTTGTCGAAGGCCAACTGACATTTGGGGTTCCACTCTTTGGGTTGATTCATCCTTAGTAGCTTGAAAATTGGATCGCACGTTGCAGTGAGGTGTGCGATGAACCGATTGATGTATTGGAGTCTCCCCAAGAAAATTCTTATCTCTTTCTCTGTAGATGAGGGTGGCATTTCAGATATTGCTTTTATCTTAGCAGGATCTATCTCAATCCCTCTCTCACTGACCATGAAACCCAACATTTTGCCTGCCGTCACCCCAAATGCACATTTTTGTGGGTTAAGCCTGAGCTTGAACTGCTTGATTCTCTCGAAGAATTTTCTCAATGCTGTGATGTGGTCTCTTCTGGTAAGTGATTTTACAATCATGTCATCCACATATACCTCGACCTCCTTATGGATCAGATCATGTAGCACTGTCGTGGCCATCCTTTGATAGGTTGCCCCCGCATTTTTCAGTCCAAACGGCAATACGGTGTAGCAGTAGGTACCCCAATCTGTAGTGAAAGCGGTCTTCTCCTTGTCTTCAGGCGCCATCTTAATCTGGTTATACCCCGAGAATCCATCCATGAATGACAAGAGTGCATGGTTAGCCGTGTTATCAACTAGGATATCTATCTTTGGCAGCGGAAAGTCATCCTTGGGACTGGCTTTATTTAGATTCCTGTAATCCACGCACACTCTTAGTCTACCATCTTTCTTAGGCACAATCACCACATTAGCCAACCATTCTGGGTATTTTGATACCTCTAAAAACCCGGCGTCAAACTGTTTCATTATATCTTCTTTGACTTTTAGTGTCCACTCGGGTTTTAAGCGCCTCAACTTTTGCTTATGTGGCTTAGCATCATGGATCAGAGGTATCTTATGTTGCACCACTTCTGGGTCTATCCCTGGCATATCTTCATAAGACCATGCGAACACCTCCTGGAATTCTACCAATAGCTCTGTCAATTGGACAGTTTCCTCATCTGTTAAGGTCATGCCAATTTTGATTTCTTGCAGTTGCTCTTCTGTGCCGAGATTGATCACCTTGAAATCTTCACCGACAGGTTGGGATTTCTTCTCTTCTGAGGCTTCGATGGATTGTAGAATTTCAGGAGGAAGTTCATCACTTTCATCATCATCAAAGTTAGAGTTAAAAGAAAGGGGATTGGAAGAAGTAGACGCGGTATAATTGGAAATATTTCTTTCATTAATGCTTGAAAATAGAGGTACAGAGGAGGAGGTTCCAAATGGAACGGACTCAAAGCTTTTTAAAGACTCAACCCTAACTAAAGACTCTTGGACTACGGAACCAGACATGGCTATACTATCATGATTACATGACAACTCCTTTGGGTGGACAAAAGTATCTAAGCAAGTCCAATTAGGGATTATTCCATTGATCGGAAGGATGAACTATTGTGGATCGGGATTTCCATCATGATCTCCTCCATTGAGCATTAAAACTTGGTCTTCGCTGAACAAATTACCGATGCTGATTGACCCCGTCTCTGACTTTTGCTCTTCTTCATGCCTTTGGATCTTGATCTGCTCTAGCTCTATCCAACCAATGGTGCAGTCAAAAAATATCTCAAAGCTGGGTACTCGTCTTTGAAGGTTTTCGTCTAGCCATGGTTCGGAGAAACCACAAAATGCAAAATCCTCTCCATCTTTGACAAAATACCCATTGAGTGTCTTTGAGTGAGGAACGACTTGTTCATCTTCATCCAACTTGCCGAATTATGCTTGAAAGACTGGTTCATCTGTCCTTTGAGGTTGCCATTTTCTATGACCCATGCTTGTTTCCTTTCTCCTACCCTTGCTGTCGTTCCCATACTTCCTCCTTTCGAGCCTCCAAAATGCATCATCGGCTCTCCTCTGCTTTTCTTCTATTAGACTCAAATCATGCATGGTGGGGGTATACCCCAATCCAAATCTGTACTCATTGATTAACAGAGACAACATGTTGACATTACCCTGTTGATTTGAACCGAGGCCCATACCTAGGAAATAAGACATGTTAAGTAATTGACGAAGTGGAAACGACAAATGCGTACCTGAGGGATTTGGTTCTGTGGCAGCTAAGATGTTATTGATCTGAAACCCTCTGATAGGATGGTCGTGGGGTCCATGTTGTCCTGATCCCATATTACTATATCCGGTGGCTTGTGCATTTACAGCTGCCAAATCTGCAAATATCGTCACTGTGGTGCCATTGTGGACAAACTTGACCTTCTGATGCAAACTAGATGTTACTGCGTCAGACATATGTATCCAAGGCCTGCCGAGAAGTATACTGAAGGAAGATGAAATATCTATGACTTGGAATTCAGTCAGAAACTCTGCAGGTCCAACTTGTATGGGCACATTGAAAACCCCCAAGACAGCTCTCCTTGTATTATCATATGCTCTGATGGTCATATCGGAAGGCCTGAGCTCAGATTCACTGAACCCCAAATGCTTGAAGGTGCTAACGGGAAACACATTCAGAGCTGACCCGGTGTCAATGAAAACTTGAAAGATGCTTTTACCCCGGCACTTGATGGTGATGTACAAAGGATTGTTATGATTTTTGCCTTCTGGGGGAAGATCCTCATCTCCAAAGACGATGGAGTTTACTGCATACTTTCCTCCTACTATTTTTGCCAATTCATGACAATCAGTTGAAGTTGGGACTTGAATGCTCGCCAAAGACTTGAGGACCGCATCTCTATGAGTTTTGGAGGCCATCAGTAGCCCCCATATGGACACATTTGCTTGAGTCTTTTGAAGCTGCTTCAATACCGGGTCCTGAGGCTCTGGTTGACTATTCTGACCCTTGTTTTTCTCTCTCATTAAATGAGCTGGGTTCTCAACTGCAAAGTGAGCTGGTTTGAAATTCTTATCGGTCCTGGTTTCTGCTATTTCTTCTTCATCTTCTAGGAAGACCACTTCCATCTCCACAAACTGCTTGTTCAATTGAGCTATCTCTGACTCATCTTCTGAAAAATAGATGATGAGAGGTTCTTCTGAATCTGCTTCTGCCAATGAGTACTGATGGTCTTCTGGAAAGATTACCTCCATTTCCATAGATTGGTCAGCCATATAAGTGTCTTCCGCTTCATCGTCCGATTGGTAGATAATGAACGGCTGACTCTGTCCCTGCCACCGTATGTTGAGGAATTCCTGGGAAGTATGCTTCATACTCACCCCCTACTTCTTCGATGGAAACTAAGCTCACCTCGTCACCATGTGTGGCACTTCTTCTATTCACAAATTGGACTGTTTCAGTTAAATGCACCTCCCCCCATTCTATAAAATTCACAGTATGATGAGGAAGGGGGTTGTTTGCGACAGATGCTTGCCTTGGTTGGAGCTTGAATTTCCCAGAATCCAGTAGATCTTGTATGGCATGTCTCAAAGCAGTGCAATACTCAGTATCGTGCCCACTTTGATTATGGTACTTGCAGAATTCATTTAAGCGCCAATAGGGAGGTAACAGATTCGAAACAGGACGTGTTTCCAGAGTTCTGAGCTTTCCACCTTTAACCAACTTGTCCAAGAGTGATGCTTGGGTCATGCCTAGATCTGTGAACTGTCTTCTAGGTCCAGGCCTCTGTGTAGTAGAGGGAGGAGCTGTAGTTTCTACGATCAATGGTGATGAGCTTGTGGCGGCCACTTGCTTCGATGCTGCAGGTGGGTTAGATCCTGAACCCCTGGATGGGTATGACTTCCGATTCATCCCAAATTCTGACCTTTCTGCCTTGATTGGTAGAACATCTCCGTGATTGATGGCGTCTTCCACCTGCTGTCCCGCAACCAAAAGTCCTTCAAAAGTGAGTATAGCTTGTCCAAAGATATAGGCCTTATAGGTTTTGTTCAAGCCCCTCATCATCATTTGGACCTGATCCCTCTTAGACGGCCGGTCCCAAAGTTTTGCTGCCAATGACCTGAAGCGGGACAAGTATTCTGTGAATGTTTCATCTGACTTCTGTATCATGGTTTCAAGCTGCCTCCTATGGGTCTCAATCTCAATATTGTAAGAATAGAAGTTTATGAATGCCCTGGTGATATCCGACCACGAGTGGATTTGTGACGGATTCAGATTCATTAACCACCTATGGGCCCCACCTATCAGTGAGAATTGAAATGCTTGCGCCAACTGCTCATCAGTGAAACCTTGGCCTTGTTTCAGTAGGCCGGTGAAGGACCTTAGATGGGTTTTGGGATCACCCGACCCATCAAATTTTTCTGTGGTCCATTTGAATTTAGGTGGCAGCTTCACCTCTGGGAAGAAACATAAACCTTCAGCATCGATGATCTGACTCTCTACCCCTTTCAAACCTCTCAGAATCTTCTCTACTTGGCTCAACCTATCTTTGTATGGGCCATCCTCTTCTCTTGATTTCTCAACCGTGAGAGCCTTCTGTATGGTTGGGGCTTTTCTGTGCTCGATTTATTCTACCTCCTCATGTGTAGAGTTTGAAGGTAAATGCGGTGTCTCCACTCTTTCGGTCCCTGACTCTTGGGATTGCAGTTTTGCATCCATTTTCTTCATTAAGGTGGCCATCATGGCTATGGCATCTTCCATCTTTGCCATCCTAGCTTCTGCTGCCCCTTGGGTGGGATTCTGTCCTTCACTCATAGCTTCAACTGGTCTTATCGAGGCTGGGCAAATGGGTTCAGGTGTGGATTCTCTTGATAGTCTCCCAGCGATGGGATCTCTCACCCACGAGGTAGAAATGATTGTTGACTAGGGTGACTCCTGATATAGGTCCCAGAAAAAAGGCCAAAGTTGACAAGTATTAGGATTCTTGGGATGGAGACAGGATATAAAGAAATTAACATGCACAAACAGAGCTGACTCGACCATACAAATGTTAGCTCTCTTATGAAACCCCTTAAACAAACATTATTTGTACCAATTTAGTTGCTTTGAACGACCATGTGATCGGATTTGAGCCTCTTGACCCAAAATGGGTCATTGGGGTGACAAGGCCCAACCACTTGGTTTATCAAAAACAAAGAAATTGAAACAAATATACTCGTCCTTAAACTTTCATAAGGGATAAGTTAGCAAAGGCAGTTCATGACTGAACAAACTGGTAAACTCCCATTCGATCATAATATCCATGCCATGATAGAAATTTTCCGATCGTTTTTAAGACTTGATGTATCGACAATGAAAGGTTCGACACATTGAATCCTCAAGTGTGAATCCAAACATGTTGATAAATCTAGAATCAAAACGGGCAGAACTTCAACGTCATAGGCACAGATGTCGTAATTGAGTTGGAATTTACATAGTCAGTTCAGGGATGAACCAAAAATAACACGCATGTGGCTCACTCTGGGTTAGGACTGGCAAAGGCTACCTTGACGAGGAGGAGTGGACCTATTCCCGTCTACACGGTGAATAATGGGCCCCTCGATTCCTTTTGATATACCATTTTATAAAATATCAAACGACCTAGAGAAGTATAACGCCTCCCCGGGAGGACCCGAGAAACAAACGTTAGAGGCTCTCCATAGTCGAGACTTTTACAAGGTACGTGTCAAGGTTGTGCCTTTCACCTAGCGGGCGATCCCATATGCATGAGGACCCGGGTCGGCTAATAGCACGATGTGTGACTGAACCCAAACCCCCCAAAACAATATGTACAATCATAAATATAGTATCCCTAGATCTAACATCCAATGTCATTCAATCAATGTAAGGAAAGTGAATCAGGAGTCTGAACGTGGAGTCCCTAGCGGAGTCGCCACTGTGAGGATAGTGATGTCCACCCACGCTGAATGGACGGTAAAATGATTTGGAGTCGCCACCTAGATTAAGGTCTAGGACCTAAAATGTAGCCTCATCTAGAGATAAGACTTCTATTGACTCATGACCCAACATATCGGCTTTGGTCTATCAGAGAACGGGTAAGCGTTCAAAGTATAGTTTGGGAAGGTGTTAGGCACCCAAAACTGTCCGATCTGAAAATCGGCCTCCTATGTGATTCTACTTTCCTTAGACTCTATGGTTCTGACTGTTCATGGTCAATGGATGATGACTAGGGCTCATGGGGGATCCTATGCCAAGGTACTGAGTTCTTCTAGCTTAAGTTCGGCCAAACATGTTCTCGAAGTAAGAAAACAAATAAAATAATATACAATGAACCGAACCAAAGATGGTTCGGTGATGGACTGAATCTGAGATGTCCAAAACATCTCAAATTGCCTACGTATTCCAATCCTGAAAATCAAGTCCAAAAACGTAGTTCGAAACGAAAAGTGATTAAAGCTTATGGATGTGGATTATGATTAAGCTTTCTTAGATTCAATTTATTCAAGTTGAAGTTTATGCTTGATGATGATGGAGATTAAATCTAGAGATAGCCTAAATGGATCGAAGTGAACGAGGATATGGATGCGGATATGGATATGGGGGACCTAAGGATACTAAGATGAGGTATCGTACTTGGAGAGTCCTCTAAGTTTCCTACATATTCCAGAGGTCCTGGAAATCAGGTACAACGTAGTTCGTTTCGTGGGTTGTACTCTCAGGGAGTAAGGTGTGGCTCTCAGGGAGTCAGATTTGTACTCTCAGGGAGTAGGGTTGTACTCTCAGGGAGTAGGGTTGTACTCTCAGGGAGTAGGGTTTGTACTCTCAAGGAGTAAGGTTTGTACTCTCAGGGAGTAAGGTTTGTACTCTCAGGGAGTTGGATTTGTACTCTCAGGGAGTAAGGTTATACTCTCAGGGAGTTGGATTTGTACTCTCAGGGAGTTGGATTTGTACTCTCAAGGAGTAAGGTTTGTACTCTCGGGGAGTGATGTTTGTACTCTCAGGGAGTAAGGTTTGTACTCTCAGGGAGTAAAGTTTGTACTCTCAGGGAGTAAGGTTTGTACTCTCAGGGAGTAATGTTTGTACTCTCAAGGAGTAAGGTTTGTACTCTCAGGGAGTGATGTTTGTACTCTCAGGGAGTAATGTTTGTACTCTCAGGGAGTGATGTCTGTACTCTCAGGGAGTAATGTTTTTACTCTCAGGGAGTAAGGTTTGTACTCTCAGGGAGTGATGTTTGTACTCTCAGGGAGTTGGATTCATATTACATCTATCTAGATTCTGCATCCTAGGGGAAATGAACTGAGGGGTAGGGATCGTCCTAAACTACCCTTGTCACTTACAACCCTGATTTGGAATTGTTGGGCTAAGCTTCATGATTCTTGATTAAGATTTTTATCATTTTCCATTATTAACCTTCCCATGAATGTGGGTGCCTATATGAACGTCCCCACACCTAAGAATGTCTTCTATCAGTGTACATGCACGACAGTTCGACTAGGGTGCAGCGAAAAATAAATTCTTGCCAACATAAACATCATTCAATCATGGCATTAGCAAACAGATCAGCATGACAGTGTGTACAAAGCTAACATTGTAAACATGTGAACAGGGTAGCGCATAATATGACAGCGTAATCAAGGGACATGATAGATGCATGGATGTAACGACATAGACGATCTCAGATCCTCAATCTAACGGTTATATCTCTTCAAAAAATGATGATCATGATCAACACTTAGATTTCATCAAAATAGCCAAGATCAACGGCTTAGATCTCATCAAATAGCTATAATCGCGATCAATGATTCATATCTCATCAAAATAGCTATGATCTATGACTTAGATCTCCTATCAAGATATAATCATGATCAGACTAAGAAATCAATGGCTCAGATTCGTCTGAATCAATTATGATCCAGATTCAACAATCTACATCACTCAAAATACCCACGATGACAATCCAACGGTTCAAATTACTCAAAATCATAATCTAACCGTTCAGATTCATCAAAAATAATCCCCAAAGATAATCTAACGGTCCAGATTGCTCATCATGATAATCCAACCATTCAGATTCATCAAAAACACACATGATCAAGATTTAACGGTTTAGATTCACCAAAAGCACTTACGATGATAATTCAACGGTTTAAATCGCTTAAGCTCATAATCCAACCATTCAGACTCATTTAAATCATTCCCAAAGATAATCTAACGGTCCAGATTGCTCAAGATCATAATCCAACCATTCAGATTTATCAAAAACATTCATGATCAAGATTTAATGGTTTAGATTCACCAAAATCACTTACGATGACAATCCAACGGTTCAAATCGCTTAAGATCATAATCTAACCATTCAGATTCATTTAAATCATTCCCAAAGATAATCCAATGGTTTGAATTAATTAAAATCACATCCAAATTTCATATCAGTGGCTATGATCAACTCATGAAAATTCTAATTATATGGTCATGATCAATTCTCATAAAATTCAAACCATGTGGTTAGATCACCCACATTAAAATTCCCCTTATATGGTCGGACCAATTTCATGAAATTCCCATTATATGGTCGGACCAATCACATTAAAATTCTCATTATATGGTCGGACCAATCACATTAAAATTTCCATTATATGGTCGGACTAATTTCATGAAATTCCCATTATATGGTCGGACCAATTTCATAAAATTTATCATCACATGGTCGGACCAATCACATTAAAATTTTCATTATATGGTCGGGCCAATTTCATGAAATTCTCAATCATATGGTCAGATCAATTTCTATGATATAGATGGTTTTCAATGAGCATTAGATAGACTAGATCAATGGTCAATATTAAAATACATCAACTTGCAAAGAATCAATGGACGATTTCTACAAGCATGTAATGATATCAGACAAAAAATATACAATGTTCAAAAAAGAAAAAAATGAATAATGTATATGCATAAAAAAAAAACCATACAGTAATGAAGCATGCATAACAACGAAGAACATGTACTTGCAAACTAGAAGTTGAAACCACACTTAAATAAGCATGAGGTTCATTGTGAACCGAGAAGTAAAAAGGAAGCTAACCTAGTTCGAAGTGTTGCTGATGGTCGTCACAGCAGGTCATGGGGATTGTTGAGGGTCATCGCAAGGAGTTGCGAGGTGATCGGGGAGTGACCGATAATGATCGCGGATGGTGTCATAGGTAGTCGAAGATGGCGGCAAAAGGGATGTTAGGTGTTGCAATAGGAAGAAGAAGATGGGGAATGATGGTCGGACTGGGAAGTAAGGTTGCAGTGGGGTTTTTCCTTCAGACCAAACTTAGTTCAGAGATGGTCTGTTACAGCTGAACCAGAAAAAAAAAAAAAAGTCTCTGTTACAGCCGAACCAGCAAAAAAATCTCTGTTACAGCCGAAAACAGCAAGAAAAAAGGTCCCCTTTCTGTTCGGCTGAAATGGGGTTTTTATAGGAGCTGGGGGGCTTGATGAAGAGGAGTAGAGTGAGGCTTGATGGACTGCCATAGGGATAGAGGATGCGACTGTAGGGTGGCTGAGTTGAGAGCCGGTTTTTTGGGGAAGGTATGGATAGCCGGCGGAGAATAGATGTGAGATGGCTCCATGGCGGTATGGTTCTGCTAGGTAGTAGGTGGCTCAAGGTAACGGCTGAAGCGGTTTTTTTTTTTTTTTTTTTTTTTTTTTTTTTTTGCTGGGCAGGTATGTTCAGCCCCCCGTAAGGAGGAACCGAGTACATGGGGATGAGTTGCAGGTGAGCAACTCGATGGAGGAATTTCTGGTTGGCAGCATGGTGGGAGCAGGAGGTGGCGGTGATTCGGCTGGGTAGGTAGGAGATGGCATGGCGGTGAGTTGTTTGATGAGTAGGAGGTGGGATAGGCGATGGCATGGCGGTGAGGGGTGCTGCTCGATGAAGGAGGAGGTGGCAGTATGAAACTGCCGCTCCTCCTATTTTTTTTATTTTTTTTCTCGTGTCTCTTTCTCTCTCTCTCCCTCTCTCTCTCTTCCTTCCTCTCTCTCTCTCTTCCTCTCTCTCTCTCCCTCTCTCTCTTTGACCGAACATATATTAATATATATATATATGTTCGGTTTTCTCCTTCTTCTCTCTTCCCATTCTCTCTCTCTTCCTCTCTCTCTTCCCATTCTCTCTCCCTCTTCCTCTCTCTCTCCCTCTCTCTCTTCCTTCCTCTCTCTCTCTCTCTCTCTCCCTCTCTCTCTCTCTTTGACCGAACATATATATATATTATATATATGTTCGGTTTTCTCCTTCTTCTCTTTTCCCATTCTCTCTCTCTCTTCCTCTCTCTCTCTTCCCACTCTCTCTCCCTCTTCCTCTCTCTCTCTTAGTTATTGATTCAAATCCCACCCAATTCATATATAAAATAATATAATATATATGAACATATATTATAATATATATAAGAGATATATATTATATAATGTAAAATCATATATGTATAATGCACATGGATTGACTTGACTCGGTCCAGACCGGTCTAGGCTGGGTAAGGCTGGACTGGTTGAGTTCAACGGGGTTTGACTAAATTGGGCTTGAGCTGGGTTAGGCTGAGTAAGTATGGACTGGGTTGATTTCTCTCTCTATTATGAGTCCTCTCAGCTTGCAATTCCGCATGAAAATTTCGACGGCCTCTCTCTCAGATTTTCCACGTCCACTTTGAAGAGGACGGACAAAGGAGCATACTGGTGCTTGAATCGTCTGATTCGGACGTCAGATGAACAAAATATGAAGAATTAAAGCTTTGACGGTAATTCGGCTAGCAACTTTGCATGGGACCCGCAGGCGGCTTCTGCCCAAAATTCTTTACGTCTACTTTGAAGAGGACCTACAATGGAGCACAGTGGCACCTGAATCGTCTGATTCGGACTTCGGATGATCAAGATATGAAGAATTGGAGTTTTGACGATAATCCAATCGACAACTTTCCATGGGACCCGCTGACGGCCTCCGCCCAAAATTCTTCACGTCCACTTTGAAGAGGACAGAGAATGGAGCACAATGGCACTTGAATCACCTGATTCGGACTTCGGATGATCAAAATATGGAGAATTGGAGTTTTGGCGATAATCTTACTGGCAACTTTGCATGGGACCCGCGGGCGTCTTTCACCCAAAATTCTTCACGTCCACTTTGAAGAGGACAGGCAATGGAGCACAGTGGCGCTTGAATCGTCGGATTTGGATGTCGAACGATCAAGATATGGTTGAATGAAGTCCAATCGATTTAAATCACGATAATTTTCCCAATAAATCCTTAATTTATGATAATTTACAAAAAAACCCTTGGATTAGTAAGCCAATTTCAATCCGACTAAAACCGCGACATCTTCTTCGTTTGATATTGGAATTGAATGATTCTGGTATCATTTCGAAGGTATTTCCATGACCTTGCTGTAGGGCCTGCCAAAATCAGCTTTGAAATCACCACTTATCGTCCAAACCTTGAACTGACCTGCAATCCTTCTGAATATGCCCATCAAGACTCTTGTTCATGGCTGGGGATGGAAAAAATGGGGTGCTTACATTGGGTACATCTTAGAAGTACAAAATATATCAAAACATGAAGAGATTATTTTGGTGGAAGGAAATGGAAGTAGTTGTGGCTAGATGCATGTTTCAGTGACTGAATTGTCAACAAGTAAAGGCTGAAAGACAAAGACCAACATGACTTACTGCAACCACTATCGGAGCCAGTCTGGAAGTGAAACTGGATTACAATGAACTATGTCACCGATTTTCCACTTACTCCCAGATCGGTTGACACAGTTTGGGTGATTGTTGATCGCCTTATAAAGATAGCTCATTCCATTGCTATACGACCTCGGTGTGCTTTGGAGTGGCTAACTAAGCTATATGTGGATAATATTGCTAGATTGAATGGTATGCCTAAGAGCATAGTATCGGTCAGAGGCTCATGCTTTATCTCAAATTTTTGGGAGGATTTACAAAAAATAATGGGGGCGAAGTTGAAGTTTAGTATCGTATTTTACCTTAAACTGACGGACAGTCGGAGCGGACTATACAGATCCTAAGAGATATGCCCCGAGCTTGTGAAATTGATTTTAAGGAGCTTGAGTTAAGAAGTTACCATGGATTGAATTTGCTACCAAGGTATCATGTAGATGTCACCTATGAAGCATGTATGGTAGAAATGTCGAATTCCTTTGTTTTGGAACGAAGTCGGAGAATAAGGAACTGTAAGACCTGAGTCTATTGAAGAAACCTATCGAGTGACAGACAAGATTAAAGAAAAGGGCCAAGATAGCTCAAGTTTGTCAGAAAAGACACCAAGACCTCGAGTTCTCCATAAGTGACAAAGTATTCTTGAAGATATCACTTATGTATAGTTTGAAATGATTTGGCAAGAAGGGAAAGTTGTATCCTATATATGTTTTGGACCTCATAAAATTTTAAAGAGATGTAAAAAAGTTGCATATCAACTAGCATTATCGCTGTCCATGTCTAGTGTGCATGACGTATTTCACATGTCTCTATTGAAGAAGTACGTTGGAGATCCATATCAAATGTATTAACCATGGATCCACTGGATTAGATAGAAGATTTAACTATCAAAGTGGTACCAGCCTAGTTCACTGATTGGAAGGTACAACATCTCCAAAGCTGAGATAATTATTATATGAAGGTAACCTGGGTAAGACATGACGAGGAGAAGGTTACATGAGAAGAGGAAGATGCAATGCAGAAGTAGTAATCCCACCTATTTAACTCTGAAGTATATTCAAATTTCGAGGATGAAATTTCTTTTAAGGGTGGGGGAGTTGTAAGATCCGTGCGTATAAATTTTGTGGACGAAATTTCTATTAAGGGTGGTAGAGTTGTAACGATTTCGGTTATGGAATTTCTAAGCAAAACCATGAGAGAATAGTTAGAGATAATTGAAAGGGATAAACTGTCACACCCCAATTTTAGCTAAACCAGAAGTGTGAGTGAACCGTCACTGAACCAACGGTTCACACCAGGATCTCGAAAAGACCATGTCCACTCATACAAACCATTGCACATAACCACAATTAGAATATAAATAATACAGCGGAAGTCTTTAAATAAATGAACTGAGTATCTATTGATAAATATAAATAACACAACCAGTTATCCAAAATTCCAAATATAAGATACATGTCTTTACATCACTTTAATCCAACTGAAAATAATTAAAATAAATAAAAATTCAATCAAAGGTACACGCAGAAAGAACACTCGCATGAACCGTCATGCTCATCCTCTCCTGCCTGTACATCCAGAGTAGCCACGCCACCATACGCCGGCGCGTTCATATAGGCATCCACCGTGTAACCTGCATGAACATCTAAAAACAATGTACGTACAAAGGGTGAGCTCACAACTTAGCTCAGTAAGACAATCAGACAATTTCATAATATTATGCATGAATAACAATCATTTTATGCTGTGGTCTGGTTTAAGTTTGCAATGTGCTATAGAAAGGTTCGGAGGCCGCCTCACCTCTATACACGAGTGTGTGGCATCGCACAGTAGATCACATCACCACCGACCCACATGCACCCAACATGGAATAGAGATAGAGCCAAGGTATACCCACACCTCCCCTGATACTCTACCCATACCAATACATAAACCCCTATTGGCTAGGGCTTGCAAACTGGACTCACAACTAACCAATCCTATATGTCATCAATGTAGCCTCCATCCCAGTACCGCTGACTACGGCATAGAGATAGAGCTAGAAGCGTGCAGGCTGGGCTGGAGACCACAATACCTCACCTCCCCCTGATACCCTATCCGCATCAAGCATACTATGACAGAACAATACGCAGGTAGACCCTATCCCAACATAACTCCCTACGGCATAGAGATAGAGCTAAAGCATCGTGGCCAGGCCAGCACCCATATCGGAGACCACCGTGCCACATCATCATGGCCAGGTCAGCGTCAACATGACATAGACCACAGTGCCATGACCTTCCCCTGATACCCCACCCGTACCAAGCAAGCCAAGATAGAATACTACAAAAGGTGCCAATGTGAGGAATGATCCCAGGCACCATGCCCTTCCCACTCCACACACCAACGAAAATAATCACATGCCTAACAATCACATCCTATCATGCATGAACAATAATAATAACTGAAAATAAAAGATGACATGTGAATATGCACAAACATCACATCATATATATTCAAGGTTATTAACAATGATTTACTGTCCATTAATTATTAGGGTTTATGTCAGATTCCCTTACCTGACGTTCGTTTGATAGATTGCTCCACGTTGCAAGATCCAAACGTGCTATCACAGAGTCCTACATAATATTAGGGTTCCATTAGAATAGTTCTTAGGGTTTTACGTTGGTCGAAAAACCAACAGGGTTCCAAAACCAGCCTTTTAGAGCTGACCGGTCATAACATACCGGTCGCAGCTCTGTGGGGAAATCTGGCGACCGGTATGGTCAGCCGGTCCCCACAGACCAGCCCCCCGGAAGGTACCGGTCGCAACATACCGGTCGCACAGGGTGCAACCGGTATAGTCGATCGGTATGTCTCTGGAAGACCATACTTTGGATTTTTTAACTGCCGTCGATCATTCTCCATGGTTTCCAGGGTTTCTCCTATCCATTCGAAGTCTGAGCTTTGAGTTAGAGTTATCTCCAACTCATTCAAGTCTAGTTTCGATGAAAATCATCCTAGAACTCGAATCTAGGGTTTGACGGAAAATTACGGTTTAATGTCCAATTAGGGTTTTAGATCAATACCTGCTTTGCATGGTATTGATCCAACCACACAACTATCCTAGAGTCATAGAGTAAGAAGAATGATTAAAACACTTACCGTCGACTGGCGTAAGGTGAGCGTCGTCGAACGAAAATGGTGGCACTTCCTTCTCCTTCCTAGCTCCTTCTCCTTCTCCTACCTCCTTATCCTCTCTAGGGTTTGTGAGAAAAAATGGAAAGGATTTGAGAGGTTTAAAGGTGTTTATATAGGCTAAGATTAGGGTTTAGGAAGTCTATTAGGATTAGGAAGGTCCTAGGATTTGGGTTTAGGAAAGTGGGACTCGTAGAATCTGATTTCCGGATCACAGTAGTCTGCTGCGCGGACTACACCGGTCGACCAGTACCATGACCGGTACCATCGACCGGTCAACATAAAATAATGATAAATTGACCGTCTTTGGTCCGATTTCGTACCTGTTTGTCATCCGCTCGTCTCGTCTGGCCTGGTGATGATCGGAAGACCTGCTACGACATGAAATCAAGGTTTAGACCGGGTTGATGGAGTGCGGGTCTTACAACTCCCCCACCTTTAAAAGAAATTTCGTCCTGAAATTTGCACGTAGGTTTCACAACTCCCCCACCCTTAAAAGAAATTTTGGCCTCGAAATTTGAACGTACCTTGATCGTCGAAAAGGTTAGGGTACTCCTTTCTCATCGCGCTCTCCTCCTCCCAAGTAATTTCTTCGACATCTTGGCTTTTCCAATGCATCTTCACATAATGGATATCCTTGCTTCGAAGTTGCTGTACCTTTTGGCTTGAGAGCATCATAGGTACCACTTCAAATGTTAAGTCCTCTGTCAAGTCTGGGGGGTCTGCTGTCAAGATGTGCGATGGATCCCTGACATACTTCTTCAATAATGATACATGGAACACATCATGAATGCTTGACATAGATGGTGGTAGAGCCAATTGATATGCTACATTACCACATCTGGTCAATATCTCATATGGTCCCACATACCTGTGGCATAGCTTCCCCTTCTTACCAAACCTTTTTAGACCTCGCACCGGTGATATCTTCAAGAATAATTTGTCACCCACTGCAAATTTCAGATCTCGACGTCGATTATCCGCATAGTGCTTCTGTCGAACTTGAGCTGTCTTGACTCTCTCTTTGATTTGATCAATCACTCGAAAAATTCTTCAACAAACTCTGGTCCTACAATTCTTCTTTCTCCCACCTCGCTCCATAACAGAGGTGTTCGACACTTTTTCCCATAGAGTGCTTCATATGGAGCCATCTGATTGTAGCCTAATAGCTGTTGGTATAAGCAAACTCGATAAGTGATAGCTTCTCGTCCCAAGTTCCCTTGAAGTCTAATGCACAAGCACGGAGCATATATTCTAAAATTTGAATAGTCCTTTCTGACTGCCCATCTGTCTAAGGGTGGAATGCTGTACTAAACTTCAACTTGGTTCCCATAGCTTTCTGTAATCCTCCCCAGAACTTTGATGTAAAACGAGGGTCTCTGTCAGATACTATACTTTCTGGGATGCCATGAAGTCTGACTATATTATCAACATATAACTTGGCCAGCTTGTCCATGGTATACTGAGGTCTAATCGTAATAAATTGAGCTATCTTGGTGAGTCGATCGACGATTACCCAAACTGCATCCACTGACCTTGGTGTCAAAGGTAGGCCAGTGACGAAATCCATAGTGATGCAATCTCACTTCCATGCAGGCTCCAGTAGTGGTTGCAGCAAACCTGCGGGTCTCTGCCTTTCTGCTTTAACCTGTTGACAATTTAGACATTGGAACACGAAACGAGCTATATCTTCTTTCATACCCCTCCACCAATACAGTCTTCTTAAATCATGGTACATTTTGGTACTTCCTGGATGTACCGAATATGGAGTGTAATGAGCTTCAGTCATAACTCAATCTCTGATATTGCAGCCTTCACTCTCAGGTATACATAACCGTCCACGATACCTGAGTACCTTGTCTGAATCCAAGGTAAAGTCAGAATTGCTCGTACCCTTCTCTAAGTCTTCTTGTACTGTCTTGAGATGTGGATCCTGTAGAATTGCTACCTTGACTTCATCAACTAGATCGGGTGAGATCTTCAAAGCTGCGAACATCATGGTGAACTCATGAATTAAGCCTTTCTCGACTGGATCTTTTGCAGTCTCTATTATACACTCTTCATCGCCTTCAATTGAACTTGAGGCTGCAGCACATAATGCGGCATTTGTACTTGGTCCTGCCTTAGGTTTCAATGCCCACTTTCTGCTAAGGCATCAGCCATAACATTTACCTTACCCGGATGGTACTGGATGTCACAATCATAATCTTTTAATAACTCCAACCATCTCCTCTGTCTCATATTCAGGTCCTTCTGAGTGAAAAGATATGTTAAGCTCTTGTGATCTGACTTAATCTGAAACTTTTCACCATAAAGGTAGTGTCTCCAAGTCTTGATTGCATGTATTACCACTGCTAACTCCAAGTCATGTGTAGGATAATTCTTCTCATGCTCTTTTAACTGTCTTGATGCGTAGGCAATCACCTGTTCTCCTTGCATCAATACACAACCAAGACCCAACCCTGAAGCATCCGTATATAAGGTAAACGGTAAGCTTGGTGCTGGGATGGTCAAGATAGGTGCAGAGACTTGTCTTGACTTCAAAGTCTAAAAGCATTTCTCACACTCCTCTGACCATATAAACTTCTCTCCCTTCTTGGTTAGTCGGGTAAATGGAACGGCGATCCTTGAGTAGTCTTCCACGAATCTTCTATAGTAACCAGCCAATCCAAGGAAACTACGAATCTTCGCAACTAATTTTGGTGCTTCCTATCCTACTATAGCAGCTATCTTACTTGGATCTACCTTGATACCATCTTCAGATACTACGTGCCCAAGAAAGCCACCTCCTTTAGCCAAAATTCACACTTCTTGAACTTGGCATAAAGCTTCTCCCTTCTCAGCCGTTGTAGGATTGCCCTCAAATGTGTTGTATGAGCCTCCCTGTCCTTTGAGTAGACCAATATGTCATCGATGAATACGATGACCGAAGTGTCCAACATATCATAAAATACTTGGTTCATCAGTTCCATGAACGACGCTGGGGCATTGGTCAACCCAAACGACATAACTAGAAACTCATAATGCCCATACCTTGTCCTGAAAGCAGTCTTTGGGACATCTCCGGCCTTGATCTTCAGTTGGTGATACCCTGATCTGAGATCAATCTTCGAGAAAACCTTTGCACCCTATAATTGATCGAACAGATCATCGATCCTAGGCAAAGGATATCGATTCTTGATGGTTAACTTGTTTAGCTCTCGGTAGTCGATACACAGCCGTACACTACCGTCCTTCTTCTTGATGAACAATATAGGTGCTCCCCATGGTGATATGCTTGGTCGTATGAAACCCTTATCTAGTAATTCTTGTAACTGGGTCTTCAACTCCTTTAATTCTGTAGGGGCCATCCTGTACGGTGCTTTAGACACTGGTACCGACCTTGGCATTAGGTCTGTCACGAACTCTGTAGCCCTGTCTGGAGGTAGACCTGGGAGATCTTCTAGAAATACATCTGGAAACTCTCGTACCACATCTATATCTTCCATCTTTGGTGACTCCGTAGTGGTGTCGACTACAGATACTAGATACCCCACTCCACCCTTCTCTAAGCATCTCTTAGCTTTTAGGGCGGAGAGGATCAACTTTCGCTTCCTAGGTAACTTGGTCCCAGTGAAGCTATACTCCTTTTCCCTTTTGTCTGTAAGCACAAGCTTCCTTTCACCACATAATAGGCTAGCTGAATGATGGCTTAGCCAATCCATTCCCAAGATGACATCAAAGTCTGCCATCTCGAGTTGTACCAGACTTGCTTCTAAGTCTCGACCCTCAATACAAACTGTACACGGCCCATAGTATTCAGTCAAAGCCACCTCGACTCCTAGCGGAGAGCGAACTATTAAGCTTGGGTTCAAGTGCTTGATCGGTAATTCCATTCGCTTCTCAAAGGAAATAGAAACAAAGGAGTGCGTGGCCCTAGAGTCAAAGAGTACTCTGGCAGGTATACCAGCTACATTTACAATTCTTGAAATTTTATTGTCCCTTAGTTCTACATGCTCATACACACAATGAAATAGCAAGCTAAATAGTAAGGGGTAGAGTCATACCAGTGACCACATCAGGTGATGCGGCTGCCTCTTCGGTGGTGACAACAAATACTTTTCCTTGCTGTGGAGGTTGCTTCTTATTTAGAGTGCAGTTCCTTGCAACATGACCTAGTTGCTGGCAGTTATAACATTTGATATTCAGGTTGTGTCCAGTGAACTGTGGCACAGGTGGTTCCGTATTGTTCCTTGCAGGCGCTGTGGTGGACTAAGCCCTATATGGGCGGAATGGTCTACTGTTACTGCCACCTGAAATCTCCGTAGCGGGTCTCTTCAATCCCCTGTTCTGTGCAAAGAAGTTGTCCCTCTGACTAGACTCTATCACTCTTGCAACCTGGACAGCCTCATTATAAACCTTCTTGTCCAGACCCAAGATATGCTCTCTGATGCTTCCATGCAGTCCCATGGTGAATCTACGTGTCTTCGTCTCTTACTCTTGCATACTTGCCGGTGCGAAGAAAAATAACTCTTACTACCTCTACTGGTAAGCATCCACAGTCGACTGAGACTTTTACAGATTAAGGAATTCCTTCTCCATCTGATCTCTGAAGCTCTTCGAAAAATATTTATCAAAGAAGGCTACCTTGAACACTGCCCAATCCACCTGTGTATGCTTTGTCTCCAGATATGCCCGTGTAGAATTCCACCAAGCATTCACATCCTCCTTTAGCATATGAGTGACAAACAGTACCTTCTCATCCTCTGTACAAGTCATCATGCAAAAATTCTTCTCCATTTCTGCAACCTGTGTATGCTTTGTCTCCAGATATGCCCGTGTAGAATTCCACCAAGCATTCGCATCCTCCTTTAGCATATGAGTGACAAACAGTACCTTCTCATCCTCTGTACAAGTCATCATGCAAAAATTCTTCTCCATTTCTGCAACCCACTGTGCTGGCCACAATGGTTTCCCTGTCTTACCTGTGAATGTAGAAGGCTTCAGCTTTAAGAATCTGTCCAGTGCCCGACTCAGGTCGTGTTGCCGATGTGTATTCATTCCGTACCATGGTGGTGGATACTGGTAGGCTCCCTGATAAGCAGAGGACGACGGGAACTGGTGCGGTGGTTGCAAATTTTGAGCTTGGCCCATCAGCCCTGGCCTACCATACATCGACAGTGTAGCATTATTCCCCCCAGATTCAGGCGTACCTTCAGTGGGAACATAACCCGGTGGCCTGAACATCTTTAACATCTCGCTCAGGAATGCTTTCTGCTAAGCTTCCATTTGATATACCAGATTGGTCACAATTGTCTTAGAGTTCGTGTGAGGAGGGCCGGGCAAATTTATTGGTGCCCTAGGAACCTTCCCTTCTTCAACTGCCGGGTTTGGCTCTTCAACATAGCCGGTTTCCACATTTTTCTCTGCCTGACGCACCCTGGAGTGGTGACGCTTTCTAGCACCCCTATGACCGTTCCCACCTACCATCTCAGATTAGTCTTGTCTGGATCTGAGATGAAGACATAACACATGAGATACAGTCGAATAATCATGTTAGTCTTGAACAATGTAAGGCGATAAGTCGAAAAGGAAATTTAAATTGCAAATTTTTATATTTTTTCATAAATTTTTTTCTGGCCTTTTTATAGTTGACCGGTCGCAACATACCGGTCGCTACTCTATAGAAAATGAAGTGACCGGTATAGTCGACCGGTCAGAATTCCCATCTGACCGAGAGGTACCGGTCGACTATACCAGGGATCACCGGTCGACCGGTATGGTAAAAGTGTCGACCGGTATGCCCAGAAAAGCTTTTAAAATCGCAAAAAGTGAGATTTTTCTCACTTTTCTTTCCTTCATTCTCTCCGGTGGCGATTCTCCTCTGGCTTCTGAGTTGCTACAGTCCGACCGGTCATCTTAGGAGTGATTTACTTCCGATCCAGACTCAGCACATCGTCTCCAGGTAAGCCTCTTCCTTCACTATCAAATTTTTACATAGTTTTTATATCGTCTTTACCTAAAATTCTTGATTTTTCTTCGTTTGATAGCTTGCTCCACGTTGGAAGATCCAAACGTGCTATCACAGAGTCCTACATAACATTAGGGTTCCATTAGAATAGTTCTTAGGGTTTCACGTTGGTCGAAAAATCAATAGGGTTCCAAAACCAGCCTTTCAGAACTGATTGGTTGCAACATACCGATCGCAGCTCTGTGGGGAAATCTGGCGACCGGTATGGTCAGCCGGTCCCCACAGACTAGCCCCCTGGAATGTACCGATCGCAACATACCGGTCGCACAGGGTGCAATCGGTATAGTCGACCGGTATGTCTCTGGAAGACCATACTTTGGGTTTTTCGACTGCCGTCGATCATTCTCCATGGTTTCCAGGGTTTTTCCTATCCATTCTTAGTATGAGTTTTGAGTTAGAGTTATCTCCAACTCATTCAAGTCTAGTTTCGATGAAAATCATCCTAGAACTCGAATCTAGGGTTTGACGACAAATTAAGGTTTAATGTCCAATTAAGGTTTTAGATCAATACCTGCTTTGCATGGTATTGATCCAACCATACAACTATCCTAGAGTCATAGAGTAAGAAGAATGATTAAAACACTTACCATCGACTAGCGTAAGGACTAGCTCCTTCTCCTTCTCCAACCTCCTTCTCCTTCTCCAACCTCCTTATCCTCTCTAGGGTTTGTGAGAAAAAATGGAAAGGATTTGAGAGGTTTAAAGGTGTTTATATAGGCTAGGACTAGGGTTTAGGAAGTCTATTAGGATTAGGAAGGTCCTAGGATTAGGGTTTAGGAAAGTGGGACCCGTAGAATCTGATTTTTGGATCACAGTAGTCTGCTGCGCAGACTACACCGGTCGACCGGTACCATGACCAGTACCATCGACCGGTCAACATAAAATAATGATAAATTGACCATCTTTGGTCTGATTTCGTACCTGTTTGTCATCTGCTCGTCCCGTCTGGCCTGGTGATGATCGGAATACCTGATACGACATGAAATCAAGGTTTAGACCGGATTTATGGAGTGCGGGTCTTACCTAAACTGTGATCAAAGGCCATAAAATGATTTTAGGATGAATCCCATTGATGATCTATGAGGAGAAACTCATATGAGAATTAAAAATTAACTTGACTACGTATGGTCGTAGTTATGGTTGACCATAGGATGAGAAAATAATCGACCACAGCCATTCGAGAAGAATTCAGGAAACATACAGTCGCAGGTATGGTCATATGTAATGCGACCATAGGGTATCGACCGTATGTCCTACGGTGGCATATATTGCGACCATAGGATCGACCATAGCATAGACCATAGGAAAACATCAAGCATATTTTAAGACCAAACAAGGTTTTTGACTACTATAACTTGGTAAACTTGAACCCTAACTTACATAGATTAATTGTTTAGGTTCTTAACAGATTCAAAGTGACTTCCAAAGCTTGGGAGAGGAACAAGGAGAGGAACAAACATCAATTAAAGGTGAGGGAACAAGACCTAAACTAATTGGATAATAACAAACTGTTAACTTTTATTGAGTCCAATGCCATGATTGATTCTTCACGGATATGTTTGTAATGTGCATCTCACATGTCTTCCAATATTCCTGCTATTACTGCTCATGCATATTTAATTTTATTTATTTATAACATGATGATGATGATGATGCTATGAAAAGGCATGTGATTGTATGTGTGTGGTTGGTGTGTTGGATGCGAGTGGAGCATCAGTGGGAGGACATGGCATGGTGGTCTTTGACCTTGTCACCAGTCTCTAGCTCTATCTCTACTCAAGTGTTGCCCACTGACATCATCGTATCACCATTACCTTAGTAGAACTTTTACGTCGTAGGCATCAAGGGAGGTGGTCTTGGACCGTGTGGTCTCTGACTCTGCCGGGCCTTAGCTTTATCTCTATGGACGTATTGAGGGATGCTGGGGTAAGGCCTTGGATACACTATTAGGCATTAGCATTGGTTATTTGCGAGTCTAGTTTGCAAGCCCTCACCAATAGGGCCTTACATATTGGTATGGGTAGGGCATTAGGGGAAGTATTGACGGTGTTTGATCTGGACACTTTAGCTCTATCTCTATTGCATGGTGGGTGCATATGGGACGACAATAGTGTTTGATCCATTGGGCTGATTCACACACTCATGTACAAGGGTGCAGGGGGCCACCAAACCTTTCAATAGCACATTGCAAACTTATAAACCAGACCAAAGATATGAATTAAATGCTTGCATATGTTTGTTGCATTGTTTTGTTCACTCAATGAGCTCAAGTTGGAGAGCTGACCCTCGCGCATGCAATTCTTTTTAGTTTCTGATGTTGAAGGTGTTACGGTTGAAGATCATATGAATGCATCAACGTGTGGACATGCAGCGGCTATGGATTTGCAAGCTGTGGAGGACGAATATGGCTCGTCAAGCTAGTGTTTCAATTATGTTTACCCTTAGTAGTTAATTTTTGTATTGTGATATTTGTAATCAGTATTAATTATATTTTGATTACTTGAAAATAACTTGTTAAATATTTAATTATCACTGTAGACTCTCAATTCATTATTAATAAGACTTCAACTATTTATTTATTTACTCTGATTATTATTGTGGAATGTGTTTTGGTTTAACATGATTGGCATAGCCTATACGAGATCCTGGTCTAAACTGTTGGTTCTCATGACGGTCCATCACACCACTAGTTAGTCCAGAATTGGGGTGTGACATCAATGGAGCCCAGGTTGGGGCAAACCAAGATTGAAACCTAATGGAGACATATTGGACCTAAGCTGGGTAGACCAGGATCATAATGGAACAACCCGATGTTGGACAGCAATGAACCCCGAACTAGGGTATGACCTAGTAGCATATTGAACCTAAGTTGTATGCAACTCAAGATTGAATCTCAAGGAAATCTAAATTATGGGACAACCAAGGCTGAAATTTAATAGATCCCAAACTAGGTATGAACCTGAATGACTTTGAACCTAAATTGGGATAAATCATAATATCAGACATCGAACACCTGTTGGCAGGAAGGCGTCTTGGATCTTACTAGAGTAGGTCTAAATGGGGATTTATTCCCATAACGAATCATAGGGTGTCACTGAAGATGTTTATAACCAATTGAAGTCGTTCGGATGCAATTTTTGTCTTTACTTGAGGTTATCAGTATCTGATAGGTTGCCTATGTCTGGGCCTGAGTCTGATAGGTTTGTAGACAAATCCAATCCATTCGTGCTCTGTCAAATAAAACAAAAATCATCCCATTTGGGACTTTTACTACTGTGCTTGGTTTCTTTCCAATACATTTCTTCCTAGTTTCGAATTCTTCCCCTTCTGTGTGCATAATTAATTCTTGCTTTGGAGACGATGTAGATGATGAGCTGTCACCCAAACTTCTATGCCACTGGTTATTTGAGAAAAGAAAGTCTAACCCGTCTGTGGATGATTTTGAAATGATCGGTCTAAATACACAAGAGTACAACATTGGTAGAATTGAGATTCCTTGAGGATTAATATCACACCTTAATTTCGACTGAACTAGAAGTGTAAGTGAACTGTCACTGAACCAATGGCTCACACCAGGATCTCAATAAGATCATGTCCACTCATACAAACCATTGCACATAACCATAATCAAAATATAATTAAATATAGTGAAAGTCTTAAATTAAATGAATTAAGTACTTCTATTGATAAATAAATTATCTAATTATTCAAAATACCAAAACTTAAATAATTATCCTTACAACCCAATTATAAATCCAATTAAAAATAAATAAAATAAACAAATCAAATATCCTAGAGGTACACGCAGAAAGGACACTCGCATGAAGCATCATGCTCATCTTCCCCTACTTGCACCTCCAAGGCAGCAGCACCTTCATATACTGGAGCATCCATGTAGTCCTCCTAAATATTACCTGCATCAACATCTAAAAATAGTGTGTACACAAGGGTGAGCTCACAACTTAGCTCAGTAAGAAAATCAGACAATGCAATACACATCATGCATGAGTAACATTTTTATGGTCTGGTTTTAAGTTTGCAATGTGCTATAGATAGGATTGGCGGCCACCACACCTCTATACACGAGTGTGTGAATCCACCGAATGGATTAAACACCACTATCGTCCCACATGCACCCACCATGGAATAGAGATAGAGCTAAAGTGTCCGGATCAAACACCGCCAACACTTCCCTTGATGCCCTACCCATACCAACATGTAAGCCCCTATTGGCGAGGGCTTGCAAACTGGGCTCAAAACTAACCAATCCTATACATCATCACTGTAAGACTCATATCAAACTAACCCGGTCTTACTACCTTGAACCAGGTTTACCCATCCTAGACGAGATGAATGGACCAAGGGCGTGAAGGAGATCGTGATCCCAGGTATCAAATCGACCCAAAAACACTTAATTTAAAGGGAGGGTCGCATACCCAGCAAGGGAGGGTCGGACCCCCCAAGACAAAAAGTCAGACCCCCTATTTTATTGAGGGGGTCAGACACTTTAGGAAACCAAGGGTCGACGGGATCATTGACCCTCTCATCGACCCTCAGTTGCCGTCAGAAACTGAAATTAGGAAAGTTTCTAAATTTCAATTGGATTCCTTCCAAATCTCAATGGGACTTAGTTTAGGAGTTTCCACCCTATAAATAGGACGTCCCTAAGCCTCTTTCACTCCTTTTACAACCCTAATTGAATTGAGAGAAAGAGAAGAGAAGGAAGAGAAGAAGAAGAGAAGCAAGGGAGAGATGAAAAAGTAAAAAGGAGAAGAGTTGCAGAGAAGGAGTATTCTTCTCAGGTATGGATACTAATTCCATGAATTTCTACAAACCTTAGGTTAGATAAGGATGAGAGTGTGATCTCGGAGAAACCCAAATCATCAACCCATGGTTAGGTTTCCATGGAAAACCATGGGAGAATACATAAAAGCTATATAGGTGGATGATTCATGGTTCTAGACCATGGAATGTATGTTGAATGGACTGTAGGAGCAAGCCATAGGACCCCAAACACGAAGAATGGACTAAAAGGAGGAAAATTGACCAAAACGCACAGGGGGTCGCACAGAGGGTCGATGACCATCCGACCCTATGTGACCCTGAGTATCGACTCCCAGGGTTCTGGAAGTCCAGATTAGGGGAGGGTCGCACCAGGGGTCGGTCATAACTCAGACCGTACCTCCGACCCTCAGTTAATAGAATGGTTTTAAAAATTAGAATAAATTCTAATTAAATTTTATCGACTTTGTTAGGTCTTCTAGCAATATAATAGCAATATAAAGGTGATTCTAAAGCTTGGAAGAGTATCTATTAGCAAGCTAAGGTGAGGGAACAAGACCTAAACTAATTAGTTAATAATAAACTATTTTTATTTTCTTGAGTCCAATGCCATGCTTGATTCTATGCGAATATGCTTGTAATGTGCATTCAACAAGTCATCCAATATTTCTGCTATTACTGTTCATGCATATTTAGTTTTGTTTACTTATAACATGATGATGATGATTGATGCTAGGAATAGGCATGTGAATGTTTGTGTGTGGTTAATGTGCTTGATGCGAGTAGGGCATCAGGGGAGGTGTTATGCGGTGTTTGATCCGGGCACTTTAGCTCTATCTCTGACTCAAGTCTTGTGCATTAGCATCGTCGTATCGCCGTTACCTTAGCAGAACTATTGCGACGTAGGGCATCAAGGAGGGGCTCGGTCCTTGAGTCTTATACCTTACCGAGGGGCCTTAGCTCTATCTCTACGGGTGCTCTGAGGGATGCTGGGGTGAGGCCTTGGATACATTGGTTGACATTAGGATTGGTTAATAGCGAGTCCCGTTTGCAGTCCTAGCCATCAGGGGTTAATTTGTTGGTATAGAATTGTACATCGATAAACGTGACATTCGTTGTACAATGTTCATTATGGGTGCTGTGGGCGACGGTGAGAGTCATCGGGCGTATCCACACTCTCGTGCATAGAGGTGCGGTGGCCATCTATCCTTTCTATAGCACAGTGCAAATGTAAAACCATACCAAAGATATGAATTGATTGCATGCATATGTATTGTTGCATTGTTTTGTTTGCTTACTGAGCTGTGATGTGTGCTCACCCTTCGACGTCAAATATTTTTTTAGTTGATGATGCAGGTACAACCATTGAAGATTATATAAATGCTCCAGAATACGGGAACGTTGCAGCGATGGTAGCTGAAGATGAAGTGGATACACATGACATCTCTTGCGAGTGCAACTCATGTGTATTCGATTAGATTTTTAGTTTTATCTATTTGGATTTATTAAAGACATGTATTTGATATTTATTTATTTATGTCTTAGTTGATACAGAATAACTTGTTATTTAAATATTGATATCACAATAGATTCTCAGTTCATTTTATTATAAGACTTCCGCTATTGTGTATTTACTCTGATTATGATTATGGATGTATGGGGTTTAGATAACACAGATATAGCCTACTCGAGATCCTAGTTGAACCGTTGGTTTGTTAGCGGTTCATCACACCATTCTGAATAGTGCGGAATTGGGGTGTGGCAACTTGGTATCAGAGCTTTCAGGCCTTGTCCGCTAGACCAGCATACTTTCACAACCAATTATGAACTGAGATAGGATAAAAAGTAAAAACTGTAATATTAACACACTATAAGCACAAGTGATGTTTGAGACCAAATTTGAAAAGAAAATAATGCATCTATTAAAGGGGGAACAATTTTAATACAATGTGAGAAACAAACATATATACATTACTAAAATAGAGTACAGTCCACAACCCGGACAGTTACTCTGTAGTACAAGAAGAAGGAAAAGATACACTCATGAAGCCGGAGGTGAAGGAGGAGGCGGTGCCTCGCGGTCTCTGTCATAGTCCTCGGCATAGACTCTAGTCAACCAGGCCACCTGAGTCTGAGTCGCCTGAAGACTAGCTGTGAGATCAGCCACCCGCTGATCAGTTCGACGCTGAGCGTCTAGAAGCTCCACTATCCTCAGATCCGATGCGCGCTGAGCCTCTCTAATCTCGTGAAACATACTCAGCACGTCATCAGAAGGTGGACGCGAAGGACCAGCTGCATGTGAAGGACCAGCCGCAAAAGATGTACTCGCTCCAGCAGCATGTGTAGAAGAAGGTGGTATGGAATCTACATCCATGTAAAGACAATCATCATCCCCGACAGCACCACCAGGGACCCCAGCTGCAGCTGCTGCTGCCTCAGCGTCAGTGATCTCGATGCGAGTGTGAGGGCACACCATCTCGTTCCTCTCCTCGTCACTGACTTGGGCATCCCGCAAGCCCATCTTGCAAATAGCCTCCCAATCTAGAGGCGACGAGAAGGTTTTCTCCTGAATCTTCTCATCCACTAAATCAACTCCCAGGTGGGTCAGCAATATGGTGATCATACGTCCATAGGGTAGATTACCCCTATGACTGGGCAATGTGGCACTGATCATAGTCCGCATGATGATGTAAGGAAGGTAGACGGGCTGTCTAGTGCAAATGCTGTACAGAAGATACTGGGTCAGCTGAGAAACCCTCTCGTAATGGCCACTCTGCTGAATCAGATTATGCTGGATAATCTTGCAAAAGACCCGTGGAGCCAGACACATATAGCAAGCCCTCATCTGCCAGCGATCAGGTCGTAGCAACTGACTATCAATCTCGGCCCTCATCTATGTGGAGACGAACTGGGGCTCTCCAGGAGCACAATAAACCATAGGGCCATCATAGGAAATGCCCAACAAATCCGCTAGCTACCGGTAGTCAAAAGAGACCTCAACTCCCTTGACATAGCTAGTAATCCTGAGCTCGTGACCCCTATCCACATCATTGTAATCCCCCACCACCTGGAGATTACAATAAAACTGTCGCACTAAATCCGGGCATGTGCAAGCATCGTAGGTAATGACAGGGACCCACCCCATATCACCAAAGGCTCTCTCCACGTTAAACAAGGCTAACTCAGCCAAGTTCACCATACGACCTCCCTCTACTTTCTTACGAACAAAGTGGGCATATTGTGCCTCGGCTTGGTTAGAACGGAAGCGAAGAGGATCACGAACTCTGGGTACCTTGGTACGAGCCATGGTATCTGCCAATAAGAGAGAAAATAAAACAGATAATATGTTAATAACATAGAAAATCCAAAATTTTGACATTATAACGATGTAACTTGGCCAAAAACCTCACTTGTTACCCAGACACGTGGGCAGGAGGACTTACGTAGGTCCCAACATGTCCTACAACACTCAGACAGTAGGAAATTCTAGCTAATGAAGTCCAATTTGAAGAAATTGCGAGAAATAAATTTTTTTGACAAATTAGGGCAAAAAGAGCAAAAATCCAAGTTCTCGATAACCAACAGATGAAACTCAAAATTTTTTTAGTGCTTTCATTCCTCGAGACACCAATAACAAAATCCCCCAATAAAAATCGAATTTTTACGATTGGAAAAAGTTAATTTGAAAAATACAAGTTAAATGGACAAAAACCTAGAAATGGAAACCAAAAAACAGGTAAAAATGAGAAAGCATACCTGTAGGGATGATGTGGACGTCGAAACACAGATCCAAACTGACCAAAATAGCGGAGTGGCACTGTAGCAACTCAGAGGTGGGAGACGAGTCAAAACGGGAGAGAAATGATGGGGAATGAACCTAGAATCGGATCTTAAAGGTCTGATTTTTGGTCTAGGGGTCGGACAATTCGACCAGGATCATCGACCCTCGGATCGACCCCCAGATCGACCCTCAGCTCTCAGGAATCTGATAGAAAACCAGGGTCGGATACTGAGGGTCAGATACCCATCGACCCACACATCGACCCCCAGCTCTCGGGAAGAACAGGTCATTCCCAAGGTCGGATACTGAGAGTCGGACATACCATCGACCCCCACCATTGACCCTACATAGAAAAGACAGTATTTTTCAATAAAAATGAGCTAAATTTTTTGGAATTTTACATCGATTAGCGTGTCTACATGCAGTATAAATGATTGACTCACCTATTTTGATGATTTTCAGGCACCACCAATCTCAAAAGAAAACATGTCTGGACGTAGAGTAACCAGGCAGAGTCGAAATGCAGTTCCACCACCACCTGTGGAGGAAACTACCCAGGAGAATATATATGCACAGGGAAATCCACAGGTTGTACCCCCAAGAAATCCAGACCAGGAAAATCCTACCAACTTGCCACCTCCACCACCGGAGTTAGCAACCGTGGTAATAATCTAGCGCAACAGCTACAATAGATGCAACATGCACAGGCTCAAATGCAAGTTGCAATGGGGATTATGTTCCAGGCCGGACATGCTACACCAATGCAGACTGGACAAGCCAGTGCAGCACCGGTGGGTAACCACCCAGCACCTCAAACACCTCAACCACTAGCTGCACAGATCCCAGTACCTAGTTCGAAAGCAGCTCAGGTTCAGTATCAGTATCCACAACCTATGTTTGGGGCATACCCCCAAAATCAAATGGATCACTCTCGACTGGTTGAGAGATTTCTGAAGATGAAGCCCAAGGAATTTAACGGTAAACCGTTGGATCCGTTATGGCCAGCACATTGGATCAACGAGATGGAGAGAAACTTTCTCATGATGACTATTACTGAAGAAGAAAAGGTGTTATGTGCCACCTTCATGCTGAAAGGCGATGCACACCATTGGTGGAAATCTACCAAGGCATATCTACTGACCAAACACGCCCTATTGACTTGGGCTATTTATAAAGAAGCGTTCTTTGAGAAGTATTTTTCCCAAAGCTTCAGAGGTGCTATGGAGAAGGAGTTCCTGAGTTTATATCACGGCCAGATGTCCGTGGATGCGTATCAACAGCGCTATGAGGAGCTGTTTTTCCTTGCACCACTTAGTATGCAAGAGGAAGACACTAAGACCCGTAGGTTTGTCACGGGACTTAGAGGAAGCATCAGAGAGCACATCCTGGGTTTAGAGAAGAAGATATATAATGAAGCTGTCCAAATCGCTCGAGTTATCGAATTGAGCCAGAAGGAAAGTTACTTTACACAAAACAGAGGCATAAAAAGACCAGCCGGAAATGCTTATAATGGAGGGAATAACAAAACATTTAAACCTTTCCGTGCCCAAGGCTTTACTGCTGCACCCAAGACCACTCAAGCAGCTCAGTAGCAACCAAAACCAAATACTGAAAGTCCAAGATGTTATAACTGCAATCAAGTGGGACATATGATGAGAGAGTGTCCTAAACCCAGGAAGCCACAACATCAAGGACGAGTTTATGCTGTTACATCTGAGGAAGCTGCCGCATCACCCGATGTGGTCACAGGTATGACCTAAACCTTTAAGTTGTATTACAATGTGTAAGCGTGTAGACTAAGTTTAAACAAATCACAGGTATCGTACCTATAAATGGCATACCTGCCAGAGTACTCATCGATTCAGGTGCTAACCATTCCTTTATATCTGTGTCGTTTGGAAAGAAGCTGAACTTACCCATCAAAACATTGGACTACAAACTACTTGTACGGTCACCGATGGGGTTAGAAGTGGAATTAAAGAAAGGTTATTGGCCATGTCCAGTTCTCATTGGAGAGAAAACCTTAGATGCAACCTTGATCCAACTTGGGATGGCAGACTTTGATGTCATCTTGGGAATGGACTGGTTAGCTCGGCATTCTGCAAACCTATTATGCGTCGAAAAGAAGCTAACATTTAAAGACATAGAAGGAGTAGAATTCAGTTTTGCGGGAACCAAACTGCTCCGTAAACGCAAGCTCATACTCTCAGCACTAAAGCTAAGAAGTGCCTTGAGAAGGGGGCAGTCGGGTATCTAGTATCAGTGGTCGACCTAACCAAGGAAGCACGACAAATGGAAGATATTGATGTCGTGCGGGACTATCCCGACGTATTTTCGGAGGAACTACCAGGATTACCACCCGACAGAGCCACCGAGTTTGTGATAGACCGCACCAGTATCAAAAGCACCTTATAAAATGGCTCCTACTGAACTGAAGGAATTCAAAGTGCAACTACAGGAACTGCTGGACAAGGGTTATATTCGACCCAGTATATCACCATGGGGAGCACCAGTGTTATTCGTAAAGAAGAAGGACGGAAGCGTTCGATTATGTATCGACTATCGGGAGTTGAATAAACTGACAATCAAGAATCGATACCCACTACCTCGGATCGATGACTTATTCGATCAGTTGTAAGGAGCAAAAGTATTTTCTAAGATCGACCTTCAGTCAGGCTATCATCAGTTGAAGATTAAAGAAGGTGATATTCCTAAGACAGCTTTCAGGACCAGATATGGACATTATGAGTTCTTGGTCATGTCTTTCGGATTAACAAACGCACCAGCAACTTTCATGGAGCTTATGAACCGGGTTTTCCACGATATGTTGGATACGTCGGTTATAGTATTTATTGATGATATATTGGTATATTCCAAGGACAAGGAAACCCACGTTAAGAATCTAAACACCGCCCTACAGCGTTTAAGGAAAGAGAAGCTGTATGCAAAATTTTCAAAGTGTGAGTTTTGGCTAAGTGAAGTCGCCTTCCTAGGACATGTAGTATCCGCTGAAGGAAACAAAGTGGACCCCAGTAAGATCGAGGCTATTGTAAAGTGGGAAGCACCAAAGAGCGTTTCAGAAATTAGAAGTCTTCTGGGTATCGCTAGTTATTATCGGAGATTCGTGGAAGACTATTCCCGGATTGTTGTACCTCTTACCAGTCTGACTAAGAAAGGTGAAAAGTTTGTGTGGACAGATAAATGTGAGAAGAGCTTCCAGACATTGAAGACCAGATTGATATCTGCTCCGATTTTGACAACTCCTGTTCCAGGACAGACATTTATCTTATACACTGATGCGTCAGGACTGGGATTAGGATGTGTGCTTATGCAAGGAGAGCAAGTGATTGCTTATGCTTCAAGACAGTTAAAGGTACATGAGAAAAATTATCCCACTCATGATCTGGAGTTAGCGGCAGTAGTACATGATGTCAAGATATGGAGACATTACCTATACGGAGAGAAATTTCAGATTAAGTCAGACCATAAAAGTCTGTCTTATTTATTTAATCTGAAAGAATTAAATATGAGACAGAGAAGATGGTTGGAACTATTGAAGGACTATGATTGTGATATTCAGTATCATTCGGGGAAAGCTAACGTAGTAGCAGATGCGTTGAGCAGAAAAGCAATGATAAAATCTCAATGAGAGGTTAGTATAACCTCAGCAATGTGTACTACCGGAATGTTATTCAATCATGGCAGTGAGCAGTATGTGATAGATACAACGGATGGATCAGCCAACCAAGGGTTTATTCATCAATTTTCCAATATGTTCGCTGCATTGAAAATTATACCGGATATAATGGATGAAGTGAAGATAGCTATTAAATCAGATCCTTATCTGGGAACAGTATAAGAAGATATCGAGAAAGGTAGGACTAATCCTGAGTTCACCTTGGACGAAGAGAAAGTACTAAAATATAAAAGAAGAATATGTGTACCTGAAACAGAAAGTATGCACATTAGACACCGACTGATGAAAGAAGCCGAAAGGTACTTGACATTTGAAGTGGTACCTGTGATGCTTACAAGTCGAAAGGTACAACATCTCCGAAGCAAGGATATCCATTACGTCAAAGTGCATTGGAAAAGCCAAGATGTAGAAGAAATCACTTGGGAGGAAGAAAACGCGATGCGAAAGGAATACCCTAACCTTTTTTATGAACAAGGTACGTATAAATTTCGAGGGCCGAAATTTCTTTTAAGGGTAGGGGAGTTGTAAGACCCGCAATCCATGAACCCGATCTAAACCTTTAATTCATGTTGTAACAGGTCTTCCAATCATCACCGAGCTAGACTACCAGATGACAACAAGGTACGAAAATGGACCTAAAATATGATATTTCTTCATACCGGTCTATGGTACCGGTCAATGGTATCGGTCGACTGGTATGTCTAGGTGGGCAGACTGGTTAGATCTGGAAACAGATCTCTGTGGGTCCTACTTTTTAAAATCTCAAGCCTAAGAACTTTTCTACCATAAGAAAACTTCCTAAACTCTATCCTAGTCTATATAACGACCCTTAAACCTCCATAGAACTCTTTCATAGATCCTCACAAACCCTAGAGAGGAGAATGAGAACAAAGAAGGAGAAAGAGCTAAGGAAGGAGGAAGAGGAACCGCCGTTTGCCGTTGGACGAAGAACACCATAAATTGTGAACCAACGGTAAGTGCTTGAACCTTACTCTAAGTTAAGCATTATAGATGATTTGTCATGAATTCATCAATACCATGCAAGGCGAGATATTGATCTAAAACCCTTGAATTTGCTGTCAAACCATAATACAGTCGATGAACCCTAGATTCGCATTCTAGGCTAAGGACCATCAAAACTAAGACTTCAATGGAACATGAAACAACTCTAACTCATTGCTCAGCCCTAGAATGCATAGGAGAAACCCTAGAACCAGTAGGGGATGACCGACGAAAGGCGAACACCAAGTTGAGGGTCTTCCGGAGGCATACCGATCGACCATATCGGTCGCACCATATGCGACCAGTACTGCGACCGGTACCTCTCAGAGACTAGTCTGTTGGGGACCGTTCGACCATACCATTGGCACCTTTCCCCACAGTGCCACGATCAGTACTTGCGATCGGTAATTACGACCGGTAAGCACTGTGAGGGGTATATTTTGATCTAGTTGGTTTTTCAACCAACGTAAACCGTAAGAAACTAATTCTAATTCAACCCTAACATCATGTAGGACCTTGTGATAGCGAGTTTGGATTCTGTGATGCAGAGCAAGCTAGCAATCAAGCGTCAGGTAAGGGAATCGGACCTAAACCCTAATAACTTAATAACAGTAAAATATTGTTAATAATTATGATTCTATGGAATGGTATTTGTGTATACTCGTATGTCATCTTTACTTTCAGTTATTATATTGTTCATGCATACTTGTTATGATAGTATGTGACTGTTAGGCATGTGATTATTTTCATTGGTCTGTGGAGTGGGAAGGGCCTAGGGTCTAAGATCATTCCTCACACTAGCACCTTTTTGTATTGTTTTTGTCTTAGCATGTTTGGTAATGGTAGGGTATTAGGGGGAGGAAGTGGCACTGTGGTCTCCAGCCTGGCCACTAGACTCTAGCTCTATCTCTATGCCGTAGGGAGCTATGCTGGGATATGGTCTACTGTGATTGTCACACCCCAATTCTGTACTATTCAGAATGGTGTGATGAACCACTAACAAACCAACCGTTCAACCAGGATCTCAAGTAGGCTATATCCGTGTTATCTAAACCCCATACATCTATAATCATAATCAGAGTAAATACACAATAGCGGAAGTCTTATAATAAAATGAACTGAGAATCTATTGTGATATCAATATTTAAATAACAAGTTATTTTGTATCAACTAAGACATAAATAAATAAATATCAAATACATGTCTTTAATAAATCCAAATAGATAAAACAAAAAATCTAATCGAATACACATGAGTTGCACTCGCAAGAGATGTCACGTGTATCCACTTCATCTTCAGCAACCATCGCTACAACGTTCCCGTATTCTGGAGCATTTATATAATCTTCAACGGTTGTACCTGCGTCATCAACTAAAAAAATATTCGACGTCGAAGGGTGAGCACACATCACGGCTCAGTGAGCAAACAAAACAATGCAACAATACATATGCATGCAATCAATTCATATCTTTGGTCTGGTTTTACGCTTGCACTGTGCTATAGAAAGGATAGGTGGCCACCGCACCTCTATGCACGAGAGTGTGGATACGCCCGATGACTCTCACCATCGCCCACAGCACCCATAATGAATATTTTTACAACGAAGGTTACGTTTATCGATGCACAACTCCATACCAACAAATTAACCCCTGTTGGCTAGGGCTGCAAACGGGGCTCGCTACTAACCAATCCTAATGTCAACCAATGTATCCAAGGCCTCACCCCAGCATCCCTCAGAGCACCCGTAGAGATAGAGCTAAGCCCTTCGGTAGAGTATAGGACTCAATGACCGAGACCCTCCTTGATGACCTACGTCGCAATAGTTCTGCTAAGGTAACGGCGATACGACGATGCTAATGCACAAGGCTTGAGTCAGAGATAGAGCTAAAGTGCCCGGATCAAGCACCACATAACACCTCCCCTGATGCCCTACTCGCATCAAGCACACTAACCACACACAAACATTCACATGCCTATTCCTAGCATCAATCATCATCATCATGTTATAAGTAAACAAAACTAAATATGCATGAACAATAATAGTAGGAATATTGGATGACATGTTGAATGCACATTACAAGCATATTCGCATAGAATCGAGCATGGCATTGGACTCAAGAAAATAAAAAAAGTTTATTATTAACCAATTAGTTTAGGTCTTGTTCCCTCACCTTAGCTTGCTAATAGATACTCTTCCAAGCTTTAGAATCACCTTTATATTGCTATTATATTGCTAGAAGACCTAACAAAGTTGATAAAATTTAATTAGAATTTATTCTAATTTTTAAAACCATTTTATTAACTGAGGGTCGGAGGTAGAGTCTGAGTTATGACCGACCCCTGGTGCGACCCTCCCCTAATCTGGACTTCCAGAACCCTGGGGGTCGATACTCAGGGTCACATAGGGTCGGATTGTCACCGACCCTCTGTGCGACCCCCTGTGCATTTTGGTCAATTTTCCTCCTTTTAGTCCATTCTTCGTGTTTGGGGTCCTATGGCTTGCTCCTACAGTCCATTCAACATACATCCCATGGTCTAGAACCATGAATCATCCACCTATATAGCTTTTATGTATTCTCCCATGGTTTTCCATGGAAACCTAACCATGGGTTGATGATTTGGGTTTCTCCGAGATCACACTCTCATCCTTATCTAACCTAAGGTCTGTAGAAATTCATGGAATTAGTATCCATACCTGACAAGAATACTCCTTCTCTGCAACTCTTCTCCTTTTTTACTTTTTCTTCTCTCCCATGCTTCTCTTGTTCTTCTCTTCCTTCTCTTCTCTTTCTATCAATTCAATTAGGGTTGTAAAAGGAGTGAAAGAGGCTTAGGGACGTTCTATTTATAGGGTGGAAACTCCTAAACTAAGTCCCTTTGAGATTTGGAAGGAATCTAATCAAAATTTGGAAACTTTCCTAATTTCAGTTTCTGGCGGCAACTGAGGGTCGATGAGAGGGTCGATGAACCCATCGACCCTTGGTTTCCTAATGTGTCCGACCCCCTCTGTAAAACAGGGGGTCTGACTTTCTGTCTTGGGGGGTCCGACCCTCCCTTGCTGGGTATGCGACCCTCCCTTTAAATTAAGTGTTTTTGGGTCGATTTGATACCTGGGATCACGATCTCCTTCACGCCCTTGGTCCGTTCATCTCGTCCAGGATGGGTAAACCTGGTTCAAGGTATTAAGACCGGGTTAGTTTGATACGGGTCTTACAACTCCCCCTACTTATAAAAATTTTGCCCCCAAAATTGTACGTACCTTCTGAATCAAATAAGTGAGGGTATTGCTTTTGCATAGCATTCTCTTCCTCCCAAGTAATTTCTTCCATGTCTCTACTTTTCCAAATGACCTTAACATAATAGATATCTCGGTTGCATAGTCGTTGAACCTTTACTTTCTGACAATTTAGGCATTGAGACACGAACTTAGCTACATCTCTTTCATTCCTCTCCACCAATATAGTTTCTTTAGATCATGATACATTTTTGTGCTTCCAGGATGTATCGAATAAATGGTGGTATGGGCTTCTTTCATCAATCGGTGTCTAATGTCCACATTTTCTATTTCGGGTACACATATTCTTCCTTTGTATTTCAGTACTTTCTCTTCGTCCAAGGTGAACTCAAGGTTAGTCCTACCTTTCTCGATATCTTCTTGTACTGTTCCTAGATAAGGATCTGATTTGATAGCTGTCTTCACTTCATCCATTATATCCGGTATAATTTTCAATGCCGCGAACATATTTGAAAACCGATGAATAAACCCTTGGTTGGCTGATCCATCCGTTGTATCTATCACATATTGCTCATTGCCATGATTGAATACCATTCTGGTAGTACATATAGCTGTAGTTGTACCAACCTCCCTTAGAGATTTTATCATCGCCTTTCTGCTCAACGCATCCGCTACTACATTAGCTTTCCCCGGATGATACTGGATATCACAATCATAGTCTTTCAATAGTTCCAACCATCTTTTTTTTGTCTCATATTCAACTCCTTCTGATTAAATAAATAAGTAAGACTTTTATGGTTCGACTTAATCTTGAACTTCTCTCCGTATAGGTAATGTCTCCATATCTTGACAGCATGTACTACTGCCGCTAACTCCAAATCATGAGTGGGATAATTTTTCTCATGTATCTTTAACTGTCTTGAGGCATAAGCAATTACTTGTTCTCCTTGCATAAGCACACATCCTAATCCCAGTCCTGATGCATCAGTGTATAGGGTAAATGGCTGTCCTGGGACAGGAATAGTCAAAATCGGAGCAGATATCAATCTGGTCTTCAATGTCTGGAAGCTCTTCTCACATTTATCTGTCCACACAAATTTTTCACCTTTGTTAGTCAAACTGGTGAGAGGTACGGCAATCCGAGAATAATCTTCCATAAATCTCTGATAATATCCAACGAGACTCAGAAAACTTCTTATTTCTGCAACACTTTTTGATGCTTCCCACTTTACAATAGCCTCGATCTTGCTGGGATCCACTTTGATTCCTTCAGCGGATACCACATGGCCTAGGAAGGCGACTTCACTTAGCCAAAACTCACACTTTGAAAATTTTGCATACAGCTTCTCTTTCCTTAAACCCTGTAGGGCGGCGTTTATATTCTTAACGTGGATTTCCTTGTCCTTGGAATATACCAATATATCATCAATAAATACTATAGCCGACGTATCCAACATGTCGTGGAAAACCCAATTCATAAGTTCCATGAAAGTTGTTGGTGCATTTATTAATCCAAAAGACATGACCAAGAATTCATAATGTCCATATCTGGTCCTGAAAGCTGTCTTAGGAATATCACCCTCTTTAATCTTCAGCTGATGATAATCAGACCGAAGGTCGATCTTAGAAAATACTTTCGCTCCTTGTAACTGATCGAACAAGTCATCGATCTGAGGTAGTGGATATCGATTCTTGATTGTCAGTTTGTTCAGCTCCTGATAGTCGATACATAATCGAACGCTACCGTCCTTCTTCTTTACGAATAATACCGGTGCTCCCCATGATGATATACTAAGTCGAATATAACCCTTGTCCAGTAGTTCCTATAGTTGCACTTTCAATTCCTTCAGTTCAGTAGGAGCCATTCTATAAGGTGCTTTTGATACTGGTGTGGCTCCAGGTATAAGGTCTATCACAAACTCGGTGGCTCTGTCGGGTGGCAATCCTGGTAGTTCCTCTGGAAATACGTCGAGATAGTCCCGCACGACATCAATATCTTCCATTCATGGTGCTTCCTTGGTTAGGTCGACCACTGATACTAGATACCCGACTGCCCCCTTCTCAAGGCACTTCTTAGCCTTCAGTGCTGAGAGTATCAGCTTGCGTCTGCGGGGAAGTTTGATTCCCGAAAAACTGAATTCTGCTCCTTCTTTGTCTTTGAATGTTAGCTTCTTTTCGGCGCATAATAGGGTTACAGAATGCCGAGCTAACCAGTCCATTCCCAAGATGACGTCAATGTCTGCCATCTCAAGTTGTATCTAGGTTGCATCTAAGGTTTTCTCGCCAATGAGAACTAGACAGGGTCCATAACCTTTCTCTAATTCCACTTCTAACCCCATTGGTGACCGTACAAGTAGTTTGTAGTCCAATGTTTTGATGGGTAAATTCAACTTCTTTCCGAATGATACAGATATAAAGGAATGAGTAGCTCTTGAATCAAAGAGTACTCTGGCGGATACGCCATTTATAGGTACGATACCTATGATTTATTTTACTTAGTCTACATGCTCATACAATGTAATTACAACTTAAAAGGTTTCAGTCATACCTGTGACCACATCGGGTCATGCGGCAGCATCCTCGGATGTAACAGCATACACTCGTCCTTGATGTTGTGGCTTCCGGGGTTTAGGACACTCTCTCATCATATGTCCCACTTGATTGCAGTTATAACATCTTGGACTCTCAGTATTTGGCTTTGGTTGCTGCTAAGCTGCTTGAATGGTCTTGGGTGCAGCGGTGAAATTCTGAGTACGAAAATGCTTGTATGTCCTATTATTACCTCCGTTGTAAGAATTTCCAACTGGCCTTTTCACACCTCTGTTTTGTATAAAATAGCTTTCCTTCTGGCTTAATTCAATAACTCGAGCAATTTGAACAGCTTCATTATATATCTTCTTTTCCAAGCCCAGCACGTGCTCTCTGATGCTTCCTCTAAGTCCCGTGACAAACCTACGGGTCTTAGTGTCTTCTTCTTGCATACTAAGTGGTGCAAAGAAATACAGCTCTTCGTAACGCTGTTGATATGCATCCACTGACATTTGTCCCTGATATAAACTCAGGAATTCCTTCTCCATCGAATCTTTGAGGCTTCGGGGAAAGTACTTCTCGAAGAACGCTTCCTTATATATGGCCCACGTCAATAGGGCGTGCTTGGTCAGTAGATATGCCCTGGTAGATTTCCACCAATGATGTGCATCACCCTTTAGCATGAAGGTGGCACATAGTACTTTTTCTTCTTCCGTGATAGTCATCATGAGGAAGTTTTTCTCCATCTCGTCGATCCAATGTGCTGGCCATAACGGATCCGATGGTTTACCGTTAAATTCCTTGGGCTTCATCTTCAGAAATCTCTCAACCAGTCGAGAGTGATCCAGCTGATTTTGGGGGTATGCCCCAAACATGGGTTGTGGATACTGATAGTTAACCTGAGCTGCTTCCGGTCCTGGTACTGGAATCTGTGCAGCTGGTGGTTGAGGTGTTTGAGGTGCTGGGTGATTACCCACTGGTGCTGCACTGGCTTGTCCCGTCTGCATGGGTGTAGCATGAGCGGCTTGGAACATAATTTCCATTGCAACTTGCATTTGGGCATGTGCATGTTGCATCTGTTGTAGCTGCTGTGCTAAATTCATTACCACCGTTGCCAACTCTAGTGGTGGAGGTGTCAAATTTATAGGATTTGCCTAATCTGGATTTCCTGGTACATATATATATTCTCCTGGCTAGTTTCCTCCACAGGTGGTGGTGGTGGAACTGCATTTCGGCTCTGTCTGGTTACTCTACGTCCAGACATAATTTCTTCTGAAATTGGTGGTGCCTGAAAATCATTAAAATAGGTGAAAAATCATTGATACTTCATGTAGGCATGCTAACCGATGTAAAATTTCAAATTTCAACTCATTTTATAAAAGAAATACTGTCTTTTCTATGCAGGGTCGATGGTGGGGATCGATGGTATGTCCGACCCTCAGTAGCCGACCCTGGGAATGACTTGTTCTTCCCGAGAGCTGAGGGTCGATGTGAGGGTCGATGGGTATCCGACCCTAAGTATCCGACCCTGGGTTTTCTGTCAGATTCCCGAGAGCTGAGGGTCGATGGGAGGGTCGATTGTTCTAGTCGAATTGTCCGACCCTCAGACCAAAAATCAAACTTTTAAGATCCGATTTTGGGTTCATTCTCTATTATTTCCCTCCCGTTTTGACTCGTCTCTCACCTCTGAGTTACTACAGTGCCACTCCGCTATTTTGGTCAATTTGGATCCGTGTTTCAACATCAACATCATCCCTACAGGTATGTTTTTCTCATTTTTACCTATTTTTAAGTTTCCATTTATAGGTTTTGGTCCAATTAACCCGTATTTTTCAAATTAAACTTTTTCCAACCGTAAAAATTCGATTTTTATTGGGGGCTTTTTTTATTGGTGTTTCAAGGAACAAAAGCCCTAAAAATTTTTTGAGTTTCATCGGTTGGTTATCGAAAACTTGGATTTTTTTGCTCTTTTTGCCCTAATTTGTCGAAATCTTCGATTTCTCGAAATTTCTTCAAATTGGACCCCATTAGTTAAAATTTCCTACTGTATGTGTGTTGTAGGATATGTTAGAGCCTACGTAAGTCCTCCTGCCCACGTGTATGGGTGACAAGTGAGGCTTTTGGCCACTTACGTCGTTATAATGTCCAATTTTGGATTTTTATCCTATTAACTCATTATCTATTTTTCTTTGCAGATACCATGGCTCGTACTAAGGTACCCAGAGTTCGCGATCCGCTTCGCTTCCGCTCTAATGAAGACGAGGCACAGTATGCCCACTACACTCGTAAGAAGAGGGTGGTCGTATGGTGAACTTGGCTGAGCTAGCCCTGTTCAATGTGGAGAGAGCTTTTGGTGATATGGGGTGGCTCCCTGTCATTACTTACGACGCGTGCACATGCCCGGATTTAGTGCAACAGTTCTATTGTAATCTCCAGGTGGTGGGGGATTACAATGATGTAGATAGGGGTCACGAGCTACGCATCACTAGCTATGTAAAGGGAGTGAACATTTCTTTTGATTATCGGCAGCTGGCCGATTTACTAGGCATTTCCTATGTTGGCCCTATGGTTTATTGTGTGCCTGGAGAGCCCCAGTTTATTTCCATGGAGATGAGGGCAGAGATCGACAGTCAGTTGCTACGACCTGATCGCTGGCAGATGAGAGCTTGTTACATGCGTCCAGCTCCACGGGTCTTCTGCAAGATTATTCAGCATAATCTGATTCCGCAGAGTGGCCATTACGAGAGGGTTTCTCAGCTGACCCAGTATCTGCTATACAGTATCTGCACTAGAAAGCCCGTATGCCTGCCGTACATCATCCTGCGGACTATGATTAGTGGCACATTGCTCAGTCATAGGGGTAATCTACCCTATGGACGTATGATCACAGTCCTGCTTACTCGCCTGGGGGATGATTTGGTGGATGAAAACATTCAGGAGAAAACCTTCTCGTCACCTATCGATTGGGAGGCTATCTGCAAGATGGGCATGCGGGATTCCCAAGTTAGTGACGAGGAGAGGAACGAGATGGTGCGCCCTCACACTCGCATCGAGATTGCTGACGCTGAGGCAGCTGCTGCCGCTGCTAGAGCTCATGCGGATCCTACTGATGATGATGACCGCATGTATATGGATGTCGACTCGATACCACCGCCTTCACCTACGCATGCAGCTGGAGTTGGTACTTCTTCTGCGGCGGATCACCTGAGACTGGTCATTCTCATGCGGCTGGTCCTTCACTCCCACCTTCTGATATGATGAAAATGTTGCATGAGATCAGAGAGACTCAGTGCATATCTTATCTGAGGATGGAGGAGTTGCTGGACGCTCAGCGTGTGAGAGTGGATGAGTTCATAGATGCCCAGCGTACATCAGACATGAGGATGGGAGTGTTACTAGACGCTCATCGGGTGAGAGTGGATGAGCTACTAGACTTCCAGCGGACATCAGCCATGAGGATGGGAGAGCTCATGGAGGCTCAGCACCATACTGATCAACGGGTAGCCGATCTAACAGCTAGTCTGCAGACGACCCAGACTCAGATAGCCTGGTTGACTAGAGTCTACGCTGAGGACTATGACAGAGATCGTGAGGCGCCGCCTCCTCCTTCGCCTCCAGCTTCATGATTGTATCTTTTCTCTTTCTTTGTACTGCAGAGTAACTGTCCGGGTTGTGGACTGTACTCTGTTTTAGCTATGTATATATGTTTATTTCTTTCACATTGTATTTAAATTTGTTCTTCCTTTAATAGATGCATTATTTTTTTTTCAATTTGGTCTCAAACATCACTTGTGCTTATAGTGTGTTAATATTACTGTTTTTTATTTTCATCCTATCTCAGTTCACAATTGTCTTGAATGTATGCTAGGTCAACGGACAAGGCCTGAGAGGCTCTGATACCAAGTTGTCACACCCCAATTCCGTACTATTCAGAATGGTGTGATGAACCGCTAACAAACCAACGGTTCAACCAGGATCTCGAGCAGGCTATATCCGTGTTATCTGAACCCCATACATTCACATTCATAATCAGAGAAAATATATAATAGCGGAAGTCTTATAGTAAAAATAACTGTGAATCTATTGTGATATTAAAAGTTAAATAACAAATTATTCTGTATCAACTAAGACATAAATAAATATCAAATACATGTCTTTAATAAATCCAAAGAAAGAAAACTAGAAAAATATCTAATCGAATACACATGAGTTGCACTCGCAAGAGGAGTCATGTGTATCCACTTTAGCTTCAACTACCATCGCTGCGACTTTCCCGTACTCTAGAGCATTTATATAATCTTCAACGGTTGTACCTGCATCATCAACTAAAAATATTCGACGTCGAGGGGTGAGTACACATCATGGCTCAGTGAGCAAACAAAACAATGCAACAATACATATGCATGCAATCAATTCATATCTTTGGTCTGGTTTTACATTTGCATTGTGCTATAGAAAGGATAGGTGGCCGCCGCACCTCTATGCACGAGAGTGTGGATACGCCCGATGACTCTCACCGTCGCCCACATCACCCAAATGAACATTGTACAACGAAGGTCACATTTATCGATGCACAACTCCATACCAACAAATGAACCCCTCATGGCTAGGGCTACAAACGGGGCTCACTACTAACCAATCCTAATGTCAAACAATGTATCCAAGGCCTCACCCCAGCATCCCTCAGAGCACCCGTAGAGATAGAGCTAAGGCCCCCCGGTAGAGTATAGGACTCAAGGACCGAGACCCTCCTTGATGCCCTACCTCGCAATAGTTCTGCTAAGGTAATGGCGATACGACGATGCTAATGCACAAGACTTCAGTCAGAGATAGAGCTAAAGTGTCCGGATCAAACACCGCATAACCACTCCCCTGATGCCCTACTCGCATCAAGCACACTAACCACACACAAACATTCACATGCCTATTCCTAGCATCAACTCATCATCATCATGTTATAAGTAAACAAAGGTAAATATGCATGAACAATAATAGCAGGAATATTGGATGACATGTTGAATGCACATTACAAGCATATTCGCATAGAATCAAGCATAGCATTGGACTCAAGAAAATAAAAGTAGTTTATTATTAACCAATTAGTTTAAGTCTTGTTTCCTCACCTTAGCTTGTTAATAGATCCTCTTCCAAGCTTTAGAATCACCTTTATAATGTTATTATATTGCTAGAAGACCTAACAAAGTCGATAGAATTTAATTAGAATTTATTCAGAATTTAAAAACCATTCTGTTAACTGAGGGTCGGAGGTAGGGTCGGAGTCATGATCGACCCTGGGTGCGACCCTCCCCATTCTGGACTTCCCGAACACTGAGGGTCGATCCTCAAGATCACATAGGGTCAGATGGTCATCGACCCTCTGTGCGACCCTCGGTGGATTTTGGTCAATTTCCCTCCTTTTAGTCCATTCTTCGTGTTTGGGGTCCTATGGCTTTCTCCTACCGTCCATTCAACATTCATTCCATGGTCTAGAGCCATGAATCATCCACCTAGATAGCTTTCATGTAATCTCCCATAGTTTACTATGAAAACCTAACCATGGGTTGATGGTTTGGATTTCTCCGAGATCATACTCTCATCATTATCTAACCTAAGGTCTGTAGAAACTCATGGAATTAGTATCCATACCTGAGAAGAATACTCCTTCTCTGCAACTCTTCTCCTTTTTTCTTTCTTCTCTCCTTTGCTTCTCTTCTTCTTCTTTTCCTTCTCTTCTCTTTCTCTCAATTCAATTAGGGTTGTAAAAGGAGTAAAAGAGGCTTAGGGACATCCTATTTATAGAGTAGAAACATCCTAAAATAAGTCCATTTGAGATTAGAAAGAATCCAAATAAAAAATTAAGAAATTTCCTAATTTCAGTTTCGGCGGCAACTGAGGGTCGATGGGAGGGTCGATGATCCCGTCGACCCTAGGTTCTTAAGATGTCCTACCCTCCCTATAAAACAGAGGGTCTGACTTTCTATTTTGAAGGGTCCAACCCTCCTTAGCTGGGTATGTGACCCTCCCCTTAAATTGAGTGTTTTAGGGTCGATTTGATACCTGGGATCTCGATCTCCTTCATGCCCTTAGTCCATTTGACTTGACCGTGATGGGTGAACCTAGTTCAAGGTGATAAGACCGGGTTAGATTGACACGGGTCTTACAACTCCGGTCCTAAAATCCTTTTTTCTCCCACCTCATTCCATAATAGAGGTGTACAACATTTCTTACCATAAAGTGCCTAATATGGAGCCATCTGGATCTTAGCCTGGTAACTATTGTTATAAGAAAACTCGATAAGTGATAGCTTCTCATCCCAAGCTCCTTTGAAATCTAGGGCACACGCTTGGAGCATATCTTCTGAGATTTAAATAGTTTTTTCTGACTGCCCATCTGTGTGAGGATGAAAAGCTGTACTAAACTTCAATTTGGTTCCCATGGCTTTCTATAATCTTTTCCAGAACTTTGATGTAAAATGGGGATCTCTGTCAGATACTATACTCTCTGGGACGCCATGAAGTCTGACTATATTATCCACATATAGCTTGGCCAGCTTGTCCATGGTATACTGAGGTCTGACAGCGATGAAGCGAGCTGTCTTGGTAATTCTATCGACTATAACCCACACGGCATCCACTGACCTTGGTGTCAAGGGTAAGCCAGTGATCAAATCCATTGTGATACAATCCTACTTCTATGCTGGCTCCAGTAGTGGTTCTAGGAAACCTATGGGTCTCTGTCTTTCTTCTTTCACTTGCTAGCAATTTAAACATTGGAATACAAATTAAGCTACGTTCGCTTTCATACCCCTCCACTAATATAATCTTCTTAAATCATGGTACATCTTGGTGCTTCCTGGATGTACCGAATATAGGGTGTAATGAGCTTCTATCATAATTTTGTCTCTGATATTTGAGTTCTCATTCTCAGGTATACATAATCGTCCACGATACCTGAGTACCTTGTCTGAATCCAAGGTAAAGTCAGGGTTGCTTTTACCCTTCTCTAGATCTTCTTGCACAGTCTTGAGGTGTGGATCCTATAGGATTGCTACTTTTACCTCATCTATTAAATCCGATGAGATCTTCAAAGCTACGAATATCAATGTGAACTTATGAATTAAGCTCCATTCCACTGGATCTTCTGCAGTCTCTAATATATGCTCTTCATCATTGTCTATTGAGCTTAAGGTTGTAGCACATAGTGTAGCGTTTGTACTAGGTCCTGCCTCAGGTTTCAATGCCCACTTTCTGCTTAAGGCATCAGCCACGACATTTGCCTTACCCGGATGGTACTAGATGTCACAATCATAATCTTTTAATAGCTCTAGCCATCTCCTCTGTTTCATATTTAGGTCCTTTTGAGTAAAAAGATAAGTCAAACTCTTATGATTTGACTCAATCTGAAACTTTTCACCTTAAAGGTAGTGCCTCCAAGTCTTGATTGCGTGAATGAATGCTGCTAACTCTAGATCATGTGTAGGATAGTTATTCTCATGCTCTTTCAACTGTCTTGATACGTAGGCAATCACCTGGAATACTAGATTGGCATGAAGTCTGACTATATTATCCACATATAGCTTGGCCAGCTTGTCCATGGTATACTGAGGTCTGACAGCGATGAAGCGAGCTGTCATGGTAAGTCTATCGACTATAACCCACACGGCATCCACTGACCTTGGTGTCAGCCAGTGATGAAATCCATTTTGATACAATCCCACTTCTATGCTGCCTTTGATAGTGGTTGTAGCAAACCTGTAGGTCTCTGTCTTTCAGCTTTCACTTGTTAGCAATTTAGACATTGGAATACAAATCGAGCTACGTCTGGTTTCATACCCCTCCACCAATATAATCTTCTTAAATCATGGTACATCTTGGTGCTTCCTGGATGTACCGAATATGGGGTGTAATGAGCTTTTGTCATAATTCTGTCTCTGATATTTAAGTTCTCACTCTTAGGTATACATAATCGTCCATGATACCTGAGTACCTTGTCTGAATCCAAGGTAAAGTCAAGGTTGCTTTTATCCTTCTCTAAATCTTCTTGCACAGTCTTGAGGTGTGGATCCTGTAGGATTGCTACTTTTACCTCATCTATTAGATCTGATGAGATCTTTAAAGCTGCGAATATCAATGTGAACTTATGAATTAAGCTCCGTTCCACTGGATCTTCTGCAGTCTCTAATATATGCTCTTCATCATTCTCTATTGAGCTTAAGGCTGTAACACATAGTACAACATTTGTACTAGGTCCTGCCTCAGGTTTTAGTGCCCACTTTCTGCTTAAGGCATCAGCCACGACGTTTGCCTTACCGGAATGGTACTAGATGTCACAAGCATAATCTTTTAATAGCTCCAGCCATCTCCTCTGTCTCATATTCAGGTCCTTTTGAGTAAAAAGATAAGTCAAACTCTTATGTTCCGACTTAATCTGAAACTTTTCACCGTAAAGGTAGTGCCTCCAAGTCTTGATTGCGTGAATGACCGTTGCTAACTCTAGATCATGCGTAGGATAGTTCTTCTCATTCTCTTTCAACTGTCTTGATGAGTAGGCAATCACCTGTTCTCCTTGCATCAACACACATCCAAGACCCAACTCTGAGGCATCCGTATATAGGGTAAACGACAAACTTGGTGCTGAGAAGGTCAAGATAGGTGTAGAGACTAGTCTTGACTTCAGAGTCCGAAAGCACTTCTCACACTCATCTATCCATATGAACTTTTCTCCTTTCTTGGTTAGTCTGATAAGTAGAACGACGATTCTTGAGTAGTCTTCCACAAATCTTCTATAGTAACCAGCCAATCCAAGGAAACTAAGAATCTCTACAACTGATTTTGGTGCATCCGATCCTATTATAGCTGCGATCTTGCTTGGATATACCTTGATACCGTCTACAGATACTACGTGACCCAAGAAGGCCTCTTCTTTCAGCCAAAATTCATACTTCTTGAACTTGGCATAAAGCTTCTCCCTTCTCAACTGTTGTAGGGCTGTTCTCAAGTGTGTTGCATGGGCCTCCATGTCCTTTGAGTAGACCAAGATGTCATCAATGAATACGATGATTGAAGTCTCCAACATGTAATGAAACACTCGATTCATCAGTTCCATGAAAGACGCTAGGGCGTTGCTCAATCCGAACGACATTACAAGGAAGTCATAATGTCCATACCTCGTCCTGAAAGCAGTCTTTGGATTATCTCTGTCCAAATTCTTCATTTGATGATACTCCATCCAAGGTCAATCTTAGGGAATACCTTTGCTCCTTGTAGCTGATTAAACAAGTCATTGATCTGAGGTAGTAGATATCGATTCTTGATTGTGAGCTTGTTTAGTTCCTGGTAGTCTATACATAATTTGACACTACCGTCCTTCTTCACGAATTGCATTGGTGCTCCCCGTGATGCAATACTTAGCCGATTAGAACCTTTGTCTAATAACTCTCGTAGTTGAGTCTTAATTCCTTTAACTCCATAGGAACTACTCTATAGGGTGCCTTTGATATAGGTGCCATCCCAGGTAATAAGTCGATAACGAACTTAGTTGCATGATTAGGTGGCAACCCTGGTAAGCCTCTTGGAAATACATCAGGGAATTTATGCATCACATCAGTATCTTCCATCTGTGGTGCTTCTTTAGTAGCATTTACCACATATACCATATATTCAACTCCTTTCTTTTCAAGGCATCTTTTCGCCTTTCGTGCAGAAAGGGTGAGCTTTTACTTTCTAAGCAATATGCTTCCAATAAAACCAAATTATGTGCCATCTTTGTTCTTAAACGATAACCTCTTATATGCATATAATCACTTGTAGAGTGTTGAGACAACCAGTCTATTCCCAAGATGACGTCAAAGTCTGCCATCTCAAGTCGATTTAGGTTGCATCCAAATTCTGTCCATCCATATGATTCAGACAATGTTCATAACACTAACCCACTACAACATCTAGTTCAAAAGAGCTTGAACTAGTGAAATCTGGTATAAAGGTCTTAAGAGCTTGTCTAGTTCCTTCATCTCTTATGATTTTTCAAAGATATCGTCAAAAATCTCATATTGCACTCAGTAGCTTACATCTCTTTTATCACTGATGTTCTACCCTGATCTGTCTTTCGTATATCCCAAAAAGCATCTTCTGACTATTTACTCATTACATATCCCAAGTCTATCTATAAGCATTAGGGTATATGCTTATAAATTCATTAATTTAGCCAAACACTTTTGGTCTTGACTTAATCATCTCACTCGACATTGGGCATAACTCAGTATTACTTGTACTAATCCGAATACTATCAATGCCATAATTTTTGACTTCATCCTTGTATCCACTCTTAGATCTGCCTTTAGAAATCTCCTGCCTTGTCAAAATTCATACCGATATAGCCGTCTTTAACTCTACTTGAGTGCTATCTATTTCTTTACTGGCTACTCTTGATAGTTCTCACTTTTCGCTCATGCACTCTTTTATAGACATGACTCATATCCATCCATTCAGCAATCTCGATACACATCCTCCATTACTTCATCTAAGGTTGTTGGCTATAGAATCTAATATGAATTTAATCATCTTCCTTCCAATAATTCCCTTATTAACTAAACATCTTATCAATGGATGTCGAGAAATGTAAGAATCATAACGCTTATCCAACAGTGATTCATTTCCTTCTTCCGAATTCTGTATAATGACGAACACTTGTTTTATCTAGTGAAGTTAGGTTTAAAGGATCAGGAGTAAATCTATGGTAATCCAACCATCATCTAAAGGTCGTTAAGTTGCACGATGGTCCAAATATATGGAAATAGAGGTTTTATAGTTCTTAACCTCATGGTTATAGGTTCTATCGAGTATATAGTGCCATTGGTCAAGGCACTACAGGAGTAAATCTGGAGAAATTTTGGTACATCAATAAATCAGGTATAAAATAAAAAAGATGTACATTCGGAATGATTAAACCTTTAAATGTTCATTTGGTTCATATCTCTATTCATGGTGTCGATCATGGGAGTATCTTAGATTGGTATAATCAGGACTAATTCTAAGGAAATAACATTTATAACTCTAATTGACAGGTTGAATCAAGAAGGTATTCTATCAAGGTACGAGAATTAGAATCAGGTATGTGCATCCTCTATAATCATAAGAGTAAGTCAATAATGCACCGCATCCTATATAAACCTATCTAGTTATATGACCACAATAGATTTGATCATTTGATGAAACATTTGAGGCTTTATCTTCAGAAAATATTCCTCAACCCTTGTCGGATCTTTCTGCCATGATGCAGCATCCCATATATCAGTGGCTGATAAGGGTAACCACATTGATACATTGCTTGTTGTGCACCATGCTTCTACACTGGGGTGTGCACTACTGAAACCTATGGTACAGTAGGTACTGTGTTACGGCTAACATGTGCTGGGGGTACAGTATTACTACCAATCTGTATCCAGCATAATATTGTCCCTCAGAGAGGCCACTACAGTGAGTTATCTCAGATCACCCAGTACCTGACTTATTGTGTCTGCACTAGGGTGCGAGTCTGTCTCCCTTATGTTATCATCAGGGCTATGCATCAGGATACCATGCCCGACTGGATAAGAAACCTTCCATATGGTTCGGCTTATCACTACACTCCTGTAGCACTTTTTAGTGGACATGAGGGATAAAATTGCAGCCGAGGACACCATGACATCAGACATTGACTAGGATGCCATTGTCCGGATGAGGATGGACAATCTGTCGATCAGTGATGAGGATTTAGAGGCTCATCCTCATCTTCTTAGGAGGGTAGCAGCAGCGGCAGCAGTAGCAGCAGCAGTCGATGCAGCTTATTGCAGAAGAGGTAGGGGTGATGATGATCAACAGATAGAGGACATTCCTGTACCGGAACCGCAGCTCATACCTGCAGCAGGACCATCCCAGCTTCCTCTCAATACCGTGATGGGTATGTTTATGGAGATTCGAGATGCCCAACGTGAGATGATCCGTGACCTAGGGCACCTCTCTAGTAGCCTCAGAGTCACGCAGGAGCAGGTATACTAGCTCAGGGTCGCATATGAGCATGACTATGACATTGCTGACCCTATTCCTCCTATGCCCCCAACCCCATGATAGATCACTTTATTTCTCTCTTCTCTCAGTATGGTTTTTATTATAACAGGATAACTGTCCAGCTTATGGATTGTACCCTATGGTACAATTAACTTCTAGCTCTTTGGATGTTCTATATTCTAGTCTTAATACAATTTTCTTTTCAATTTGGTTGAAGTTTATGATTTTTATCACCTGTCATTATGGTTCCTATCTAGAGCATGACTGTTTATTAATTTCACCTTTAGTATAGTATATTATGCTCTTTTATATTCAGTCTCAGGCATCAAACAGGTGCTTAAGGTGTGTTTTTATGAAATCATTTAATTCTTCCTATCTCAGTTCATCGACTTAGTTAAGTGCAAATATGGTCTTTTGGACAGAGCCTAAGTGCTCTGATACCAAGTTGCCACACCCCAATTTCGATTGAACCAGAAGTGTGAGTGAACCGTTACTGAACCAACGGTTCACACCAGGATCTCAATAAGATCGTGTCCACTAATACAAACCATTGCACATAACCATAATCATAATATAATTAAATACAGCGGAAGTTTTAAATTAAATGAACTGAGTACTTCTATTGATAAATAAATTATCCAATTATTCAAAATACCAAAACATAAATAATTATCATTACATCCCAATTATAAATCGAATTGAATATAAATAAAATAAACAAATCAAATATCCTAGAGGTATACGTAGAAAAGGCACTCGCACGAAGCGTCATGCTCGTCCTCCTTTGCTTGCACTTCCAAGGCAGCAGCACGTCCATAAACTAGAGCATCCATGTAGTCCTCCATAGTGTAACCTGCATCAACATCTAAAAATAGTGTGTACACAAGGGTGAGCTCACAACTTAGCTCAGTAAGAAAATCAAACAATGCAACACACATCATGCATGAGTAACATTCACATTATGGTATGGTTTTAAATTTATAATGTGCTATAGAAAGGATTGGCGGCCACCGCACCTCTATACACTAGTGTGTGAATCTGCCCAATGGATCAAACACCACTGTCGTCCCACATGCACCCACCATGGAATAGAGATAGAGCTAAAATGTCTGAATCAAACATCGCCAACACTTCCCTTGATGCCCTACCCATACCAACACGTAAGCCCCTATTGGCGAGGGCTTGCAAACTGGGCTCGCAACTAAGCAATTCTATATGTCATCACAGTAGGCCCTATCCCAACATAGCTCCCTACTGCATAGAGATAGAGCTAGAGTCTAGTGGCCAGGCCGGAGATCACAGTGCCACTTCCTCCCCCTGATACCCTACCAGCACCAAGCATTCTAAGACAGAAACAATATGAAAAGGTGAAAGTGTGAGGAATGATCCCAGACCCCAGGCCCTTCCCACTCCACACACCAACGAAAACAATGACATGCCTAACAGTCACATCCTAGCATAGCGAGTATGCGTGAATAGTATAATAACGGAAAGTAAAGATGACATGCGAGTATACACAAACACCATTCGACAGAATCATAATTATTAACAATGTTTTACTATTATTAGTTATTAGGGTTTATGTCCGATTCTCTTACCTGATGCTTGATTGCTAGCTTGCTCCGCATCACAGAATCCAAACTCACTATCACAAGGTCCTACATGATGTTAGGGTTGAATTAGAATTAGTTTCTTAGGGTTTACGTTGGTTGAAAAATCAACTGGATCAAAATATACCCCTCACAATTCTTACCGATCGTAAGTACCGATCTCAAGTACCGGTCGCGGCACTGTGGGGAAAGGTGCGACCACTATGGTCGACGGGTCCCCCACAGACTAGTCTTGGAGAGGTACCGGTCGCAGTACTGGTCGCATATGGTGTGACCAGTATGGTCGACCGGTATGCCTCCGGAAGACCATCAACTCGTTGTTCGCCTTTCGTCGGTCACCCCCTATTGGTTCTAAGGTTTCTCCTATGCATTCTAGGGCTGAGCAACGAGTTAGAGTTGTTTCATGTTCCATTCAAGTCTTAGTTTCGATGATCCTTAGCCTAAAATGCGAATATGGGGTTCATCGACTGTATTAGGGTTTGACGACAAATTAAAGGATTTTACATCAATACCTCGCCTTGCATGGTATTGATCAATTCATGACTAATCATCTATAATGCTTAACTTAGAGGAAGGTTCAAGCACTTACCATTGGTTCGTAATTTATGGTGTTCTTCGTCCAATGGCAAACGGCTGCTCCTCTCCCTCCTTCCTTAGCTCTTTCTCCTTCTTCGATCTCTTTCTCCTCTCTAGGGTTTGTGAGGATCAATGAAAGAGTTCTAAGGAGGTTTAAGGGTCCTTAAATAGGCTACGATAGAGTTTAGGAAGTTTTCTTACGTTGGAAAAGTCCTTAATCTCAAGATTTGGAAAGTGGGACTCACAGAGATCGATTTTCAGGTCTAACCAGTCTGCCCGCGCAGACATACCGGTTGACCGGTACAATCGATCGGTACCATATACCAGTATGAAAAAATATCATATTTTAGATCTATTTTCGTACCTAGATGTCATCGGCTCATCTCGTCTGGCCCAGTGATGATTGGCAGACCTGTTACGACATGAATTAAATGTTTAGATTGGGTTCGTGGAGTGCGGGTCTTACATCTGTTCTGTTTTAAAGCCACATCATTGAAAAGAAAAGAAAAAAGAATGAAAGGGATGTGTACTCAAATTCTCAAAGACAGACACATGTCTTCCCCTATATCATTGAGAAGGAGGAGTAATCTCAATTAGCTAAAAGATGACAATCATTCTTCAGAACATATCATATAGATACAATGCTCGAGGAGGAATAATGTCAACATGCCAAAGGATGACAGTCACTCTTCAAAAGAGATCATACGGATATGCTGCCCGGGCAAGCATATATGTTTACTGAGCAAATATAGATGTTGTTGAGCACTGATAGAAATGACAATTAAAGAAACATATAGCTGAATGGATAAGCACCGATGAAGTTGACAAATTACTATATCACAAGAGTCGACAAGAGAGCAAAATATTGATTAAGGTACTACTATGCTTTATACTTCACCAAATAGAGATAACACCTCTAGTCGACATAGCAATATCAATTCTAAAAACTTTCATAGGCCAGCAACTTTCAGAAGTAGAAGCCTAGAGTGAAGAGTACCAGTTTGAAGCCAATCATGATCAACTAAAGCACTACCATGTATAGCTTCCACAAAAAAAAAAAAAAAAAAAAAAAAAAAAAAAAAAAAAAAAAAAAGAAAAGAGGGGGAGCTATACATGAAATAAGGATGTTGGATGGCATTTCTTAAAGAAGGACAATTAAAGGCCCATTTGTCTGCTCCCCCTCTTTTTTGTTTTTCTTTTTCATTTTTTTTGTGTGGAAGCTATACATGGTAGAAGGATGTTGGATGGCATTTCTTAAAGAAGGACAATTAAAGGCCCATTTGTCTCTTGCATCTCATTGGCAAGTCTATTTTATTAAAGCTTCATTGGTAGAGAGCCGAGTGACTTCTTATGCTTCAACAAAGTTACATTTTCAAAGCCTGATGGTGAACTCATTTGATTGCGGTACATTAATAGAACCTAATAACAAGCTCGGTCGTTGGTTGCTTTTCACAGACGAAAGTTGGACTGGACTTTCGATTTTGGTCACTACGTCCCTCCTTTATAGGGGACTGTCTCACCACCTCATCATCATCAGAGTATTATTTTTTATTGGCAATAGACTCTTCCTCCCGTCCGTCAATCCGACGGTTCCAAAGAGTCTCCATTATGAGCCCTTCATTGATTAATCAAATTTTCATGACGTCGCCTCTAGTGAGCATGTCAATCCTTATGCATAAAATTATTCATTAAATTTGACTGGAATTCCCATCTGTCATTCATTAATTAAATGAAGTCCAAGGATTTCGATAGTCCATTTTTGGAAAGCCAATAAATTGGTATCCCTTTAGTGGGATTAACCATTCTACATAAATAACCAGACACTCTCCCAATGGTAGACCCATATGGATAGCTTCTTATCAGTCTATTTGGACCTTCATTATCATATTTGTCTATGGACTTAGAGGTTTTCGGCCCAGACGTGGTTACAATTGATTCGATGTTTTGATACGACTTGTAGAAACGAATTCTTTATCTGAGTTGCTCCAAGAGGGAAAGAGCTATTTGGTGTTGTACCTTGATTAGGTGTGGGATTCCTTCCTTTTAATACCGTCTTTAGTGATTACTCGAGAATCACCTACTTGTCAATGGAAGCAGATGCTGGTTTAGAGATTGGGGTATGAATTACCCATTGACCCTGGGAATCATACATTGAGAAGCTACCCATGAGTTCAAAGGCCATAGAATCTTGCCTAGACCCATTGGTGACATATTTGCCACATTGAGACCATTTGGTTCACTTTCACTATAGTCATTTGAACACATAGAAGTCAAGTTCAAAGAAAGAAAGAAAAAAAATCTTGAGACCATTGACCTTATTTACCCCCCATTAGGTAATAGATACTTTCTCGCTCGAAAGTAATCCTCCATCTGGGAGGATGATTCAAAGTGATATTTGCTGATAGAGTATTTTGTTTCTTCCTAACCTTTTGGCTACACATATGTCATTGGTGACTTCATGGCAAGAATATCCAGTTGTCGATGCAATCAAGGTGGAATTCGTCCAATACTTTGCAGAGAATCCAAAGTACACCCAGTTTTCCTCCATAGATAACTTCCTTTTATCCTGGTGCGAGTCATACCTAGTAGAGCTGATCAAAATCATTACCTTTTGCTTCCCTTAAGTGCCAAAGCAGCATTGGATAGCCAAAAATGTCAGTTTCAAACCGGTTGGTAGAGACAAATTCATCCTTAGGTAGTTGAACAATTCATTTCCTTCATTTTCAAGGATTAGGGTAGAGGTCCATCTGAGTGACATCGTCCATAATCAGTTCGTCGGACCTCCTTGATCTAGGATTTAACTTGTTTAAGTCTTATGTATGATACAGGTTTTACCTATTCCTAACTTTGAGGATGAATTCATGTTTTCTTTTGGCTATCTCTTTGCACATTATAGAGTGGCCCAACATAATGAACAGGCATTAGGGGTATATATACATCCTCTTTAAGAGAATCAAGCTTCATCATGTGTATTACCTCTGTGCATTTGGAAATTCACTTAGGCTCTAAAATTTAGAAGTCACTGGATTTTATGTTTAGCGGAATAGGCCCATCCAATCATTCCTTTATGCATTCCATTTTTCTTAATCATGTTAAGAAAGGAAATTTGGATGCAATCTTGCACTGGTTTGGATTAGATTGTTGAATCATTCTGCTTGCAAATGGGGGATCAATTGAGTCACCTTTCTCATTCTCCAAACCTTATCTCAAAAGTTCAAATCTAGTGAGAAGGAAGAATCCAAATCCAGTGGCATCTTGCGTCTAATTTAGGTTGAATTCATACATTTCTCAAATCTGATATGGCATTGTTGCAAAAAAAAAAAAAAAAAAAAAAAAAAAGAACTCTGAGTAGCTAGCAAATAAAGAACATGGGCTTGACCCATATCACATTATGTTCATCGCGAGAGTGTTCCACCAATTTGATCTGCTACAATGTACAACCAAAGGTTCAGCTGATTATATTTTCCCAATGAGTTAGCACCAAAGTTGATCAAGGACTTGGGTCAGAGATTGTCGTGCTTCCCAACTTTATCTAGAGTTCTCACTAGGGCACCTTCAATCTGAAATATAGCAATGACCTGGTGTGATGGGTTTCATGCGTCCTATCAAATTTCTTCACTTTCATGAATGATTGTGAATCCCTGTGCTTGCACTGAAGTTGCCATAGGTTTTGACATCGAGTTGCAATTGATCATATCTCATGTCTAAATCAATGGTTTATGCTAATAATGTTCATGAGATCATCATGCTCCATGATTCATGCTAATAAGTGCAAGGTTCCCTGCAGAAAGAAAATACAAAAAAAAAAAAAAAATACAAAATGCAAGAATATATATATATATATATATATAAAGAAAAACAGTAGAGAAAATAGAAGGCGTTAAGGCAACATCTGTTTTGATAATCTGAAAAATCATCTTAAATCAGAGAAGATTTTCCCAAAATGATCATTTATCAAATCTTCTACTTTCAGTCTGGTCAAGGCTTTGATTTGACCACTTTGTCAGGTTTGACTACCTTCAGCTAAACTATGCGGTGACCTAATTTCTGGGAAGGATGCATCCCAAGATACATAGGCAGTTTGGAGTAATCTCCAAGGTCGGTCTCAATGAGCTTCAGTGTCCACATCTTAAATTTCAGAGTTCTTTTAATGTTCAAATCTGAATCTCCAAACTCAAATCTCAATGAGCTATCAATGTTCTAAACTTATTCTTGACCTCATCTCAAGCATATTGGCCACTGAGAACCATTTCCATTTCTAGCAATCCTTCCCAATCTAATTAGAGTATCCTTGCTAATAGAGTCATTTGTTTTGAATGTACATGATTGGTGTGATGATGATTGTTAGTCTTGATGTTGCTGTAATTGCCATGGTATATGCATGAATATTGAGTGGTTTGGTTTGATGATCTTGCCTCTTTGATTTTTTTTGTCTCTCCAATATGAGAGGCAAAAATACGGTTCTTTTATCTTTACCCTCAAGTGATACGATCTTGACTATAGAGGGGTATCTGTAAGCACCCCATTTTTGCCATCCCTAGTGAACAAAGTCTTACTAGAGTGTAGACAACAAAGTAGGAGAAATGAGAGAAAGTTTGAAAAGTACAGGGGAGGCGAGGGAAACTCTCTCAGAAGTGATAGTCGATCAGTCCCTACATGCTCTCTATAGTGTTTTGAGAAGAGATGAGATGATCCCCAGTGTCAAGAAGCCTAAGTGAATACAAATGGCAAGTTGGTGAATTTCAATGCGAGATTTGGATTTTGGCTGCGAGTTTGAGCAGGTTTTTAGGGCCCTACAGTAAGGAAATGGGTTACAACCTACATGGATGCATAGGTCTTGGAAATACCTTCGAAATGAGACCAGAATCACTCAATTCTGATGTCAAATGGAGAAGTTATGGCGACTTTAGTTTGAGAATAAGAATAAAGGTATTTTCTGAAGATTAATAATATCCAGGGGCTTGCATGCAAATTATCGTAAGTTTAATGATTAAACTTCATCTTCTCATATCTCGCTCATTTGACATCCAAATAAAGTGATTCCAGTTCCATTATTCCTCATTTTTGGTGCTCTACAAAGTGAACGTGAGAAATCTGGAGCAAAGGTCTCTGAGGGATCCCATGCAAAGCTGCAAGCCGATATACCCGCTTAAACTTCAATTCCTCATAATTTTATTATCAGACGTCCAAATGAGGTGATTCAAACTCCAATATGTTCCATTTTTAGTGCTCTACAAAGTAAACGTGAAGGATTTGAGGCATAGATCTCCGAGGCATCCCAGGCAGAGTTGCTAGTTGAATTATCGTAAATAGGCTTGTTTAAACTTCAAAAATTCATAAGTTAGCCATTTTATGTCCAAATGAGGTGATTCAAACTCCAATATGTTTTATTTTTAGTACTCTATAAAGTGAACATGAAGGATTTGAGACAGATATCTTCGAGGCATCCCATGTAGAGTTGCTAGCCGAATTATCGTAAATTAGACTGTTTAAACTTCAAAAATTCATTAGTTGGTCATTTTACGTCCAAATGAGGTGATTCAAACTCCAATATATTCCATTTTTGGTGCTCTACAAATTGGACTTGAAGAATTTGGGGTAGAGGTTTTCGAGGCATCCCATGCAGAGTTGCTAGTCGAATTATCATGAATTAGTTTATTTAAACTTTAGAAATTCATAAGTTGGCCATTTTACATCTAAATAAGGTGATTTAAGCTCCAGTATTCCTCATTTTTTGTGCTCTACAATGTGAACATAAAATATTTAGGGTAGAGGCTATCGAAAAATTTCATGCGGAATGGCGACGGAAATGATTTATGAAATGATAGAGAGAGAAAAACCAATCTTGGCCTAACCCAGCTCAACCCATACCAGTTTAACTTAGTCCAACCCAACTTAGTCCAACTCAGCCCAGTACGGACCAACCCAATTCGAAATGGTTCAGTCCATATGCATTTAATTTATGTATTTATTATATATACCATATATATTATGTATAGGATTGTATCTATATTTTATTATATGTTTATTTTGTATATATAGATACATGTATACATTAAAGGAGCTAGAATTTGAAAAGGAATGAGAGTTAAGAAAAGGATACTAAAATGAAAAGAAATAAAAAAAAAGATAAAAGGAGTGAAAAAAGGAAAAATAAAAAAAAAGAAAGAGAGAGGACGAAAGAGTGAGATCCGAACTATTGGGAAAGAAAAAAAGGGAAAATAAAAAAAAAGGAAAGAGAGAGAGCCATTAGAAATATGGAAAGAAAAAAAGATAAAAAAAAAAGAAAAAAAGAAAAAAAAAAGAAAAAGAAGAAAGGGAGAACGTGAGTGGAAAGAAGGAAAATAGGAAAAGTAAAAAAGGAAAAGGAAAGAGGGGAGAACGTGAGTGGAGAAAAGAAAGGAAAAACTAAAAAAAAAAAAAGAGGAGACCACAGGTAGACTTCAAAAGGGAAAAAGGAAAAGAAAAAAAGGAAATAGAGAGTGGGAGTGTAAGACCTGCACTCCCTGAACCCGGTCTAACTTTATGTTCTCGTGTCGTGATTGGTCTTCCCATCATAATCGGCTCAATTGAACCAATTGTATGAAGAAACCATAAGGCTAGGTATGTAATTAGAACCAAAATCATCTAATTAGGATCACGTGGTCACATACCTAAATAGGTGTGGTTGACCACACCTCAGAATATTGAGACCACTCGAGTCTGGGATGTGTGGTTGCAGTTTTAAGACGTGTGGTCGACGGATTCTGTGACCCCACGTGCGACCACAGGATGCTGAACCAACTCCGTGTTTAGGAAACTTTTATAATTGAGGGGGACTCTTACCTAATTGAAGTGAGACTCTATATGGAGGTTTTTTTTCCTTTATATAAGGGATGTTCCTTAGCCTCTTTTATTATTTTAGAACCCAAACTGAAAGAGAGAGAAAGAGAGGAGTAGGAAGAGAAGGAGAATTGAAGAGGAAGACTAGGAGAAGGAATTGCAGAGGAAGCTTTGATTCTCCTGCAAGTTTAAGGTATGGAATCATTCCCTACATTAATTGAATGCCTAGAAATAGATTATGGAGAGATATTGAGTCAAAGTAAGATATCAATCCTAAGAACATGAACAAAAGTCTATGAAGATCCATGAAGAACGGATTAAGGTGAAGGACTATGTAAATGTGTAAATTTTAAGCCATAGAACAATCATAGGAAGGACCACAATGTTAGCCATGGAATAAAGTTATGAAAGGATGTGATTGAGAGTAAAAGTCGACCAAAAACTCATGTGGTCGCAGTTTGATCGACCACACGAGGCACATATGTCAAACCACATGCCCTGGGGATGTTTCTAGGAAGGGGTGTGGTCACATGTGTGTGGTCGCATGATATGCGACCACACGTATCGAGCCCACACCCTATGCTAGTATGGACCATTGACTACTGTAAATTGATGAGCTTGAACCCTAACTTAGAACTTACAAATTTCCTAGGTTTCCAAGAGGTTCAAGAGTGAGTTAAGAAGCTTGGAGAAGATTGAACATTTCTAATAGGTGAGGGAACAAGACCTAAACTAATTGGCTAATAACAAGCTGTTTTATTTTATTGTGTCCAATGTAATGATTGATCTATGCTTGTACGCTTGTAATGTGCATCTCACATGTCATCCAATATTACTATTATTACTGTCCATGCATATTTATTTTTGTCTATTTATAACATGATGATGATGATGCTAGGAATAGGCATGTGATTGTATGTGTGTGGTTAGTGTGTTGGATGCGAGTACAACATCAGGGGGAGGATGTGACATTATGGTTCATCTTGGTTAAAAGACTCTAGCTCTATCTCTACTCAAGTATTATTCACTAGAAAAAATTTCATCTAAACCCCATCAAAGATCATTAACATCATCTACACCCACAGGAATGCAAAAACATCATCTACACCTCAAAACTTTGGCTGTGGTAATCAAAGAAGTCCACTCCGTCAGTTGTTTTTCGTTAGATGCTGACTTCAAGTGAGTTAGAATATTTCAAACACAATAATACCCTTTTGGCCTGTTGAAAAGACCATTATACCCTTTATGTTATTTGTTACCCTACCCTCAATCCTCTTCAACAAGGCACAGTAGTTAATGAACCATGAACTAGGGTATGACCATGGTTTTTTTCTGGTTCGGTTCGAGAAGTGGGTGTAAATAAAACCCTCGAATCCTCTTCTCTGAAATCAACACTCTACTGAATCTGCCATGTCATTCTCGGCAGAGGGTTATTCTCACTAACATCCGACAGCAATTGGCATCCCCATTATTTGCGAACATCTGATTCTGCAGAAGGATGAAGACCTTCTAATAAGTCGAGGTTCATCTTGTTGGAACCTCGACTTGTTGTAATCTGATTCTGCAGAAGATTGAAGATGACAACTCTAAGGGGAAGTTTCGGTTTTGAAGAAAGAGGTAGCAGAGAACAGAAAGATTAGAAATGAGGGAGCTTTGCATTTCTCTGATTTTTAGAAAATGAAAAAACATAGAGCTCTGTGTTTCTTTGCAGCCTCCCCAACCTCCCTCCACAAACTCGCTCACCCAACCGAAAGCCCTCTTCAACGTCCCTTGTCTTCAACCCTTGCCTTCAACATTCCTCTGCAAGTTGTGACTCCGTCATGGACTTCAACCTACGGCTTCTATTTCTAGCTACGGTTTGTCTTCAACCCTCGACTGCAGCTTTGGACTTCAAATTTGAGCTCTTCTTGTCCTTTTCCCTTGATTGCAACCTATGAGATTGTTACGTCATCTTCAACCTTCCTCTACAAGCTCCCCGACCAAAAGCTCTTCCTGTTTGGTGAATACTCAATTTTGATTACTTTGAGAAAATCAAAATCAAAATCCAAACAAGAACCCTGAGTACGTTGCTCATAATCGGGATCAACTGTTGACAGCTCATAAAGACAAATAGAGCAAGAATTATGCAGCTCAAGCCATGGAAGAATACAATCACAATGATAAATATGCTTACAAGGCATTTGTTTTGCCTCCATCCCTAACTCAAACATGTCCTTACAAACCGCACATTAGGACGAATTGGAAGCCAACAATTCCTCTGAAATGGCAATGTTTGGGTGCTTCGATGGCTGATTTTGATGCTTGGGGAGAAATGCTCTGTTCACGACTGCTCCAAGATGATCAGCTCCGTCGATGCTGATGGCGATGGCAAAGTTAATTTCAAAGAGTTCAAGAAGATGATGACTAAAAGCAGAGCTTTCACTCTTTAGACTTGAATCCTGATTCTTGACTTGTGCGTGCTACACTGCAACATCAACAATAGACGAGTAGATGTAGCCAAGTGGATTAAGGATCCACCATGTGCAGAATCAATTCTTGTTGTTCGTCCTTTTCATTTGAATACAAATTATTTTCATATGGTAAGGTTTATGTTTCTGTAACTGATTTCTTCCTTTCACAAATCACAAGTATAGAAGAAGACTAAGACAACTCAACTTAGAAGACGAAGTTTGGATTTAGAATTAGAATTAGGGTTTCATCGTCACTAGGGGTTAGGACTTGGGTGAGAGCGAAAAGGAAAGAGGAAGAGAAAATATAAGTTTGATCTGAAGGTCAAATTAGTAAATCAACATAATTTTTTAATTTTTCAATTTATAATATGAGGGGTAAAACTGTATTTTAACAATTTTAGTGATTTTCGTCAGTTATGTGGACCTAGGTGATGTTTTTGCAATCCTGTGGGTGTAGATAATGTTAGCAATCCTTGATGGTGTGTAGATGAAATTTTTTCTATTTACTAACATTTTTGTATCACCATTACCTTAGCAGAACTATTACGTCTTAGGGCAACGGGGAGGTGGTCTCGAACCGTGTAGTTTTCGACTCTGTCGGGGGGCCTTAGCTTTATCTCTATTGACGTATTGAGGGATGCTGGGGTGAGGCCTTGGATACACTAGATGACATTAGGATTAGTTAGTTGCGAGCCCAGTTTGCAAGCCCTCGCCAATAGGGCTTACATATTGGTATGGGTAGGGCATCAGGGGAAGTGTTGGTGGTGTGTGATCCAAACACTTTAGCTCTATCTCTATTCCATGGTGGGTGCATATGGGACGAAAATAGTGTTTGATCCATTGGGCAGATTCACACACTCATGTATAGAGGTGCAGGGGTCTCCAAACCTTTCTATAGCACACTGGAAATTGAAAAACCAGACCAAATATATGAATTGAATGCCTGCATATGTTTGTTGCATTGTTTTGTTTTCTCACCGAGCTCAAGTTGGAGAGCTGACCCTCGCGCGCATAATTCTTTTTAGTTTCTGATGTTGCAGGTGTTACTATTGAAGACTACATTGATATGCCAACGTATGGACATGTAGCAGCTATGGATGTGCAAGCTGTGGAAGACGAGTAACACTCGTTAAGCGAGTGTTTCCATCGTGATAACGCTTAGTGTTTAACTTTTGTATTTTGATACTTGTAATATGTATTAATTATGTTTCGATTAATTAGAGATAATTAGATCATTTAATTATTTATCATGTAGATCTTAGTCCATTATTAATAAGACTTTCGCTATTTACTCAAATATCTTTGATTATTACTGTGGAATGCGTTTTGATTTAACATGGTTGGCATAGCCTATACAAGATCCTGGTTTGAACCATTGGTTTTCATGATGATTCATCACACCATTGGTTAGTTCAGAATTGGGGTGTGACAAGAAGAGAGAGTCTAAGAGAAAAAGGGAGGGGAAGAATCTAACAGAGAAGAAGAGAGGAAGAAATAGCCTAAGAGAAGATGGAGAAGTTGGAATTGAGAGAAAAGAGGAAGAAGAAGGGAAAGAGAAGAAGAGAAGGAAGAAGGAGAAGCTAAGAGAGAGGGAACTCTCTTCAAAGAGGTAAGTCCATTCTCTATTATTATTTTCTAGTACATACCTGCAATTCATGGCCCTTCACCCATTGCGGTAACCAAAACATTGGTTTTGATATGATTCCATGATGCTCACATGTCGAAAATTGCTTGAATATGACTATTTTTGATAAATCATGATCAGAGATGTTATATTGCGAGCATGTTGATGCTATAATGCCTATGTTTGATATTTTTTATGTATTAGAATATGTTTAAATTACTCAATGGAGAAAATTGAATGTCATATGATGATTTTTGAGTATTTTAGTATTTTTTTTACAAGGTTGATTTCAGATCTAGAAATTCCAAATCTGGAATCTGATTTTGGGACATGCATCTCATATAGATTTTTGATGAATTTTGAGTCCAAAATTTTATGATATACTCATACATATGTTATAAAGTTTTTCTAAAATTTTGACTCATTTGGAGTTGAGAAAGTTGAGATAAAAAAGCCTCAATGATGCTACTATCCTTTTCAGGTACAGTGCAAACCCTCATCATAAAAGCTCTAAAAAAAGGAATTTACAGCCATAATTTGATAATCCTTCCTTTAAAGAAAGTGATAGATATGAAGTCATGAAAAATTTGGCATTAGATTCAGATTTTTTTGATTTTTTATGGATTTCATATGATGTTTGAAGTGCACCATGGTCCGTTTTAGGGTCTGTTAGAACATACTGAATTACATGACTGAGATGTGATGTTTGACCCTTGAGGATCTTTCTATTTATATAATATTTTTTAATAAAGTGTTAGATCTATCAGTCAGTACATGACCATATACCTGAATTCTATTTTCGATGAGTGGTTGATTTTATATAGAATTTATGGTGCAGCTGGTCAGAATCTGGAACAGACTTAACCAGTGCACATTCCTGTACTTATGGTGCATATTCGACCCATTTTGGTTCTCTATTAGGATTTACCTTCTTGAGACAAATCTAGGTCTATGAGTCCTCTTTGAGAGGATGTATTTTGAGCTTAAATTGAATATTTATGAAGCCCCATATGTATGTTTTGGCAAATGTCCATAGAATCTATTGATTGCAGTAAAAATCATGGAAATCCATGCATAAGTGTTATGTAGAGATTTTTTAGACATCACTTCCTTGAAAGAAAATGTAGCCACATGAGTATGGAAGACAACCAAGTTAACTGATAATTTTTTGCATGATTAGGGAATACCTTATGATTACTTTCCCATGACTAGTTCGAATCTAAAATTCAGTTTGACCAGTTTTCGTAGTCTGACCTTGTAGGCATGATTCAAACCGTTAGATTTCCATCATATTATGCCTTAGAAGAATTTGAAACCATTAAATCTTGATCATGAGCATCTCATTTGAATCTGAACCATTTGATTGATATCATGAGTGATATAAATGAATCTGGACCATTGGATTGTCTTGATGTTTGATTTGAATGGATAGATTATCTTTATTGTGAGTGATTTAATTGAATCTGAATCATTGGATTGACCTCATGGACGTTTTAATTGAATTTAAACCATCGATCAAATATGATCTTGATCACATTGACGATGATTGATTACATCAAGTCTGAGTAGTCGATCAAATATGTTCTTGGTTACATTGTTGATGATCGATGCTTGATCAATGCTCTCATATGCTTGTTGCTATATTTGAGATGATATGCTTTATTGCTATACTTGAGATGATATTGTTGTTACTTGTCATATTTGAATGATATTTATTATTGACAATTTAATTTCTGCAACACCCTAGTTGAACTGCCATATCTGTACACCTAAAAGACATATTACGTGTGGGGACGTGCATGTAGGCACCCACATTCACGGGAAGGGTAAGAATGAAAATGATAAATTTTAATCAAGAATCAGAAAGCCTAGCCCAACAAATACCAAATTAGGGTTTTAGGTCAAGGGTAGCTTAGGATGATCCTTACCACTTAGCTCATTTTCCCCTAGGATACAAAAAACTAGATAGGTGTGATGTGAGTTGAACCATAGAGCATTTAGGTTCCAGACACTGATATTGAAAGAAGAACATGAATGAATTGAATGCACATTCCAAACTACGTGGATCCTGATTCTTAGGGTAGCACCCTAAGGTACATAGGAAATTTGGAAAGATTTTCAAACACAGTTCCACACTTTGATCTTGAAAGCCACATTGATGAAATAAATATTTCAAACTATGTGGATCCTGATTCTTAGGGTGGCACCCTAAGATACGTTTGCAGTTTAGTGAGATTTCCAAACATGGTTCCATACCATGATCTTGAAAGGATATATACATAAATGAATTGAATTCGTATTTCGAACTACACAAATCCTGATTCTTAGGGCAGCACCCTAAGATACGTAGGCAGTTTGGTGAGATTTCCAAACACAGTTCCACACCATGATCTATAAAGAATATACACATGAATTAATTGAATGCACATTTTGAACTTTGCGGATCCTGATTCTTAGGACATAACCCTATGATACGTAGGCAGTTTGGTGAGACACCCAAACATGGTTCCACATTTCAATCTATATAGAATAATGAATTCTAGCCTTTTTTAGACCAAGGTAGAATACACTTGAGTGGTTTTAGGTCAGTAAAATTTAGTATCCCTAGACCAAGGTAGAGTACACCTGAGTGGTTTTAGGATAATAAACTCTATAGACTTCCTTAGACAAAGGTAGAGTACATCTGAGTGGTTTTAGGATAATGAATTCTAGTCTTCCTTAGACCAAGGTAGAATACACCTGAGTGGTCTTAGGTTAGCAAATCTTAGACTTCCTAAACCGATGTAGAGTACACCTGATCAGTTTTTACCATCCCTTTTGTCTTCCTAGACTAAGCTAGAGTACACCTGAGTGGTCTTAGACATACCCTTTAGCCTTCTTAGATCAAGGTAGAGTACACCTGAGTGATCTTAGAATACTATCCATTTTAGCCTTCTTAGACCAAGGTAGAGTACACATTAGTGGTCTTAGATATATCCCTTTAGCCTTCTTAGACCAAAGTAAACCTGAGTGGTCTTAGAATACTATCCATCTTAGCCTTCTTAGATCAAGGTAGAGTACACATGAGTGATCTTAGAATACTATCCATTTTAGCCTTTTTAGATCAAGGTAGAGTACACTTGAATGATCTTAGAATACTATCTATTTTAGCCTTCCTAAACCAAGGTAGAATACACTTGAGTGGTTCTAGAAAATTCATATACATAACCCATCACAACGAACTACATTGTACCTAATTTTCAGGACCTCTGAAATACGTAGGCAACTTAGAAGACCTCTCTATGTATGGTACCACATCTTAGAATCCTTAGGTCATCCCTATCCATATCCATATCCATATCCATATTCAGTTAAATCCACGTTAGGCTATCTCTAGATTCAATCTCAATCATCATCAAGCATAAACTTCAACTTAAGTAATTGAATCTAAGAAAGCTTAAGCATAAATCATATCCATAAACCTTAATCACATTTCATTCGAACTATGTTATGGACTTGATTTGTAAGATTGGGATACGTAGGCAATTTGAGATGTTTAGAATGTCTTAGATTCAATTCATTATCGAACCATCTTTGGTTCGTACACTGTATATTACTTTGCTTATTTATTTATTTTGAGAACTTGTTTAGCTGAACCTAGATTAGAAGAACATAGCAACTTGGCATAGTCATCATCCATTGACCATGAACAGTCAGAACCATAGAGTCTAAGGAAAGTAGAATCATATAGGAGGTAGATTTTTAGATCAGACAGCTTTTGTAAGATCCGTGTCATTCTAACCCGGTTTTACCACCTTGAACCAGGTTTACCCATTATGGTCGAGTCAAATGGACCAAGGGCGTGAAAGAGATCGAGATCCCAGGTATCAAATCGACCCAAAAATACTTAAAATAAGGGAAGGGTCGCATACCTAGCTAAGCAGGGTCAGACATCCCAAAGCAGAAATTCAGACCCTCAATTTTGAAGGGAGGGTCGGACAGCTTAAGACCCTAGGGTCGACGGGATCATCGACCCTCCCATCGACCCTCGGATTCTGCCGAATATAGAAATTAGGAAATTTCCTAATTTTCGATTGGGATTATTTCCTAATCTCAGAGGGACTTATTTAGGATGTTCCTACTCTATTTAAAGGACATCCCTAAGCCACTTTCACTCCTTTCACAACCCTAATTGAATTGAGAGAAATAGAGGAGAAGGAAAAGAAGAAGAAGAAAGGCAAGGAAGAGAACTTAGCAAAAAGGAGAAGAATTTCAGAGAAAAAGTAATATTCTCAGTTATGGATACTAATTCCATGAGTTTCTACAGACCTTAGGTTAGTTAATGTTGAGAGTGTGATTTTGGAGAAACCCAAACCATCAATCTATGGTTAGGTTTTCATGGAAAACCATAGGAAAGTGCATGAAAGCTATCTAGGTGGGTTATACAAGGTTTCAGACCATTGAATGAATGTAGAATGGAATGTAGGAGCAAGCCACATGATTCAAAACACGAAGAATGGATTAAAAGAGGGAATTAGACCAAAGTGCACCGAGGGTCGCACCGAGGGTCGATGACCATCCGACCCTAGGTGTTCCTGACCATCGACCCTCAGTGTTCGGGAAGATCAGAGTTAAGGGAGGGTCGCACCCAGGGTCGATCCTGACTCCGACCTTACCTCCGACCCTCAGTTAACAGAATAGTTTTTAAATTTGGAATTAATTCTAATTAAATTCTATCGACTTTGTTAGGTCTTCTAGCAATATAGTAACACTATAAAGGTGATTCTAAAGCTTGGAAAAACATCTTATAGCAAGCTAAGGTGAGGAACCATAACTCCAAACTAAATTGGTTAATAACAAACTGTTTTCTATTTCTTGAGTCCTATGCCATGCTTGATTCTATGCGAATATGTTTGTAATGTGCATACAGCATGCCATCCAATATTTCTATTCCTTGTTCATGCATATTTACTTTATTGTTTATAACATGATGATGATGATGATGATGATAGGAATAGGCATGTGCTTGTATGTGTGTGGTTGATGTACTTGATGCGAGCGAGTATCAGGGGAGGTGTGATGAGAACGTCAATAAAAGTTAACCTTTGGTGGGTCTCAGCACTTTAGCTCTATCTCTAACTCAAGTCTTGTGCATTAGCATCGTCGTATCGCCATTACTTTAGTAGAACTATTATGTCATAGAGTATCAGGGGAGGTGGTCTCGGTCCTTGTAGTCTCTGACTCTACCGGGGGGCCTTAGCTCTATCTCTATGGACATTCTGAGGGATGCTGGGGTGAGGCCTTGGATACATTTTTTGGCATTAGGATTGGTTAGTTATGAGCCCAGTTTGCAGCCCTCGCTAACAGGGGCTTACGTGTTGGTATGGCACTATATAGCAATAAACGTAACCTTTGTTATATAATGTTCATGAATGGGTGCATGTGAGTTGACGATAAACGTGATCTTCGGGTAACGTCACACACTCGTGTATAAAGGCGGGGTCAATAAACGCGACCTTTGGCTACCTAAACCTTTCTATTGCATACTGCAAACTTATATACCAGACCAAAGATATAAATTGATTTTGCATGCATATGTATTGTTGCATTGTTTTGGCTACTCACTGAGCCGTGATGTTTGCTCACCCCTCGACGTCGAATATTTTTAGTTGATGATGCAGGTTATACCGTTGAAGACTATATGAATGCGTCTATGTATGGGAACGTGGCAGCGATGGAAGCTGAAGCTGAAGTGGATACACACGACTCCTCCTGCGAGTGCAACTCGTGTGTATTTGATTAGATATTTTATAGGTGTCTTATTTGGATTTATTAAGACATGTATTTGGTATTTAAATATTTATGTCTCAGTTAAAAATAGAATAATTTGCTATTAAATTAATGATATCATCTTAGTTTCTCAGTTCATGTTATTATAAGACTTCCGCTATTGTGTATTTACTCTGATTATGATTACGGATGTGTGTAAGTTTAGATAACGCGGGGATAGCCTATTTGAGATCCTGGTTGAAGCGTTGGTTTATTAGCGGTTCATCACATCATTCTGAATAGTGCAGAATTGGGGTGTGACAACTTGGTATCAGAGCATCTCAGGCCTTGTCCGCTAAACTAACATACATTCAAGACAATTGTGAACTGAGATAGGATAAAAGTAAAAACAGTAATATTAACACACTGTAAGCACCACTGATGATTGAGACCAAATTTAAAAAGAGAATAATGCATCTATTAAAGGGAAAATAAGTTACATACAATGAGTGAGAGAAACAAAAAGTATATACATAACTAAAGCAGAGTACAATCCACAACCCGGACAGTTACTCTGTAGTACAAGAAAATAAATACAATCATGAAGCTGGAGGTGAAGGAGGAGGCGGGGCCTCACGATCTCGGTCATAGTCCTCAGCATAGACCCTACTCTCCTAGCAGTCGCCCGCTGGACCGATAACAGCTCATCCACCCTCATACGCTGGGCGTCTAGCAACTCCTCCATCCTCAGATCAGATTTGCACTGAGCCTCCCTGATCTCCTGCAGCATCTCCATCATGTCAGAAGGTGGAAGTGAAGGACCAGCCGTATGCGAAGGACCAGCCTCAGGTACAGGGTCCGCCGCAAAAAAAGTGCCAACACCAGCCGCATGTGTAGGTGAAGGCGGTGGTATCGAATCGACATCCATATACATACGGTCATCATCATCGACAGGATCCACGCGAGCTCTAGCAGCGGCAGAAGCAGCCTCGACATCAGCCATCTCGATGCGAGTGTGAGGGCGCACCATCGCGTTCCTCTCCTCATCACTAACCCGGGCATCCCGCATCACCCGATGTGGTCACAGGTATGATTGAAACTTTTAAAGTTATAATTACATTAAATGAGCATGTAGACTGAGTAAAGATAAATCACAGGTATTGTACCTATAAATGGCATACCCGCCAGAGTACTCTTCGATTCCGGAGCTACTCATTCATTTATATTTGTGTCATTTGGAAAGAAGACGAAATTACCCATCAAAACATTAGACTACAAATTACTTGTACGATCACCGATGGGGTTAGAAGTGGAACTAGAGAAAGGTTATGGACCATGTCCAGTTCTCATTGGAGAGAAGACCTTAGATGCAATCTTGATACAACTTGAGATGGCAGACTTTGATGTCATCTTGGGAATGGACTGGTTAGCTCGGCATTCCGCAAATCTATTATGCACCGAAAAGAAGCTAACGTTCAAAGACAAAGAAGGAGAAGAATTAAGTTTCTCGGGAACCAAACTTCCCCGGAGGCGCAAGCTCATACTTTCAGCACTAAAGGCTAAGAAGTGCCTTGAGAAGGGGGCAATCGGGTATCTAGTATCCGTGGTCGACCTAACCAAGGAAGCGCCACGAATGGAAGATATTGATGTCGTGCGGGACCATCCTGACGTATTTTTGGAGGAACTACCCGGATTACCACCTGACCAAGCCACGGAGTTTGTGATGGACCTTATACCTGGAGCCGCAACCCGTATCAAAAGCACCCTATAGAATGGATCCTACGGAACTGAAGGAACTGAAGGTGCAACTACAAGAACTACTGGACAAGGGTTATATTTGACCCAGTATATCTCCATGGGGTGCGCCGGTGTTGTTCGTAAAGAAGAAGGATGGTAGCGTTCGATTATGCATCGACTATCGGGAGTTGAATAAACTGACAATCAAGAATCGATATCCACTACCTCGGATCGATGACTTGTTCGATCAGTTACAAGGAGCAAGAGTATTTTCTAAGATTGATCTTCGATCAGGCTATCATCAGCTGAAGATTAAAGAAGGTGATATTCCAAAGACAACATTCAGGACCAGATATGGACATTATGAATTTTTGCTTATGTCTTTCGGATTAACTAATGCACCGGAAACGTTCATGGAACTTATGAACCGAGTTTTCCACGATATGTTGGATACGTCGGTTATAGTATTTATTGATGACATATTGGTATATTCCAAGGACAAGGAAACTCATATCAAGAACCTAAACGTAGCCCTACAGCGTTTAAGGAAAGAGAAGCTATATGCCAAATTTTCAAAGTGCAAGTTTTGGCTAAGTGAAGTCGCATTCCTAGGCCATGTAGTATCCACTGAAGGAATCAAAGTGGACCCCAGCAAGATCGAGGCTATTGTAAAGTGGGAAGCACCAAAGAGCGTTTCAGAAATCAAAAGTTTTCTAGGTCTAGCTGGTTATTATCGGATATTCGTAGAGGACTATTCTTGGATTCCCGTACCTCTCACCAGTTTGACTAAGAAAGGTGAAAAATTTGTGTGGACCGATAAATGTGAGAAGAGTTTCCAAATGTTGAAGTCCAGATTGATATCCACCCCGATTTTGACTATTCCTATTCCAGGACAGACGTTTACCTTATACACTGATGCGTTGGGACTGGGACTAGGATGTGTACTTATACAAGGAGAGCAAGTAATTGCTTATGCTTCAAGACAGTTAAAGGTACATGAGAAAAATTATCCCACTCATGATCAGGAGCTAGCAGCAGTAGTATATGCTGTCAAGATATGGAGGCATTACTTATACAGAGAGAAATTTCAGATTAAGTCGGACCATAAAAGTCTTACTTATTTATTTAATCAGAAGGAGTTGAATATGAGACAACGAAGATGGCTGGAACTATTGAAAGACTATGATTGTGATATCCAGTATCATCCGGGAAAAGCGAACGAAGTAGCGGATGCGTTAAGCAGAAAAGCAATGACAAAATCTCAAGGAGAAGTTAGCATGACCGCAGCAATGTGTACCACCAGAATGGTATTCAATCACGGCAATGAGCAGTATGTGATAGATACAACGGATGAACCAGCCAACCAAGGGTTTATTCATCAATTTTCGAATATGTTCGTGGCATTGAAGATTATACCGGATATAGTGGATGAAGTGAAGACAGCTATCAAAGTAGATCCTTATCTAAGAACAGTACAAGAAGATATTGAGAAAGGTAGGACTAACCCTGAGTTCACCTTGGATGACGAGAAAGTACTGAAATACAAAGGAAGAATATGTCTACCTGAAACAGAAAGTATGGACATTAGACACCGACTGATGAAAGAAGCCCATACCACCATCTATTCGATACATCCTAGAAGTACAAAAATGTGTCATGATCTGAAGAAACTATATTGGTGGAGGGGAATGAAAGCAGATGTAGCCAAGTTTGAGTCTCAATGCCTAAATTGTCAGAAAGTAAAGGCCGAATGACAAAGACCCGCAGGACTGTTACAACCATTACCGGAACCAGCATGGAAATGGGACTGTATCACTATGGACTTCGTCACGGGACTACCATTGACTCCTCGAGTAGTTGACGCAGTTTGGGTGATTGTGGACCGTCTGACTAAAACAGCTCGCTTCATACCTATACGACCTCAGTATACACTGGAAAGGTTAGTGAAGTTGTATGTGGATAATATTGTTCGATTACATGGTGTTCCAGAAAGCATTATGTCGGATTGAGATCCACGATTTACTTCTAAATTTTGGGAAGGATTGCAAAAGGCTATGGGTACAACGCTAAAGTTTAGCACTGCATTCCACCCACAGACAGATGGACAGTCGGAGCGTACAATTCAGATTCTAGAAGATATGCTACGAGCATGTGTAATTGATTTCAAGGGATCATGGGATGAAAGATTACCACTGATCGAGTTCGCTTATAACATTAGCTATCAGGCTACTATACAGATGTCACCTTATGAAGCACTGTATGGTAGGAAGTGTTGAACTCCCTTGTTTTGGAATGAAGTTGGAGAACGTAGTATTGTTGGATCAGAATTTGTTGAAGAGACTTGTCGAGTGGTCGACATTATCAAGGAAAGAGTGAGAATAGCTCAGAACCTTCAGAAGCAATATGCCGATACTCGACGAAGAGATCTAGAGTTCCCTGTAGGTGATAAAGTATTTTTGAAGGTATCGCCTATGCGAGGATTGAAGAGGTTCGGACAGAAATGGAAACTAAGTCCAAGATATGTCGGGCCATATGAAATTCTAGCTAAGCGTGGAAAAGTAGCTTATCAGTTAGCACTACCACCATCTATGTCAAGTGTGCATGATGTATTTCACATTTCCTTATTGTAGAAGTATGTCAAGGATCCAACGCATGTTTTGACAGTAGATTTGCCGGAATTGACTGATGATTTGACATTTGAAGTAACAGCAACAGAGATTACTAGTCGAAAGGTTCAACGTCTATGCAACAGAGATATCTACTATGTTAAGGTCACATGGAAAAGTAGAGACATGGAAGAAATTACATGGGAAGAAGAAAATGCTATGCGGAAGCAATACCCTCACTTATTTGATTCAGAAGGTATGTACAATTTCGAGGACAAAATTTTTATAAGTTGGGGAGAGTTGTAAGAACCGTGTCAATCTAACCCGGTCTTACCACCTTGAACCAGGTTTACCCATTATGGTCGAGTCAAATGGACCAAGGGTGTAAAGTAGATCGAGATCCCAGGTATCAAATCGACCCAAAAACACTTAAAATAAGGGAAGGGTCGCATACCCAGCAAAGCAGGGTCGGACCTCCCAAAGCAGAAAGTCAGACCCTCAATTTTGAAGGGAGGGTTGGACAGCTTAAGACCCTAGGGTCGACGGGATCATCGACCCTCCCATCGACCCTCGGATTCTACCGAATATAGAAATTAGGAAATTTCCCAATTTTTGATTGGGATTCTTTCCTAATCTCAGAGGGACTTATTTAGGATGTTCATACTCTATTTAAAGGATGTCCCTAAGCCACTTTCACTCCTTTCACAACCCAAATTGAATTGAGAGAAAGAGAGGAGAAGGAAAAGAGGAAGAAGAAAGGCAAGGAAGAGAACTTAGCAAAAAGGAGAAGAATTTTAGAGAAAAAGTAATCTTCTCAGGGATGGATACTAATTCCATGAGTTTCTACAGACCTTAGGTTAGTTAATGTTGAGAGTGTGATTTCGGAGAAACCCAAACCATCAATCTATGGTTAGGTTTTCATGGAAAACCATAGAAAAGTGCATGAAAGCTATCTAGGTGGGTTATACAAGGTTTCAGACCATGGAATGAATGTAGAATGGAATGTAGGAGCAAACCATAGGATTCTAAACACGAAGAATGGATTAAAAGAGGGAATTGGACCAAAGTGCATCGAGGGTCGCACCGAGGGTCGATGACCATCCGACCCTAGGTGTTCCTGATCATCGACCCTTAGTGTTCGGGAAGTTCAGAGTTAAGGGAGGGTCGCACCCAGGGTCGATCCTGACTCCGACCCTACCTCCGACCCTCAGTTAACAGAATAGTTTTTAAATTCAGAATTAATTCTAATTAAATTCTATCGACTTTGTTAGGTCTTCTAGCAATATAGTAACTCTGTAAAGGTGATTCTAAAGCTTGGAAAAACATCTTATAGCAAGCTAAGGTGAGGAACCATAACTCCAAACTAAATTGGTTAATAACAAACTATTTTCTATTTCTTGAGTCCTATGCCATGCTTGATTCTATGCAAATATGTTTATAATGTGCATACAGCATGCCATCCAATATTTCTATTACATGTTCATGCATATTTACTTTATTGTTTATAATATGATGATGATGATGATAGGAATAGGCATGTGCTTGTATGTGTGTGGTTGATGTACTTGATGCGAGCGAGTATCAGGTGAGGTGTGATGAGAACGTCAATAAACGTTAACCTTTGGTGGGTCTCAGCACTTTAGCTCTATCTCTAACTCAAGTCTTGTGCATTAGCATCGTCGTATCGCCATTACTTTAGTAGAACTATTATGTCATAGAGTATCAGGGGAGGTGGTCTCGGTCCTTGTAGTCTCTGACTCTACCGGGGGGCCTTAGCTCTATCTCTATGGACATTCTGAGGGATGCTGGGGTGAGGCCTTGGATACATTTTTTGGCATTAGGATTGGTTAGTTGCGAGCCCAGTTTGCAGCCCTCGCTAACAGGGGCTTACGTGTTGGTATGGCACTATATAGCAATAAACGTAACCTTTGTTATATAATGTTCATGATTGGGTGCATGTGAGTTGACGATAAACGTGATCTTCGGGTAACGTCACACACTCGTGTATAAAGGCGGGGTCAATAAACGCGACCTTTGGCTACCTAAACCTTTCTATTGCATACTGCCAACTTATATACCAGACCAAAGATATAAATTGATTTTGCATGCATATGTATTGTTGCATTGTTTTGGCTACTCACTGAGCCGTGATGTGTGCTCACCCCTCGACGTTGAATATTTTTAGTTGATGATGCAGGTTATACCGTTGAAGACTATATGAATGCGTCTGCGTACGGGAATGTGGCAGCGATAGAAGCTGAAGCTGAAGTGGATACACACGAGTCCTCCAACGAGTGCAACTCGTGTGTATTTGATTAGATATTTTATAGGTTTCTTATCTGGATTTATTAAGACATGTATTTGGTATTTAAATATTTATGTCTCAATTGAAAACAGAATAATTTGCTATTAAATTAATGATGTCATATTAGTTTCTCAGTTCATGTTATTATAAGACTTCCGCTATTGTGTATTTACTCTGATTATGATTACGGATGTGTGTAAGTTTAGATAACACGGGGATAGCCTATTTGAGATCCTGGTTGAACCGTTGGTTTATTAGCGGTTCATCACATCATTCTGAATAGTGCAGAATTGGGGTGTGACAGCTTTGGTCCCAAACTGTACCTTGAATGCTTACCCGTTCTCTGATAGACCAAAGCCAAGATATTGAGTCAAATGATTTAATAGAGGTCTTGTTTTAAGATAAAACTACATTTTTATAGGTCCTAGACCTTAATCTAGGTGGCGACTCCAAGTCATTTTTTTTCGTCCATCAGAGATGGGTGGAAGAGGCCTCTTTATCCTCACAAGTTAAACATGAGACAGAGGAGATGGCTGGAGTTGCTGAAGGATAATGATTGCGATATCCAGTATCATCCAAGGAAGGATAATGTAGTTGCTGATGCGCTGAGCATAAAAACAATGACAAAGTCACAGGAAGAAGCTAGCACAAATGTTGCATTGTGTGACACAAGATGAGCCTTAAGTTGTGGTGATGAACAGTTCATGATTGATGAACCAAGTGAATCAATCGACCTATGGTTTATTCATCAATTTTTAAACATGTTTCTTACTTTAAAAATTGTACCAGATCTAATAGACGAAATAAAAGTAGCTGTTCAATCAGATCCCTATCTGAGAACAGTGCAAGAAGACCTTGAAAAAGGTAGCACAACTCCTGACTTCACCTTGGACCTTGAAAAGGTGTTAAGATACAAAGGGAGAGTATGTGTTCCTGAAAATGAAGACTCAGATATTAGACACAGATTAATGAAGGAAGCTCACACTATTGCTTATTCGGTACATCCTGGGAGTACAAAGATGTATCATGATTTGAAAAAACTATATTGGTGGAGGAGAATGAAAGTGGATGTACCTAAATTTGTATTACAATGCCTGAGTTTTCAGTAGGTAAAGGCTGAAAGGCAAAGTCCTACAGGCTTGTTGCAACCATTACCATAACCAGCATGAAAATGGGACTGCATCACTATGGACTTCGTCATAGGGTTACCATTGACTCCCAGAGTAGTTTACGTAGTCTGGGTGATTGTAGATCGTTCGACTAAGAGAACTCATTTTATAGCTATACGACCTCAGTATACACTAGAGAGGCTAGCTAAGCTCTATGTTGATAATATTGTCAGGTTGCATAGTGTACCTAAAAGCATCGTATCTGACAAAGACCCACGCTTTACCTCCAAGTTTTGGGAAGGATTACAGAAAGCGATGGGAACAAAGTTGAAGTTTAGTACTACATTTCACCCTCAAACCGATGGACAGTTTGAGCGGACTATACAGATCCTAAGAGGTATTCTCTGAGCCTATCAAATTGATTTCAAAGGAGCTTGAAATGAGAAGTTTCCATTGATCGACGTTGCTATCACGTTACCATATAGTTGTCACCTATGAAGCATTGTACGATAAAAATGTTGAACTCTATTTTGTAAAGAAATTGGAGAATGAGGAATTATAAGACCTGAGTTTGTTACAGAAACCTTTCAAGTGGTAGACAAGATCAAAGAAAAAGGGCCAAGACAGCTTAGGATTGTCAGAAGAGATGTCAAGACCTCGAGTTTGCCGTAAGTGATAAAGTGTTCTTGAAGATATCACTTATGCGTGGTTTGAAGCGGTTCAACAGTAAAGGAAAGTTGTGCCCTATATATGTTTTGAACCTTATAAAAGTTTAGAGAGATGTAGAAGAATAGTATATCAACTAGCATTGTCGCCATCCATGTCAAGAGTGCACGATGTATTTTGCGTGTTTCTATGGAAGAAGTACGTTAGGGATCCATCACTGGCATTAACTGCGGATCAACGAATTTGATAGAAGACTTAATTTTTAAAGTGGTACTAGCCTACATCACCAGTTGGAAGGTACAACACCTCCAGAGGTAGAATATTTATTATGTGAAGGTAACCTGGCAGAGCCAAGACATGGAGGATATTGCATGGGAAGAGGAAGACGCCATGTGGAAACAGTATTCCCACCTATTCGACTCAGAAAGTACATCTAAATTTCTAGGATAAATTTTTTTTGGGGGATGGGGGAGTTGTAAGATAAGTGCGTACAAATTTCGAGGATAAATTTTTTATTAAGGGTGGTGGAGTTGTAAGACCTGCACACCATGAACCCTGTCTAACCTTACGTTCTCGTGTCGTGATTGGTATGCCTATCATGATCGGCTCAACTAAACCAATTGTATGAAGAAACCACAAGATGAGGCAAGCTATGAGTCAAATTTAATTGTTGTGGTTGACTATTTAAGTTTGTGTGGAAGCAATAGTCAAAAATTAAAAACCAATAAATTTTAGACGTGTGGTGGCAGTTTTGAGGGCTACGGTCTCACCTATGGTTGATCGTATTGAGACCATATGACCTATGGTCGCATGTTTTGGTTGTATGGTTGACGATTTGTGCGACTGTATGATCGACTGTATGAACCCAGAACCGACTCCGTGTTTAGGAAACTTTTCTAATTTAAGGAGGACTCTTTCCTAATTGAAAGAAGACTCTATATGGAGGTTTTCCTCTATACAAGGGATGTTCCTTAGCCTCTCACTTTTTTAGAACCCAAATTGAAACTCTAAACCTAAGAGAGAAAGAGAGAGAGGTAGAGAAGGAAAAGGAAATTTGGAGAAGAAGGCTGAGAGAAGGAGTTCTACAAACTCTCTGCAACAAGTAAGGTATGAACCGTGTCTCTGTAGCCTTAGAACACTAAGAGTAAGAATTCTAATGTAAAATTGAGATACCAAACCTAAAGTAAGGATTCAACTATGGGATTTTCTGAGTAGATCTCAAATAGGGATCTTAGAGAATGGGTTAGAGTATTAATGTAGTAAACTAAGAATATTGGTCTTAGAATGATCATTAGGGAGGACCCCATTGATGATCCAAGAGGAGGAATCCGTATTGGAAGTAAGAAATTATATTAAACTTGTATGGTCGCAACTATGATCGACCATCGGATGAGAAAAGAGTCAACCCATTCGGGAAGAATTCAGGAAAAAAATGGTCGCAGGTATGGTTGCATGTAATGCAACCATAGGGCATCAATCGTACATCCTATGGTGGCATATATTGAGACCATATGATCTACCATAGGATCAACGTTAGGATTATATGAAGCATATTTTGAGACCAAACAAGGTTTTTGACTACTGTAACTTGATAAACTTGAACCCTAACTGGAATACATTATTTGTTTAGGTTCCCAATAGATTCAAAGTGACTTCCAAAGCTTGGGAGAGGAACAAACATCAATCAAAGGTGATGGAACAAGACCTAAGCTAATTGGATAATAACAAACTGCTTTATTTTATTTGTCCAATGTAATGAATGATTCTTTGCTTGTATGCTTGTTATGTGCATCTCACATGTCATCTAATATTATTGCTATTTCTGCTCATGCATATTTATTATTGTTTATTAATAACATGATGATGATGATGATGATGCTAGGAATAGGCATGTGATTATGTGTGTGGTTAGTGTGCTTGATGTGAGTAGAGCATCAGGGAGAGGACGTGGCATTGTGGTCTCTGACCTGGTCACCAAACTCTAGCTCTATCTCTACTCACATCTTGCCCACTGACATCGTCGTATCACCATTACCTTAGTAGAACTATTACGTCATAGGGTATCAGCGGAGGTGGTCTCGGACGGTGTAGTCTCTGACTCTGTCGAGGGGCCTTAGTTTTATCTTTATGAACGTATTGAAGGATGTTGGGGTGAGGCTTTGGATACACTGGATGATATTTTGGATTGGTTAGTTGCGAGCCCAGTTTGTAAGCCCTCGCCAATAAGGGCTTATGTGTTGGTATGTGTAAGGCATCAGAGGAAGTGTTGGCGGTGTTTGATCTGGACACTTTAGCTCTATCTCTATTCCATGGTGGGTGCATGTAGGACGAAAATGGTGTTTGATCCATTGGGTGGATTTACACACTCGTGTATAGAGGTTCAGTGGCCGCCAATCCTTTCTATAATATATTGTAAACTTATAAAACAGACCAAAGATATGAATTGAATGCATGCATATATTTGTTGCATTGTTTTGTTCACTCACTGAGCTCAAGTTGGAGAGATAACCCTTGTACGTGTAATTATTTTTAGTTTCTGATGTGGCAGGTGTTACTGTCGAAGATTATATCGATGCACCAACGTATGGACATGTAGTGGCTATGTATGTGCAAGCTGTGGAGGACGAGCAAGACACAGCAACTGAGTGTTTTCACTGTGGTTACGCATAGTATTTAACTTTCATATTTTGATACTTGTAATATGTATTAATTATGTTTTGGTTAATTGGAGATAACTGGATCATTTAATTATTTATCATGTAGACCTCAGTTCATTATTAATAAAACTTTCGCTATTTACTCAAATATCTCTGATTATTACTATGGAATGTGTTTTGGTTTAACATGGTTGGCATAGCCTATACGAGATCCTGGTTTGAACCATTGCTTTTCATGATGGTTCATCACACCATTGGTTAGTCCAGAATTGGGGTGTGACAAGAAGTGTAGCCTAATGAAAACTATTGTAGCCAAATCGTTATCACCTTCCAATCTAAATGAAGCATCTTTCACTTATTCGAGCTATGCAAACATTAGACAGATTTGTACCTCCAGAAGTCCATCTCCCATGTAAAGATTCGAAAAACTAGAACCTAAATACCAACTTACATTAGCAGATTACGAGTTTGCTAGTTGAGATTACTACAAGAGAAGAGTTGCAATCCCAGATCATTATGAACAGCTAATCGTGGGAGGAACTGCATCGGGCAATACATGAAAAAGGAGCCATGAAGCATATACATAACATGTTTGTAGTGTTTCAGCACCAGCAAATCCTTATGTGCATGGTAATGCAATCACCATTAGCAATGAAGATTTCCTGCATATTGATTATCCACATGCTGATCCCATGGTAATAACAGTTGTTGTAAACCACAAAAATGAAGTCACAAGGTGCATGGTGGATACTGGAAGTTCAGCCAACATACTATACCACCACGCCTTTAAAGCCATGCAGATTGATTAGCGTCGTCTGGAGCCGGTGATCAATTCATTGAGAAGTTTTTTTGATGATCGGATTCATGTCAAAGGAGGAATTCAACTAGAGGCCTGGTTTGGAGAGAAACTATGCCGACGAACCATATCTTTAACTTTTTTAGTTGTAGATATTCCTTCAAGCCGTAATGTTATCATAGGTTGTCTAAGCTTGATAATTCTTCAAGCTGGCATTTCGGTGGTTAATTTGGTGATGAAATTTCCAATACTTGATGGCGTAGGATATTGCAGAGTGGATCAGCGTATATCTAGACGCTGTTACTTAATAGATTTGGAAGAAAGTGAAAAGAATATCTCAACAAACAATATTGAGAATATTGAAGTAGAGAAGATCTGCATGACGACCTATAGCAAGATAGGGAAACTCCAGGTGAAGAGCTCGTTCAAGTACTAATTTCTGAAACTAAACTAGAGAAGTATTTTCAAATTGACTCATCTCTTGTAGAGGAACAATGGAAAGAAATTATTGATTTCCTCAAGAAGAATGTGGATGTATTTGCTTGGTTAGCCTCCAACATGCAAGGCATATACAGAAGTATGATGGAGCATAAACTAAGTATCGATAGTTTTTTTTAAACCGATACAATAAAAAAGCGAAACTTTGCTCCAGAACGTGAAGCTATTATAAAAGAAGAAGTTGAAAAGCTCTTAGTGGCAGGGTTTATCAGAGAAGTTATGTACCCCTAATGGGTATCAAATGTTGTAATGGTGAAAAAATCCAATGGGAAATGGTGTATCTGTATCGATTTCACTGATATAAATAAACATGCCCAAAGCACTACTACCGCGTGCCTCGAATAGATAAGTTAATCGACGCCATAGCAGGTCATCAAATGCTCACATTCATGGATGCGTACTTAGGCTACAATCAAATAAAGATTCATGTACCAGATGAAGAAAGCACATCTTTTATAACCAAGGATGGCCTGTATTGCTACACAGTCATGCCCTTTGGGTTGAAGAATGTAGGACCGACTTATCAACAAATTGTTAACAAAGTTTATGGAAGTCTATGTTGATGATTTCCTTGTAAAAAGTAAGAAGAGCTCCAACCATATAAAAGATCTATAGGAAGCGTTCGAAGTCCTCCGAACACACCAAATGAAGTTAAATCCAGCCAAATGTGCTTTTGGCATACACTAAGGAAAATTTCTGGGATTTATGGTGTCACAATGGGGAATAGAAGCAAACCACTTAAAAATTGAAGCAATTTTGATGATGAAGTCACCATCTAAGCCTAAGCAAGTCTAAGAACTCACTAGACGTATTGCGACACTTGGTCAGTTTATGTCCAGATCTATAGATCATTGCTTACCTTTCTTCAAAACTTTAAAAGGATCCAAAAAGTTTGGATGAACAGAAGAGTGTCAAAAGGCATTTGAAGAGTTGAAGAAATATCTCACAACTCCACCAGTTTTAACTATGCCAGAAGTTGGAGAACATCTTCAACTCTATCTTGCAACCTCCACAGCAGCGGTCAGTGCAATGTTGATAAAAGAAGTCAAGAAGATCCAATGCCCAATCTATTACATAAGCAAGACGCTACTCGATGCTAAAACAAGGTACAAGCCTATAGAGAAATTAACTCTAACCTTGATCGTAGCAGCTAGAAAGTTGAGACCTTATTTTCAATCTCATACAATAGTTGTGTTAATAGATAAGCCTTTGAAAAAGATACTGGCACGATCAAACGTATCTGGTCAACTAGTAAATTGGGCGATTGAGCTCACTGAGTTTAAAATCAAGTTTCGACCAAGAACATCAATTAAAGCACAAGCTTTGGTGGATTTCATTCTTGAAATGCCAAATGAAGAGAGCGAGGATGTCGACAAGAGTATGAAAGAAAAAGTCTTGCAACAACCAAAGAAAAAGTTGTGGATAATGCCTCTTGCAAAATGGACTTTATTCGTTGATGGATCTTCAAGCCTACAACAATTTAGAGCAAGAATTATTTTGATGTCTTGAAAATTCAAAATCTACGTCACGCTCCAGTTTGAGTTTGATGCCACGAATAATGTAGCAGAATATGGTGTACTATTAGCCAGTTTGTGACTTCCACAGAGCTTGGTCATAAGTCATCTCCAGTTATTCAATGACTCACAAGTCGTTGTCAACAAAGTAAAGGGGGAATATGAAGTGAAACAAGAGCGTCTTCAATTATACCTAACAAAGGTTAGAACTATACTTTTAATTTTTGATGAGTTTAAAATTCATAGAATTGGTCGATAGGATAATACAGAAGTTGATGCATTATCCTGATTACAAAATGAGAATATGGAAGAGTTAGATAAATCAGTTTATGTTGATGTTCTGGTTAATCCATGTATACAAGAGGATCCAGAAATTAAGCAAATAGACACAGCTTTAACTTGGATAGATCCAATAAAGCTGTATTTATCTGAAGGGATATTGATAGAGGATAGAAATGAACGAAGGCATATTTTACAGAAGTCTAAATACTATGTCGTTTTGAATGATGTTTTATACAAAAAGTTGTTTACAAGACCATTACTAAGATGTTTAATCCTAGAAGAAGCGTAAATGACAGTTCAAGATGTACATGCTAGAATCTGTGGTAATTATTCTAGTGGAAGACCATTGAGCCACAGATTATTGAGACAAGGCTATAATTAGCCTACAATGGTAAAAGATTGCAAAACATTTACTAAAGAATGTGTTCAATGTCAAGAACATGCTTGGTTAATTCATGGTCGATCTGAAGAGCTACAATTAATTCATAGCCCACTCCCATTCATAATTTGGGGATTGGACATTGTTGGTCCTTTTCCCTCATATTGCTAGGGTAAAACTCACCTAATTGTTGCAGTTGATTATTTTTCCAATGGATTGAAGTAGAAGCTGTAACTTCGACAGATGCCGAACATGTAGAGAATTTTATCAGGTTAAATATAATTTATGGATTTGGTATCGCTAAAGTCTTTATTACATATAATGGTTGACCATTTAGTGGTTGATAATTCAAGGTACTTTGCGATGGCTTCTACATCGAACATCGACCAACATCAGTTTATCATCCTGAAGCAAACGGTCAAACTGAAGCAGCAAACAAAGAGCTTGGTCATGCACCAGCATGACGACTAACAAAGAATCACAAAAGATTAATGGTACGAAGAGTTACCAAGTGCCTTATGGTCTCACAGAACCACAAGTCGAATAGCCATATGTGAGACACCTTTTATGCTGGTATATGGGACAGAGCTATGGTTCTAGTTGAAATCACTTTTCCAACTTTTTGCATCTTCAATTATGATGAAGACATAAATTTTTGAAACACTGCAAACATGTTTTGCATACGCTTCGCGGCTCCTTTTTGATGTGTTGCCCGATGCAGGTCCTCCCACAATTGGCTGTACATAATGATTTAGGATTGCAACTCTTCTCTCATAGTAATCCCAACTAGCAAACTCGTGATATGCTAATGCAAGTTAGTATTTAGGTTTTGATTTTCGGATTATTCACATTGAAGATGCACTTCTAGAGGTATAAATCTTTCTAATGTTTGTACAGCTCGAATAAGTGAAAGGTGATTCATTTCGATTGGAGGTGATGCCGATTCTACTACATTAGTTTTCATTAGGCTATACTTATTTCGGAATTCTAACATGGTTAGAGTTACATAATTTCCATGAGGTTTAGTCCTACTTGATTGAGAAGGGACTTTCTCTATCATCCCTACAGAGTCGCGTGGATCACCAACTTTCTTCAATGGAGGAGAGCTTTTTGGATCATCTCCAGGATCATCTTTATCTAAATCGGTTGTCTTAACACCTGCATCTACCTTGCAATTCATTAGTTGCTTTCTTTTGTATGATGACCTTTCAGCTTTTGCTTGCTTAAAACTCTTCTTGGTGGGTTGAGAACCACATACACACCTTTTATCCTGGTATACAGGACAGAGGCTGTGGTTCTAGTTGAAATCACTTTTCCAACTTTTGGCATCTTCAATTATGATGAAGATGCAAATTCAGAAGATATGAGAGCAAATATGGACCTGCTTCCATGAGTTTGAGAAGATGCAGTTCTTCATATATTGAACTACCAACACAAGGTAGCATGTTACTACAATGCACGAGTGAAAACTCATCAATTCCAAGTTGGAGACCTTGTTCTTCGACGTGCATCTCTATCAGTACCATCCCATCAAGGCAAATTAAGACCTAACTGGGAAGGGCCATATAGAATAATCCGAACAACAAGACCTAGAATGTACTATTTAAGTACTTTGAAGGGTGATCCAATTGCTAAACCATGGCATATAAAAAATCATCAGATATTCTATCAATGATGTAAAGTGTTTGTCTTGTCCTTAAATAAACATCTTTTACATTAGAATCTTTTTGTCTCAATTTTATTCCTTTATCATTTAATTTTGTTTTACATAATTGATCGATCAGGGGGAAGCTGTTAATCCACCATAAGAGCAGTAGTTCACATTCAATGTACTCTGTACATTCAACACGAACTAGGGGGGTATATGTATATATACATACTGCAACTCTCTAGTTTGGACAATCAGACAAAAAGAGCTAATGCAAGCAAAATAGAGGTGTCTAAACATACTACAACTCTATAGTTTTGGCAATTAGACAAAAAGAGCTAATGCAGGAAAAATAGAAATGTCAAAAGTGTTTGACAAAAAGATGATAATGCAACATCTCATTCATTTAGTTAAGTTCCTCCCTCAAAGGAAGGAAAGAAGGATACATTAAAACTTCAAAAAAAAAAAAAAAAAAAAAGAAGAAGCAAGTTCTTCTTCTTCTTGATGCTTGCAAGTTGATGATCAATCTTTAGGAGGAAGCAAAAGGAGCATGGGGGTCTTCTGGATCATAAGGATCCTCCCCAAAAATTAGAGAAATCAAAATCCAGAGCTTTTGACTTTACAAAATCTTTGACTCAGTTGAAGGTTTTTCTGAATGTCATTTCAACTATTTCTTGATGTATTAGAGAAAATTCTTCTCCCTCACGTATGTGACCCATTAGCTCTTCAGACTTTTTATACTAATTCATGGAGTATTTATTCAGACGAATGAAATTATCATTTAAATGATCTATTTCTTTCTAAACTAACTCTTTTTGTTCGAGAGCCTTCAACCTTTGATTTTCCAGTTCTATTTTCTCTTTCTCCAATTTACTTGCTCTTTTTAAAGCTTCATCAGTTCTTTTCCTCCCAACATTCATTTCACCCCTTAGGCTCTCTCATTCCTGAACAAGTGACCTTCGGGTCATCTCATACAGAGCGGTGAGCCTCTTCCTTTTTATAGCATCATCTTCATACTTACCCTTCATTTTCAAGTACATTTTTTCCAGAGATTCAAATCTCGTGGAAAGCACATTGAAGGAAGCTATAATCTGAAAATCAAGAAAAAGAGATATTAGATTGTGATTTTTAAGAAATACAAAGTGCAAAAGCAAATGAAAACTTACACTAATGAGAGAGGTGGAAACTTCATCAATGAGCAAAAAAAAATTATTTTTGATCTCTGGGAAGACAAATTCCCTTCAAAAGTTATCTTGCAACTCAGCCCTCAAAAAGGCCACTGTTAGATGATTTAACAGACCATTTAGGGATGTAAATCCCCTTATCAGAAACTTGGCCTGAGATACCACTAGCCGAAGAAAATGTAAACTAACTCTCCCAAAACTCCTAACCAGGCGCTCGTCAATAGAAGAGTTTGGCTAGCTAATGCTAGTTCGACTTAATTCCCCTGCCATGTATGAGGTGGGGGATGATGATCTCTTTCTTTCCATGAGGGAGGCCAATTCCCTTTCAATGGAGGCTTGTAGTTGCTGGGAGATTTTTGTAAAAGTAATATCAACAGGAGTTTTCATCTGAGGATTCAAGGTAGAGTCACAGACAAACGGGCTCTTCCCCTTCAGACTGGTTCTTCCTTCAGAACTTGGAGAAACAACTGTATAACAAAAACAAAGATTTCAAAAAGAGTATGTAAAAGAAAAATAAAAAGATAGTGGAAGAGGAGGAAATTTACCAGGAATGGGGGTAGAACTTCATTTTCTTCCTCATGGGAGGAATAACCATCAATCTGAGCGAAGATATCTTCTTTAACATCATTCATTGGTACATCAACATTCAAGGGAAAACCAGGAAAAGGATTTGGCATACGTAAATTAGGGTCTACAAGTGCATGGTGAGAGATCAACATCTCAGGACCTTATTTTCGGGTCATGTTAAATGAAGCAAGATCATAACCCACAAGCGGAGGTTTCTTGTTTAGGGCTTGGGCCTCATTGTTGTCCAGAAGTGTCCATTTATTATCAATAGGTAAAGGCAACCCATCTTTCATTCCAATGAAGAAGAAGCTCCGATGCCAGAACTATATACCAGGGTGTTGGACACTCATAAGCTTAGGAGCTTTCTTTTGACTACTGAAGAAGCACCATCCCTTCCAAACCTGCTCAAGGGTTTCATGGAGGGTCTCTTTTTCAACATTCAACTTGTAAAGGTTACAAAAAATTTACTAAAGGAACTCGGTCAAGGCGGACAAAAAAGAGAATAAAAGCAACAAGATGGCACCAAGAGTTTGGCTGAATTTTCGCAGGTGAAACTTTAAAGTATTTTTAGATTTCTAGAATTGTTTCTGGAATCGACAGACGAAAACTAGAGATAAGCATGTCTCTGTACACACAAATCTCATTAAAATTAACAGTACAAAGAGACTCACCCCTCTTGGGTATGCGACATTTGAAGCAGTAGGGAAGAGAATACTTGTTTATTAGTTCGTCAAGTTTATCTTGCTCTAAGGAGGAGAATGTTTTGGTGCAGACATAACCCTCGCCCTTGGAAGCCCCATGAAATTTAATTCTTGGGTGGAGCATTCTCGATCGAGATGAAGACATTCTTGAAAGTTTTGGAAATATGTAGAAGGAAAAGAGAAAGAGTCGAAGTGTTTGGAGAAGAAAGAAGCAATAAACCAGTATATATAAACTTGCAAAAGATGAAGAGTTCGGATTTCAAACTTTTGAAATCCGAAAGGTGATCATTGAAAAGGTGGTCATATCAATCTCGAGTGCTGCAACATTTAGCGATTGAAAAGCCATTTAATAGATGGTGTTTCCTTAACCATCAATGGATTCATTGTACCTATTTCCAAGGTATGCATTTCGATGAAGTTAAAATTTATCTTTTCCAAGTACCTTACGTTTTTCTCTTTCATTGAAATTGATGTGAGAAAAGACAAAAGAAAAGCATTCCATAGAGAAAAAGTAGACTTTCCACTTTAAAGAAATTCAATTGGGGATATTTGAAAGAATGGCAAATTACAGAAAGAGGCCATAGCCTATATGTGAGACAAAAATGATGGCCCCATGGTAGATATCTCTTTCGACTATCGACAGCTGGCCGACTTGTTGGGCATTCCCTATGATGGCCCCATGGTGTACTGTGCGCCTGGAGAGCCACAGTTTGTTGAGATGGAGATGAGGGCAGAGATCGATAATCAGTTGCTCTGTCCTGATCGTTGGCTGATGAGAGCTTGTTAATTGCATCCAGCTCCACGGGTCTTCTGCAAGATTATCCAGCATAATCTGATCCCGCAGAGTGGGCACTATGAGAGGGTTTCTCAGCTGACCCAGTTCCTGATTTATAGTATCTACACTCGCTAGCCCGTCTGCCTTCCAAACATCATCATGCGGACTATGATTAGTGCCACATTGTCCGATCATAGGGGTAATCTACCCTATGGACGCATGATTACAGTCCTACTGACCCGTCTGGGGGTTGACCTGGTAGATGAGAAGATTCAGGAGAAGACCTTCTTGTCGCCTCTAGATTGGGAGGCAATCTGCAAGATGGGTATGCAGGATGCCCAGGTTAGTGATGAGGAGAGGAACGCGATGGTGCGCCCTCATACTCGTATCGAGATGGCTAATGCTGAGGCTGCTGCTGCCGCTGCTAGAGCTCATGTGGATCCCGTCGACGATGACGACTGCATGTATATGGATGTTGATGCGATACCACCGCCTTCACCTACTCATGCGGCTGGTGTTGGTACTTCTTCTGCGGTGGATCCTGTACCTGAGACTGGTCCTTCTTATGCGGCTGGTCCTTCATGCCCACCTGCTGATATGATGGAGATGCTGGAGGAGATCAGGGAGGCTCAGTGTAGATCTGATCTGAGGATGGCGGAGTTGCTAGACGCTCAGCGTATGAGGGTGGATGAGCTGTTATCGGTCCAACGGGTGACTGATAGGAGGGTAGCCGATCTTGCAGCTAGTCTCCAGACGACCCAGACCCAGGTGGCCTGGTTGACTAGGGTCTAAGCTGAGGACTATCACCAAGATCGTGAGGCCCCGCCTCCTCCTTCGCCTCCAGCCCCTTGATTGTACTTTATTTTCTTGTACTACAGAGTAACTGTCCGGGTTGTGGACTGTACTCTGCTTTAGTTATGTAATTACATTTTGTTTCTCTCACTCATTGTATGTAACTTGTTTCCCCTTTAATAGATGCATTATTCTCTTTTAAATTTGGTCTCAATCATCACTTGTGCTTACAGTGTGTTAATATTACTGTTTTTACTTTTATCCAATCTCAGTTCACGATTTTCTCGAATGTACGTTAGTTCAGCGGACAAGGCCTGAGATGCTCTGATACCAAGTTGTCACACCCCAATTCTGCACTATTCAGAATGATGTGATGAACCGCTAATAAACCAATGGTTCAGCCAGGATCTCGAGTAGGCTATCCCCGCGTTATCTGAACTTACACACATCCGTAATCATAATCAGAGTAAATACACAATAGCAGAAGTCTTATAATAACATGAACTGAGAAACTAAAATGATATTAATAATTTAATAGTAAATTATTCTATTTTCAACTGAGACATAATTAATTATCAAATACATGTCTTAATAAATCCAATAAAGAAACCTATAAAATATCTAGTCAAATACACACGAGTTGCACTCGCAAGAGGAGTCGTGGGTATCCACTTCAGCTTCAGCTTCCATCGCTGCCAGGTTCCCGTATGCAGACGCATTCACATAGTCTTCAACGGTATAACCTGCATCATCAACTAAAAATATTCGACGTCAAGGGGTGAGACATCACGGCTCAGTGAGTAGCCAAAACAATGCAACAATACATATGCATGCAAATCAATTTATATCTTTGGTCTGGTATATAAGTTTGCAGTATGCAATAGAAAGGTTTAGGTAGCCAAAGGTCACGTTTATTGACCCCGCCTCTATACACGAGTGTGTGACGTTACCCGAAGATCACGTTTATCGTCAACTCACATGCACCCAATCATGAAAATTATATAACAAAGGTTACGTTTATTGCTATATAGTGCCATACCAACACGTAAGACCCTGTTAGCGAGGGCTACAAACTGGGCTCGCAACTAACCAATCCTAATGCCAAAAAGTGTATCCAAGGCCTCACCCCAGCATCCCTCAGAATGTCCATAGAGATAGAGCTAAGGCCCCCCGGTAGAGTCAGAGACTACAAGGACCGAGACCACCTCCCCTGATACTCTACGACATAATAGTTTTGCTAAAGTAATGGCGATACGACGATGCTAATGCACAAGACTTGAGTTAGAGATAGAGCTAAAGTGCTGAGACCCGCCAAAGGTTAACGTTTATTGACGTTCTCATCACACCCCCCCTGATACTCGCTCGCATCAAGTACATCAACCACACACATACAAGCACATGCCTATTCCTATCATCATCATCATCATCATGTTATAAACAATAAAGTAAATATGCATGAACAAATAATAGAAATATTGGATGGCATGCTGTATGCACATTACAAACATATTCGCATAGAATCAAACATGGCATAGGACTCAAGAAAATAGAAAACAGTTTTTCTATTAACCAATTAGTTTGGAGTTCTGGTTCCTCACCTTAGCTTGATAATAGATACTTTTCCAAGCTTTAGAATCACCTTTACAATGTTATTATATTGCTAGAAGACCTAACAAAGTCGATTGAATTTAATTAGAATTAATTCTGAATTTAAAAACCATGCTGTTAACTGAGGGTCGGAGGTAGGGTCGGAGTCCTGATCGACCCTGGGTGCGACCCTCCCCAGATTCTGAACTTCCTGAACATTGAGGGTCGATGGTCAGGAACACCTAGGGTCGGATGGTCATCGACCCTCGGTGCGACCCTCTGTGCACTTTGGTCCAATTCCCTCTTTTAATCCATTCTTCGTGTTTGGAATCCTATGGCTTGCTCCTACATTCCATTCTACATGCATTCCATGGTCTGAAACCATGTATAACCCACCTAGATAGCTTTCATGCATTCTTCTTATGGTTTTCCATGGAAACCTAACCATAGATTGATGGTTTGGATTTCTTCGAGATCACACTCTCAACAATAACTAACCTAAAGTTTGTAGAAACTCATGGAATTAGTATCCATACCTGAGAAGATTACTTTTTCTCTGAAATTCTTCTCCTTTATGCTAAGTTCTCTTCCTTGCCTTTCTTCTTCCTCTTTTCCTTCTCCTCTCTTTCTCTCAATTCAATTAGGGTTGTGAAAGGAGTGAAAGTGGCTTAGGGACGTCCTTTAAATGAGTAGGAACATCCTAAATAAGTTCCATTGAGATTAGGAAGGAATCTCAATAGAAAATTAGGAAGTTTTCTAATTTTATTTTCTTACGGCAACCGAGGGTCGATGGGAGGGTCGATGATCCCGTCGACCCTAGGGTTCTAAGCTGTTCGACCCTCCCTTCAAAACTGAGGGTCTGACTTTCTGTTTTGGGAGGTCCGACCCTGCTTAGCTGGGTATGCGACCCTTCCCCTATTTTAAGTATTTTTGGGTCGATTTGATACCTGGGATCTCGATCTCCTTCACGCCCTTGGTCCATTTGACTCGACCATGACGGGTAAACCTGGTTCAAGGTGGTAAGACCGGGTTAGATTTACACGGGTCTTACAACTCCCCCCTACTTATAAAAATTTCATCCTCGAAATTGTACGTACCTTCTGAATCAAATAAGTGAGGGTATTGCTTCCGCATAGAATTTTCTTCTTCCCATGTAATTTCTTCCATGTCTCTACTTTTCCATGTGAGCTTAACATAGAAGATATCTCTATTGCGTAGACGTTGAACCTTTCGACTAGTGATTTCGGTTGGGGTTACATAAAATGTCAAATCATCAGTCAATTCCGGAAAATCCACTGTCAAAACATGCGTTGGGTCTTTGACATACTTCTTCAATAGGGAAATGTGAAATACGTCAGGCACACTTGACATAGATGGTGGTAGTGCTAACTGATAAGCCACTTTTCCACGCTTAGCTAGAATTTCATATGGCCCGACATATCTTGGACTTAGTTTCCCTTTTTGTCCGAACCTCTTCAATCCTCGCATGGGCGCTACCTTCAAAAATACTTTATCACTTACTGTGAACTCCAGAGCTCTTCGTCGAGTATCCGCATATTGCTTCTGACGGTTCTGAGCTGTTCTCACTCTTTCCTTGATAATGTCGACCACTTGAAAAGTGTCTTCAACAAATTCTGGTCCAACAATACTACGTTCTCCAACTTCATTCCAAAACAAGGGAGTTCGACACTTCCTGCCATACAGTGCTTCATAAGGTGACATCTGTATAGTAGCATGATAGCTGTTGTTATAAGCGAACTCGATCAGTGGTAATCTTTCTTCCCATGATCCCTTTAAATCAATTACACATGCTCGTAGCATATCTTCTAGAATCTGAATTGTACGTTCCGACTGTCCATCTGTCTGTGGGTGGAATGCAGTACTGAACTTCAACGTTGTACCAATAGCCTTTTGCAATTCTATGTTCAGCTTCCTCTGATGATAGGCTGGCACTTAGGAAGATTGGGCGAGGGTTGCCTTCCGTTCCCAGGTCAACCTGTCGAACTTCATCATCTGTGGGTGGTACTGGTTTCAGGTTCTCTCGAGGTTCTTCTGAGGGATCATCTTCCCAAGTCATGATTTCTTGCCCATCTTCTTCGACTGAAACCATATTTGCAGTTACTTCCCAAAACTTAGAAGTAAATCGTGGATCTCTATCAGACACAATGCTTACTGGTACACCGTGTAACCGAACAATATTATCCACATACAGCTTTGCTAACCTTTCCAGTGTATACTGAGGTCGTATAGGTATGAAGCGAGCTGTTTTAGTCAGATGGTCCACAATACCACCCAAACTGCGTCAACTACTCGAGGGGTCAATGGTAGTCCCATGACAAAGTCCATAGTGATGCAGTCCCATTTCCATGCTGGTTCCGATAATGGTTGTAACAGTCCGGCGGGTCTTTGTCGTTCAGCCTTTACTTTCTGACAATTTGGGCACTGAGACACGAACATAGCTACATCTGCTTTCATTCCCCTCCACCAATATAGTTTTTTTAGATCATGATACATTTTTCTACTTCCAGGATGTATCGAATAGATGGTGGTGTGGGCTTCCTTCATCAGTCGGTGTCTAATGTCTGCACTTTCTGTTTCAGGTACACATATTCTTCATTTGTATCTCAGTACCTTCTCGTCATCCAAGGTGAACTCAGGTTTGGTCCTACCTTTCTCAATATCTTCTTGTACTATTTTCAGATAAGGATCTGCTTTGATAGCTGTCTTCACTTCATCCACTATATCTGGTATAATCTTCAATGCCGCAAACATATTCGAAAACCGATGAATAAACCCTTGGTTGGCTGATCCATCCGTTGTATCTATTACATACTGCTCGTTGCCGTGATTGAATACCCTTCTGGTAGTACACATTGCTGCAGTCGTGTTAACTTCTCCTTGCGATTTTATCATTGCTTTTCGGCTTAACGCATCCGCTACTATGTTCGCTTTTCCCGGATGATACTGGATATCACAATCATAGTCTTTCAATAGTTCCAGCCATCTTCTTTGTCTCATATTCAACTCCTTCTGATTAAATAGATAAGTAAGACTTTTATGGTCTGACTTAATCTGGAATTTCTCTCCGTATAGGTAATGTCTCCATATCTTGACAGCATGCACTACTGCCGCTAGCTCCAGATCATGAGTGGGATAATTTTTCTCATGTACCTTTAACTGTCTTGAAGCATAAGCAATCACTTGCTCTCCTTGCATAAGCACACATCCTAATCCCAATCCCGTCGCATCAGTGTATAAGGTAAATGTCTGTCCTGGAATAGGAATAGTCAAAATCGGGGCGGATATCAATCTGGACTTCAACGTTTGGAAACTCTTCTCACATTTATCGGTCCATATGAACTTTTCACCTTTCTTAGTCAAACTGGTGAGAGGTACGGCAATCCGAGAATAGTCTTCTACGAATCTCCGATAATAACCAGCTAGACCCAGAAACTTCTGATTTTCGAAACGCTCTTTGGTGCTTCCCACTTTACAATAGCCTCGATCTGGCTAAGATCAACTTTGATTCCTTCAGCGGATACTACATGGCCTAAAAAGGCAACTTCACTTAGCCAAAACTCGCATTTGGAAAATTTGGCATATAGCTTCTCTTTCCTTAAATGCTGTAGGGCTGCGTTTAGGTTCTTGATATGGGTTTCCTTGTCCTTGGAGTATACCAATATATCATCAATAAATACTATAACCGACGTATCCAACATATCGTGGAAAACTCAGTTCATAAGTTCTATGAACGTTGCCGGCGCATTAGTTAATCCGAAAGACATAACCAAAAATTCATAATGTCCGTATCTGGTCCTGAAAGCTGTCTTCGGAATATCACCTTCTTTAATCTTCAACTGATGATAGCCCGATCGAAGATCGATCTTAGAAAATACTTTCGTTCCTTGTAACTGATTGAACAAGTCATCGATCCGAGGTAGTGGGTATCGATTCTTGATTGTCAGTTTATTCAACTCCCGATAGTCGATACATAATCGAACGCTACCATCCTTATTCTTTACGAACAACACCGGTGCCCCCCATGGAGATATACTGGGTCGAATATAACCCTTTTCCAGCAGTTCTTGTAGTTGCACTTTTAATTCCTTCAGTTCTGCTGGAGCCATTCTATAAGGTGCTTTAGACACTGGTGCGGCTCCGGGTATAAGGTTTATCACAAACTCCATGTCTCGGTCGGGTGGTAATCTGGGTAGTTCCTCTAGAAATACGTTAGGATAGTCCCGCACGACATCAATATCTTCCATTCGTGGCGCTTCCTTGGTTAGGTCGACCACGGATACTAGATACCCGATTGCCCCTTTCTCAAGGCACTTCTTAGCCTTTAGCGCTGAAAGTATGGGCTTGCGTCTCCGGGAAAGTTTGGTTCCCGAGAAACTTAATTCTGCTCCTTCTTTGTCTTTGAACGTTAGCTTCTTTTCGGCGCATAATAGATTTGCAGAATGCCGAGCTAACCAGTCCATTCCCAAGATGACATCAAAGTCTGTCATCTCAAGTTGTATCAAGGTTGCATCTAAAGTCTTCTCTCCAATGAGAACTGGACATGGTCCATAACCTTTCTCTAGTTCCATTTCTAACCCCATCGGTGACCGTACAAGTAATTTGTAGTCTAATGTTTTGATGGGTAATTACGTCTTCTTTCCAAATGACACAGATACAAATGAATGAGTAGCTCCGGAATCGAAGAGTACTCTGGCGGGTACGCCATTTATAGGTACAATACCTGTGATTTATCTTTACTTAGTCTACTGCTCATTCATGTAATTATAACTTTAAAAAGTTTTAGTCATACCTGTGACCACATCGGGTGATGTGGCCACATCCTCAGACGTAACAGCATATACACGTCCCTGATGGAATTGCTTCTTGCGCTTAGGGCACTCCCTTGCCATATGTCCCGGCTGGTTGCAGTTAAAACACTTCAGGACTTCAGAATTTGGCTTTGGCTGAGGTTGCACTGCTGGAGTGGTCTTGGTTGCAACAGTAAAATTCTGAGGACGAAAAGGCTTATATGTCTTGTTATTGCCTCCGTTGTAAGAATTTTCGGCTGGCCTTTTGATGCCTCTATTTTGAGTAAAATAACTCTCCTTCTGGCTCGATTCTATAACTCGAGCAATCTGGACAACTTCATTATAAATTCTCTTTTCTAAGCCCAGAACATGTTCTCTGATGTTTCCTCTCAGTCCCGTGACAAACCTACGGGTTTTGGTTTCTTCTTCTTGCATACTCAGTGGTGCGAAGAAAAACAGCTCTTCATAACGTTGTTGGTACGCATCCACTGACATCTGTCCCTAATAAAGACTCAGGAACTCCTTCTCCATCGATTCTCTGAAGCTTTGTGGAAAATATTTCTCAAAGAAGGCTTCTTTATATATAGCCCATGTCAGTAGGGCGTGCTTGGTCAGTAGATATGCCTTCGTTGATTTCCACCAATGATGTGCGTCGCCCTTGAGCATGAAGGTGGCGCATAGTACTTTCTCTTCCTCTGTGATAGTCATCATGAGGAAATTTCTCTCCATCTCGTTTATCCAGTGTGCTGGCCACAACGGATCAGACGGTTTGCCGTTGAATTCCTTGGGTTTCATCTTCAAAAATCTCTCCACTAGTCGGGAGTGGTCCAGCTGATTTTGGGGGTTTGCCCCAAACATATGGGGTGGATACTGGTGATTCCCTTGAGCTGCTTCTGGAACCGGCATTGGAATCTGTGCAGCCGATTGCTGAGGTGTCTGAGGAGCTGGGTGGTTATCGACCGGTGCTGCACTGGCTTGTCCTGTGTGCATGGGTGTAGCCTGAGTGGCTTGAAACATAATTCCCATGGCAACCTGCATCTGAGCCTGCGCGTGTTGCATCTACTGCAGCTGCTGTGCCAGATTCATCACCACGGTTGTTAGCTCTGGTGGTGGAGGTGGCAAATTTGTAGGGTTTTCCTGTTCTGGATTACCCGATGCATAATTATTTTCCTGACTAGTCTCCTCCACGGGTGGTGGTGGTGGGACGGCATTTCGGGTCTGTTGGGTCACCCTACGTCCAGACATAATTCTCTTCTGTGGTTGGTGGTGCCTGAAAATCATCAAAATAGGTGAGAAGTCATTTATATTTCATGTAGGCATGCTAACCAATAATCAATTCCAATTCTAGCTCATTTTATAAAAAAAATACTGTCTTTTCTATGCAGGGTCGATGGTGAGGGTTGATGGTCTATCCGACCCTTGGTATCCGACCCTGGGAATGACCTGTTCTTCCCAAGAGCTGAGCGTCGATGCGAGGGTCGATGGGTGTCCGACCCTCAGTTCTGACCCTTGGTTTTCTGTCAGATTCCCGAGAGCCGAGGGTCGATGGGAGGGTCGATTGTGCTAGTCGAATTGTCCGACCCTCGGACTAAAAATCAGATTTTTAAGATCTGATTTTGGGTCATTTCTTATTATTTCCCTCCCGTTTCGACTTGCCTCTCCTCTCTGAGTTGCTACAGTGCTACTCCACTGTTGTGGGTCGATTTTAGTCTGGGTTTCGACGTCCACTTCATCCCTACAGGTATGTCTTTCCATTTTTACCTGTTTTTAGGTTTCCATTTTTAGGTTTTCAGACGTTTAACTTGTATTTTCCAAATTAAACTTTTTCCAACCGTAAAAATTCGATTTTTATTGGGGGCTTTTGTTATTGGTGTCTTGAGGAATGAAAACCCTCAAAAAATTTTGAGTTTCATCGGTTGGTTATCGAGAAACTTGAAAGTTTCTCTTTTTGCCTTAATTTGTCGACATTTTCGATTTTTCTTGATTTTCTTCAAATTGGACATCGTCAGTTAAAATTTCCTACTGTATGTAGGTTGTGGGATGTATGTTAACCTACGTAAGTTCTCATGCCCATTTGTATGGTGAGGAATGGGGCTTTATGGTCAACTTACGTCGTTATTAAATCAAGTTTCGGATTTTTATCCTATTAACTCCTTGTTTTCCTTCTCTTTCTTATTTTGCAGATACCATGGCTCGTACTAAGGTACCCCGAGTTCGTGATCCCCTGGCTTCCGTTCCAATGAAGCCGAGGCATGGTATGCTGACTATGCCCGTAAGAAGGTTGAGGGTGGTCGTATGGTGAACTTAGCTGAGTTAGCCGTGTTCAACGTAGAGGGAGCCTTTGGTGACATGGGGTGGCTTCCTGTCATTACATACGATGCATGCACATGTCCGGATTTGGTGCGCCAGTTCTATTGTAATCTCCAGGTGGTGGGGAATTACAATGACGTTGGGCATGGTCAGGAGTTGCGCATCACCAGCTACGTCAAAGGGGTAGATATCTCTTTCGACTATCGACAGCTGGCCGACTTGTTGGGCATTCCCTATGATGGCCCCATGGTGTACTGTACGCCTGGAGAGCCACAATTTGTTGAGATGGAGATCAGGGCAGAGATCGATAATCAATTGCTCCGACCTGATCGTTGGCAGATGAGAGCTTGTTATTTGTGTCCAGCTCCATGGGTCTTCTGCAAGATTATCCAGCATAATCTGATCACGCAGAGTGGGCACTATGAGAGGGTTTCTCAACTGACCCAGTTCCTGATTTACAGTATCTGCACTCGCCAGCCCGTCTGCCTTCCATACATCATCATGCGGACTATGATTAGTGCCACATTGTCTGGTCATAGGGGTAATCTACCCTATGGACGCATGATTACAGATCCCTCCGACCCGTCTGGGGGTTGACCTGGTAGATGAGAAGATTCAGGAGAAGGCCTTCTCGTCGCCTCTAGATTGGGAGGCAATCTGAAAGATGGGTATGCAGGATGCCCAGGTTAGTGATGAGGAGAGGAATGCGATGGTGCGCCCTCACACTCGTATCGAGATGGCTAATGCTGAGGCTGCTGCTGCCGCTGCTAGAGCTCATGTGGATCCCGTCGACGATGACGACCGCATGTATATGGATGTTGACGCGATGCCACCGTCTTCACCTACTCATGCGGCTGGTGTTGGTACTTCTTCTGTGGTGGATCTTGTACCTGAGAGTGGTCCTTCTTATGCGGCTGGTCCTTCACGCCCACCTGCTGATATGATGGAGATGCTGCAGGAGATCAGGGAGGCTCAGCGCAGATCTGATATGAGGATGGAGGAGTTGCTAGACGCTCAGCGTATGAGGGTGGATGAGCTGTTATCGGTCCAGCGGGTGACTGATAGGAGGGTAGCCGATCTTGCAGCTAGTCTCCAGACGACCCAGACCCAGGTGGCCTGGTTGACTAGGGTCAATGCTGAGGACTACGACCAAGATCGTGAGGCCCCGCCTCCTCCTTCGCCTCTAGCTCCTTGATTGTACTTTATTTTCTTGTACTACAGAGTAACTGTCCGGGTTGTGGACTGTACTCTACTTTAGTTATGTATTTACATTTTGTTTCTCTCACTCATTGTATGTAACTTGTTTCCCCTTTAATAGATGCATTATTCTCTTTTAAATTTGGTCTCAATCATCACTTGTGCTTATAGTGTGTTAATATTACTATTTTTACTTTTATCCTATCTCAGTTCATGGTTTTCTCGAATGTATGTTAGTTCAGCGGACAAGGCCTGAGATGCTCTGATACCAAGTTGTCACACCCCAGTTCTGCACTATTCAGAATGATGTGATGAACCGCTAATAAACCAATGGTTCAGCCAGGATCTCGAGTAGGCTATCCCCGCGTTATCTGAACTTACACACATCCGTAATCATAATCAGAGTAAATACACAATAGCGGAAGTCTTATAATAACATGAACTGAGAAACTAAAATGATATTAATAATTTAATAATAAATTATTCTGTTTTCAATTGAGACATAATTAATTATCAAATACATGTCTTAATAAATCCAATAAAGAAACCTATAAAATATCTAGTCAAATACACACGAGTTGCACTCGCAAGAGGAGTCGTGGGTATCCACTTCAGCTTCAGCTTCCATCGCTGCCACATTCTCGTATGCAGACGCATTCACATAGTCTTCAACGGTATAACCTGCATCATCAACTAAAAATATTTGACGTCAAGGGGTGAGCACACATCACGGCACAGTGAGTAGCCAAAACAATGCAACAATACATATGCATGCAAATCAATTTATATCTTTGGTCTGGTATATAAGTTTGCAGTATGCAATAGAAAGGTTTAGGTAGCCAAAGGTCGCGTTTACTGACCCCGCCTCTATACACGAGTGTGTGACGTTACCCGAAGAACACGTTTATCGTCAACTCACATGCACCCAATCATGAACATTATATAACAAAGGTTACGTTTATTGCTATATAGTGCCATACCAACACGTAAGCCCCTGTTAGCGAGGGCTGCAAACTGGGCTCGCAACTAACCAATCCTAATGCCAAAAAGTGTATCCAAGGCCTCACCCTAGCATCCCTCAGAATGTCCATAGAGATAGAGCTAAGGCCCCCGGTAGAGTCAGAGACTACAAGGACCGAGACCACCTCCCCTGATACTCTTCGACATAATAGTTTTGCTAAAGTAATGGCCATACGACGATGCTAATGCACAAGACTTGAGTTAGAGATAGAGCTAATGTGCTGAGACCCGCCAAAGGTTAACGTTTATTGGCGTTCTCATCACACCCCCCTGATACTCGCTCGCATCAAGTACATCAACCACACACATACAAGCACATGCCTATTCCTATCATCATCATCATCATCATGTTATAAACAATAAAGTAAATATGCATGAACAAATAATAGAAATATTGGATGGCATGTTGTATGCCAATTACAAACATATTCGCATAGAATCAAACATGGCATAGGACTCAAGAAAATAGAAAACAGTTTTGTTATTAACCAATTAGTTTGGGGTTCTGGTTCCTCACCTTAGCTTGATAATAAATACTTTTCCAAGCTTTAGAATCACCTTTACAATGTTATTATATTGCTAGAAGACCTAACAAAGTCGATAGAATTTAATTAGAATTAATTCTGAATTTAAAAACCATGCTGTTAACTGAAGGTCGGAGGTAGGGTCGGAGTCCTGATCGACCCTGGGTGCGACCCTCCCAGATTCTGAACTTCCCGTACACTGAGGGTCGATGGTCAGAAACACCTAGGGTCGGATGGTCATCGACCCTCGGTGTGACCCTCTGTGCACTTTGGTCCAATTCCCTCTTTTAATCCATTCTTCATGTTTGGAATCCTATGGCTTGCTCCTACATTCCATTCTACATGCATTCCATGGTCTGAAACCATGTATAACCCACCTAGATAGCTTTCATGCATTCTTCTATGGTTTTCCATGGAAACCTAACCATAGATTGATGGTTTGGATTTCTTCGAGATCACACTCTCAACAATAACTAACCTAAAGTCTGTAGAAACTCATGGAATTAGTATCCATACCTGAGAAGATTACTTTTTCTCTGAAATTCTTCTCCTTTTTGCTAAGTTCTCTTCCTTGCCTTTCTTCTTCCTCTTTTCCTTCTCATCTCTTTCTCTCAATTCAATTAGGGTTGTGAAAGGAGTGAAAGTGGCTTAGGTACGTCCTTTAAATAGAGTAGGAACATCCTAAATAAGTCCCATTGAGATTAAGAAGCAATCTCAATCGAAAATTAGGAAGTTTCCTAATTTTATTTTCTTACGGCAACTGAGGGTCGATGGGAGGGTCGATGAACCCGTCGACCCCAGGGTCCTAAGCTGTCCGACCCTCCCTTCAAAATTGAGGGTCTGACTTTCTATTTTGGGAGGTCCGACCCTGCTTAGCTGGGTATGCGACCCTTCCCCTATTTTAAGTGTTTTTGGGTCGATTTGATACCTGGGATCTCGATCTCCTTCACGCCCTTGGTCCATTTGACTTGACCATGACGGGTAAACCTGGTTCAAGGTGGTAAGACCGGGTTAGATTGACACGGGTCTTACATTTTTTCTCCTCCTCCAATCCCTCCAATTCAGTTAAGAAAGCTAATTTCTCTTATTTCAATTCTCTCAATTCTTCCTCAATTTTTTCCTTTGCTAGATTAGACCTTTCCTTTTCTTCAATGGCTTCCTCTCTCTTTTTTAAAAACCTTCCTCCTCTCAGCTATTGTATTTTTCTTATCTTTGCTTAAGTCCAAAACTACAGACTTATATTTCTACAATAGTTCAAGGAGTTCATTGTTGAATGCATTTTCCTATAATTAGCATCTTTGCAATAAATCGAGACGTTCTATCTCTTTCTCATTCAAAAAATTGATGACCTGTGTTGGAATATTGGCCATGTAGAGCAGTTGAGAGCAACTTTGTGTATGTTGTCATTGTTGGCAACCTCAACCTCTTGACAGTTGGCAGAGTGATTTAGAGGAGAGAGAATGTTAGCAGGTTTGTTTATCTAGTCAACAGATAAAGTGGACAATCAGCAGGCATGGTTGGACAGTCAGAAGTCTATATGGAAGCCAAAGCACAACTCTATGTGCCTGCAGTTAAGTGAAAGAAGACAGAGAAAGTAGAGAGAGAATGAAAATAGATAGAAGAGAAAGAAAGAAGAGAGAGGATGAGAGAGAAAGAAGAGAGAGAAAAGAAGAGAGAAAAAGAAGAGAGGGAAGAGGAGAGAGTGTGGTGGGGACTAGGTGGGTCCCACTTGAGGTGGCCAGCCACCCCTGGCATCAGCCAGCCTAGGTGCTGTAGGCTAGGCCAGCATAGCCGCATGCACAGCATCAATGCCTAGCACCTAAGCTAGGCCAGCAGCATGCCATGTGCATAGTAAGGCAGCCAGCCTCGAGTAGGTCCATAAGGCTCGCAAGTCCGTAGGCCAGCAAGGCTAGCCGCGCGCACAAGGAGCTCAGCAGCAACATGCATCTCATCGTGGTATAAAAAGGGTATTTTGGAATTTATTAGGGGTATTTTGATCATGCAACAATGAAAGATTCTGAAATCATGGGACGTGATGCATCCATGTATCCTAGATGCGAATCCGATGAATAAACATGAGGCGGGATCGAGTATTGCTCAGCAATGGCGTCAAGATTCTATTGCGACTCTTATGATTGGCTAGACGCAGGTTAAATCTGTGTTTTGTGTCACATGAAATGGGCACCTTGATTCCGTGTGGCGTGCTAACCGTATGGCAGTGGGAAGATCGAGATCTAGTGTCCCGTGTAATCTTTGATTTTTGTTGTGATGGGATCTGACTTATCTGACAGCCAGGGTCTGATGGCGCCTTTTCAGTGAGATCTGATGGCCATTAACCAAGATCCCCTCAGGGCCAATAAGAACTAGACAACACTACTGACATGTGGCGGTGGCACTGTCTCGATTTATCGCGGGTGCACTAATTGATGTTCGAAGATTCCATTTGATTTAATTTTATAGGATGATCTTCTAAGGGCCATATCTTGGCCGTCTGATATCTGATCGGACTGATTCAAAGTGCTACGAACTCCTCTCTTCAAGAAGAACAAACCTGCAACGAAAAAAAAATTGAGTTTTGAAAAGGGAAAGCTGTGGGTTTTTAAAAAAGAAGGGTGAGAGCTCTCTTTGAGTGAAAAATTCACCCCACCTACCTCTTTTGAGCATTAATGTTTATCTGAAGAATTAAAGAGGTAGTGTGAGCATGTAGTGAGAGTATGGTGTGGGTGATGTTGTGTTAGAAGCATTGGGAGAGTGTTGAACTCCTATTTTGGTTGAAGAGGCTTACCCACCACCATTGGAGAGCTTGGGAAGACCATTTGGTAAGCACCACACAGTCGTAATCACGCTGGCAAGGTAATCACACTCATAAACCCTATTTGTTTATGCCAATGTTATACAGAAAGGGTTTGTAATCATTCATTATCAAAATATTTGTAAACTATCAAGTTGGGGGCTTGACATGATTAAGGGTTGTTGCCTAGGACTCAATTGCAGTTGAGAATGAGGTCGGTGTTGTAGCATATGGGTTGTAGGTGCAACCATGGCATTAAAGTAGTGTATTAGGTATAATACGAAACCTTGGTTTGGGTATTGCCCAGTGGAGTAGCCATCACAGTATGTGATAGGTGAACCACGTTACATAGTGTGTCATGTGGATGTGGATGTGCCTGTTTATGTTGTGCATTTGAAGTGCATGGATTGTAGGTCTAGATGTATACACTTGGTAGGTCAAGCCTCTGGTATGGATACCTGTAGGTGTGTAGCATGGTGGGTTATATGAAATGTGTTAACAGGGTAAATGCATGAATGATGACCTTAGTCAGCTCAAGGCAGTAAAGTTTTAACAGATAGCTCTTGGCAGTATGTGTTTTGGTTGGGCAGACTTCACAAAGTTGGGAAGAATTTTAGTGGTCACTGATTCACCCCCCCTCTCAGTGTCAACCTGGGAATCACAATTGGAATTAGAGCTGAGTTCCCAAGGGAGAAGACTAACAGCTTCGGGTACTAACAGTGTTGAAGACAGTGGAAATGGCATCTAGTGAAGACCAGCATATGCGTTGAAGGATTCCAATATTTGATGGGTCAAATTATAGTGTTTGAAAAGTCAGGATGGAGGCATACCTAATATCTCATGGCTATGGAGTTGGTTAGCAGTGAAGAATGGCTATAGGCATACCACAAAAGACATCACTAATATAGTGGAGATGAAGAAAAGGGAAAATGAAGCCAAGGTAGTCACAGATCTTCTGGCATCACTAGTGAGCAGTGAGTTCACCAGAGTAATCAGTTGTCCCACCTCTAAATAAATTTGGGAGAAGCTGAAAAGTGTACATGAGGGAGACAACAAGATAAAAGGGTCCAATTACAAATTTTGACATCTCAATTTGAGAGTCTGAAAATGGCTGAAGGAGAGACTATTGAGTTCTATCTTAATAGGGTAAATGGTATCACCAATGGAATCAGAGCATTGGGTGAAGAGATAAAAGAGATACATGTTGTCAAGAAGATTCTAAGAACTCTGCCCAAGCTGTACAACAAAAAAGTGTCTGCACTTGAATAACTATCTACCTTAGACAGCTTGACCACTGATGATCTACATGGCATCTTGACTACATATGAACTGAGGATGATAGAACTAGAGCTAGTAGAGAAAGATTAAACTTTTAAAGCCATGAGAAAATTGAAAATCAAAGAGCCAAGTGAAAAGTCAAAAGCAAAAGAGGTCAGTGAGTTTGATGACTCTGATGATGAATTGATTGCTTATCTTACTAGAAGGCTCAAGAAGAGAAGTGAGAAATACAAGGGCAAGTCTACTCTAGAATGTTTTAACTGTGGAGGCATAGGACACTTTGCATCCAAGTGTCCAAAGAAGGGAAGAGTCTATGACTCAGATGATGAAGACCTCAAGGAAAGTCAAGACAAGAAAGGAAAGAAGACATTTGTGCCCAAGAAGAGAAGTCTGCTTACAAAGAAAAACAACCATTCCTCAGATGAATCAGCAGAGGATGATGATGATGAGGTCCTCTTCATGGTCCTTTTTGATGAGCTTCAAGGGAAGAAGAAAAAAAATATAAAAAAGAAAGACTAAAAAGAAAGATGGAGTTAAAGAAGAGCTTGATCTTGAGGCTGAGTTATTTGTAGCTCTTACAAAACTCAGAACAGAGAGGAAAAAGAATAAAAATTTAAATAATCAATATAATAAAGCAACTGAGTTTATCAGTCAACTAAAAGTCACCATTGAAGAATCAAAGAAGATAGCAAATGATTTGAACAATGAGCTGTCCTCAAAATTAGATGAATGTGCAATGCTTGAGGAAGAAATTGTAAGACTAGAAACTGAGCTTGCAAATTTTGTGAGGGAGAAGAGGACCTACATGGAAGCTACAACATCATCTCTACCAGTAACTATCCTAAAATCAAAGGAGAAGATAGTAACAGATCAAGAGGTTGAGGATGACTGCTCACAAATGGAAGAGAAGAATATTCTGAATGAGATTTTAAGCTACCAGAGGTCATCTCACATCAAGCCTGGACTTAGTTATGAGAAGCAGAGGATAAAAAAAGTTAAGGGCAAGGGGTCAGTTGAAAACCCCACTGTTTTTTTTTAAAGCTAAACAAAGAGGGTCACATGTTGAGAAGCAACCTCAGAACATGAATGATAGAGATGGCTTCAGTACAGACAACCAGCACAAGCAGAGGAAGCAAGGCAACAATCCCAAGCAGAAAGAATGCTTCAGAGGGTACTGTTATGGCTGTGAAGGGTATGGGCACATGATTACAAAATGTAGAAGATAAGTCAGAGAACCAGTGTTGACAAATAGAAATAGATTTGCTCCTTTGGCAGAGAATAGGATTAAATGCTTCAGGTGTCAGAGATTTGGTCACATAGCCAAAAACTGTCAGACACTCCTTCCATCACAAAGGCAACCAAGAAGGAATATTAGTAAAGAAATCCTCCAAAAAGACCAGCTCAAAGAGAAGAAAAAGTTGTGAAAGAAAAACCAAGAAAATCCATCATAGTGAAAGAAAAGGCAGTGTGGGTTTAGAAGAACAAGAATAAGGGCAACAAATCTCTCATTGTGCAGATAACTCTTAAGGCCAAAAGTAGAGCTACACCATGGATCTTGGATAGTGGGTGCTCCATTCACATGATAGGAGATATAGAGATATTTTCAAGTCTAAATGCTGAAGAATGTGGATTAGTAAGATTTGTAAACAATGATGGTGCAAGGATTGAAGGAAGAGGAACTATCAACATTTGCAATGTAGATTTAAAATCCCAAAAGGTTTTTCTTGTCAATGGCCTAAAACACAATCTCTTGAGTGTGAGCCAAGTTTGTGATCAAGGCAATGAAGTAACCTTCACCAACGATGGTTATGTGGTGGAAAATATTGGAAAGGGAAAAGTTGTGGGACAAGGGACTAGAACACAGGGCAGCCTATATGTTCTTTCAGAAACCGGACAGTCTACTAGTTGTGTGCTTAGCCTGGTATGTTTGTCACCCCCCAAATTCTGCACCATTCAGAATGGTGTGATGAACCGCTGTAAACCAACCGTTCAACCAAGATCTCTATTAGGCGGTATCTATTGGAAACAAAACCACGCACATCCACAACCATAATCAGAATAAATACACAATAGCAGAAGCCTTATAATAAGTGAACTGAGCACTCTAAATGTAATAACCATAATTAAAATATCAAATTATTGTTGTATCAACTGAGACATAACTAAATAAAATATCAATTACATCTTTTATAAGTCTAATAAAATCCTAATGGAACACGCATGAGTTGCACTCGCATGAAGGGTCATGCGTATCCTCTAAGTCTTCAGCCTCCATTGCAGCAACGCGCACATACACCAAATCATTTATATAATCTACAACTATGGTACCTGCATCATCAACTAAAAATATTCAACATCAAGAGGGTGAGCACACATCATGGCTCAGTGAGCAAACAAAATAATGCAACAAACATATGCATGCATTCAATTCATATCTTTGGTCTGCTAAATAAATTTGCAATGTGCTATAGAAAGGATAGGTGGCCAAAGGTCATGTTTATTGACCCCTCCTATATACACGAGTGTGTGAAGCCGCCCAAAGGTAACGTTTATTGCCGACTCACATGCACCCAATTCATGAACATTGTACAACAAAGGTTAACCTTTATTGCTGTACAGTGCCATACTAACACGTAAGCCCTAGCTGGCGAGGGCTTGCAAACTGGGCTCGCAACTAACCAATCCTAATGCCGAACAGTGTATCCAAGGCCTCACCCCAGCATCCCTCAATACGTCCATAGAGATAGAGCTAGGGTCTGGTGACCAGGATGAACCACAGTGTCACGTCCCCTCCCTGATACCCTACGATGTATTAGTTCTGCTAAGGTAATGGCGATACGACGATGTTTAGTGCACAAGACTTGAGTTAGAGATAGAGCTAGAGTCTGGTGACCAAGATGAACCACAGTGTCACGTCCTCCCCTGATACTCGCACGCATCAGGCACACCAACCATTCACATACATCCACATGCCTATTCCTATCATCATCATCATCATCATGTTATAAACAATAATTAAATATGCATGAACAGTAATAATAGAAATATTGGATGACATGTTGAATGCACATAACAAGCATACACGCATAGAATCAATCATGGCATTGGACTCGAATAAAACAGTTTATTATTAACCAATTAGTTTAGGTCTTGTTCCCTCACCTTTACTTGATCGTAGGTCCTCTTTCAAGCTTTAAGAATCAACTATATATCGAAATTATATCACTAGAGAACCTAACCAAGTCGATAGAATTTAATTAGAATTTATTCAGACTTTAAAAAGTATGCTGCTAACTAGGGGTCGATGCTAGGGTCGGAGTTTTGGTTGACCCTGGGTGCGGTCACCCCTATTCTGGACTTCCCGAACACTGGGGGTCGATGCTCAGGGTCTGGTAGGGTCGATTGGCCATCGACCCCCCATGCGACCCCCTGTGGGTTTTGTCAATTTTTCTTCCTTCAGTCCATTCTTCGCATTTGGGATCCTATGGCTTACTCCTACAGTCCATTCCACACATGTTCTATGGCCTAGAGCTGTGGTTCATTCACCTATATGGCTTTCATGATTTTCCCATGGTTTTCCATGAAAACCTAACCATGGGTGGATGATTTGGGTTCCTCCTAGATCATTCCCTCTTCTCTATCTATTCTAAGGTCTGTAGAATTACATGGAGTTGGTATCCTTACCTGAGAATTAGGCTTATTTCTAAGAACCTTCTCCTTGATCTTCTTCTCTACTTTCTTTATCTTCTCTTCTCTTCTCCTTCTCTTTCTCTCAATCCAATTAGGGTTCTAAAAGGAGTGAAAGAGGCTTAGGGACGTCCTATTTATAGAGTAGAAACTCCTAAAATAAGTCCCATTGAGATTAGGAGGGAATCCCATTGAAATTAGGAAAGTTTCCTAATTTTTGGTTCGAGCTGTTTTTACCGACTATCGGGGGTCGATAGGGGGGGTTGGAGATCTTGTCGACCCCTGGTCCTTAAGATGTCCGACCCCCTCTGTAAAACTGGGGGTCTGACTTTATACTGGGGGGGTCCGACCCTCCCTTGTTGGGTATGTGACCCTCCCCTTATTTTGAGTGTTTTTGGGTCAGTTTAATACCTGGGATCGTGATCTCCTTCACGTAATTGATCCGTTTTGTTCGACCATGATGGGTAAATCTGGTTCAAGGTGGTATGACCGGGTTAGTTTGATACTGGTCTTACAACTCCCCCCTACTTATAAAAATTTCGTCTCCAAAATTGTTCATACCTTCTGAGTCGAATAAATGAGGGTATTTCTTTCGCATAACATTCTCTTCTTCCCATGTAATTTCTTCCATGTCTCTACTTCTCCAAGTGACCTTAACATAATAGATATTTTGGTTGCGTAGTCGATGAACCTTTCAGCTGGTGATTTCAGTTGGTGTTACTTCAAATGTCAAATCATCAATCAAATCAGGCAGATCTATTGTCAGAACGTGCGTTGGGTCTTTGACATACTTCTTCAATAAGGAAATATGAAATACGTCATGCACACTTGACATAGATGGTGGTAGTGCTAACTGGTAAGCCACTTTCCCACGCTTAGCTAGATATGGCCCAACATATCTTGGACTTAGTTTCCCTTTCTGTCCGAACCGTTTCAATCCTTGCATAGGCGATACTTTTAAGAATACTTTATCACCCACGAAGAACTCAAGGTATCAGCGTCGGGTATCGGCATATTGCTTCTGATGATTCTGAGCTGTTCTCACTCTTTCTTTGATAATGTCGACCACTCGACAAGTTTCTTCAACAAATTCTGGTCCAATAATACTACGTTCCCCAACTTCGTTCCAAAACAACAGAGTTCAACACTTTCTGCCATACAGTGCTTCATAGGATGCCATCTGTATAGTAGCCTGATAGCTATTATTATAACCGAACTCAATCAGTGGTATCTTTTCATCCCATGATCCTTTAAAGTCAATTACACATGCTCGAAGCATATCTTCTAGAATCTGAATTGAACGCTTCGACTGTCCATCTGTCTGTGGGTGGAATTCTGTACTAAACTTCAATGTTGTACCCATAGCCTTTTGCAATCCTTCCCAAAACTTTGAAGTAAATCGTTGATCTCTATCGGACACAATACTTTCAGGTACGCCATGTAATCACACAATGTTATCCACATACAGCTTAGCTAACCTCTCCAGTGTATACTGGGGTCGTATAGGTATAAAGCGAGCTATTTTATTCAGACGGTCTACAATCACCCAAACTGTGTCAACTACTCAAGGAGTCAATGGTAATCCCGTGATAAAGTCCATAGTGATGCAGTCCCATTTCCATGCTGGTTCCGATAACGGCTGTAATAGTCCTGCTGGTCTTTGTCGTTCAGCCTTTATCTTCTGACAATTTAGGCATTGAGACACGAACTTAGCTACATCTACTTTCATTCCTCTCCACCAATATAATTTCTTTAGATCATGATACATTTTTGTACTTCTATGATGTCTTGAATAGATGGTGGTATGGGCTTCTTTCATCAATCGGTGTCTAATGTCCAAACTTTCTGTTTCGGGTACACATATTCTTCCTTTGTACTTCAGTATCTTTTCTTCGTCCAAGGTGAACTCAGGGTTAGTTCTACCTTTTTCAATGTCTTCTTGTACCGTTCTTAGGTAGGGGTTTGATTTGGTAGCTGTCTTCACTTCATCTACAATATCCGGTATAATCTTCAATGCGGTGAACATATTTGAAAACCGATGAATAAACCCTTGGTTGGCTGATCCATCTGGTGTATCTATTACAAACTGTTCACTACCGTGCTTGAATACTTTTCTGGTGGTACACATTGCGACAGTTGTGCTAACCTCTCCCTGAGATTTTATCATTGCCTTTCTACTCAACGCATCGGCTACTACATTAGCTTTTCCCGGATGATACTAGATATCACAATCATAGTCTTTCAGTAGTTCCAGCCATCTTCTTTGTCTCATATTTAGCTCATTCTGATTAAATAGGTAAGTAAGACTTTTATGGTCTGATTTAATCTGAAACTTCTCCCCGTACAGATAATGTCTCCATATTTTGACAGCATGTACTACTGCCGCTAATTCCAAATCATGAGTGGGGTAGTTCTTTTCATGTGTCTTCAGTTGTCTTGAGGCATAAGCAATTACTTGTTCTCCTTGCATGAGTACACATCCTAATCCCAGTCCTGACGCATCGGTGTACAAAATAAATGGTTGTCCTAGAATTGGGATAGTCAAGATTGGAGCTGATATCAATCTAGCTTTCAAGATTTGGAAACTCTTCTCACATTTATCCGTCTAGACAAACTTCTCGCCCTTCTTAGTCAAACTGGTAAGAGGTACGGCAATTTGAGAATAGTCTTCCATAAATCATCGATAATACCCAGCTAGACCCAAAAAACTTCTAATTTCTACAACGCTCTTCGGTGCTTCCCACTTTACAATAGCCTCGATCTTGCTGGGATCCACTTTAATTCCTTCAGCAGATACTACATGGCCTAGAAATGCGACTTCCTTTAGCCAAAACTCACACTTTGTAAATTTGGCATAGAGCTTTTCCCTTCGTAGTCGCTGTAGAGCGGCGTTTTCATTCTTGACATGAGTTTCCTCGTCTTTAGAGTAGACTAATATATCATCAATGAATACAATAACTGACGTATCCAACATGTCGTGGAAAACCCTGTTCATAAGTTCCATAAAGGTTGCTGGTGCGTTTGTCAATCCAAAAGACATGACCAAAAATTCATAATCTCCCTATCTGGTCTTGAATGCTGTCTTGGGGATATCACCATCCTTAATCTTCAGCTGATGGTAACCTGACCGAAGATCAATCTTTGAGAACACTTTGGCACCTTGCAACTGATCAAACAGGTCATCAATCCGAGGCAATGGATACCTATTCTTGATTGTCAGTTTATTCAGTTCTCGGTAGTTTATACACAAGCGAACGCTACCGTCCTTTTTCTTTACGAATAAAACTGGCGCTCCCCATGGTGATATGCTAGGGCGAATGTAACCCTTGTCCAGTAGTTCCTATAGTTGTACTTTCAATTCCTTTAGTTCAGTAGGAGCCATTCGATAGGGTGCTTTCGATACTGGTGCGGCTCCAGGTATAAGATCTATAACGAACTCTGTAGCTCTGTCGGGTGGTAATCCAGGTAATTCTTCAGGAAATACGTCTGGATAGTCACGCACGACATCAATATCTTCCATTCGTGGTGCTTCCTTGGTAATGTCAACCACCGATACTAAATAACCGACTACTCCTTTCTTAAGGCACTTCTTAGCCTTTAGCGCCGAGAGTATGAGCTTTCCTTTTTGGGGAAGTTTTGTCCCTGTAAAACTGAACTCAGCTCCTTCCTTATCTTTAAATGTCAGCTTCTTTTTGGCACATAATAGGTTCGCAGAATGCCGAACTAACCAGTCCATTCCCAAGATGACGTCAAAGTTTGCCATCTCAAGTTGGATCAAGGTCGCATCCGAGGTCTTTTCATCAATAAGAACTGGACATGGTCCATAACCTTTTTCTAACTCCACTTCTAATCCCATAGGTGATCGTACAAGTAGTTTGTAGTCAAAGGATTTATGGGGTTGATTTAACTTCTTTCTAAACGTCACAGATACAAAGGAATGAGTAGTTCCTGAATCAAAGAGTACTCTGGCGAGAATGCCATTAATAAGTACGATACCTGTGATTTATTTTTGATTTAGTCTACATGCTCATACACTGTAATACAACTAACAAAATATAAGTCATACCTATAACCACATCAGGCGATGCGGCAGCATCCTCGGATGTAACCGCATAAACTCGTCCTTGATGTAGCTGCTTCTTGGGCTTAAGACATTCCCTTGCTATATGTCCCACTTGGTTGCAGTTAAAACATTTTGCCCCTTCAATAATTGGCTTCTGTTGCTGTTGAACTACGGGGATAGTCTTGGCTACAACGGTACAGCCTTGAGCACGGAAGGGTTTGAATGTTTGTTATTCCCTCCGTTATAAGAATTTCCAACTGGCCTTTTTATACCCCTGTTTTACATGAAATAACTCTCCTTCTGGCTCGATTCTATAACTCGAGCAATTTGTGCTGCTTCATTATAGATTTTCTTTTCATGTCCCATAACGTGCTCACGGATGCTTCCCCTAAGTGCCATGACGAACCTTCGGGTCTTTGTGGTTTCCTCTTGCATACTAGTGGGTGCAAAGAAGAACAACTCTTCATAACGCTCTTGATAAGCATCCACGATCATCTGTCCCTGATATAAACTCAGGAACTCTCTTTCCATAGAATCTCTGAAACTTCTTGGAAAGTACTTCTCAAAGAACGAGTCCTTATAAATATCCCAATTCAATTGGGCGTGCTTTGTAAGTAAATAAGCTCTGGTAGACCTCCACCAATGGTGTGCATCTCCTTTCAGCATAAAGGTGGCACACAACACTTTCTTTTCTTCATTTAATGTCATCATCATAAAGTTTCTTTCCGTTTCGTCGACCCAGTGTGCCAGCCATAAAGAATCTGTTGGCTTGCCATTAAATTCTCTGGGCTTCAGTTTCAGAAAACACTACACCAGTCTGGAGTGGTCTAGAGGCTGCGGAACATACGCTCTATATATAGGTGGTTGGTATTGTTATCCACCTTGAGCTATTTCAGGATTCTGTATTTAAGCCTTCCTGATAGGAGTCTGAGGGGCATGGGGTACTGTGTTACTTCCCCCAGGTGCTGTGCTTGCCTGTCCAGCTGGCATTGGAGGTGTTTGTGCAGCTGAAAGAGTTATGCCTATGGCAGCTTGGATAGTAGCTTGTGCCTGTTGCATCTGTTGTAGCTGTTGGGCCAGGTTCATTACAACTGTGGCCAAGCCTGTAGGTGGAGCTGGCAGGTTGGTAGGATTTGCCTGCCCATTTATGACGGATGGTGCCGTGTTCATGTTCCCCTGTGTTTTCGGGTGTGTCTGGTTGTCTTCCCCCACAGGTGGTGGTGGTGGGATAGAGTTACGGCTTTGTCTGGTTGCTCTGCGTCCCGCCATAAATAAATCTGCTAGTAAGATTGCCTAAAATCATCGAACACGAGAGAAAATCATTCTTTACTTCATTCTTATATTTTAAATCCACTAAAAAAATGCAAATTTTCAATTTTTCAGATCATTCTGTCGAAAATTGTATGTTTTCACTGCAGGGTCGATGGGTATCCGACCCTTAGTATCCGACCTTGGAAAATCATCCATTTTTCCCGAGAGCCGGGGGTCGATGGGGGGGGTCAGAGTATGTCCGACCCAGGGTGCGACCCCTGGTTCTCTGTCAGGTTCCTGAGAGCCGAGGGTCGATGCGGGGGTCGATATGGGGGTCGATTTTTTTAATCGAATTGTCCGACCCCCGGACAAAAAATTTGATTTTTAAGTCCGATTCAGAGTCCATTTCTCATTCTTCCTTCTCCGCTTCGACTCAGCTCATTCCTCTGAGTTGCTACAGTGCTCATTCCGACCCGTTGGTGGTTTGCACTCCTCTTTCCATCGTCTACACGTCCGCTACAGGTATTTCTTCTACCTTTTCATGTTTTTAGGTTTCTTAACCTAGGTTTTTACTTGTTTAACTTGTATTTTCAAATTAAACTTTTTTTAATCATAAAAATTTGATTTTTATTGGGGGCTTTTGTTATTGATGACTCGAGGAACGAAAGCCCTCAAAAATATTTGAGTTTCATCAGTTGGTTATCGAGAAACTCAAAATTTTCACTTTTTGCCCTAATTTTGGCAAAATTTTGAATTTCTTGAAATTTCTTGCAATTCAATCTAATTAGTTGCAATTTTTGACTATTAGAGTCTCACAAGTTAGTTTCGGATCTATGTAAGTCCTCCTGCCCACGTATATGGGTGAAAAGTGAGGTTTTTGTCCAATTCTCATCGTTATTACGTCAAAATCTCAGGTTTTTACTCTCTACTAACCCATTATTTGTTTTTCATTCTTATTTGCAAATACTATGGCTCGTACCAAAGTACCTAGAGTTCGTGACCGTCTTCATTTCCGTTCCAACGAAGCAGAGACACAGTATGCCCATTACGCTCGCAAGAAGGTAGAGGGAGGTCGCAAAGTGAACTTGGCTGAGTAAGCCTTATTCAATGTGGAGAGAGCATTTGGTGATATGGGATGGCTCCCTGTCATCACTTATGATGCATATACCCGTCCTGATTTGGTACGCCAGTTCTACTGTAATCTCCAAGTGGTGGGAGATTACAATGATGTGGAGAGGGGTGATGAGCTGCACATCACGAGCTATGTCAAGGGAGTTGACATCTCATTTGATTATCGGTAGCTGACCGACCTACTGGGCATTTCCTATGCTGGCCCCATGGTTTTCTGTGCTCCTGAGAGCCCCAGTTTTTCTCTCTATAGATGAGGGCTGAGATCGATAGTCATCTCATCCGACCTGATCGCTGGCAGATGAGGGCGTGTTATCTGCGTTCTGATCCATGGGTATACTGCAAGATCATTCAGCATAACTTGATACCGTAGAGTCGTCATTATGAGAGGATCTCCCAGCTGACCCAGTATCTGCTATACTGTATATGCACTAGGCAGCTCGTTTTCCTTCCATACATCATTATGCGTACCATGATCAGTGCCACGTTGCCCAGTCACACTGGTAACCTTCCTTACGGATGCATGATCACTACCTTGCTTACCCGCCTGGGGGTTGACTTAGTGGATGAGAAGATTCAGGAGAAATCCTTCTCATCGCCTCTAGATTGGGAGGCTATTTACAAGATGGGCATGCGGGATGCCCAGGTCAGTGATGAGGAGAGGAACGCGATGGTATGCCCTCACACTAGAGTGGAGATAGCTGATGCTGAGGCTGCAGCAGCAACCGCTGGAGCAGGGGTTCCTGGGGATGATGACGATCGACTGTACATGGATGTGGATGCCATACCCCCTCCATCACCTACTCATGCTACTGGAGCTAGTCTGTCTTCTTCAGCTAGTCCTTTGCACGCGGCTGGTCCTTTTTATATACTCCATCTGATTACATGATGAGGATATTACATGAGATACGAGAGGCTCAGCCTGTGTCTGACCTGAGGATGGGACAGCTTATAGAGGCTCAGCGTATGACTGACCAGCGGGTGGCTGATCTCACAGCTAGTCTCCAGATGAGCCAGACTCAGATAGCTTGGTTGACCAGGGTCTACGCTGAGGACTATGATAGAGACCGTGAGACACCACCTCCCCCAGCACCTCCAGCTTCTTGATATACTTCTTTTATTTTTCTTTTTGTACTTCAGAGTAACTGTCCAGACTGTGGACTGTACTCAGCTTTGATCATATATATATATATATATATATATATATATATATATATATATATAAATGTTTGTTCTTACTTTCTGGTTGTATTTATCTTTGTTTCTCATTTAATAGATGCATTATTCTCTTTCAGTTTAGTCTCAAACAACACAAGTGCTTATGGTGTGTTATTATTATGTCTTTTATATTTTTATCCTATCTTAGTTCACGACCCTTTTTGTGGAAGTATATGGTTTTACAGATAAAGCCTGAGATGCTCTGATACCAAGTTGTCACACCCCAAATTCTGCACCATTCAGAATGGTGTGATGAACCGCTGTAAACCAACCGTTCAACCAGGATCTCTATTAGGCGGTATCTATTGGAAACAAAACCACGCACATCCACAACCATAATCAGAATAAATACACAATAGCAGAAGCCTTATAATAAGTGAACTGAGCACTCTAAATGTAATAACCATAATTAAAATATCAAATTATTGTTGTATCAACTGAGACATAACTAAATAAAATATCAATTACATCTTTTATAAGTCTAATAAAATCCTAATGGAACACGCATGAGTTGCACTCGCATGAAGGGTCATGCGTATCCTCTAAGTCTTCAGCCTCCATTGCAGCAACGCGCACATACACCGAATCATTTATATAATCTGCAACTATGGTACCTGCATCATCAACTTAAAATATTCAACGTCAAGAAGGTGAGCACACATCATGGCTCAGTGAGCAAACAAAACAATGCAACAAACATATGCATGCATTCAATTCATATCTTTGGTCTGCTAAATAAGTTTGCAATGTGCTATAGAAAGGATAGGTGGCCAAAGGTCACGTTTATTGACCCCTCCTCTATACACAAGTGTGTGAAGCCGCCCAAAGGTAACATTTATTGCCGACTCACATGCACCCAATTCATGAACATTGTACAACAAAGGTTAACGTTTATTGCTGTACAGTGCCATACCAACACGTAAGCCCCTGCTGGTGAGGGCTTGCAAACTGGAGTCGCAACTAACCAATCCTAATGCCAATCAGTGTATCCAAGGCCTCACCCCAGCATCCCTCAATACGTCCATAGAGAAAGAGCTAGGGTCTGGTGACCAGGATGAACCACAGTGTCACGTCCCCCCTTGATACCCTACGACGTATTAGTTTCGCTAAGGTAATGGCGATACGACGATGTTTAGTGTACAAGACTTGAGTTAGAGATAGAGCTAGAGTCTAGTGACCAGGATGAACCACAGTGTCATGTCCTCCCCTGATACTCGCTCGCATCAAGCACACCAACCATTCACATACATCCACATGCCTATTCCTATCATCATCATCATCATCATGTTATAAACAATAATTAAATATACACGAACAGTAATAATAGAAAGATTGGATGACATGTTGAATGCACATAACAAGCATACACGCATAAAATTAATCATGGCATTGGACTTGAATAAAATAGTTTATTATTAACCAATTAGTTTAGGTCTTGTTCCCTCACCTTTACTTGATCGTAGGTCCTCTTTCAAGCTTTAAGGTCCTCTTTCAAGCTTTAAGAATCAACTATATATCGATATTATATCACTAGAAAACCTAACCAAGTCGATAGAATTTAATTAAAAATAATTCGGACTTTAAAAAGCATGCTGCTAACTGGGGGTCGATGCTAGGGTCAGAATTTTGATTGACCCTGGGTGCGACCACCCCTATTCTGGACATCCCGAACACTGGGGGTCGATGCTCAGGGTCTGGTAGGGTCGATTGGCCATCGACCCCCATGCGACCCCCTGTGGGTTTTGTCAATTTTTCTTCCTTCAGTCTATTTTTCAAGTTTGGGGTCCTATGGCTTGCTCCTACAGTCCATTCCACACATGTTCTATGGCCAAGAACCGTGGTTCATTCACCTATATGAATTTCATGATTTCCCCTTGGTTTTCCATGAAAACCTAACCATGGGTGGATGATTTGGGTTCCTCCTAGATCATTCCCTCTTCTCTATCTATTCTAAGGTCTGTAGAATTACATGGAGTTGGTATCCATACCTGAGAATTAGGCTTATTTCTCTGAAGCCTTCTCCACTTTCTTTCTCTTCTCTTCTCTTCTCCTTCTCTTTCTCTCAATCCAATTAGGATTCTAAAAGGAGTGAAAGAGTCTTAGGGATGTCCTATTTAGAGAATAGAAACTCCTAAAATAAGTCCCATTGAGATTAGGAAGGAATCCCATTGAAATTAGAAAAGTTTCCTAATTTTTGGTTCGAGCTGTTTTTACCGACTACCGGGGGTCGATAGGGGGGGTCGAAGATCCCGTAGACCCCTGGTCCTTAAGATGTCTGACCCCCCTATGTAAAACTGGGGGTCTGACTTTATACTGGGGGGGTCCGACCCTCCCTTGCTGGGTATGCGACCCTCTCCTTATTTTGAGTATTTTTGGGTCAGTTTAATACCTGGGATCGTGATCTCCTTCACGCATTTGTTCCGTTTTGTTCGACCATGATGGGTAAATCTGGTTCAAGGTCGTAAGACCAGGTTAGTTTGATACGGGTCTTACAATGTTGATGACAGAAAGAGCACTAGTGGCAGTCCATTCTTTTTGAGGATTGTTTTGTGGCCTAGCAAAGCAGGAGCAGAGTACTCATCAGTTTCAATCAGTTGTGATCTTGTGACATATATCTTCTCAAAAGTCTTCCCAGAAGACTCATTTGAGACTCTCAAAGACAAACTAGAAGTTGTGGCTTTTAGTGTACAGTTAATGGCATAGGTGTAGGGGGAGTTGGTGACTGCATAGCATCACTGTTTATCTATAGGATTGGAAAGATGCGGTGGGCACTTCTATAGGTGATGCAGGGGGAGTTCTGATGTAGGGGGAGCAGTGATGAAGGGGGAGCATCGTTTCTCCCTTTGTACTTGTTGACAAAGGGGGAGAGAGAGTGCTTGATATGATGTGGAGATATCATGTAGGTTGCGAACAATTCTAAAAGGGGGAGATTGTTGGAACCTTGGCCAAGTTGAGTAGTTGAGAGCAACTTTGTGTGTGTTGTCATTGTTGGCATCCTTGGCAACCTCAACCTCTTGACAGTTGGCAAAGTGATATGGAGGAGAGAGAACATCAGCATGTAGTGTATCCAGTCAGTAGATAAAGCGGACAGTCAACAGGCATGGCTGGATACTCAAAAGTCTATATGGAAGCCAATGCACAGCTTTATGTGCTTGTAGTTAAGTGAAAGAAGACAGAGAAAGTGGAGAGAGAATGAAAATAGATAGAAGAGAAAGAAAGAAGAGAGAGGATGAGAGAGAAAGAAGAGAGAGAAAAAAGGAGAGAGAAAGAAGAGGAGAGAGTGGTGGGACCAGGTGGGTCCCACTTGAGGTGGCCAACCACCCCTGGCATCAGGTCAGCCCGGGTGCTGTAGGGTAGGCCAGCATAGCCATACGCACAGCAGCCTTGGCTAGCACCCAAGCCAGGCCAGCAGCATGCCATGCGCACCACAAGGCAGCCAGCCTCGAGTAGGTCCACAAGGCTCGCAAGCCCACAGGCCGACAAGGCTAGCTGTGTGCGCAAGGAGCTCAGCAGCAACATGCATCTCATGGTGTTATAAAAAGGGTATTTTGGAATTTATTAGGGGTATTTTGGTCAAGCTACAAAGAAAGGATCTGAAATTAAGGGACGCAATGCATCCACGTATCCCAAATGCGAATCTGACGATCAAACATGAGGCGGGATCGAGTATTGCTCATTAATTGCATCAAGATTCTATCGCGACTCTTATGATTGGCTGGACGCAAGTTAAATCTGTGTTTCACATCACATGAAATGGGCACCTTGATTCAGTGTGGCGCCATCATGGTATGGCAGCGGGAAGATCGAGATCCAGTGGCCCGTGTGATCTCTGTTTTTCCTTGACGAGATCTGACTTATCTGACGGCCAGGGTCTGATGGCGCCTTTTTAGTGAGATCCGATGGCCATTAACCAAGATCAGCTCAGGGCCAATAAGAACTAGACAGAGCCACTGACATGTGAGCGGTTGCGCTGTCTCGGTGTATCGTGGGGCACTAATTGATGTTTGAAGATTCCATTTAATTTAATTTTATTGGCTAATCTTTTGAGGGCCATATCTTGGCCTTCTGATATTCGATCGGACTGATTCAAAGTGCTACGAACTCCTCTCTTCAAGAAGAACAAACCTACAATGAAAAAGAAAATTGAGTTTTGAAATGGGAAAGCTGTGGGTTTTTGGAAAAGAAGGGTGAGAGCTCTCTTTGAGTGAAAAATCCACCCCACTTACCTCTTTTGAACATCAATGTTTATCTGAAGCATTAAAGAGGTAGTGTAAGCATGTAGTGAGAGTTTAGTGTGGGTGATGTTATGTGAGAAGCATTGAGAGAGTGTTGAACTCCTATTTTGATTGAAGAGGCTTACCCACCACCATTGGAAAGCTTGGAAAGCCCATTTGGTAAGCATCACACATGCCGTGATCACGCTGGGAAGGTAATCACGCTCACAAACCCTATTTGTCTATGCCAATGTTATAAAGGAAGGGTTTGTAATCATTCGTTATCAAAATCTTTGTAACCTGTCAAGTTGGGGGCTTGACAAGATTAAAGGTTGTTGCCTAGGACTCAGTTGCAGTTGAGAATGTGGTCGGTGTTGTAGCATCTGGGTTGTAGGAGTAACCATAGCATTAATGTAGCGTATTGGGTATAATATGAAACCTTGATTAGGGTATTGCCCAATGGAGTAGCCATCAAAGTGTGTGATAGGTGAACCACGTTACAAAGTGTGTCATGTGGATGTGGATGTGCCTGTTTATATTGTGCATTTGAAGTACGTGGGTTGCAGGTCTATGTGTACACACTTGGTAGGCCAAGCCTCTGGTATGGATACCTTTAGGTGTGTATGGCATGGTGTGTTATTCGAAATGTGTTAACAGGGTAAATGTATGAATGACTACTTCAGTCAGCACAAGACAGCAAAGTTTTAATAGATAGCTCTTGGCAGCAGTGTGTGTTTTGGTTGGGTAGACTTCACAGAGTTGGGAAGAATTTTAATGGTCACTGATTCCCCCCCCCCCCACTCTCAGTGTCAACTTTGGGAATCACAACATGCGATGGAGTGAATATACTGAGTTAGCAACAAGAAGAATTAAGATAACCAAGAATTATGAATGATAAAGGAGGAAGACAAACCATAGCCATGGAAAGGGTTTTCAGTGTTTCAGAACAATCAGGTTCCCTATTAATAGAACTTAAGGGTTCATTCATCAGAGGGTGGAATTCTAACTTTTCTCCATTGGCAATGACGATGGGAAGTTCGCCAGAAGGAGTTATAGAATCAGTATCTTTTTTGTCATAAGCAGTGATGGTGAAAACTTCATCAGAAAGATTTATGGGGCTAAGATCCATGTCAACATCAGATGAGGTAGGAGCAGTTTGAGCCGGAGACCCAATAGTTATGCCCTTATTTAAGGGCATGTATAGAATGACTTCCATTTCTTAGAAGAACCAGGGTTTGCAACAGCTTTACCCCTCTACCTTATCTTTAGCTTTAGCTCCTCGAAAAGTGGAAGGAAAATTAAATTTTGGGGTCTCATGCTTTCCCATTACATCAAACTATGAAGAAGAAAAAGGTGAGCAAGTCTACAAACAAGCAATTCTAATATAAAGTAAAAAACTCAAAAGACCTACCAGAATCAATCTCCTCAGAATTATCAGATTTACTGGCTTCGACAACTACGAAAGATTGAGTTTTGGACTTTGAACTATGGCGATTAAAGGTGATATTTAAGGGAAGAGATTCAAATCTTCAACCTTAGGCTCAGCAGAGTTGAGATAAACATCATGGTCGCCGCCCATTGAAGAGGAAATAGTTATATGTTGCAAGCTCATGGTAGGAAATTTCGATTCCTAGATTCTTTTTAAAGGATTCAAACGATTTGCACTCAGATGAAGACAATTTGGGGAGTTTATTATATCCTTTCGAAGGATGGAAACTCTAGACATTAGACATTGGTAATGGATCTCCATTGCTTAGTCTAATAAAGAGGAAAAAGTCCTTTCAGTGTATAATGGATGATCTTTTGGAAGCCAAAATCTCAAGGATGGCTTTTCTCTTATTGAAGTGGTACCAACCCGTAAGAGATTTCATACCAGAAGAGTCAGCAAACTATTGTCAATGTTGAATCAAAACATGCTTCTAAATAGGGTGACAGGAGGGGAAATTCTCCAATGTTTGAAGTAAACTTAGAATGCCATCAACAAACCCCAGGAATTTGAAAGTATTTGGGCTGGAGCCACTTGATATAACTCAAGAATGTTGATACTTTTACAAGAATGGGAAGTTGGAATCTACTCACAAACATTTCTTTGTATACATAGATCTTAGCAAGTTTAAAGTTGTTGGGAGATTCATTCTTCTCAGGAATTTGAAAGACATAGCAATCAGCAGTAGAATATTTCTTCCTACAAAATCTAATTTCTACTGGGTAATTTCAGACCGGTTACCAGGGCAAGCAAATTGATTCAGAGATGGAGCAGTAAAAGCAGTTGGAGGAGGGTAATTCTCAATTACCATGCTCGTTGTGGGCGATTGGGGTTGATTTATGCTCTCACCTTGATGGGAAATGGTAACTTTGTCCATAACATGGTTTTCTATTTCTTCGGATGAAGAAGATGGTGATGAAGAAGACTTATTGATTTTTCCTCAAAAGGTTGAAGCACGAAGGTTTTTGGGGATTATTTAAGCTGACTTCTTACACGAAGGATTCGGAAGAAGATAAGTTTTGAAAAAGTCAAAACCTTATTTAACTATTGCAAAAGGGTGCAACCCTTCAATTCAAGGTTCGAAGCTAATTGCCAAAAAGGTATTAGGTTAGCCCAAAAGATGATTTCTATATTTTCATCATTGAAAAAGTTTGGGAAGCGGGCAAGATGCAAACAAGATCCTTGTAACTTAAAGGAGCCTCAATTCAAGAGACATTATGATACTATAGTAGGTGAAAGCTGTCCACAGTAACTCGTACCATAGCTACACAGAATAGAAGCTTTAAGGTTGGCGGAACAGCTGTATACCATCAAGAATAATTTTTTGATAAAGGTAGAGAATGCGTACTGCACAACAGAGAGCTACGCACTATCAGTAAGTTGATAGACGAAACGACTTAAAGAAAGGTTGGACCAAACGACCTGCACTATGTAGAAAGACGGAGGAATCATAATGCTAAGTTTGCTTTTCCTCCTTAAGTCAATTTGACAAAGCAAGGGGAAACTGTTAATCCAATGGATCTCCTACCAATAATACATGGACACGTAGAATGCCAAAGATCGAGACATTTGTTCCAACCAATGTGCAATAGTGGATATCAACAGAATCACTCTATTTGCTGACCCTTGGATGGAGTTATCGACCAATGACTGTACCACGACCTTTTGCATGTGCATATGTGCGCCCAAATTGGTACCCTCTACACCCAGCAATGGGCTTCGTGTAACCAACCACAATATCCACCATCATCATATAGTCCACCATCGGATTCACATCCAACGGCTAGGGCTCCGCAAGTTGTTCATATAACCACCCATGTTATCTGATGATCTATAACCTCTTTGATTGGTTATCCAAGAGTTTATAAAGAGCTGGTTCAACCTTTGAGCAAGGTAAGTTCACATTTCCAGGTAACCATTGACAAATTTTGACCAAACCCCCATATTCTAAGAAATGTCCAGTCTAGGGGCATTTCATTCTGCTTGATCCAATGACTGACTTAAGCATCAGAGTGGCCATCAGATTGCAAAGTCCACCCTCTCAATGTCTTGTTCTTTCTTATTTCATTCATCCTTCATAAATTATTCTTTGTAGGAGTTATCGGCTAGGTACTGAAGGTCACATTGTTCATGCTGAAAACCCCACTAGTCATTATCTATTGCTTATGAGACGGCTGAAATTTCTCATCCAGTTCTTTGCATCAACAATACCCTCTGCCTACTTACCCAAAAAAAAAAAAACAATACCCTCTGCCCAGGATGGTTGATTGGCCTCCTTCCATTCGTTGGATTTATTAAAATTGTTATAAATAAAGCCTCGGCTTGTACCCGGAATATTATCCAATAGTTTTTCTTTTAACTGAAAAAAAATTGATATGTAGAATTGATCTCAATATTGGGATGTATAAAACCAGGGAAGAGATAGAGATGTGAGGAGGAAAGTCTGAGGAAACACTTACATCCTTAAAATTTATTTTCACGATAACAAACAATTAAAGATTACCAATATCTTCATTATGATCAAGTCTAGTTATCTTCAATATAATTGCTGATAACATATTTCTTCTGACTTATCAAGTCGAGATACGTGTCTATCTACGAGTCATTCTGGAGAGGCTTCACATGTCTCGATAGATGTCATCCTGTGGACACCTTAACATAATGCGTAGGTGCACGTGGACATCTATACCAACCAATCTCTGGATCGATCTCAAGAGTATCAAGGGGATTATGATTAAGGAATAATCCTAAAAATTGGATCTAGATAGGTTTCCAAGCCCGAAAGAGATGAGCGCGATGGTCAACAAGGGCAGAAGCTCCGATCCCGCATGCCTATAGGATCCACATCCTACAGTCATTTAAAATGCCTCGATCAAATCTAATAATCACACCTATTAAGTCCTGCCCTTACCAGATCACAACCTTAGTCACACTCGCTCCATCACTGGACATGATATCCGCTCAAGCAATGGATGCATCCACTATAAATCCACTCGGCGATCACAAGTAAGGGCATCTAAAATCCAATCACTTCTAAGAATACTCAGGGAATCCATATCTCTAAGGAGCTTGCTATCTTTTAGCAAACCCCGTAATGATTGCTCTGTTACTGACTTGATTATCAGAGTGGACACTGGACGACTCTATCTGGCTCCGATAACTTTCATCTTATCTTGCAGGAGATGGGACACATTAGCAAAACTAGTTTCAGCAGCAACAGTTTAGCACCCACTATGGGGCCCTGGCTATTCTCTCAAAAACATCTATGGTGTAATCCTTGCTAAAATGGTGACTACAAGAAACAATGCTAGGAGGAATGACAGAAATCAACCTAATGGAGAATGAAGAAATCATGACAGAAATCCTCCCACAAGAATTCCTCTGCCGCCACCAGTAGGCCAGTACATCACCGTGGAACAGTTTAATGCTCTTACAGAGCAGCTCACTACATTGACCAGGGTGGTCATGCCACCGCCTGCTTCACCATGATGCAATCCAAACAGAATGGCTAGAGGACAGAGGTCAGGATCCAGAGGATCCAAACAATGCAGGCATACAAATCGATCGGTACATCAATCACCTAGCCATCACCTAGGATAAATGCCTGATTTTATCTCCGAAGAAGATGACACCGACTATATCGCCGTGGAGGAAACATCTTCCACCCGCTTAAGGATTATCTCTATACATGATCGCTTGGGACCTAGGTGTTAAGATGATCCAGAAGGAGTACAAAGGCGAGTTGACATTGCTAGAGCCCATGAAGGGCCGCAGCGGACCATGCCGTGATTGGTAATCTCGTGGCTGACAACCATAGAGTTGCTAACGCTACACCAACTGCGTCTATCTAGGAGCTCCCAAATAATAGATACTGGCCATGCAGGCCAAACGCAGTGACATGGAGAAGTAGCAGGCTAACCTAATGGAAACCCACAGAAAGAGGGAATACCATGCTGAAATGGCCTTCTCCCGAGAAATAATGGATGCACCACGTCCAGACAATTTTAGATACCCAAGGATGACCCCTATGATGGAACTACAGACCCTTAATTGCATATGGACAATTATTTTACTATAATGCTCCTATACAGATACAATGATGCCATTCTTTGCAGAGCGTTTCCCTCCACCTTGAAGGGACTAGGTCGGCTCTAGTTCAATAACCTCCTTGTTAGTTCAATCTAGAGTTTTGACGAATTGAGTGACCGTTTCTTCTATCACTTCCAAACTCAAGCTGCACCAAGAAAAGATTTCAATTACCTGATGACAATCAAACAAAAACCAGGTGAATCTCTGAGAAAATTCTTGGCCAAATTCAACAACAAGGTGTTGAAAATCAAGAATCTCAACCTAGATTTAAGGATGAAGGCCCTGTACAATGGGGAGACTGATCTTGATCTACTAAAATCATTGGCCAAAATGCCGCCTTCAGATCTTAAAGACCTGCAAGCTCGGTGTGATAATTACGTTTTGGCTAATGATGCTCTGCCTTTAAAGTAGGCAAACAAAAGGTGGCGGGAGAAAAGAGAACCAAGACACAGGCGGATGTGAAGACATGAGCACAGCCATCCAAGAAACAAAAATCAAGAAAAGAGGGTTTTCCTAGAAAACAAGTTAAAAGGGTGGAGTTTGACTGAGATGTCTCCACTTCCCTAAATTTACCCATGGCAGAGGTGATGTACGAATTGAAGGGCACTCCCCTAGAACTAAAAGACCCACCAAGGTTAAAAGCAGACCCCAAGCACCGATTAATTAAGAAGTACTACAATTATCACCGTGACCACTGTCACAACATAGAATGTTGGAAAGTGCTTAGAAACTCGATCGAAGATCTAATCAAGTGCGGTCATGTTAAAGAGTTTGTTGACAAGCCCAAGGATGAAAGAAGCCATAGCCCACATGACTAATGATATAAAAGCACTAGTTACGAACCAGTCAATGGGACAGCCACAAACTAGAGGGTACACTATGAACAGACCAAACCAGAAAACCTTGAGTGCCGCTTAAGTAAAAGAATCCATAGCCCACCTGACTAAGAGGTTTTCCATGTTCCACCCAAGTCAAAAAAACTAGGGACGGGATATGATCCGATAACGAACCCAAGGAAGTAATTGTGGATTTGATAGAAAGTTTTAGGAACCTTAACTTAGAAGACAAAGAACCACCGAAACGACATATAAGTCGTCATGGAGCACCAAACCACCGCTCAAATGCATTGGCACACTAAAGAGACAGCACTGGGCAAAAGAAGATCGGGACCCTTATAGCACTAGTCTAGTCATTCTAGAGCATAATACAAATGCAATAATTGGCAGCTCAACAGCTGGGAACACATCAAAGAGCGGCCGTGCTATGTATGCCAAAAGTGTTTACAACGCATCCTCGTCTGCAGAACCATACTACATGGGTGACGTCATCACGTTCTCTGATGAAGATCTGATTGATACCAAAGTCCCACATGAGGATGCAGTCGTCATCACAATGGTGATAGATAAAATAAACAAGGTCGAACGGGTTTTAGTCAATACAGGTAGTTCTATAGACATACTATACTACCACGCATTCAAGGCTATAAACCTAGACGAAAGACGATTGCACCAAATTATTTACTCCCTTATTAGTTTCTCCATAGATACGGTATAAGTCAAAAGAGGAATCATGCATGAAACCCGAGTAGGAACCAAGCCCATAAGAAGGACCTTCCAGACAGCCTACCTGGTGGTGGATGTACCCTTAAGATACAATGTGATTCTAGGTCGACTAGGGCTCAATCTCCTGAGAGCCTATGTCTTGACCTATTACCTCGTGATGAAGTTCCCCGCCAATAATGGTACAAGCTTCTGTAGTGTCAACTAGAAACTCTCCCATAAATGCTACAAGACTGATCTTGATAATAGCGATGATAAACTATTGACACAATCAATCGAAATCAAAGATCTTTGAGATGACTTCCCTTAAGAGCGAGGAACTCCTGTTAAAGAAATGGATGATATACCCATCTCAGAAGAAGAACCACAAAAGTATTTCTAGATCAAATCCTCCTTACAAGGTGAATCAAGGGAAAATTTGATTAGCTTTTTGAAGAATAATCTTGATGTATTCTCCTGGTCAGCATCTGACATGCCAAGGATACCGAGGGATCTGATGGAGCACCAACTTGCAATTAATCCTAAATTCAAGCCGGTTGATCAGAAAAGGAAAAACTTTGTACCTGATCATAAAGTTGTAATAAAAGAAGAAGAAGACAAACTACTTGCTAATGGTTTCATTAAAGAAGTCAAGTACCCACAATAAGTTTCAAATGTTGTGATGGTTAAAAAGTTCAATAGGAAATGACATATTTGTATCTACTACTCTAATTTAAATAAATCTTACCCTAAGGACTACTACCCTCTTCCTAAAATTGATAGGCTAATTGATGCAACGACAGGTCATGAAATGTTAACTTTCATGTATGCTACTTTGTGTACAACTAGAAAAAAATGCACGGGCCGAACGAAATCAATACAGCCTTCATCACCAGTAGCAGACTCTATTCCTATAAAGCAATGCCTTTCGACCTTAAGAACATGGAGTGACCTATTAGAGGTTACTATTCAAAGTCTTTGAGAATCAGATCAAAAGAAATATGAAAGTCTATGTGGATGACTTTCCAGTGAAAAGCAAAAAGGAGACCAGCCACATAGATTACTTAAAAGAAGCATTTAAAGTCCTCTACGGTAACTAGATGCAACTAAATCCTACAAAGTGTGCATTCGGAGTCAGCTCTGGAAAATTCTTTGGATTTGTGGTGTCCAACAGGGGCATTGAAGCCAACCCAGTAAAAAAATTCCATCATGCAAATGTCGGCCACTACGAAAACAAAGCAAGTCCAAGAACTAACAGGATGAATAGCCACCCTAGGGCGATCCATGTCAAGGTTGATGGGCAGATACTTACCATTTTTCAAGACTTTGAAAGGAGCTAAGAACTTTGAGTAGACAGAGGAATGTCAGAAGGCCTTTGATGATCGAAATTTTTTTTGACCTCCATGCCCCTATTGGACACCATGAAGCCAAGGAATTTTCTGGAGCCGACTCTGAATGCACACTTTGTAGGATTTAGTTGCATCTGGTTGCTGCAGAGGACTTTGAATGCTTCTTTCAGCTAACCATGAGGTTTGTAGTAATAGTAACCAATATGTTGAGAACCATGGTATCACTATACCATAAAAATAGTTAGTAAAGTATAAACAGTACATCTAACTAGACAAGGCTACAAGCAAGGGTGTTTGCTACTTCTACACCTAACTATAACCTAAAGCCCTAAAATGTAAGTTTATGCATAAAGAGAAAGGGATAAGGATTTACAATCAAGAGTTTGGCATGAATCCCCAGTAGAGTCACCACTGTGAGGACCAGGGATTTTGAAAATAAAAATTATCCTCAAATTTTATATTTTATTAAGATGTTCAAATTTTCTACACTCAAAAAGAGATGGAAAGGCTTTAAGTTTAAGATCTCATCCACTCATGCCAGTGGAGGGTAAGAGACTGGAGTCGCTGTCACACCCCAATTCTGCACCATTCAGAACGGTGTGATGAACCGCTAATAAACCAACGGTTCAACCATGATCTCTAATAGGCTGTGTCCATTAAAAATAAAACCATACACATCCACAACCATAATCAGAATAAATACACAATAGAGGAAGTCTTATAGTAATTGAACTGAGAACTCTAAATGTAATCATCATAATTAAAATATCAAGTTATTGTTGTATCAACTGAGACATAAATAATAGAATATCAATTATATACTTTTATAAATTCAAATAAAATCTAATCGAATACGCATCAGTTGCACTCGCATAAGGGGTCATACGAATCCACAAAGTCTTCGGCTTCCATTGCAGCAACACGTACGTACACCGGAGCATTTATATAATCTTCGACTGTAGTACCTGCATCATCAACTAAAAATATTCGACGTCGAGAGGGTGAGCACATATCATGGCTCAGTGAGCAAACAAAACAATGCAACAAACATATGCATGCATTCAATTCATATCTTTGGTCTGGTAAATAAGTTTGCAATGTGCTATAGAAAGGATAGGTGGCCAAAGGTTATGTTTATTGACGCTGCACCTCTATACACGAGTGTATGAAGCCACCCAAAGGTAACGTTCATTGTCGTCCCACATGCACCCACCATGGACAATGTACACACAAAGATTACGTTTATTGTTGTACCAGTTGCCCATACCAACACGTAAGCCCCTGCTGGCGAGGGCTTGCAAACTGGACTCGCAACTAACCAATCCTAATGCCAATCAGTGTATCCAAGGCCTCACCCCAGCATCCCTCAATACATCCATAGAGATAGGGCTAAGGCCCCCCGACAGAGTCAGAGACTACACGGTAGACCACCTCCCCTTATACCCTACGACGTAATAGTTCTGCTAAGGTAATGGCGATACGACGATATCAGTGGATAAGACTTGAGTTAGAGATAGAGCAAGAGTGCTGAGGCCCGGCCTATGATACCCCCCCTGATACTCGCTCGCATTAAGCATACCAACCACACATATACATTCACATGCCTATTCCTATCATCATCATCATCATCATGTTATAAACAATAATTTAAATATGCATGAACAGTAATAATAGAAATATTGGATGACATGTTGAATGCACATAACAAGCATACACGCACAGAATCAATCATGGCATTGGACTCAAGAATAAAATAGTTTATTATTAACCAATTGTTTAGGTCTTGTTCCCTCACCTTTGCTTGATCGTAGATCCTCATTCAAGCTTTAAGAATCAACTAAATATCGATATTATATCACTAGAAGACCTAACCAAGTCGATAAAATTTTTAAATAGAATTAATTATGATTTTAAAAAGCATGCTGTTAACTGGGGGTCGATGTCAGGGTCGGAGGTTCCATCGACCCTGGGTGCTACCACCCATATTCTGGACTTCCTGAACACTAGGGGTTGATTGTTAGGGTCTGGTATGGTCGATTGGCCATCGACCCCCCGTGCGACCCCCTGTGGGTTCAGTCGAATTTTCTTCCTACAGTCCATTCCTTCGTGTTTGGATCCTATGGCTTTCTTCTACAATCCATTACATACATGCTCCATGGCTTAGAACCATAGTTTATTTACTTACATGGCTTTTATGATCTCCCCCATGGATTTCCATGAAAACCTAACCATGGATGGATGATTTGGGTTTCTCCTATATCATTCCCTCTTCACTATCTATTATAAGGTCTGTAGAATTACATGGAGATAGTATCCATACCTGAGAATTAGGCTTGTTACTCTGAAGCCTTTTCTTTAATCTTCTTATCCACTTTCCTTATCTTCTCTTTCTCTTCTCCTTCTCTTCTCTTTCTCTCAATCCAATTAGGGTTCTAAAAGGAGTGAAAGAGGCTTAGGGACATCCTATTTATAGAGTAAAAACTCCCAAAATAAGTCCCATTGAGATTAGGAAAGAATCCCATTGAAATTTAGAAAGTTCCTAATTTCACGGTTTCTGTCGATAGACTGGGGGTCGATGAGGGGGTCGGAGATCCCGTCGACCCCTGGTTCCAAAATGTCCGACCCCCTGTTAAAAAATCAGGGTCTGACTTTTATACTGGGGGGTCCGACCCTGCCTTGCTGGGTATGCGACCCTCCACCTTATTTTAGTGTTTTTGGGTCAGTTTAATATCTAGGATCGTGATCTCCCTCACGCACTTGATCCATTTGGCTCGACCATGATGGGTAGACCTGGTTCAAGGTGGTAAGACCGGGTTAGTTCGATACGGGTCTTACAGTCGCCACCTAGACAAGGTCTAGGACCTATAAATGTTGTCTCTCTTTAGAGGGATTCTAATGACTTAGGCAATAGAATGGCTATCTCATCTCACCAAAGGTGGGTAAGCACCAAATTATGAGTTGGGAAGGTGTTAGGCACCTAACTCGCCCTATCATTGGCTGGTCCACCTAAATCATATCCTTTCCTAAAGTTATGTATACTTTAGGGCTATCTACATAGACTACAATATGCACAAGGGGATCCTAATAAGCTTCTAATTCACCCTATACTAATTGTATTATACTAAGGGATGTATATTTCTATAAGTAACAATATGTGTACAAAATGAAATATACAAATGAAGAGAAAAGATTGACTAATTACACAAGGAATGACATACAAAAAAATAAATGAGAAATAAATGAATATACAAACAGAAATGAATGAAATGAATGAAATGAATAAAAAAATAATATAACAATAAAAACAACGACAAAGGTATGACCGAGGTCTAAGAAACATCCTAGACCCTCTACGTACCCCTATGCGATGGGAATCAGGCCAAACGTAGTTCTGGCAGGTGTGTACATACCAAGTGTGTGCAAAGTTGACACTCCCATAATCATGGAACACATCAAGGCGCTGGATGCTCCCATAATCATGGAATACATCCGATGATGAGAGATGTCCCCATAATAGTGGGACCCATCTCAGTGTAGAGGTATTTCCTATCACAACGAAGTCCCCTTCCTGAGGTAATCCCATAATACATGGAACTTACCTCAATTTGACAGAGCTTGGAGCGACCAAACTCCCTCATAGCCTACGTATCCCTCGAGACCTCTATCCCTTAAGAATCATGTCAAACGTAGTTTCCATAGATTAGCGAGCCATGGACACGCATGGCAACACTTAGGAAAGGCGAAATGCCTTAGCTCCCTACACATAGGGTTCACTAATTTCTCGCTCACATTCCACATTCAGGATACCCAGGTGGGCCATTCGTCGGGCCACCAATCCTATGCATACATCTACCCAATCACGCATTTTCATTCATATATTTTTGATACAATGATTGCCCACCCTCTTGGATCCAATCCTAAGGTTGGGTGGGCCTCATTCTAAATGAGGCCCACAAAGGTCGGGCTTATTGTAACCTCTAAACAATCACATCGTGGGAAGCGAGTATCCTAACATACATCTATCAAAAATTAGATGTCAAAGATCACTTGGGGGTATGGACGATGCCTTCAAATTAAATCATACAAATATGTAAGCATATAGGCATATGATGGAAACTAAATAGAGCATGTAATAAAAAATCAAAAATTAGAAAGCAACTACACATGTGATTTTAAAATAGTAAACAGGAACCATCAAGTGTGTAAAACAGGAAACAATAATGAGAACCAGGATATATATGAAGCAAAAAGAAACCAAAAACAGCACACATTATGTACAATGAAATGACCTACATACTCTACCTGAGATAGATCGACCATAAGAAGGGGCATGAGATGAAAAGATAAAAGAAGACATGAGTACAACACTAGGCCAAACCAGAACCAACATTGAACCGCATTGAGATGAACCAAACCTAGCTCAGGTCAAGCAAAACCTATATCATGCTATACCTAAACCAGGTCCATAAAGCCAAATCAAAATGAACCAAACCAACCCACTCCCACACCTGAACCTAAATTAGACTAAGTTAGGCATAACCAAAGCTTGAACCAACTCCTAAAAGAACCTATCATATTCTAACAACATACACCAAAACCCAGTAAAATGAACCACCACAGTGACATGAAAGAAAGCATTGAGATTAAGATAGAGATTCAAACAATCATAGGGCAAAACAATGTAGTTAAGCTATGTAGCCTAAACGATACTAACTGATCAGAAGATGGGCTCAAAATAATAATAATAATAATAAAAATTTGAAGTAAGAGCCCTAACATGAATTCCATCACATTCAATTTCATAAACTGGTTATAAATGAAACTCACATAAGCATGACAAAACTAAAAAGAACATGAATTGGTCGAAGCCCAATAGCCTAACAAATAGCATTAAACGAGTTCAGACAAAATGCAAATGACCAGCCATGAAGCATCAGGAGATTTTATCCTTCTCTAAAAGAAAAACAATAGGGGAGAAGGTGAACAGCCAAGGGGCTTTAAAAATCAGCAAGAAAAAGGAGAATTAGGAGAGGAAAAAATGGAACAAAACCTAAGAACTAACCTGACCGAATACTCTATATACTGCAAAATAGAAAACAAAAAGAAACAAAACAAAACAAAAGGAGACATCACAGGGGATTGAGCATGGGAGAATTGAAACAAAAATGAAAAAAATGAAAATGACCTACCTGACTGTACTTAAAATTGCATAAACCACTTATCAGAAGGAGAACATTCAATCACAAAGAAAATTAGTTCTAAAAAAAAAAAGGGGAAGAAAATAGAATGTGGAGAAAAAGATAATAAAATATAAAAACAACAATGGAAATCCTATATCAGAAGATAAGGAACACAACAGTCAACAAACAAACAACAATAAAACAAATACAAAGAAGAACCACTGTGAAAATTAGGAGGGAGTTGAAACCTTACCTATAACTGCGATGCTTCCTCTTTCTCCAGCGCCTGCAGCTCAGCCCCTTAGCCTATTTGGTTTGGCCGATGACCTTTTACGCCCCTTTCTCTGCTGTTTTGAGCTGGCTTGAGAACTTCTCTTAGCTTCTTCTCCTAGTTCAGCTGCAGCAAAATCCTTGTCGATTCTGTGGCTCTACACTTCCTCTATTACCTTGATCTCTCTCTCTCTCTCAAACCCCATGAATAACCTGATTTTTGAAATAGAAAGAAACCCTAGTGGTTCCTTTTCTCAACCCAATTTCATCTCCTTCTTCTTCCTTCACTTTGGTTCATTCTTCTTCTTTGCTCTTCAGCAGCAAATCCTTCTTCCTCTCTAACTCTCACAGATCTCTTTCTGCTCACTAACTCGTCGACAACTACTCTATCTGGTTTTTCAGCTCTTTATTCCTCTCTTCTATTTTTCTCCCTCCCATTCCCAATATCCAGCAGCCTCTCGCCACTCTATCCTCTCCCTCTTTTTATCTATTTCCTTTTGGATCGATAGCCATCCTCGCTAAGTTCAATGGGGCCATTCTATTAGGTAGCTGGAGTGATGGCTAATAGTGGTTGGTGTCTCAAGATGGAGGCTTATGGCTGTGGGAAATGAGCGATGGAAAGTGAATTGTGTGTTGTTGATGGGAGAGGGAATGTAGGTGATGAGGTGGCTGGGGGGTGTGGTGTAGTTGGCGGTTTTGGAGGAGGGATTTCAAGGAAGTAGGTGAGATAAAAGAGGGATGAGGTATCGAATGGAGCAAGGGTGATCTTGGGATTTAGAGTGACGAAGGTGCATGGGCAATGGTCTCTCTCTCTCTCTCTCTCTTTCTCTCTCTCTTACCATATCTCTCTCTCCCTCTCTTAATCGCAATCTAAGCAGACCTCCTCCCTTGATTTTTTTTATTTTTTATTTTTTATTTTTTGGTTTGTGACCTAGACCCCCGATTTACCAATTTGCGCCTTTCATTACCCATTCCTGTTATACAGGTTTCCATAACCCCTCTTTAGATTGATCCAATTAAAATAAAACCATGCCCAATAAAAATATAATAACCCTAATCTGAATGAATTATTAATTAAAACACACCTTTTTTTTTTACTCATTTTATTATATATGTATTTTTTTCATTTCATTTTTCTAATTGCCTAAATGACTACACTCTCCTATAAAAAAATGAACAAAAATTGGGACTCACATAACGACAAAACTGGGGTCCTGACACCTCCTTTCCTCGCGTACCCCGAATTCGGTGATAAGTTACAACTCTACCTTGCTATTTCAACTGTGACAGTTAACTCAGTTCTGATAGAGGAGGCAGATAAGGTTCAAAGGCCAGTCTATTATGTCAGTAAAATACTACTCGACGCAGAGACCAAGTATAAGATGGTTGAAAAGTTAGCTCTCGCTCTGATCACCGCAGACAAGAAATTGTGACCAAACTTCCTAGCCCATACCATCATGGTGCTAACAAATAAGCCCTTGAAGAAAATCCTAGCATGCCCGGATATCTCTGACGACTTGTGAATTGGGTGATAGAGCTTGAAGAGTTCGACATACAATTTCACCCAAGAATAGCAATAAAAGCGTAAGTATTAGCTGATTTCATGCTAGAATCTTCTAAAGAGGATAATGCCGACATAGAAAAACCATGGCGAAAGAAAACATCTAGCAGAAAAAGAAGAAACAAAAGGATGAACCTTCATTACCATGGACGTTATATGTCGATGGATCCTCAAACGACAAGCACTCGGGGGCCGGCGTAATACTCACCAGTCTTAAAAACTTTAAAGAGCTAGTCGCTCTTCTTTTCAACTTCCACACAATAAATAATGTGGCAGATTATGAAGCCCTCTTGGCTGGACTCAGACTGGCAAAGTTCCTGATGGTGAAAAGATTAGACATCTACAGTGACTCACAAGTTGTGGCAAGATAAATCAAGGGGGAATATGAAGCCAAACAACCCCACATGCTAGCATACCTCAAAAAATAGAAGTTGTAACTTGCTCTGTTCGAAGGATACCAAATAAACAATGTGGACTGCTTTATCTTGGTTCTCAGCAAAAGATCCCTCCAACTATGACAAATTGGTGTACATTGAAGTCCTTAAGAAAAAAATTATAGCTAAAGAAGTTGACATACAGCAAGTCAACTTGAATTAACCCCATGAGAACCTGCATTGAAACCAGCGAACAGCCAAAAGATAGGTTGGAAAGATGCCGAGTTCAAGCTAAATTCTTCAACTATATAGTCATGGATTGAAAGCTATATCGTAAGTTGCTCACTTGTCCTTTCCTATTATGCCTCACACCAAAAGAAGCCCATGATGTGATGTGGAAAGTCCACGATGGGATTTATGGCAACCATATAGCGGCTGCACCCTTTGCCAAAGACTCTTGCATCAAGGATATTATTGGCCAAAGATGTTGGCCAATTGCATCGAGTACCCAATAAATTATGAGAAATGCCAAAAGTACGCTACAATCAACCATTTTCCTATGAACAAACTTTAATCCATTCTCAATGTGGGGACTAGACATTGTTGGCCCAATGCTGGGGGCCAAATCCTCTAAAAGATACCTCATCATAGCAGTGGATTATTTTTCCAAATGGGCTGAGGCTGAAGCTGTAGTGTCAATTGAAACGGATAGGATTGAAAATTTCACACCTCAATTCTGGACTAACCAGTGGTGTGATGAACCATCACAAGAACCAACGGTTCAAACTAGGATCTCGCAAGACCATGCCAATAATCCAAACCAAATACACATTCCACATTAATAATCAGAGTAAATAAATAAATAGCGAAACTCTTATTAATAATGAACTGAGGCCTAACATGATAAATAAATATTTAACATGTTATGTCCAAGTAACCAAAATATATTTAATACATATTACAAGTATCAAAATACAAAAGTTAACCACTAAGCATAATCATAGTTGAAACACTCCTTGACGAGTCTTATTTGTCCTCAACATCTTGCATATCCATAGCCACCACTTGTCCATATGTTGGTGCATCGATATAATCTTCGATAGTAATACCTGCAACATTAGAAACTAAAAATAATTGCATGCGTGAGGGTCAGCTCTCCAACTTGAGCTCAGTGAGAAAACAAAACAATGCAACAAATATATGCATGCATTCAATTCATATCTTTGGTATGATTTTAAGTTTGCAATGTGCTATAGAAAGGTTTAGCGGCCACCATACCTCTATACACGAATGTGTGAATCCGTCCAATGGATTAAACACCATTGTTGTCCCACATGCACCCACCATGGAATAGAGATAGAGCTAAAGTGTACAGATCACACACAACCAACACTTCCCCTGATGCCCTACCCATACCAATACATAAGCCCCTATTGGAAAGGACTTGCAAACTGGACTTGCAACTAATCAATTCTAATGCCATCCAATGTATCCAAAGCCTCCCCCAGCATCTCTTAATACGTCCATAGAGATAGAGCTAAGGCCCCCCGACATGGCTAAGGCCACACAGTCCAAGACCACCTCCCTTGATGCCCTATGACGTAATAGTTCCGCTAAGGTAATAGCGATACGATGTTGCTAGTGGGCAGGAATTGAGTAGAGATAGAGCTAGAGTATGGTGATCAGACTGAACCACAATGTCACGTCCTCCCCCTGATGCCCTACTCGCATCCAATACACTAACCACACACATATTCACATGCCTATTCCTAGCATTTTAATCATCATCATGTTATAAATAGACAAAAAGAAATATGCATGAGCAGTAATAACAGTAATATTAGATGACAAGTGATATGCACATTATAAGCATATAAGCATAGAATCAATCATTGCATTGGACTCAATAAAATAAAATAGCTTATTATTAGCCAATTAGTTTAGGTCTTGTTCCCTCACCTTTGATCAATGTTTGTTCCTCTCTCAAGCTTTGGAAGTCACTTTAAATCTATTAAGAGCCTTAACAATTAATGTATGTAAGTTAGGGTTCAAGTTTATCAAGTTACAGTAGTCAAAACCCTTGTTTGGTTTCAAAATATGCTGGTTGTTATCGTGTGGTCGGACGTGTGGTCAAACCTGTGGTCACAATATATGCGACCATACACTGTGTGGTCAAACCCTATGGTCTCATTTTATACCACCACAGCCTACGACCACACCTTTCTTGGAAACTTCCCGAATAGCTGTAGTCAATCCTCTGGTCACCCTGTGGTCTACCACAGGCTATGACCACATGATGTTTGGTCAGTTTTTATCTTCAAACCAAATTCTTCTTGAGTTGATTCCTCGGCTCATCACTTGGGTTCATCCTATGGTTATCCTATGGCCATTATTTTTCAAGTTTTCATTAACCATTACCTCTAACCTATTTTCTTATGGTTTTCATTAGAAATTTCATAACCAAAATCGTTATATTAGATTCAACACATCAACTTGATGAAAGGAACCTATCCTATCTGATCTACCCTATAGAGTCAAGTCCATACCTTAAGATTGTTGTAGAAGGATAGAACTCTTCTTTGTGAAAATACTTCTCCAAGCTTCTTCCCCAAATTTCCTTCTCCTTCTCTTCTTTTCTCTCTTTCTCTCTTAGGTTTAGAGTTTAAATTTGGGTTCTAAAAAAGTGACAGAGGCTAAGGGACATCTTTTATATAGAGGAAAACCTCCATATAGAGTCCCACTTTAATTAGGAAAGAGTCCCACTTTAATTAGGAAAGAGTCCCCCTCAAATTAGGAAAGTTTCCTAAATAGAGAGTCTGTTAAGCATCTTGTGGTCGCAGAATCTGTCGACCATATGTCCAAAATATGCGACCGCATGTCGTGTGGTCTCATGTGTGGTCGACTACACCATTCAAAACTACCACCACACAACTAAAATTTTTAGTTTTTTTGTTTTTGACTAGTTGCTTGTACACAAACTTAACCAGTCAACCAAACAAACTAAATTTGACTTATTGCTTATCTTATCCTGTGGTTTCTTCATACAATTGATTCACTTGAGCTGGTTATGATTGGAAGATAGGTCACGACATGAGAACGTAAGGTTAGACAGGGTTTGTGGCATGCGGGTCTTACAACTCCACCACCCTTAAAAGAAATTTCATCCTCAAAATTTACATGTATGGATCTTAGAACTCCCCTACCCTCAAAAAAAATTTTGTCCTCAAAATTTAGATGTACCTTTCGAGTTGAATAGGTGGGAATACTGCTTCCGCGTTGCATCTTCTTTTTCCCATGTAATCTCCTTTTCGTCTTGGTTTCGCAAATATACCTTCACATAATAAAGATCCTATCTTCGAAGATGTTGTTTACCAAGTTCCAATAGTCAAAACCCTTGTTTGGTCTAAAAAAATGCTGGCTGTTATCGTGTGGTCACACGTGTGGTCGAACTTGTGGTAGCAATATATGCGACCACATACTGTGTGGTCGAACCCTGTGGTTGCATTTTATGCCACCACACCTTATGACCACATCTTTCCTGGAAACTTCCCGAATAGCTGTGGTCGATCCTCTGGTCACCTTGTGGTCTACCACAGGCTGCAACTACATGATGTTTAATCTATTTTCATCTTCAAACCAAATTCAACTTGAGTTGATTCCTCGGCTCATCACTTGGGTTCGTCCTATGGTCATCCTATGGCCATCCTATGGCCATTATTTTACAGTTTTTCATTAACCATTATCTCTAACTTATTTTCTTATGATTTTCATTAGAAATTCCATAACTGAAATCGTTATATTAGATTTAACACGTTAACTTGATGAAAGGAACCTATCCTATCTGATCTACCCTATAGAGTTAAGTCCATACCTTAAGCTTGCTGTAGAGAGATAAAACTCTTCTCTGCAAAAACCCTTCTCCAAGCTTTTTCCGCAAATTTCCTTCTACTTTTCTTCTTTTCTCTTTTTCTCTCTTAGGTTTAGAATTTCAATTTGGGTTCTTAAAAAATGAGAGAGGCTAAGGGACATCCTTTATATAGAGAAAACCCTCCATATAGAGTCCCACTTTAATTAGGAAAGAGTCCGCCCTCAAATGAGGAATGTTTCCTAAACACAGAGTTAGTTAAGCATCGTGTGGTCGCAGAATCCGTTTACCACACATCCAAAATATGTGACCGCACGCCGTGTGGTCCCTTGTCAACCACACCCTTCAAAACTGCAACCACACGACTAAAATTTTTTAGTTTTTAGTTTTTGACTGGTTGCTTGCACACAAAATTAACTAGTCAACCAGACTAACTAAATTTGACTTGTTGCTTATCTTATCTTGTGGTTTCTTCATAGAATTGATTCATTTGAGCTGGTTATGATTGAAAGACAGGTCACGACATGAGAACATAAGGTTAGACCAGATTCGTGGCATGCGAATCTTATAACTGCACCACCCTTGAAAGAAATTTTGTCCTCAAAATTTACACGTACGGATCTTACAACTCCCCTACCCTCGAAAGAAATTTTGTCCTTAAAATTTGGATGTACCTTTCGAGTCGAATATGTGGGATTACTGCTTCTGCATTGCATCTTCTTTTTCCCATGTAACCTCCTTCCCGTCTTGGCTTAACCAAGATACCTTCACATAATAAAGATCCTGGCTTCGAAGATGTTGTACCTTCCAACTAATAAATTCGGCTGGCACCACTTCGCGAGTTAAGTCTTCTCCCATCTCCAGTGGATCTACAGTCAATACATATAATGGGTCTCTAACACACTCTTACGGTAGGACACGTGAAATATGTCTTGTATACTTGACATGGACAGCGATAACGCTAGTTGATATGCAACTTTCCACGATTCTCCAAAATTTTATAAGGTCCAAAATATATATAGGACACAACTTTCCCTTCTTGCTGAACTGCTTTAAACCACGCATAAGTGACAACGTCAAGAACACTTTGTCACTTATGGTGAACTCGAGGTCTTGGCATCTCTTCTGACAACTTTGAGCTATCATGACCCTTTTTCTTTGATCTTGTCTGCCGCTCAACTAGTTTCTTCAATAGACTCAGGTCTTACAATTCTTCATTCTCCTACTTCATTCCAAAACAGAGGAGTTTGACATTTTTACCATACCATGCTTCATAGGTGACGTCTATATGGTAGCTTGCTAGTAAAATTCATCAATGGCAACTTCTCAACTCAAGCTCCTTTAAAATTTTTTTTATAGGCTCAGAGAATACCTCCTAGGATCTATATAGTCCGCTCTAATTGTCCGTCAGTTTGAGGGTGAAATACGGTACTAAACTTTAACATTATTCTCATCGCTTTTTTTAGTCCCTCCCAAAACTTTGAGGTAAGCATGAGTTTCTATCTGACACTATACCCTTTGGCATAACATTCAATATTATAATATTATCCACATATAAGTTAGCTAGCCGCTCCAAAGCACACCGAGGTCATGTAGCAATGAAACGGTCCATCTTTATAAGGCGATCAATAATCTCTCAAACTGCATCAACCGATCTAGGAGTCAGTGGCAAACCGGTGACATAATCCAATGTAATGCGGTTCTACTTCTAGGCTGGCTTTAATAGTGGTTGTAGTAAGCCTGCTGGTCCTTGTCTTTTAGCCTTTACTTTTTGACAGTTCAGACACTAAAACGCGTACTAAGCAAAATTTATATCATTTTCTTCCACCAATGTAATATCTCCATGTTTTGGTACATTTTTGTACTTCTAGGATGTATCCAATATGGAATGGAATGGGCTTCTAGCATTATTTTGTATCTAAGATCCAAAATTTTTTACTTTCAGGTATGCATAATCATCCTCAGTATGTCAAGACCTACTCTGCATCCAAAGTAAGTCAGGGTAAGGTTTTCCTTTCCCTAAATCTCTTCCACTATTCTCAGATAAGGATCTAACAAAATTATTGCTTTTACTTCGTCCATCAAATCAAAAACTATCTTTAACGCTGTAAACTCAAGCGAGGAACTATTATTCCATACGTTCATCCATAAGTTCTCACTCAATTAGATCATCACAAGTTTCTATTATATGTTGCCCTTCTTTTATGTCTGAATTTGTTGCTACGAAACACAAGGTAGCACGTGTATTAGGTCCTCCTTCTAGCTTCTTTATTTCCCTTTTTGCTTAAAGTTTTAGCTACCACATTAGCCTTGCTAGAGCAACATTGAATATTACAGTCTTAATCCTTCAAGAGTTCCAACCATCTTCTCTGCCTCATGTTCAACTCTTTTCGGGTGAAGAGATACGTAAGACTCTTGTAATCCAACTTAATCTGAAATTCTTCTCTGTATAGATAATTTCTCTAAGTCTCGATTGCATGAATCACAGCCGCTAACTCGAAGTCATGTGTAAGGTAACTCTCCTAATGCTCCTTTAGTTATCTTGAAGCATATGCAATCGCTTATTTACCTTACATCAACCCGCATCCTAGACCCAATCCGGAAGCATCGGTGTGGAGGGTAAAAGGTTTACCTGGTACCAGAATGATCAAGATGGTAGCTGATATCAACCTTGCTTTTAGAGTCTAGAAACATTCTTCACACTTGTCAGTCGAAAGAAACTTCTCTCCTTTCCTGGTCAGCTTGGTAAGAGGTATTGTGATCTTAGAGTGGTCCTCCATGAATCGTCTCTAATAACCAGCTAAACCCAAGGAACTTCTAATCTCTACAATGTTCTTAGGCGTTTCTCACCCCACAATAGCTTTTGTTTAGCTGGGGTCCACCTTTATTCCTTATGAGGAAACTACGTGACCTAAAAATTATACTTCCTTCAATTAGAACTCATATTTCTTAAATTTGGCATACAACTTCTTCCTTCATAACCGTTGTAAGGCTGCTTTAAGGTCCATTACAAGACTTTCTTCGTCTTTGAAATGGACCAATATATCATTTACAAAAACTATGACCGACACCTCCAACATGTTATGGAATACCTGGTTCATGAGCTCCATAAAATATGCTAGTGCATTGGTCAAACCAAAAGACATGACCAGGATTCATAGTGTCCATATCTGGTTCTGAAAGCTATCTTTCAAAATATTACTATCTTTAATCTTCAATTGATGATACTCCATCCAAGGTTGCGCTTGGAGAATACCTTGCACCTTGCAGTCGATCGAACAACTCATTAATCTATAGCAATGGATATCAATTCTTTATGGTGAGCTTGTTTAATTTTTGGTAGTCTATACATAGTCGAACAATACCGTCCTTCTTCTTCACGAATAGCAGTAGTGCTCCCCGTGAAGAAATACTTGACCGATTAGAAACTTTATCTAATAACTCCTATAGTTGAGTCTTTAATTCCTTCAACTCCGTAGGAGCTATTTTATAGAGTGTCTTTGATACAGGTGCCCTCCCTGGTAACAAGTCGATAACGAACTCGTTCGCACGGTCAAGTGGCAACCTGGGTAAGTCTTTTGGAAACACATCTGGAAATTTTTGTATCACATTAATTTCATCCATCTATGGTACTTATTTAGTAACGTCTACCACAAATACCATATATCCAACTCTTTTTTTTCAAAGCATCTCTCCGTCTTTAGTGGAGAGAGGATGAGCTTCCGCTTCCTAAGCAATATGCTTCTAATAAAACCAAATTATGTACCATCCTTGCCCTTGAATGACAACCACTTCTAATAGATTTATAGAGTTTTGAGACACCCAGTACGTCCCCAAGATGATGTCAAAGTTTGTCATCTCAAGTCGAATTAGGTTGCATCCAAACCATCCATCTATAGGATTTGAACATTGTTCATAACACTCATCTAATACAACATTTACTCCAAAAGGGCTTGAACTAGTAAAATCTAATTTAAAGGTCTTAATGGCACATCTAATCCCTTTTTACCTCTTAGTTTTTCAAAGACTATCGTCAATAATCTCATATCCCGAAAAGCACCTAAGCTTACATCGATAATCTCATATTGCACTTATTAGCTTAAATCTCTTTTTATCACTGTTGTTTTGTCCTAATCTCTCTTTCATATATCCCAAACAGCATCTTTTGATTGTTTACTCACTACATATCTCAAGTCTACCTATATCTATTAGGGTATATGCCTATATTCTTATTAGATCTACCAAACATTCTTGGTTTTTACTTAATCCTCTTGTTCAACAATGGGAATAACTCAATAGTAATTATACTAAACTGAGTACTAACAATACCATCATTTTCAATTTCATCCTTGTATCTAGTTTTAGATATGCTTTTAGAAATATTTTGCCTTGTCAAAATTAATTCCGATATAGCCATCTTTAATTCAGTTCGAGTGCTATCTACTCCTTACTGGTTACTCTTGGTAATTCTCACTTCTGGCTTATGCACTCTTTTACAGATCTGACTCAAATCCATATATCCAACAATCTTAAAGTAAATTATCAATTACTTCATTTGAGGTTTCTTTGTTATAGAATCCAATCTGAATTCAATTGTCTTCATTTCAATATTTTCCTTATTAATTAAGTATCCTTATCAACAGAGGTCTGGGGATGTAAAAATTAAAATGTTTATCCAAAAGTAATTTGTTTCATTCTTTCAAATTTAGTATGATGACGAACACTTATTTTATTTAGTGAGCCTAGTGTAAGCACCACATTTTTGCCATCCCTAGCTGAGCAAAGTCTTACTAGAGTGTAGACAGCAAAGTGGGAGAGATGAGAGAATGTTTAGAAAGTACAGGGAAGGCGAGTGAAAACTCTCTCAAAAATGATAATCGATCAGTCCCGACAGGCTCTCTATAATGTTTTGAGAATAACTGAGATGATCTCCAGTGTCCAGGATCTTAGGTGAATACATATGGCAAGTTGGTGAATCCCAATGCAAGGTTAGGATTTTGGCTGTGACTTTGAGGAGATTTTTGGTGGGCCCTATAATAAAAAAAAAAAATGGGTTGCAACTAGCATGGATGCATAGGTCTTGGAAATACCTTTGAAATGAGACCAGAATCACTCAATTCCGATATGAAATGAATAAGATATGACAATTTTAGTCTGAGAATAAGAGTAAGAGTATTTTTTGGAAAATAAATAATATCCAGGGACTTGCATGCAAATTATCGTAAGTTTAATTATTTAAACTTCATCTTCTCATATCTCACTCATCTAACGTCTAAATAAAGTTATTCTAGTGTCATTATTCCTTATTTTTGGTGCTCTACAATGTGGACGTGGAAAATCTGGGACAATTGTCTCCGAGGGATCCCATGTAGAGTTGCAAGCCGATATGCCTGTGTAAACTTCAATTCCTCATAATTTTATTATCTGACATCCAAATCATGCGATTTAAACTCCAGTATTTCTCATTTTTAGTGCTCTACATAGTGGACTTGGAGAATCTGAGGCAGAGGTCTCTGAGGCATCCCAATGCAAAGTCGCTAGTCAGATTATCATAAATTGGCCTGTTTAACTTCAGAAGTTCATAAGTTGGCCATGTTACATCCAAATGAGATGATTCAAGCTTCAATATTTCTTATTTTTAGTGTTCTACAAAGTGAAAGTAGAAAATTTGGGGTAGAGGATGTCAGAATATTTCATGCGGAATGGTAGCAAAAATAGTCCATGAAATGATAGAGAGAGAAAAACCAATCTTGGCCCAATCCAGCTCAACCCATATAACCTAGTCAACTCATGTTGGTCCAACCCAATCAAGTCAATCCAGCTCAAGTCAGTCTGAACCAAACTAGTTCACCCATGTGCAGACACTGTCATATGTATATATTATATTGTGTATTATTTATATTAATATACTTTATATCATATACATATATATGTAGGGGCGTTTATGTAATTATCGTAAGATGCAAGCATAAATTATCGTTGAACTTCAAATCATCATATCTTGACCATTCGATATCTGAATCATATGATTCAAGTACCAATATTCTTTATTTTCAATCCTTTTCAAAGTGGACGTGAAAAATCCCGGGTAGAGGTCACTGATGGGTCCCATGCAAGCTTTCATGCAGAATTATCGATAAAAATTCAATTCTTCATAACTTTGCCGTTCTACATCTGATTCAGATGATTCAAGGGCCATTATTCTTTATTTTTGGTGTTCTGCAAAGTAGACATGAAAAATTTGGTATAGAAATCTCTGAAGGGTCCCATGCAAAATTACATGTTGAAATGGACGTTTAATCTTTGGAAATTTATATTTTGGTAACCCCACATCCAAATCAGTTGATTTCAGTTTCAATATGTTCCACTTTTAGTGCTCTACAAAGTGGACGTAAAGGATTTTAGGCAGAGGTCTCCGAAGGATCCCATGCAGAGTGGTTAGCTGAATTATCGTAAATTGGTTTGTTTAAACTTTAGAAATTCGTAAGTTGGCCATTTTACTTCAAAATGAGGTGATTCAAGCTCCAGTATTTATCATTTTTAATGTTCTACAAAATGAACACAAAAAATTTGGGGTAGAGGCTATAGAAAAATTCCATCCAGAGTGGCGGCAGAAATGGCCTATGAAATGATAGAAAAAAGCCAATCTTGGCCCAAACCCAATCAATCCAAGTCAGTGTTGGCCGAACCAAGGCATCTCGATCAACTTAGTCCAATCAACCCATGTCAGTCTAGTCCAATCAATCTAGTCCAGGCCGATCCTGTTTAAATTAATGCATCCCGTGAGTGCGTGTGCATAGATGTTATATATAATAATAATTATATGTATATTATATATAATATATTATATTATATTATATATGTTATATAATTATATCCTACATTGTACAATCTATATAAATTTTGGGAAAAATAGTATAGATCGGCCATGGATTGACTTAGATTGAGAGAATAGGAAAGAAGATAAAGAAAGAAAGAAGAGAAATTGAGAGAAGATGGAAAGAAGAAGAGAAAAAGAAAGAGATTGAGAAAGACCGAATAAGGGAGGGAGAGAATCCGAACAAAGGGAGAAGGAGGACGGTAGAAAAAAAAGGAAAAAAAGAGAGGAGAAAAGGAGAGGAAGATACAGAAAGAAAGAAGAGAGGGAATGTGAGAGAGATGTGGAGATTGAGAGAAGATGGAAAGAAGAAGAGAAAAGGAAAGAGATTGAGAGAGAATCCGAACAAAAAGAGAGGGAGGACAGTAGCAAGGAGAAAAAAATGAAAGAAAAAAAGGAAAGAGATTGAGAGAGAATCCGAACAAAAAGAGAGGGAGGACGGTAGCAAGGGGGGAAAAAAGAAATAAAAGAAAAAAGGAGAAAAGGAGAGAGAGCCGAGAGAAAAAGAAAAAAAAAGGAGAGAGGAGAGGAAGCCGTGAGAGAAAAGAGAAAAGGAGAGAGAGGAAGGAAAGAAGGGAAAGAAAAAAGAAAAAAGAGAAAAAGGAAAAGAAGAAGAAGAGGAAGAAGAAGAAGGCGGAGAGTTAGAGAAGAAAGGAGCAGAGAAAAGGAGAAAGAAGAAAAGGAGGAGGATTCACCTTCAAAAATCATGGTACGATCTCCTACAAATCTTACATCAAAGGTTTTGCTCCACTTGAGCACAAGGTTGATACCCTAAGACAAATTTAGTGGCCTTTTTAGAAGGTTTAAATGTTGATTTTGCTTGAAGAGGCTCATTTTCCTCAAATCTCGACCAGGAATACCCTATTGCATGCATGTTGATGTTAGGATGCTCAAGTCTAATATTTTTTATGTATGATCATTTATTTAAATTGCTCGATGATGAAGATTTGAGTGCTATATGATGATTTCTGATGTTTTTGATAATTTCTACAAAGTGGATTTCTGATCTGAAAATTCTAGATTTAGAATCCAAATTTGGTACGTGCATCTCATGTGGTTTTGTTTAGATTTTGAAATCCAAATTTTTATGGGATTCTCTTTCATATGTCAGAAGACTCCCTTAGAAATTTTTTTCCATTTGGAATTGGAAAAGTTTATCAAAATAATTCTCCATTGGCGCTGCTGCCCTACTCTGGTATAGTGCAAACTCCTATCAGAAAGTCTCTGGAAAAGGGGTTTTATGGCCATAATCAGAAAACAACTTCTACATAATTTTTATATATTGAAGTCTTCTAAAATATGGCACTAATTTTGGATTTTTTTCAATTTTTCATTGAATTGATATGATTTTTAAAGTGCATGGTGCTCTATTTTTGAATCAATTAGGATATACTGATTGGCATGACTGAAAAATATTTTTTTTTCACAATGAGAATGTTCTATTTTCACTTGTTTTCTTGATGAAATTTTAGATATGTCAATTATCTATATGGGCATATGTTTTGATTTAATTTTCATTAAGTATTTGATTTTATACGGAATTTATGATGCTACTGGTCAAAAATCTAGAAACAGACTTGACCAGTGCACATATCCATACTTGTGGCATTCATTTGACCAGGTTTCGTCCCCTGTTAAGATTAGATGCTTTGAGAAAAAAGTTAGATTTATATATATTCTTTCTATGGGTATGTTTTGAGGTTAATTCTGATATATTTAGGTCTCCATATGCCCATTATGGTACAGGGTGATAGAATCTGTCACCATACATGTGCACTGAATTATGTAATATTTTTTACTCATATGTACTCTCTATTGGGATTCGACCCCTTCAGATGAAATGTAGCATGTCAAGCCAACTTTCTGTGAAAAAAAATAAGGCGTAATTTAAGGTACAGAAGACCTACTTATGGTCATTTTGGTATAATATGATAAAATTTGAAATCAGTTCCTAGTTTGTGCAATACTTGACACTTTGTGTGGCAATTTTGATCATTTTTGAGTCATTGTTTATTTCAAATGTCTTCATAAAAAGTTACAGTATTTTCAAAGAACTTCTTGAGCATATGTTTTGGTAATTTTGGGTTTCCAAAAATGTTTCATCGATGTCTCATTCACTCCTAAAAGAAAAGTTTTCATTTAGGAGTCTGATGTTTATATTCCCCAGCGAAGTCACCACTGTGAGGACAAAGATGGACGGATTTATGAGTCGCCACCTAGATTAAGGTCTAGGACCTCAAAAATGTGTAATCTCACCCCATCAATTGACTTATGACCCTTAGATTGGATTTTTGGTCCATCAGGGATTAGGTAAGCGTCAGGTTACAGTTATGGGAAGGGATTAGGCACCCAAACTGTCCAATCGAAATCGATCTCCTATACCTTTCCTATGCTAGACTTTATCTATTAAACCGAACCAAACCAAGTGGTTTGATATCATTGAACCGAATCTGGATCTACCAGATTGCCTACGTATCTCAGACTTCTTCTGAAAATCAGGTTCACCATCGTAGTTCAAGTGTAATTAAAGTTTGTGACTGTGATTAATGCTTGTGCATGATTAAGTTCATTGTTCAAGTTGAAGTTTATGGTTGAGAGGATGAGAAACCCTATGGGTTAGGATTTGGATAGTCTATGCAGACTGAAAGATAGTCCTAGTGGATCTAAGAATGGGTATCCCATGAGGTATTCCTAGTAGGTGAGTGGATAGTCCAAGTAGACCATGAATCCGAATTTGGATTGATTGAAATCTGGATAACCCTTTCTGGGTCTGAATGTGGATAACCATATTTGGTCGAAATATGGATAACCTTTTCTGGGTTGGAATGTGGATAACCTTTTCTGGGTTGGAATGTGGATAACCCTTTCTGGGTTGGAATGTGGATAACCCATTCTGGGTTGGAAAGTGGATGGATATCCTAGTGGATGTATGGATAGTCCGAGTGGACTAAGGTGTGGATCCGATTTTGGGAATTTCCCGAATGGCCTATGTATCCTAGGGTTTGCCCTAGGAATCAGAATCCACGTAGTTCGAAAATGATGGGATAACCTATTCTAGGTTAAGGATTGAGAACCTATTCTAAGTTTAGGATTTAGAACCTATTCTAGGTCTAAGGAGCAACCTATTCTAAGTTGAAATATGCTGAGGGGCAGAGATCGTCCTAAACTACCCTTTCATCATAAGCTCTAATTTTGGAAGGTTTGGCAAGGTATTCTCTATCCTTGTTAAGACTTTTATTATTTTCTTTTATACCCTTTCCAAGAATGTGGGTGCCTAAATGCACGTCTCCACGCCTATATTGTCTTATAGAAGTATGCATATATAGCAGTTCAACTAGGGTGTTGCAAAAAATAAAGTTATTGCCAAAAATAGAATATTCTATCTAAGAATGGCATGTATGATGTTTATGGTAACTAACACAATATATAGCAAGATTATGAAAATCTCCCTATCATGGCATATGATACCATAAAAATCTATTTAAACATGGTAAAACTTACTATGCTATATTCTAAGCATGGCAAGTCTAAACATAGCATGTCTAAATATGGTAATTATCAAGATATTACTAAATATGGTAAAAAAAATATTTATTCTACCAATTACATCAACACATGGATATGGCAAACATGGTATGTGAGCAATCCAAACAAAGCATGTGAGCACTATAAATGTGGCAATTTATTCAAATATGACATGTGGATACTCTTAATGTAGCAAGTGTGCAATCAAACATGGTAAAATTCACCAAATCACTCAAACAACCAATTGCATATTACCAGGAAAGACAGAAAGGTCGGAAGTGTTCGAATAGAAGGGCATACCTACCAAGAAATTATGGGAATCAATCAGTAAAGCAAGTATCTAATTCCAATTCTGAGCCATTGATCTTGGGAAGTTCGAGTTATACCCCACCACCGCAACCAAGACCAAGGAGACAGTTCACAGATTTGGGGATGACCTGATCCAAAGCTCTAGACAAATTGATACAAGCCAAGAAATTGACAGTGTTGACCCTCGTCTGCCTCTAAGTCCTCTTCCACCGAATTTTCGTATGGACCTGTTCCGTAAGTACTACAATCAACATGGGCACGACATAGACAATTGCTACACATTAAGGCATGCCATACAGGATCTATTGGATTCTGGTAAATTTAAGGTCCAGCCCAGGAAAGTGTCAGTGGCAAATAATCCCCTCCCTCACCACAGTATCAATTTCATAGAATGGGGAGATGAGTCCTTGGACCTTACTCCTGTCATTGAAATACCCGAAGGAGTAAGCAGTATGGTTGTCACGTCTGGTGACGAAGTAAACATGTTGGGTAGCCATCAAGAAGAAGAAGAAGAGTATGATTTTTATTTCCCTGTAAGATTCCTCGTACCCAATAGCACAAGCACAGTAGGAAGAAGAAGAAGAATCATTCATCATTTACCTTTCAGATGAGGAAGCAGAGATAAATCAAGTTACCAACCGTTTCCTTGAGATGGAGTATGTATTCCCAGAAGATGAGCAAGAAATAGTGAAAACCAGAATAGGGAAGAACTATACACCATCTCACCTGATGGTAAATGATCCGATTCAACCCGTGAGAGAGAAAGGTAAAGGACCTGCCAACCAACCAGAGCCTCCAAATCCTGTATTGAAATAATTACAAAAGACACAAGCCAACGTGTCCATTTGGGAGCTTCAGATGGCTTCCAAGGTCCTCAGGGATGTAGTACTAAGATCACTAGCAAACATTCAGGTCCCAGTTTCAATAAATGGAGAAGAATTAGCTATGCTAGTACGAGGCAGATATGCTGTTAACGTAATTGTCTTTGGAGATGCCGATCTCCCTCGAGGAGGTAAGGATCATATACAGGCTCTACACATTACCATCGAATGTCGAGGCAAGAGCATTTTCCATGTCCTGGTTGATAATGGGTCAGCTTTAAATGTATTCCCTTTTTGTACCTTCAAGCATCTAGGCTTCAGTGAATCAAAATTGAAACCTTTAGATATGACCACCAAAGCATATGACAATACCACAAGGGCTGTATTGGGTGTCTTCACAGTGCCAATTCAGGTAGGGCCGGCTGAATTTGAAACGGGACTCCAAGTCGTTGATATTTCTGCCTCATTCAGTATGCTTCTAGGTAGGCCTTGGATCTATTAGGCCGATGCAGTGGCATCTACCTTGTATCAGAAGGTTAAATTCACCCACAAGGGTACCACTATAACAATACACACGGACTCTGTAGCCGGGAACACTTTGGCCACTGGACAGAATGGTGAAGAGTCACAAGGGAATACTAGGCAAGACTTCTCTCTCGGAGGGTTCCAGGTCGACAACATCTTAGCCACAACTAAGCCAGATCCTACATATTTGGACTGGGGTATATTCCCACCGAAGGGGATCTGAAAGTAATCAAGGAAAAGTAGAGGGGAGCTGACCAAAGATTTTGGAAGCTCGAGAGGATGAAATACAAGCATAGTAGTCAGTATGGTAGCAACACAATAAGAGCATCAGACAGAGCTAGTAGGGATTGGCGACCCCAAAGGACAGATGAAACAGTCTATCAAGCAATATCTGAGGGGTTGTACAATGTGCAGAACATCCAGTTTTTGAAGACCCTCAATGGGTATTTTGGTAAAGAAGGAGAAGATAACATCTATTGTGGATTTCCAGAACCTTGGTTCAATGCCCACCTTCAAAAGCAAGTACTCGGGTTTGAAATCTTTCATGATTGTACTTTTGACTAGGAAGAGCTTGAGCAAGCCAAGATCCAAGAGCAGAGCAAGGAGTATAAATCTGAGACAAAGATGATCGACATCAGTAACTTGTTCGATGATGATCAAGTGATGACGCTCATCGGTGATGATCAAGATAGGAGTACCGATATACAACAATTCACCCTTTCCGTCAGCGAAACAATCCCAAATTGGAGTTATGATAATTTTGTTTACCGAAAGGGGTTGCCATGTAATCCACGTATTATGGCCATGTCTGAGCCTAGGGTCCTTAAGTCTTTAGATTAGATTGAGTCCTTTTCAAGTTTTGAGTTTGTTCCACTAGGAACCTTTTCCCCTGTACCTCTGCATTTAAACATGAATAAAGATGATTTTTTGAATTACACTGCGTCTACTTCTTCCTTTCCTTCTCTTTCTAACTCTAACTTTGAAAATGATGTGAACGATGAACCACCTCCTGAGATATTACAATCCATCTAAGCCTCAGATGAGAAGAAGGCTCAAACTGTTAGCGAAGACTTCAAAATAATTTACCTTGGCTCAGCAAAGCAACCTCGAAAGATAAAAATCGGTGCTACCTTGACAGAAGAAGAAGCCAAACAAATGATAGAATTACTAATGGAGTTCCAATAAGTGTTTGCCTGGTCCTATGAGGATATGCCCGCATAGATCTTGAAGTTGTACAACATAAGATACCTTTGATCTCAGATGCAAGGCCATATAAGCAAAAGCTGAGGCGGTTAAGGCCTGAATGAACCCTCAAGGTTAAAGAAGACATCATGAAGCAGTTTGATGTATGATTCCTAGAGGTCACAAAGTACCCAGAGTGGCTAGCAAATGTGGTCATTGTACCCAAAAACGATGAAAGACTGAGGGTGTGCACCGATTATAGAATCCTGAATAAAGCTAGCCCCAAAGATGACTTTCCATTACCAAAGATAGACATCTTAGCGGATAACACTGCAAATCATGCTCTTTTGTCCTTCATGGATGGATTCTTAGGGTATAATCAGATAAAGATGGCACCTGAAGACAAGGAGAAAACCTCCTTCATAACAGACTGGGGTACCTATTGTTATACTGTGATGCCATTTGGGTTGAAGAATGCTGGGGCAACTTATCAAAGAATGGCTACTACAATCTTGCACGACCTGATCCATAAGGAGGTAGAAGTGTATGTAGATGATATGATTGTAAATTCATTCACCAGAGAAGGTCACATCTCGACGCTAAGGAAGTTCTTCGAGAAGATCAAGCAATATAAACTAAGGCTCAACCCCCAAAAATGAGCATTTAGGGTAATAGTGGGCAAAATGCTAGGTTTATGGTCAGTCAATGAGGAATCGAAATTGATCCAGCCAAGATAAAAGCCATCTTTAAAATGCCATCTCCTCAAATAGAAAAGGAAGTAAGAGGTTTCTTGGGAAGACTTCAGTACATCAACCGGTTTATTGGACATCTCACTGCAACATGCGAACCAATTTTCAAGCTACTCCAGAAAGACCAGCCAAAATATTGGAACCCCCAATGTCAGATGGCTTTCGACAAAATCAAGACTTATTTGTTGAACCCACAAGTCTTAGCCCCACTAGTACCAGGGAGACCACTACTCCTCTATTTGTCAGCACTAGAGGATTCTATGGCATCAATGATAGCCCAGCATGATACAGATGGAAAGACAGAAAAAACAGTATACTACTTGAGTAAGAAATTCATAGGTTACGAAGCCAACTATACACAGTTGGAGAAGACATGCACAGCCCTGGTATGGATAACAAAGAGACTGAGGCATTATATGTTATCATACAAGGTCATACTCTTTTCCAGAATGGACCCCCTGAAGTATCTATTCAAGAAACCAGCTTTGACAGGAAGGTTGACTAGGTGGCTATTGTTGTTGTCCGAATTCGACATCACATACACTACACAAAAATCTATCAAGGGGAGCATAATTGTAGAACATCTATCAACTCTACCGGTTGAAGATAACCTCAGACATCTAAAAGATGTATTCCCAGATGAAGAAGTCCACACAACTCAAGAGGAGGGAAAGAATGACACATGGATAATGTTCTTCGATGGAGCAGCAAATCATATGGGATACGGGGTCGGCGTCTTATTTATAGATCCAGAAGGGGAATTTGTACTATTTTCATTTAGATTAGACTTTGACTGCACAAACGACATTGCAGAGTATGAAGCATGTATCATGGGACTGAAAGTAGCCTTAGCCATGGGGGTCTACAGATTAAAGGTCTATGGTGACTCATCGATTGTTATCTACCAAGTCAGAGGAGACTGGAAAACCAAAGACGAGAGCTGGTACCTTACCAACAATGTGCAATAACCTTGGCTCGAAAGTTCATGCAAATTGAATTTGACTACTCCCCAAGGGATACCAATAAGTATGTCGATGCTGATTGAAAATGATCCTTTGGGATGTATCAAACCCCTAATCATAGAGAAAAGAGTATGACTAGTCCACTTGGAAGAAGTGAATCCACTGACAGTCGATGGCCGACCATGGTTTGCTCCCATCATAGATTTCATTATGTAGGGAATGTATCTAGCAAAATCCACAACAGGTGAGAAGAAATCTCTTAGGCGATATGCCTCTTAGTTCATACTATGTGAAGATATCCTGTACAGAAGATCCCATGAAGGAGTATAGCTAGTCTGTGTTGATGAGGAACAGACGCAAAACATTATCGAACAAGTCCATCAAGGAATATGTGGACCTCACATGAATGCTAGAATGCTTGCAAAGAGGATCCTCAAAATGGGATATTACTGGAACACAATGGAAGCAGACTGTGCAGAGTTTGTAAGAAAATGTCACAAGTGCCAAATCCACGCTAATTTGATACACGTGCCTCCAGCAGAGTTGCATACTCATAGTTCTCTATGGCCCTTCTTAACTTGGGGCATATATGTCATCGGAAAGGTTCATCCTAAAGCCTAAAATGGGCATGAATTCGTCTTGGTTGTCATTGATAATTTCACAAAGTAGGTAGAGGCACAGTCATATGCCAAGCTCACAACAAACAAAGTGGCTAAATTTCTACATGAATACATCATATGCCGGCATGGGATGCCTCATTCTATAATCTCAGATCAAGGACAACACTTCAGAGGGAGAGTCCAAGAATTATGTGACAAGTTCCGCATCAAAAGGCACCGGTCTTCTCCTTATCGTCCACAGACAAATGGGGCAGTAGAGGCCGCCAATAAAAGTCAAGGTTATCCTCTAGAAGATGGTAGAGACTAATGTTGACTGGGTAGACAAACTACCTCATGCACTCTGGGCATACAGAATATCCATAAGAACATCCACTGGGGCAATGCCTTATTCACTAGTATATGGTATGGAAGCAGTCCTCCTAGTAGAAATAAAGGTGCCATCACTGAGACTCTTGATGGAATATAAGATTCCAGAAACTGAATGGCTGCAATCCAGATATGATGAATTGAACTTCATTGATGAAAGAAGAATGAAGGCAGTCGATAATGCAAAAAAATACCAACAAAGAATGGTAGCAACCTTTAACAAAAAGGTGCGTGTTCGCCACTTGACAGTCGGGGACCTAGTATTGAAGGAGAAAAGAGCACCTGTACATGACCCTAAGAGCAAATTTTGCCCTAACTGGAGTGGGCCATTCATGGTAAAGGAAATTTTACCCGGAAAAGTCGTTCGATTGGTCAACATGGAGGGCATTGATTTACAATACTTGACCAACTTGCAGCAAGTGAAGAGATATTATATGTAGCCTCTACACTCTTCAAAAAAAATGGAGGGTGTAGAAGGCCTCTCTCTCACTTGCTACACGAACAACAAGCATCAATCGTTTAAAGAACTTACTGACATGGTTGACTGGATTCTCCAATGGGGTACAACAACCTTTTACCCAGCGATGGTTCATCCTATCATCATAATCAAAGAATTTCCTATTTTTTTGGCTAAACTCTTTCATCCGTTCATCTATCCGACGGATTTCCCAAGAGTTACACATCAAAGCCCATCTTTCATACCATTTGATATAAACTCTCATGAGTATATCAATCTGAGAAATTGTAAAATAAAAATCTGACTGGAACTCTAATCTGTCGTTCATTACATCTGATGACATCCCAAGATTCCAATAGGCCCTTCCCTTCTCAAATTGATAAATGGGGTCTTCTCAGTAAGATAAGCGCATTCTACATAAATAACCACAAAATCCTCTAGGCGGCAGACCCACCTGGACAGTTTCTTGTCAGCCTCATTTAGACCTCCACTTTCACTCATTATGTCTATAGATTTATGTACTTCAAACTTAGACAAAGTCATGCATATGTATACATTTCATGTGTAATCCACAATATTTAAACAACTACAATTTAAGATAATTCCAATTATTCATGATTTAACCTCTATTTGTATGTCGGGATTCCTACAGGTCATACCCAGAAGGCTGATAATCCATCAATTTGTCGAACATAATTACAGAGATGGATAAGGCACTGAAAAACTGTAGCTGGCATGTTGAGTTCACAAAATATAGCTCTTTCCTGTGAAAGCATCAACTGGATTCACTTCCTCAGTTAACAATGATAAAATTATGCTCAGATCTCTTGAAAGCAGCCGCTCGATTCTGGGATCTAATAGTTCATGTCTTCAGGATGGGAGAAGTCGAGTTATGCCCAACTTTGGAAGAATTTAGAACTTACCTCCTGCACACACCTTAGCGGAAGATCTTCAAACCATCTCTAGGAAAAGATTACAAGCAAGAGATACAAGATTTTCTCAGCTGGGACAGGAAAGAAATGTGTCATTTTGTACAGGATCAACAACTACAGATAAAGTGCATGATCAAATCTTATGCTCGTACAAGTCCCAAAGGGAAAAAAGCACAGGATCAGAGAGGAGATGTTTACCTCTATTGTAGCATAGCCCGGCTGTTGCTACAAAGTTGCACAAATACAGAATCTCCAATCATAATAGATATCATCAAACATGTGAGACAAGATTTTGACATCATCCCCACAGTTTTGGCCAAGACATTAAAGGGCCTTGACTTCATGGCAACTCATCAAGATCAGTTCGAGTTAGACAATTTTAGCGGGTCACCATACCTACTTCAAATTTTGTTAACAGAGAGGTTAAGATTGGTTGAGGAATCCAAAGCAATGACCCTTAACCCCTACCAATTGGTAAAAAGAGCAGATCCTATGGCCTATCAGATGGACACAGATTGGTTCATCCACCTCAAGGAAATAACCACAGCAGATATCAGATGGAAATGCACTTGGTGGAAGCAAGAACGGGTTGTTACAAATACAGAGAATAGTTTACATGTCTAGTTCATGGGGTGGATTCTTACTTCATTCTATTCCCCAACAAAGATACCTCAGCAAATCAATATCCCAACAAGCACCAGTAGAGAAGTGACTGATTATGAACCTCCTAGAAAGTTGACATTAGATCTGGTTGATACCATTGCTCGTGAATGGAACAATCGAAAAGTTCAAACACTCCCCAGATTTGCCCAAGTCAAGAAACCAATAGCATTTTTGGTTTTTAAATTCCAGTGCGTTTCATGAACTATGTCTCTTTAAATTCAATAAAGAAACATTTGTTTCCCCACCCCATTAGAAAAGTTCATTATAACATGTTCTATGAAATTTTCAATGTTCTGACAAGTGCAGGTACTCAACCCAAAATGGCAAATCTAAAGAGTCTCAGCTCAACCAAAAGAAAAGACAATAATTTCTCCATCCAGAAAAATCAAAGCCGAGCCCAAGCTCGTGCTACCAGCCTTGTATTTACAGCCTAGCATTGTACAAGAAGAGGATTATCAGCCTAGAAATGGATCAAGTAAGGTTTAAGTCTGCGCATACCTTGCATCATGAGTCTCACCTCAACAAGAAGAGGTTCCCAGCCTATAAATTATCCTTCTATTCATAGCCTAGCTTCGTACAAGAAGAGATTTATCATCCTACAAATGGATAAAGTCGGGTTCAGGAACGCGCGTACCTTGCATCATGAGTCCCACCTTAGCAAGAAGAGGTTCCCATCCTACAAATGAGCCTTGTATTCACAGTCTAGCTTCATACAAGAAGAACAATCACCAATTTTCCAAGAAGAGAAAACCTTCTTGCCAGTCGAACTATGTTCTGGGCTTAATTTTTAGGACACCCTTATAATACATAGGCAGTTTAGGACAAATTACCCTAAGTACAGGCCAATAAGCATTCTCACTCATAAAAAAAATGTGGTTCTTTTGTCTTTAGCCTTCAATTGGTAACAATCTTGGTTAAAGAGGGGCATCTATAAGCACCCCATTTTTGCCATCCCCAACATAAGTGAATCCATATAATAGGTTTTGGGTTTTTAATTCAAGGGTTTGTGATTCTTTATTGAGCCCCACAGTAGGATCATGGGCTATTACCTACATGGATGTATAGGTCGTGAAATTATCTTCAAATTAAGACCGAAATCATCCAATTCTGACATCAAACAAAGAAGGTATCACAGTTGTAGTCGGTTTGAAGGTGCAGGGGTGTTTATGTAATTATCGTAGGATGCATGCATAAATTATCGTTGAACTTCAAATCAACATATCTTGATCATCCGATATTTGAATCACATGATTCAAGTACCATTATTTCTTATTTTCAATCCTTTTCAAAGTAGACGTAAAAAATCCCGGGTAGAGATCACCGATGGGTCCCATGCAAGCTTTCATGCAGAATAATCAACAAAACTTCAATTTTTCATATCTTTGCCGTTCTACGTCTGATTCAAATGATTCAAGGGCCATTATTCTTCACTTTTGGTGTTCTGCAAAGTGGATGTGAACAATTTGGTACAGAAATCTCTGAAGGATCCCATGCAAAATTACATGTTGAAATGGGCTTTTAATCTTTGGAAATTTATATTTTGGTCACCCCACATCCAAATCAGTTGATTTCAGTTTTAATATGTTCTATTTTTAGTGATCTACAAAGTGGATGTAAAGGATTTCAGGCAGAGGTTTTCGAAGGATCCCATGCAGAGTGGTTAGCTGAATTGTCGTAAATTGGCCCATTATGGTATAGGGTGACAGAATCTGTCACCATGCTTGTGCACTGAATTGTGTAATATTTTTTACTCATATGTTCTCTTTGTTGGGATTCGACCCCTTCAGATGAAATGTAGCATGTCAAGCCAACTTTCTGGGAAAAAAAAATAAGGCTTAATTTAAGTTACAGAAGACCTACTTATGGTCATTTTAGTATAATATGACAGAATTTGAAATAAGTTCCTAGTTTGTGTAATACTTGACACTTTGTGTGGCAATTTTGACCATTTTTGAGTCATTGTTTATTTCGAATGTCTTCAAAAAAAGTTACAGTATTTTCAAAGAACTTATTGAGCATTGTTTTGATAATTTTGGGTTTTCAGAAAGGTTTCATCGATGTCTCATTCACTGTAATACGCAATTGGTTGCTTGAGTGATTTAGTGAATTCTACCATGTTTGATTGCACACTTGCTACATTTAGAGTATCCACATTCCATATTTGGATAAATTGCCACATTTAGAGTACTCACATGTTTTGTTTGGATTGCTCACATACCATGTTTGTCATATCCATGTGTTGCAGTAATGGTAGAACAAATAGATTTTTTTTTATCATATTTAGCAATATCTTGATAATTACCATATTTAGACATGGGTTTAGATTTGTCATGCTTAGAATATAGCATAGTAAGTTTTACCATGTTTAAATAGATTTTTATGGTATCATATACCATATTAGGGAGATTTTCATAATCTTGCTATATATTGTGTTAGTTACCATAAACATCATACATGTCATGCTTAGATAGAATATTCTATTTTGGGCAATAACTTCATTTTTTGCAACACCCTAGTTGAACTGCTATATATGCACAATTCCAGAAGACAATATAGGCATGGGGACATGCATTTAGGCACCCACATTCTTGGGACGGGTATAATGGAGAATAATAAAAGTCTTAACAAAGAAAGAGAATGCCTTGCCAAACCTTCCCAAATTAGAGCTTAGGATGAAAGGGTAGTTCAGGACGATCTCTGCCCCTCAGCATATTTTAACCTAGAATAGGTTGCTCCTTAGACCTAGAATTGGTTCTAAATCTTAAACTTAGAATAGGTTCTCAATCCTTAACCTAGAATAGGTTATCCCATCATTTCCGAACTACGGGGATTCTCATTCCTAGGGCAAACCCTCGGATACGTAGGCCATTTAGGAAAATCCCAAAATTGGATCCACACCTTAGTCCACTCAGACTATCTATTACCGTTGGAAATCGCCCGTTGATTCGCGCTCTGAATGACCTGCAATCACAGAGATGAGACAAAGGAGGGGGCGCCTAAGCCCCAGGTACCCTCCGATGCCTAAGTTAGATTCCCAAGGTAAACAGTCAAGAGATAGCAGAAAGCTATCTCCAGTTTAGAGAGAGTGGGATGATGAGTGAGTTTGAGCGTGGGGGATGAACAATAACAGCTTGTGAGTGCGTAAGTGCATTCGGGTTTACCTTGAGGGATGACCTCTACTTATAGATTGGGAAGAGGCATGGAGGCACCAGGACTCAGGGAAGTAGATCGCCAATAGGACTGCCATGTGTCGCACTGAGGGACAGCTGGTGGTAGACTCCGAGTAGGAGTCGGAGACCTTAGCCAAGGAAGCTAAGTCGGTCAGCTCTGGGACTGACAAGTGTCAACGTGTGAGTAATGACCGACCGGGATAGTCGGTGTCGTATCAGACTGGGAGAAGGACTCCTCGGTAGTCCTAATCACATTAGGACTCTGGCTTCCATCTGAGAACGGTAGCCGAATAGGTCTGAGACTCCGAGCGCTAATAGAGAGGCTGAGCATATGAGAGGCCGTATGCATAATAGGCCGAATACATGAAGCCGAGTGCGAGACACTCCGAGCGCTCGGGCTCCGAAGGCGCAACTTGACACGTGTGAGATTTTAAGTGGATGGATCATTTCCCTCCTAACAGATGCCCCTTGCGCTGTCGGATGCAACGAATTCGACAGTGCAATAAGTTTACTGTTGAGAAGACCTGCATCGTACGATGCCGAATATCAGATGGATAGATGCATTGAATTACCGGTTGTTCCCAAGAAGAGGCGGTTACACTCCGTCTGCACGATTGATTGAGGCGCGGGGCTTGAGGCGTCAGTCTCGATTTACGCAAGAGCACTGAGCCGTCGATCTCCCAATATGACGCGGATCGATCCACGATCCAACGGACACCGAGTGGCGGTGCGCTTCGAGAACGAATGCCATTAAATGCTACTCGTCTTCGAATCGACCGAATGCATCGGACGGTTGAGACCGTAATTCACACGGATCGTCACAATAATCCGACAGTCCACAGGAGGCAGAGTGCCTCGAGAAGAAGCGCAATCATTGCGCATGCCAATCAGTCACGTCATGTCCGGCACGGCAGACGACAGCCATTGGAACTGAGACACGTGTCCGGAACCCGAAGAGACAGTTCACGGTCGCTTGCCCTTAAATACCTTCCCACTTCATTCATTCAACCATTTGCTTCAACCGCAACCGGAGTTCTACCAGAGCACTCACAGTCCAGCCAACCTTTGTCTTTAAGCTTCCATTCGTGCACTCAGTCACCTTTTCTGCAACCAGTAAGTCTTCTAATCGTTCCCCTTCTGTTCATGCTCAGTAGTTTCTCTTCTAACAGCGTCACATCTCCCGGTATGGTGAGAGTGACCAGAAGAATGACCCGGTCCCAAACTTCTTCTTCTTCTGACGGATCATCTTCCTCTTCGGAAGGATGGTCTGATGAATCTAGGGCTTCCGGCCCGGAGGAATTTGAGAAGAGTTCCTCCGAGGCGGAAGAGCGCGGTCATCCCACGGGCCCTCCGCCCCAACAGGCTTCCCGCCAGAGGGGTGGCCGACCGCCGGTAGCGTCATTCGCTACCGTTTCAGCCTGGAAAGTTCCGAGTAAGGTCAAGACCGAGACGGCTTTGTTATCGATCTGTCGGGCATACCAGCTCGAGGAGCCCATGACAAACGTCCGCGCTCGGCTCCCTACCTCCTACGAACGGGCCTGCACCGTGCTCACATCGGAGATCTATGTGTACGAGCACACTTTGAAGTCAGGGTTTAGATTCCCCTTTCACCCCTTAGTTGTAGAAATCCTGCAGACGTACCGCATCGCTCCCTCCCAACTCGCTCCGAATGGGTGGCGGTGCATTTTTGCCTTCATCATGTTCGTCCGTCGTCTGGGCGAGACTCCGACCGCGAACCTCTTCCGGTCAGTCTTTCAGCTGACCACTTTGAACGAAGCTCGGGCTATGACCGGGTGGTACTTCTTTAGCTAGAGGGGCGGAAAGAAGCTCCCAGTCATCTCCCAGAAACCTTCCTCCATTCATGGGTGGAAGGACAAGTTCTTCTTCGTGGGCCCTCCCGTGGGCGGTCCGCCTCTCCCTCTGTCGAACGTTTGGTTGGTGGTAGACGCCACAGGGTTCAACAAAATTCCCTTCCTGACGACGGAGGAGAGAAGGACTCAGAAGAAGATGATGGCCGGGGAGACTGTGCACCTCTCCGACCTCGCGGACCCCGTGCAGTTGGCCGAACACGGTCTTCTCGGTGAGTTTAATAACATTAGGACTTACCATTGCTTTACTGTTCTGTTTATGTTACTGACCATCTTCTTATTGTAGTGAACTTCAGGGACGACAAGATCGTCACTCGGATAATGGCCAAACGGAAGGCCGACGCCGAAAAGGGGGTTCAGCTCATGAGCGGCCGAGCGGGATCCAAAGTTCAACCTGCCAGCGGTGAGGCAGATTCCCACCCTCGGAGGGGACCAGCGGCCACGGCAGAGGCCAAGGGTAAGGGGCGCATGCCCGAGGAGCCCCCTAAAAAGAAGATAAAGTCGGCCGCTGAGCTCCCGGCCGACATATACAAGAAGAGGCCGGCTCCTCGGCTAGGCGGTGGAGAGGAGAGAACGGCTGAGGCTGCGACGAAGGAAGTCCAGCCTGCCGAAGGGGCTATGATAGACGTTCGACCTCTGCAGACAGTCGTCCCCTCGGCGGTCGAGGCCAAGGGTGTTGCCGCTTCCAAGGCCAAGGGGGTTGGCAGCAGCCCCCAGGTCGTTGATCTGACCAGGGCCCCCAAGGCCACCAGGGACGAGGCCAAGGGTACTGCTCGCAAACGGAGCGAGAAGCAAATGGCCGCGATGACGGCCTTCAACCCTGCGCTCAAGCTGAAGTCTACGGATTCGGTCTTCCAGAGCCAGAGGGTGGCCAGGATCGTGGTCACGGAGGGGCGCCTGCCGGAAGACATCAAGTTCACGACCAGTCTGCCCCACGAGGAAGTCCACTCCCGGGGGTTTACTGCTTGCGCCCAGGTAATGATCGGCCCCTGATTGTCATTTTTGTTATGTTTCCATATATACTGATCGGCCAATTATTGTCTTTGGTGTAGGCTGCCAACCTCTTCGCCGAGCTTAGCGAAAGACTGTGCCGCGCGTACGTTGACTTGGACGAGAAGGAGGTTTTGGAAATCTCTTTGCGCGAGGCCTTGAAGGCCACCGAGGAGAACTTTGCAAACAAATCTTCGGAGGCCGAGGGCCTCGTTAAGGAGAAGACCACTCTCCAGGCGTCCTTGACCAAGGCCGAGGCTGATCTTGACGCGGAGCGCAAGAAGGTGTTCTCCACAGAAGAGAAGCTCCGAACTTCCGAGGACGGACGAAAGAAGGCCGAGGAGGACCTGCAGGCTGAGGTGCAGGCGAAGCAGAAGCTGGAGGAGCGTCTGAAGAAGTCCGAGGAAGATGCTCGGAGTGCCAGGGAGGCACTAAACAAAGCCGAGGAGGATCACCAGGCGAGGTTGGCTCAGGCCGTTGACGAGTACAAGTCATCGGCCCAATTCGATGAAGAAGTTGACGAGGCAGCCAGCAGCTACTTCGAGAGGGGTGTGATGTACTTAAGGGATCAGTTGAGGGACAAGGGGGCCCTCAAGATAAACTGGTCGACAATTCCGATTGTCGCCCAGATTGAAGAACTGAGGGCCTCGGCATCCAAGGACGCTCTGCCCGCCACTGAAGAAGGTTTGGCGGAGCCGGCTAAGGATACCAAGGCTGCCCCTGCGCCCGAGGACGACCTTCCCCCCTACGAGGTGCCGCAGACCCACTGGTGGAGCTCCCCGTACTTTCTCTGCCTGCCGAGGATCTGGCGAACCCTGCAGCCATGGGCCCGGCATCTGAGACAGCCGATCTTGAGAAGGCGTTTCCTTTGTAACATTTTTTATATTCTTCTTTTTGTAACACTCATACCTGTAATATTGCTTTTTTAGGGCTTTCATCAATGAAAATTTATTTCTTCCATTGTATCTTCTTTTGTCTTCTTTTTCTTCCAAGTAGATAAGGCCGAGTAGCTTATAATAGCTAGGAAACCCCACGACTCCAAATTCGGTAATCATTAGGAAACATCCCGACTCCGATTCCGGCTGCGTAGTATTTTGTTTCGACTGCCTTCCTACCCCGGAAGTGTCATCGGCTTGGTCTAAGGGCTAGCCGAGGACACTTAGTACGGATGGACCGTGGTGGGGAGTTGGGCTTATCCTTCATGCGAGCATGGTCTGCTTGTGGACCATGGTTGGAAGGTATGAGTATGGTCTTCAAGCTACCTTGGTCTGCTTGTGGACCTTGGTAGGAAGATATGACCTTCATGCGAGCATGGTCTGCTTGTGGACCATGGTCGGAAGGTACGAGTATGGTCTTCAAGCTACCTTGGTCTGCTTGTGGACCTTGGTAGGAAGATATGACCTTCATGCGAGCATGGTCTGCTTGTGGACCATGGTCGGAAGGTACGAGTATGGTCTTCAAGCTACCTTGGTCTGCTTGTGGACCTTGGTAGGAAGATATGACCTTCATGCGAGCATGGTCTGCTTGTGGACCATGGTCGGAAGGTACGAGTATGGTCTTCATGCTACCTTGGCCTGTTTGTTGACCTTGGTAGGAAGATATAACCTTCATGCGAGCATGGTCTGCTTGTGGACCATGGTCGGAAGGTACGAGTATGGTCTTCATGCTACCTTGGTCTGCTTGTGGACCTTGGTAGGAAGATGACCTTCATGCGAGCATGGTTTGCTGGTGGACCATGGTCGGAAGGTACGAGTATGGTCTTCATGCTACCTTGGTCTGCTTGTGGACCTTGGTAGGAAGATATGACCATGCGAGCATGGTCTGCTTGTGGACCATGGTCGGAAGGTATAAGTATGGTCTTCAAGCTACCTTGGTCTGCTTGTGGACCTTGGTAGGATGATATGATCTTCATGCGAGCATGGTCTGCTTGTGGACCATGGTCGGAAGGGTCCTCCTATGATTGTGAGGACTGACTTGCCCTCGTCTTGAGGTCCCTTGGTGATGGCATAGACCCCACTGTCACCAGGGATGCGCAAACCCATTGTCGACAAACCTCTTTCATCGGGTGGGACCTCTTTCTCCTCTTTCGTCGGCCTTTTGGCTCCGGACAAGCCGAGATGTACTCTGACTGGGTATGTTGTCGGCCTCCGAGTCTTTCTTTCACCGGCACCCTTTCTCTTTCCTCTCCAGACGAGCTTTCCACTGTCCCAAATAGGATGGCTTCGACCCATTGCCTGGGGGAGCCGGCCCACCATCAGGGTCTCTGTCGTCCCTCCGAGCGGCGTTCTGATTATCGCTTGCGTCCGCACGGCAGTTGTTGGGTTGTGGATTCCTCGGAGGTGGAGGCGGTAACCCGCGATCCCTCCGAGCAGGGGCTGGTCCCCTGTCTGCGTGCCGAACGAAGTTGCCATAGTATCCTCGTCTGATGAGGTCCTCAATCTCCCCTTTGAGGTACTTGCATTCCTGTTTCATGGCCATAGTCGCGATGGAAGCGACAGAAACGGGAGTGGTCCTTATTCCTTCCGCTGCCGAGTGCTTTTGGAGGTGGTCGGAGGTTCCGATCGTTCTTAATCACTTCGAGGATCTCCGTCATCGAGGTGTTCAACGGAGTGTACTACTCGAATGTCTTGTAGGGGTGCCGGTAGGTCTGGTAGGTCTGATCCCTACCGGACTTCTGCTTCTTTGAATCTCCCGGGCTTGGTGCCGGGTCGGCCGCCTCAGACCTTTTCTTGTCCGTCGGCTTCAGTGCGGCCTACAGATTGTTCACGGTGTTATTCTGTGACCGAGTCGTCTCGTCCGCGGAGGCGTACTTCTCGCACCTGGCGAGTAAGTCGTCCAGGTTCTTCGGTGGCTTTTTGGCAAGGGACCAACAAAGCTGACGATCGGTGACACCGGCCTGCAGGCTAGACATATGCACCGCGGGCTCATCTTTGATTTCAAGTACCTCGTTATTGAAGCGCTTGATGAATTCCCTCAGGGACTCGTCCTTTTGTTGCTTGACCGTTGACAGATGGTACGATGTTTTCTTTCGCACTCGGCTTGCTTGGAAGTGCGTTAAGAATTTGTTCGATAGTTGTTCGAACGAGGTAATGCTCTTGGTCGGGAGATTATTGAACCATGTGCGGGCAGCTCCCCTGAGCGTTGAAGGAAACATCCTGCAGATGAGGCCGTCGCTCAGGGGGTAGAATAGTGTTGTGGAGACGAAGGCGTCTAGATGCTGCTCGGGGTCGGTACTCCCATGGTAGGCATCCAAGACCGGCATCTTGAAGTTGTCAGGGGGTGGTGCCCTCATGATCTCGTCCGAGAGTGCCGTGATTGCAGTGTAGGCCGTTCTCGGCGGGGCTACCTTGTTTTGCTCCACCTGTTGTAGCCGAGTGGTTATCTCGAGTAAACGCCGCTCGACCTAGGACTGGGGCATGTCCGGAGGCTGGGCGCCAGAACCTGGCGTTTCTTCGTGAACTCTTTCCTGTCGGAGGTTATCGAGGAAGGACTCCGGGCCTCCGGCTGGAGGTGGCGCCATGGGCGCCTGGTGTTGATGTGGCGGGGGATTCCAGCCGGCGGGCCGTGCTACGCTTCGCCCAGGTGCTTGGTCACCTGCCGGGAGATTGTTTGGCAAAGCGTTAGCCGGGCCTGCTCTCGCCCTCGGTGGATGGACCGCTTGCCGGAATTCTGGTGGAGGTAGGGGATTCGGCGCCGATTGAGGATTCTCTCCCCCCGCTACCGAATTGCTTGCTCGAGCCCCTCTTAAGACTTTCGCAAGCTGCCCAATTTGCTGCTTCAACTCGTCGAACTGCTGGCGAGTGACGTATTTGGGAGGAGGTTGTGGTGGATCTACCGACGGCGTGTGGCTCGGGGTTGGTGCCGGCGGTGGCGCCGGTGCTGGTTCTGGTATTGGCGCGGGTTCTGGCACTATAAGTGCGGCCTCCTGGTCCGCCCTCGTCGTGCTTTTGGTACTACCCATGTGCACCGATGTCTCAGAAGGGGCGCGCGACGCCCGTTTTCGTGTTCTTCTGTGAGCCATCGAAATAGAGATACGTACACGCTAAACTCAGTCAAAAAATGCCCCACGGTGGGCGCCAAACTGTTACGGTTGGAAATCGCCCGTTGATTCGCGCTCTGAATGACCTGCAATCACAGAGATGAGACAAAGGAGGGGGCGCCTAAGCCCCGGGTACCCTCCGATGCCTAAGTTAGATTCCCAAGGTAAACAGTCAAGAGATAGCAGAAAGTTATCTCCAGTTTAGAGAGAGTGGAACGATGAGTGAGTTTGAGCGTGGGGGATGAAAAATAACAGCTTGTGAGTGCGTAAGTGCATTCGGGTTTACCTTGAGGGATGACCTCTACTTATAGATTGGGAAGAGGCATGGAGGCACCAGGACTCAGGGAAGTAGATCGCCAATAGGACTGCCATGTGTCGCACTGGGACACCTGGGGGGTAGAATCCGAGTAGGAGTCGGAGACCTTAGCCAAGGAAGCTAAGTCGGTCAGCTCTGGGACTGAGAAGTGTCAACGTGTGAGTAATGACCGACCGGATAGTCGGTGTCGTATCAGACTGGGAGAAGGACTCCTCGGTAGTCCTAATCACATTAGGACTCTGGCTTCCATCTGAGAACCGTAGCCGAATAGGTCTGAGACTCTGAGCACTAATAGAGAGGTTGAGCACATGAGAGGCCATATACATAATAGGCCGAATACATGAAGCCGAGCGCGAGACACTCCGAGCGCTCGGGCTCCGAAGGCGCAACTTGACACGTGTGAGATTTTAAGTGGATGGATCATTTCCCTCCTAACACTATCCAAACATCCACTAGGATATCCAACCACATTCCAACCCAGAATGGGTTATCCACATTCCAAGCCAGAAAGGGTTATCTACATTCCAACCTAGAATGGGTTATCCACATTTCGACCTAGAAAGGGTTATCCATATTTCGACCAAAATAGGGTTATCCACATTCAGACCCAGAAAGGGTTTTCCAAATTTCAATCAATCCAAATTCGGATTCATGGTTCACTTGGGCTATCCACTCACCTACTAGGAATACCTACTTCAACCCCCATGGGATACCCATTTTTAGATCCACTAGGGCTATCTATCAGTCCGCATGGACTAAATCCTAACCCATAGGGTTTCTCATCCTCTCAAGAATAAACTTCAACTTGAATAGTGAAATTAATCATGTGCAAGCATAAATCACAGTCATAAACATTAATCACACGTGAACTACGATGGTGAACCTGATTTTCAGAAGAAGTCCGAGATACGTAGGCAATATGGTGGATCGAGATTCGGTTCAATGATATCAAACCACTTGGTTTGGTTTGGTTTAATAGATAGAGTCTAGCTTAGGAATGGTATAGGAGACCGATTTCGATTGGGTGGTTTAGGTACCTAACCCTTTCCCATAACCATAACCTGACGCTTACCCAATCTCTGATAAACCAAAAATCCAATCTAAGGGTCATGAGCCAATTGAAATATTACCTTAGAGTGCGATTACACATTTCTGATGTCCTAGACCTTAATCTAGGTGGCGACTCCTAAATCCATCCATCTTTGTCCTCACAATATGCATGCATTTAATTCATATATTTAGTCTGGTTTCTAAGTTTGTAATATGTTATAGAAAGGTTTGGTGGCCCCTGCACCTCTATACACAAGTGTGTGAATCTGCCCAATGGATCAAACACCATTATCGTCCCACATGCACCCACAATGGAATAAAGATAGAGTTAAAGTGTCCGGATCAAACACCACCAACACTTCCCCTGATGCCCTACCCATACCAACACGTAAGCCACTATTGGTGAGGGCATGCAAACTGGGCTTGCAACTAACCAATCCTAATTGTCATCCAGTTTATCCAAGCCCAGAATCCCTTAATACGTCCATAGAGATAGAGCTAAGGCCCCCTGATAGAGTCAAAGACTACACGGTCTGAGACCACCTCCCCTGATTCCCTACGATGTAATAGTTCTGCTAAGGTAATGGCGATACGACAATGTTAATGGGGAAGACTTGAGTAGAGATAGAGCTAGAGTCTGGTGACCAGGTCAAGACCACCATGCAACGTTCTCCCCCTAATTCTCTACTCGCATCAAGTACACTAACCACACACACATAATCACATGTTTATTCCTAGCATCATCATCATCATCATATTATAAATAGACAAAAATAAATATACATGAGCAGTAATAGCAAGAATATTGGATGACATGAGAGATGCACGTTACAAACATACAAGCATAGAATCAATCATGGCATTGGACTCAAATAAATAAATAGTTTGTTATTATCTAATTAGTTTAGGTCTTGCTACCTCACCTATTAGCAAAACTTGATCTCCTTCCAAGCCTTGTAATTCTCTTTGAATTGATTTAATAACCTAAAAGTTATATGAATTCAAGTTAGGGCTCGTATGTAACATGTTACAGTTGTCAAAAATCAAAATATAGCACTAATATGTGTCTGATTAGTCCTATGGTCTCATACTATGTCGACCTTACTGCCTACGGTCGATTCCTTATGGTCTCATATGGTGCGACCATAGCTACGACCATTGGTTTCTGAAATCCTTTCGAATGCCTGTGGTCGATCCTCTAGTCATGCTGGTCTTGCTATGGTCGACCGTAGTTGTGACCTTGATATTTCTGTCACACACTACATGCAATTCGAGTTCTTCCTGGGTCAATTCCTCTACTCTTCAATTGGGTTTATCCTAAGGTCATCATCCTATGGCCATCATTAGTAGTTTCTTATCAACCCTAATCATCAAACTCATCCCTCATGGTTATCCTTGAGATTTTCTCAAGGAATCACATAGATCATAATAGATTGATATCTCTTAACCTCCATAGAAGTCTTATTCCTTAAAGTTTACATCTCCAAAAATTAGATTCATACCTTTGTCTATGATAGAGAGCCAATCTCTTCTCAGCAAAATCCTCTCCTTAGTCTTTTCTTCTTCTCCTTTTCTTCCTTCTATTCCCTTCTCTTTTTCTAGGGTTTACTAATGTTCTATAAGAGTGAAAAAGGACTGAGGGACGTCCTTTATATAGGGAAAAACTCTCCATATAGAGTCCTCTTTCAATTAGGAAAGAACTCCTCCTTAAATTAGGAAAGTTCCCAACTCGGAGTCTGATCTAGGGTCTCATGGTCGATGGCTACGGTCACAAAACCCATCGAACGAAGGGTCGAAATCATCGACTGTAGGGTCATTGATCAGTGACAATTGTTTCTTTCCATATGGTCGACCATACCTACCCAGGTATGCCACCATATGCATACAGTTTTGGGTGTTAAGTCTATTTTTATACCTGGTTTGTGATCCATCTTTACACGATCGGTTCACTTGGTCCAGCTATGATGGGAAGACTTGGCACGACACGCTTAGGCCAAGTTAGTGGAATGCAGGTCTTACATTCTCTTCTTCATTGATAGTCATCATCATATAGTTCCTTTCCATCTCGTTGATCTAGTGGGCTGGCCATGAAGGATCTGACAGCTTTCCAGTAAACTCCCTCGGCTTCATTTTTAGAAAATACTTGATCAACCTAGAATGGTCCTATTGATACTAAGCATATGCTCCATACATAGGCAGTTGGTACTAGTAATTTCCCTGGTAATATCCACCCTGAGGTACTTTAGGGTATTGTACTTAGGCTTGTACAACTGGCATTTGAGGTGCTTAGGATACCGTGTTGTTCATGGCTGATGTTTGGGGCACAGTGTTGCTACCCCCTGGTACGGTACTAGCTTGCCCTGCCGATAGAGGTGTTATATTTGCAGCTGGGGGAGTGATTCCCATAGCAGCTTGCATATTGGCTTGCATTTGTAATAATTGCTGTACCTGTTGTACAAAATTCATAACCACTATAGCCAATTCCTTAGCTGGGGCTGGAAAGTTTGTTGGGATGGCTTGGTTGTTGACTCCTGGTGGTACCATATTCTGGTTCTCTTGTTCCTTAGGGTTTTCATGGGCATTTACCTCCACAGGTGATGATGGAGGTAGAATTAGGTTACGTCCTCTCCGGATTATTCTTCGCCTAGCCATTTCCTGTTTTGGACAGTGGTAGTGCCTGAAAGTCAAGGAAACATATGAGGCAAGTATAATTTATGTTGATCTCATGTTAATCTCACAATAAACGAGGCAAAATTTCCAATTTTATAGTCATTCAGTCAAAATAGGGCATTTCCATTGTGGGGTTGATGGGTATGGTTGCACTGTATGCCACCACAGGGTTCCGACCATATGAACCCTGATAGCTCACCGAGAGCCTGTGGTCGATCGTGTGGTTCTCACTTTTGGTCGAGTTCTACGACCACATGACCTCAAATTAGGTTTTTAAACCCAATTTTTCAAGTCCTTTTCTCCATTCTCCTTTTGTCTTCTACTGTCACAACTCGACTCGCCTCCACTGAGTTGCTACAGTACCGACCACTCACCTTGAGTGAATTTCTTTGATCAACCACTGGATTCCTCATCTCCTCGGTAAGTTCTACATTTCCATTATTCTTTTTGTCGATTCTCTCTAGGTTTCCATTGCCCATTTTGATATTTTCCCAATTAAATTTTATTTAGCCATAAAAATTCAATTTTTATTGATGAACCTTGCTATTGGACACCCAACGGACAAAAGCCCTCTAATAGATTCGGGTTGCACCAGTTGGTTTGGTTAATCAATGAAAAGCCTACCTTTTTTACCTAGAATTTGGGAATTTTTTCAAACTTTCAAAATTTCTTCAATTTCATCTTAATTAATAGCAAGTTCCCACTTAATTGGTCATTGCATGTTGGCTTATGACGTACGTGAGTTTGCTAGTCCAAGCATTTAGACAAAAATGAGGCTTTTGGCCCATCATGCGGTTATAATATCAAAATCTGAATTTTCACTATATCTGATAAGTTGTTTGTTGTTCTATGCCCTTGTAGAAACATGGCTGGCACTAAAGTCCCCAAAGTTCATGATCCCCATCGCTTTAGCTCCATCGAAGTGAAGACACAGTATCCCTGGTACCAACGCAAGAAGGTGGAAGGGGGTCATTGTGTCAACTTGGCCAGCCCTATTCGATGTAGAGGGGGCTTTTGGTGATATGCACTGGTTCCCCATGATTCTATATGAGGGCTGCACCCGTCCTGAGTTGGTGAAGCAGTTTTACTAAAATTTACAGGTGGAGGGTGACCCAGAGGATATAGATAGGGGCAGAGAGCTCAGGATCACCAGTTTAGTCAAAGAGGTAGAGATCTCATTTAACTGCCAAGAGTTGGCTGATATCCTGGGCATCTCAAATGATGGTCCCTTGGTCTACTGCGCACCCAAGGAACCCCAGTTTCTTTAAGTGAGAATGAGCATAGAAATTGACAACCAGATTCTTCGGGATGACCGCTGGCAGATGAAGGCAATTAACTTATGCCCAGAGCCTCAAGTGTACTGCAAGATCATTCAGCTCAACCTAATTCCCCAGGGTGGGCACTATGAGAAGGTTTTACAGTTGACTCAGTACCTTCTGTACTGCATTTGCACTAGGCAGCCTGTCTGCCTTCCTTATATCATCATCAGGTACATGCTTCGTGCCAAAATGCATGGTCAGGTTGGTAACCTACCCTATGGGTGCTTGATCACCACTCTGCTCACTCATCTACAGGTGGACCTGGTGCATGAGAAGATTCATGAGAGCACCTTTTTAGCTGACCTAGACTGGGAGGCCATCTGCAGAATGGGGAAGTGAGATGCGCAGGTTAGTGATGAGGAGAAAAACTCTTTGGTGCGTCCCCTTACTCAAGTGGGGGCAGCAGATGCAGAGGCAGCAGTCGCGGTAACAACAGAGGCATCAGAGAGTGAAGATAAGGAGGATGATGATCGGATGTACATGGATGTAGATGCCATACCTCCTCCTTTACTATAGCATTCAGCAGGAGCTGGACCTTCTCGGGCTTCTCATTCGGATGGTCCTTCGTGCCCTCCACCAGATGTCATGATGGATTTATTATGTGAGATTTGCGATGCTCAGCGTGCTATAGATCATCGGGTAGGAGGGATCATTGACGCTTAGCGCTCGACTGATGGACGAGTGGCGAGTCTCATCGAGAGTCTTCGAACGACCCAGGCACAGGTAGCCTGGCTCACTAAGGTCTATGCTGAGGATTGTGGGAGAGACCGAGAGGCATCTCCTCCTCCAGTGCCATGATTGTCCCATTTATTTTCTTTGTCTTTTATTCTATAGAGTAACTATCCGGATTGTAGACCGTACTCTGATTCGAATATACATTTTTCTTATTCTCATTTTGGTGTAAATACAAAATTTGTTTCTCCCTTACATACGTGCATTATTCTCTTTCTTAACTCATGTCTCAAAGAACACGGATGCTTATGGTGTGTTCGTATTACGATTTTAATTTGTCCTAACTCAGTTCACAACCCTTGTGGTAGTAATTTGGTTTAATAGGACAGAGCCTGAAGAGCTCTGATACCAAGCTGTCACACCCCAATTCTAAACTAACCAGAATTGTGTGATGAACCATCAATAGACCAACGGTTCAACCAGGATCTCGTATAGACCATGCCCATCCGATTAAACCAGATATATTTCACAAGCATAATCAGAGTAAATAAACAATAGCGGAAGTCTTTAATATTAATGAATTGAGTATCTAACAGTGATAGTATAATTAATTATCCAATTATCTCTAAAATGACTCAAGACATAAAATAAAGCAAATTAATCAATTACATGTTTTGATTAACCAAATAACTAAACTAATCGAAAACACATGAATTGTATTAGCACGATGGATCATGCGCCTCTCCTATAGCTTCCATGTCTATTGTCGCTACGTGTCCATACATCAACGTGTTCATGTAATCTTCAACGATAAGACCTGCATTAACAATTAAAAATATTCAACGTCAAAAGGGTGAGCACACATCATGGCTCAGTGAGCAAACAAAACAATGCAACAAACATATGCATGCATTTAATTCATATATTTGGTCTGGATTTAAAGTTTGCAATATGCTATAGAAAGGATTGGCAGCCACTGCACCTCTTTACATGAGTATGTGAATCCGCTCAACGGATCAAACACCATCGCCGTCCCACATGCACCCACCATGGAATAGAGATAGAGTTAAAGTGTCCAGATCAAACACCACCAACACCTCCCCTGATGCCCTACCCATACCAACATGTAAGCCCATATTAGAGAGGGCTTGTAAACTGGGCTCGCAACTAACCAATCCTAAACGTCATCCAGTGTATCCAAGGCCTCACCCCAGCATCCCTCAATACGTCCATAGAGATAGAGCTAAGGCCCCCCGGTAGAGTCAGAGACCACATGGTCCGAGACCACCTCCCCTAATGCCTACGACGTAATAGTTCAGCTAAGGTAATGGTGATACGACGATGTCAGTGAACAAGACTTAAGTAGAGATAGAGGTAAAGTCTGGTGATCACGATGAACCACAATGTCACGTCCTCCCCCTGATGCTCTACTTGCATCAAGCATCCCAACTACAACCACATAATCACATGCTTATTCCTAGCATCATCATCATCATCATCATATTATAAATAGACAAAAATAAATATGTGTGAGCATAATAGCAAGAATATTGGATGACATGTGAGATGCACATTACAAGCATACAAGCATATAATCAATCATGGCATTTGACTTAATAAAAGTAAACATTTTATTATTAACCAGTTAGTTTAGGTTCTATTCCCTCACCTACTGGAAACGTTCAATCTTTTCCAAGCTTCTTAACTCACTCTTAAACCTCTTCGAAACCTAAGAAATTTGTAAGTTCTAATAAGTGTTCAAGTTCATCAAATTACAATAGTCAATGATCCAACCTAGAATCAAATAGACCTCTAGAAGTTGAGTGGTCACAGGTATGATTGCACCTGTGGTTTCAATTTCTGTGACCACAGGGTGTGGGGTCGATACGTATGGTCGCATGTCATGCGACCAGACACATGCGACTACACCCTCCCTGGAAACTTCCCCAGGGCATGTGGTCGGACATATGTGCCTCGTGTGGTTGATTAAACTGTAACCATACGAGTTTTTGGTCGACTTTTACTCTCAGCCACATCCTTTCATAACTTGATTCTATGGTTAACATTATGATCCTTCCTATGATTGTTCTATGGCTTAAAATTCATACTTTTATGTAGTACTTTACCTTAATCCCTTCTTCATGGAACTCCTTAGAGTTTTGTTCATGGTCTTAGGATTGAGATCTTACGTTGAATCAATCTCTCCTCCATAATCTATTTTGGGCATTCAATTAATGTAGGGAATGATTCCATACCTTAAACTTACTGGAGATTCAGAGCTTTCTCTACAATTTCTTCTCCTAGTCTTCCTCTTCAATTCTCCTTATCTTCCTACTCCTTTCTTTCCCTCTCTTTTAGTTTGGATCCTAAAAGAGTGAAAGAGACTAAGGGACGTCCTTTATATAAAGGAAAATGTCCATATAAAGTTCCACTTTGATTAGGAAAGAACCCCCCCCCCCCTTCAGATTAGGAAGGTTTCCTAATTTTGAAGTCAATATACCATCGTGTGGTCGCATGTGGGGTTGGAGTATCCATCAACCATATGTCTCAAAACTACGACCACATGTCTCAGATTCGAGTGGTCTCAATATTTTGAGGTGTGGTTGACCACACCTTTTTAGGTATGCACCACACGTCTCAATTAGATGATTTATGGCTCGAATTACATACCTAGCCTTGTACTTTCTTCACGCACTTGGTCCGCTTGGTCCGACCATGATAGGAAAACCTAATATAAGATTGTAAGACCAGGTTAATAAAGTACAGGTCTTACACACTTGGTCTATCAATGATGGGAAGACTTGGCATGACACGGATAAACCGGGTTAGTGGAGTGCGGGTCTTAGATTTCGAACAACCTCTTGTTGCTTTATATGGTCCAGTTCGGTCTTTTCTTTTTCCTCAAGCAGCGCCTTCGACCTTGTTACTTCAGACTCTGGTTCATCCTTGCCCGAGTTCACTCCAGCAAGCTGACCCTCACGCACTTGGTTCGAATTACATACTTAGCCTTGTACTTTCTTCACGCACTTGGTCCGCTTGGTCCGACCATGATAGGAAGACCTAATACAAGATTGTAAGATCGGGTTAATAAAGTACGGGTCTTACACACTTGGTCTATCAATGATGGGAAGACTTGGCATGACACGGTTAAACCGGGTTAGTGGAGTGCGGGTCTTAGATTTCGAACAACCTCTTGTTGCTTTATACGGTCCAGTTCGATCTTTTCTTTTTCCTCAAGCAGCGCCTTCGACCTTGTTACTTCAGACTCTGGTTCATCCTTGCCCGAGTTTGCTCCAGCAAGCTGACCCTCAGTGGCCTCGAGTTTCTTGGCCAGGGCCTCTTTCTCCTTAGAGTACTTTCGATTTACTCTTTGAGCCACCTCCAGCGCCCTCTTAGTAGACGCAAGCTTTGACTTTGCCATCTCCAACCTACCAGACTTGGTGAGGTTATGGACGTAGCGAGACAGCGATATGTTTACAAGCTATAGATGAAACGCAAGAAATAAGAAAGAGAAAGAAGTAAATTATAGGAAATCTAAGAAAATGAACACTCAAACCAATAAGGTGCCGCTCCTTTGCTTGGTGAAGGGCATCCTTAGTCATCTTGTCAAAAGCTTTTTGATCCACATGAAGACACATACCCTCCACCACTTGATGAGCGACATTGGGCCTGACCATCTCACTGTCCACTCGATCAACCTGCCAAGTCGTCCTGTAAGGACCCTCACAGGTCTTCGAGATAGGCTTTTCAGACCCACTGGGAAATGACCTCAGTCGGAAGAAATGTAGGTACAAGCGAGTTAGTCATATCTCGTGGATGTGAGGTGTTAGTAATTCCAAGTGGCAAGCTCGGTACTGACCTCACGGACTTTCCCGTCACCTCAACAGCGACAGGCTCCAAAGGTTCCCATAAAGGCGACCTAACAGTTTCCCCTCGTGGCTCATGCGATGATAGTGCAAGGGGGATGCTGGTAGAAATCTTAGTGACCTCTTGAGAAACTAAAGGGGAGTTTATAGAAACCACCTTGGTTTCAGAAGGAGGAACGATGGAAGGAGACCCCCCCCCCCGACTAAACATAAGATACATGTCTGATGTCGGTTCTCGCCTTTTTTTGGATTTGGGCAGTGCCACCCTCACCGTCAGACCACTCTTCTCGAGATTCTTTAGCTTTGGAGCAGGAAGCTTTTTTCTTCTTCCCCACTTTTTGGGAGGAACCTTCACCCCCACCTTGCGACGCTAACTGCTACTCTTGTAATCTGACGACTACGTTAATATCAAGAGAAGACTACCCCACTACAAAATCATCAAAGAAAAATCGATTAGTGACAAAAAATCCAGACATCAAGTTGACATATCAAGCCGTAAACTTCCGGCTTACTTAAACTCTCCAAGGAGAAATGGAATCCCGGGGGAGCCATGTAGTCATAGACATCGTCCCCTTTCCCGAAATCTCCAAGGCAATCTAAAAAAGGGGAGGTAAGATCCTCGTAGTGGATCATGATACCAAACTCCACCATTAAAAGACTATGGTTATCGTACTCACTCAAGGATGGAGGTTGGTTCAAATAGCCCACATTTGGGAAGCTTCATACGTTCACCAACGACATGGGTTTCAGGTCATGGCAACCTACAAAAAGGTATTTGTGTGACCAATGAGGAACCTTGTTTCTTTTTATACTCAGAATCCCCAAAGCTTGTGTCCGCTTGATGAAGAAATACCAGCCCGACCTAGGTATCTCTTTTTTTGATGGATTGGCCTTGTTCAACATATACAAATGTCAAAACAGGCCAACACTTGGTGTCCTCTAGCCTTCAAAAGAAGGTGATGAAAATCAAGATAATTGGCCTAAATTTGGGCCAGGGCTAAACCATAGTAGTGAAGAATTCTAATGGCTTCGAAGGGAACAGGGAGCTTGAAACTCGAGCGAAAAAATTTGGTGTACACACACATCTCTGTCCTATTGGGTCAGCAGGCAGTTTCATCTTTCGAAGGAATCCTAGGGTAATAGTGGCCATCGATTGGGTATTTGGCCAAGTGATCATTGAGCTTCTCATTGTTCATTTTTCTTACTACCATGGCAGCCTCCACTTCGAAGGGTGAAGGGATGACAATATCTCTAAGTTCCTCAGGAAGAGCTAGGGCATTCGACATTGGAATCGCAAATGGCAAGGGCGCCCTCGATTCTTTCTCTTTCTTAGTCAACAAAGTAAAAATGCTGGTGATTGTTCCCTTCGACCCAAGGACATAGGATAAAATGTCCATGGGTAGCTTTTTGTCCCTTGCTATGGGAAGCTCTCTGGCTATGGTGGCCCTAGAACCAACAGACCTCACCAGTGCTCTGCTCGTTAACGGTGCCTGGGTTGCCGAGAACTTCCACGCAGTGTAGTCCTCTAGAAACCAACCAAATATAGGTTCATTAGGTTCTAAGGGCACCATCCCAGGAGGATCGAATAGTCTAGACATGGATGGCTCTAAAGACAACCCCAAAAGAAATGGCTGAAAATCAAATAAATGGCGAAGATGGAAGGAAGAGAACTTACTATGGGAAAGTAGTCAAGAAATAAAATGCGATGTCGGAGAAGATGAAGAAGAACTTCCTCTACTCCAAAGACTCTACGGATTGAGAAGGAAAATGTGATTACTAATTCCTTTGAAGGCTTGAAGGAGTCTTTATCACCTTTCGATGGATATACAAAAGTTGTGAAATCCAAAGTTTATCATTTTGGAGTGAATTGAATCTTTCTCCTTTGATGTAATCAGCAAGGAAGATGGGACGCCTTCACTCCATAAATGGATGGTTCATATTCAATCCTCGTCCATCGCATTAAATGCGATGCTTTAAAAGGTGGAGACAAACCTATGCGCTGATGTAATTTTCATACAGAAATAAAGACCACGATCTGACGAAAACAGCTACTCTGACTTGTGGTTCTCCCCTAGAGGTTACCATTCTGTAACCGCTCATGATGAATCGAAGTGTAATGATGATGGAAAAGATATTCAGGATGTCCTTTATAGTTTCCAAAAGAAAAAAAAATTTAAATCCTCCAATGACTTTAAAGTCAAATGAAAATGGTTCCATGTTGATTGAAAATTCAGGGGCCTTATGATGACTCACAAACTTCAAGATCGATCAAGGATGGCCAACCAGTAACTGTTCAAAGGGAAATCCAGTTTCTAAGAAGTCACTATATTCCAAGGTATCACTACAAGTTCAAGGTTGGTGACACATTCCAAGGTCGTCACTACAAGTTGAAGGTTGGCGACACATTCCAAGGTCTTCACTACAAGTTCAAACTCAGCAACACATTCCAAGGTCATCACTACAATGTCTAACTCATTGAATCATAGTCGTGTCTTCAAAGTCGATGTTGCATCCATCGATAAGGAAATGACTTAGGAAGCGTAATTCAGGTGCAATAGTTCCACATACCTTACAATCCACTATGATGACCGGGAATGAAATATACCGTGGAAGCAGTATTGCTTCTTCGAACTCGGTAAGCCCAAAGAAGCAACGGGCAACTATTGATAACATATTTCTCCTGACTTATCAGGTCGAGACATGTGTTTGCCTACTAGTCATGCTGGAGAGGCAACACGTGTCCCGATAGTTGTCATTCTGTGGATGCCTTAACAATAATGTGTAGGAGCATGTGGACATCTATACGAGCGAAATCTTTGGATTGATCTTGAGCGTATCAAGGGGATCATGAAAAAAGAACAAAACTAGAAATGGATCCAGATAGGATTCCACGCCTGAGAGAGACGTGCACGATGGCAATAAGGGCAGAAGTGTCGATCTCACTCGCCAATAGGATCCACATCCTATTGTCATCTAAAATGCCCCAATCAAATCTATTAATCACACCTACGAAGTCCTGCCCATACTAGAACATAGCCTTAGTCACAATCGCTCCATCATTGGACATGATATCCGCTCGAACAATAGGTGTGTCCACTATAAAGACATTAATGATCAAAGCCCACAAGAAAAGGTTTACCAGACAAAAGGTCAAGATAAATTACTAGCAGATCCATTGGTCGTCCGACCTTTAACCAGGTGTGTTGTTGTTGGTTTTTGCCTGGAGCTTTTGGTGGTGACACTTGTCCAAACAAAAGCAAATAGATAGTAGAGGGTATGTTTAGAAACCATGTCGTCACTTTGATGGTTAATTCAGAACCGGCAATAAGTAGTATAAAGCTTTGTATGGGAAGATATGAGCTTCAGTGAGTAGGGTTTAAGCAATTTGATAGAGAGAGTATGAGTGTACAAATTGGGGATCCGATTACCTTCATTCTGAGCTTTATTTATTGAGGCATGAAATAGCATAGATTTCGGCATGATTAGAGCAATTTGTGATGATCTCAGGCATGTCTCTAGTCTCGTGTAATTTACTTATAAGCAACCCATTTTGCCTCACCAATCTTTCACAACATTCACCCATCACTATAGGGTTAACCTATGTTATCCCCCCAAAACTAGGAATCCTCACCTACCATTTTAGGAACATCTCGTGTTACTCTCCCATTTAGGTTTGAAAACTTTCCATAGATAGCCCTCTAGAGTCTAAACCCTGGGTAGAATCTAAACATTCCATAAACAGTTCTCTTAGTGGCTAAATCTTAGGTAGAGTCTAAAGTTCCTATAATAGCCCTCTTAGTGTCCAAACCCTAAGTAGAGTCCAAACCCTAGGTAGAGTCCAAACCTGTCAAAAATAGCCTCTTAGAGTCCAATTCATCCTTTAGGACAAAAACCTACCAAAAAAAAAACCTCCTAGTGTTATCCTTGAACTTAGGTTATGAATCTACCATAAATAAATCTTGTAGTTAGTCGAAGTTGGTCAAAATGGTTAAAATAGTCTAAGTTAGTCCATACTTAAACCCTAGAGTCAACCTAGAGTCACTAAGGGTCAAAACTTAGTCAACTGATCCTAGTCCTATTAAACCCCGAGGTGTTACTTAGTATGGCATTGTATCACATATAAGCCATACCCTTCCATCCCTTCATTGTCTGTAAGTGATGTGAGAGAGAGATAAGGAAGAAAATAGAGAAAGAATGAGAAATGGAGTAGAAGTCCATTGGAAGCCCACTTAAAGCCCTACTAAGCCTAGGGTAAACCCTAATGGGCCTATATAATGGGCTAAGAATAGTTCATTTTCTACCCATTGTTCTGAATTGTGAATAAGAAAGAAGGAATGCTTAAAGAGCAAAAAGACAAAGTTGTAAAAAAGGCGAGAAATGCAAAAATCCATAAAAACAAAAATAAGAGTTGGAGTTTCTCTCCAATGGTTTTGGGATTGAGAAGATGTGAGTATATGTGGCAATTGGTGTGAAAAGAAGGAAAGAAAAAAGAAAAAAGAAAGAAGAGAAAAGGAAAGAAAAAGAAAAGAATAAATTTTGGAAACTTTAAAAACTAATTGGTCTCTAATTAGAGACCAATTCAAAGATCCTATTTAGGCCAATAATGAGGTGCCATGTGTCATGAAGGATATTAGAGACAAAATCTAACTCTAAAGAAGGAAATTGGTGAGAATTTAAAAAAGGCTATGACAACTCACTATGAGTTGGTAATGAGGGAGGGACTTGGCCTATAAATAAGACCAAAGTGGTCCCCATAACACACCAACTATGAAATTGGAGTCCTCCCCCTAGTGGCCTGAACAAGAGAGTGAAAGAGAGAGAAAAAAAGAAAGAAAGAGAGAAAGAGAGAAAGAGAGAGAAAGGGAGAAGCATCTACCTCCCTCCATTCTTTCAGGCTCTAAGCTCCCGCAGCAAGGATCTTCGTCCTCAATGGGATATAAGGTAAGTATCATTCCTCATCTCCATTAAAGTATGCTTGAAGATACATGCTAGATTAGGCATGTATAGAGTAAGAATAGACTAACATACATGTTTGCATTACTGTATGATTTCCACCATTGATTCTCAAATCTGATATTTTTCATGTGATAAATATGGTATAAAGAGTCCTTTCCCGGAATTTGAGCTACATCCATGGTGATTAGCCTAGGCAAAAAAAAAAATCCATGAATGAAGTTTAGATCTAGAAGAGCCAGATCTAGAACCCGAAGATAGTCAAGTCAGTCATATAAGATGAAGTTTGATGACTCTAAAAACTATGGGACATGCCATAATGAGTTAGGAATGTCCTCCAAAAATTTTGGATCTATTTGGATCCGGAATGACCTCCAAAAAAATCGTGCAATGGACAAAGGCCAGAAATAGAGACAAAAAAGGAATGGTCTCTTCATGGGCATAGAACTAGGATTTCCACTCAGAATTTTGAGAATGTTAAATCATGGGTAATGTAGCCCATCAAGTTGTCTAACTTCTAGAGTTAGATTGGAATGATTTAGATGAAAATTGAATTTTTGGTGGATTTTACACTGAATTTAATATGTAATAGGATTTTGCATCATCTATTCATCTTGTGTGTCAAACATGATCATCATATAGCTTCTTTTTGCAATTTTTAAAAAAGAGAGAAGTTTTCTTTTTCAATCTAGTTTCTAGACATGTGACTGGAATCAATTTTCATGAAATATTCAATTTGATATGGATTTTACAAGATAGGTACAGAGATTGTGAAGGTGCTGTTTTTTCACTTAAGGAATGACTACCTATTTTGAATGAATTTAAATATATATGATAAGTAGGACTACATCTTACCATCTATATGTGAATTTTTATATATATGGTAAGTAGGACTGCATCTTACTATCCATATATAAATTTTGATATTTATGGTAAATAGACAAGTCAGCACCCCATTTTTGCCGATTGTTTATGCCCCCCTTGTAGACATCATTTCCCTAAAATGAGGGGAGGTTTCTGAAATATGTATATATGTATGCATATATAGTATTTTATATAGTATTTATGTATATGCATATCCATGGTTCACGTATGTGTTGGATTTAGGGAATTGGATTTTAATCTTTTTAAATGGGTTAAGGTTCTAAATTCGCTTGGGCCCGAGTTCATAGGTTCTGCATACAGAAAAAAAAAGGAAAAAAGAGAAGCCTATGGGTCAAGCCAATTTGTTTTTTTTTTTAAATTATAAGAGAGAGGGCTATTCAAGGTTTTAATCGAAGGAGGTAATAAGGTCTTTCTTTGGGATTAAGAAAAAAAACCTTTGTAAATCCTAAAAGGAAAAAGAGGTTGAGAGGGGGTTGTCTAGAAGGATCGACGAGAGGGGGTTGTCTAGAAGGATCGACGAGAGGGGTTTAAGGGTTCTCAGGGATAGGGATCGACGGAGGGAGGTTTAGAAGTTCTCTTGAAGAAGGTCCATGAAAAAGAGGATTCAGAGGGAGACGACTGAGAGAGATTGCAGAGAATGGGAGAGGTTTGTCAGGAAAAAGGAAAAGGGAAAATGGGGTGAGAAGGGAGAGAGAGCTTGGGAAAAGCTTGACGAAACCCATTAATGGCAGCTCAGTTTTACAACTTTTGTCATACCCCAATTTTAGTCGAACCAGAAGTGTGAATGAACCGTTGTAGAACTAACAGCTCAAACCAGGATTACATAGGACCATGTAGCACAGGATCTAGTCACTGAATGAAGTGCTCAGAGTGTAGCTCTGAGGGGCAGACCCGCAGTGAGGCAGAGCTGACTAAGTGACATATGGAATAAATATGGCAACGACAACAACATGTCGTAGAAGGAGATAATAGGTGGAGCCAACGACCAACTAAGACTAACGTATCTACCACTACAACCCTGAGCGGCAGTCAAACGGGGGCATGAATGCGAGATGCCAGTGGAATGATAAGCCGGACAGAGCTAGGGCTGCTTCCTTCCCACCGCGCCCTTCCTTGTGTGTCGAGTGCACCAGAAAAGAATGGGAACTAGGTCGATCTATTCTAAGGCGAAGCATCCGAAGCATAACTGCACACTCACAAGATCTTTGCCGAGAGATAGGAGCATTCGGTGGAACCGGTGAATTACACTTGCTTCTGGATAGATGTGTGGGATAGAGGGCTCGTAGTACCTGCTGCCCACCCTTCCTGTAAGACCCGTGTCACTCTAACCCGGTCTTACCACCTTGAACCAGGTTTACCTATCATGGTCGAGTCAAATGGACCAAGGGCGTGAAGGAGATCGAGATCCCAGGTATCAAATCGACCAAAAAACACTTAATTTTAGGGGAGGGTCGCATACCCAGCCAAGGAGGGTCGGACCCCCCCAAGAACAAAAAGTCAGACCCTCAAATTTGAAGGGAGGGTCAGACATCTTGAATCCTAGGGTCGACGGGATCATCGACCCTCCCATCGACCCTCAGTTTCTACCGAAACTGAAATTAGGAAATTTCCTAATTTTCGAGTGGGATTCTTTCCTAATCTCAAAGGGACTTATTTTAGGATGTTCCTACTCTATTTAAAGGACGTCCCTAAGCCTCTTTCACTCCTTTCACAACCCTAATTGAATTGAGAGAAAGAGAAGAGAAGGAAAAGAGGAAGAAGAGAAGCAAGGAGGAGAAGTTAGCCAAAAGAGAAGAATTACAGAGAAGGAGTATTCTTCTCAGGTATGGATACTAATTCTATGAGTTTATATAGACATTAGGTTAGATATTGATGAGAGTGTGATATCGGAGAAACCCAAACCATCAACCCATGGTTAGGTTTTCATGGAAAACCATGGGGGATTACATGAAAGCTATCTATATGGATTATACATGGTTTCAAACCATGGAATGAATGTAGAGTGGAATGTAGGAGCAAGCCATAGGATCCCAAGCACGAAGAATGGACTAAAAGAGGGAATTGGACTAAAGTGCACCGAGGGTCGCACCGAGGGTCGATGACCATCCGACCCTAGGTATTCGGGAAGTTCAGAGTTTGGGGAGGGTCGCACCCAGGGTCGATCATGACTCCGACCCTACCTCCGACCCTCAGTTAACAGAATGGTTTTTAAATTCAAAATTAATTCTAATTAAATTCTACTGACTTTGTTAGGTCTTCTAGCAATATAATAACATTTTAAAGGTGATTTTAAAGCTTGGAAAAGTATCTATTAGCAAGCTAAGGTGTGAGGACAAAGATGGAAATCTTTAGAAGTCGCAACCAAGATTTAGGTCTAGGACCTTAGAAATGTGAAATCTCACCCCAAGGTAAGACTTCAATTGACTCATGACCCTTAGATTGGAATTCTGGTCCATCAAAGATTAGGTAAGCGTCAGGTTACGGTTATGGGAAGGGGTTAGGCACCCAAACCTCCTGATCGAAATCGGTCTCCTATACCTTCCCTATGCTAGACTCTATTTATTAAATTAAACCAAACCAAGTGGTTTGATATCATTGAACCGAATCTGTATCCATCAGATTGCCTACGTATCACGGAATTAATCCGAAAATCAGGTTCACCATCGTAGTTCAGGTGTGATTAAAGTTTATGGATGTGATTTATGCTTGTGCATGATTAAGTTCATTGTTCAAGTTGAAATTTATGATTGAAAGGTTGAGAAAACCCTATGGGTTAGGATCTGGATAGTCCAAGTGGACTGATAGATAATCCTAATGGATCTAAGAATAACCCTATTTGGGTTGGAATGTGGATAAGCCTATCTGGGTTGAAATATAGATAACCCTATGTGGGTTAAAATGTGGATAAATATTCAAGTGGATCTATGGATAGTCCGAGTGGACAAAGGTGTGGATAACCCTATTTGGGTTAAAATATGGGGATAGTCTAGTGGATCTATGGATAGTCTGAGTGGACTAAATTGTGGATCCAAATTTGGGTTTCTCCCAAATGGCCTACGTATCCTAAGGTTTGACCTAGGAATCAGAATCCACGTAGTTCGAACTGGATAACCCTATTTGGGTCAAAATGTGGGTAAGTATCCTAGTGGATCTATGGATAGTCCGAGTGGACTAAGGTGTGGATAAATATCTTAGTGGATCTATGGATAGTCCGAGAGGACTAAGGTGTGGATAGCCCTATTTAGGTTAAAATATGAGGGATATCCTAGTGGATCTATGGATAGTCCGAGTGGACTAAATTGTGGATCCGAATTTGGATTTCTCCCAAATGGCCTACGTATCCTAGGGTTTGACCTAGGAATCAGAATCCGCGTAGTTCGGGTTAGATAACCTGTTCTAGGTTAATGATTGAGAACCTATTCTAGGTTTAGGGTTTGGAACCTATTCTTGGTTTAGGGTTTGCCGAGGGGCAAAATCGTCCTAAATTACCCTTTTCATCCTGAATTTTAATTTTGGAAGGTTTGACAAAGCATTTTTCTTTCTTTATTAAGGCTTTTATTATTCCCATTATGCCCTTCCCAAGAATGTGGGTGCCTAAATGCACGTCCCCACGCCTACATTGTCTTCTAGAAGTGTGCAGATATGGCAGTTTGACTAGGGTGTTGCATAAAATAAGTTATTGCCAAAAAATAGAATATTCTATCAAAATATGGCACATAAAACATTTATGGCAAGAAATTCACATACAGTAAGATAGTTTAAAAATCTTTCAAATATGGCATGTATTGCAAATAAGGCAAGAGCCTATATGGCATGATCTAGTAGGCTATCTTCTAAGCATAGCAAGACCCTAATTGCTATTTTCTTTCCATATTTAGGGTTTTCTACCCTAATTGCTATTTTCTTTCCATTTTTTAAGGTTTCCAACCCTAATTATTATTTTCTTTCCATTTTAGGGTTTTCTACCCTAATTGCTATTTTCTTTACATTTTAGGTTTTTCTACCCTAATCGCTATTTTCTTTCCATTTTTTAGGGTTTTCTACCCTAATTGTTATTTTCTTTCCATTTTATGGTTTTCTACCTTAATTATTTTCTTTCCATTTTATGGTTTTCTACCTTAATTATTTTCTTTCCATTTTTTAGGGTTTTCTACCCTAATTGTTATTTTCTTTCCATTTTAGGGTTTTCTACCCTAATTATTTTCTTTCCATTTTTTAGGGTTTTCTACCCTAATTTTTATTTTCTTTCCATTTTAAGGTTTTCTACCCTAATTGTTACTTTCTTTCCATTTTAGGGTTTTCTACCCTAATTGTTATTTTCTTTCCATTTTTTAGTGTTTTCTACCCTATTTGTTTTTTTCTTTCCATTTTAGGATTTTCAACCCTAATTGTTACATTCTTTCTATTTTAGGGTTTTCTACCCTAATTGTTATTTTCTTTCCATTTTTTAGGGTTTTCTACCCTAATTGTTATTTTCTTTCTAATTTAGGGTTTTCTATCCTAATTGTTATTTTCTTTCCATTTTTTAAGATTTTCTACCCTAATTGTTATTTTATTTCCATTTTTAGGGTTTTCTACCCTAATTATTATTTTATTTCTATTTTTTAGGGTTTTCTACTTTAATTGTTATTTTATTTCCATTTTAGGGTTTTCTACCCTAATTATGACAATAAGCATTTAATATAGCATGTGAGTATGATCATTCCAATCATGGCAGTGTGATTATTCTAATTGTGGCAGTGTGTACATATAAGCATCCAAATATAGCATGTGAACAATATAGCATCAAAATATGGCATGTGATAAACAACCAAGGCATGTGAGTCAATTAATCAAAACATATTTTCAGATCTACGGTCTAGATTCAGTGCATCGATTATCAACAATGTGATCGAAATCACATTTGATTGATGATTGAAAGTAATTCAAGATCTTAAATCAATGGTTCAGATCATATAACATCAGTTAATCAGACTTTAATGGCTCAAATTAATTCATCATTAAATCATCATCAGATTAAAATCAATGGATTAGATTAATTAACCATCCATTCACATGATTGGATCTTAAAGATCAACGATTCAGATTAAATTCACATCAATTAGTCAAATTCATTCATTCAAATATCAATGGACAAATTTTCATCACATGATCAAACAAATTTCATATTCAATGGATCAGATTTTGAATGGGCATCATATGAACATGATAAAGAATCAAAATTAGATTTCTATTCAAGCATATCATGATCATAGATTCAATCATTGACCCATATTTAATGGAAAGATCAAGGGTAAGATGAGGAATGTTGAACCAATGGTTGGGTGAGGGGAATTGGTCTAGGACTTGATGGACAGGTTCGGGTATTGTAACATGGCTAGGTTCAGGTAAGTGGTGAGAGGTGTTGGTTGGTTCAGTAGGAGATGGAAGTGAGTGGGGTTACGGGTAGGTGGTAGCACAAGGCTGATGATTGAAGTATGAGATGAAATCGGTTAGAGTGCTGGTTGTATAGGGATTGAAAGCCAAGTGTAGGCTGGATTGATGATGGAAATTGCTTAATGGAGAGGTGGAGTGGTTTATGAGATGGGGATTTGTAGTTAAACAAAACAATAGAAGAAAAATAAAAGTAGAGGCAGCTTACCTAGATGGTCGTAGGTTCTACTTGCTCCTCCCTTCTTCTTCTTCTTTCTCCCTTTTTCCTCCCAAAACCGAGAGCCCAAACTCTATCGAACTCCCTTTTCACGTTTTTTTCTTTTCTCTTTTTTCTGTTTTTTTTTTCTTCCTCTTTTTTATCTCTTCTTCCCTTCTTTTTCTCCCAAAAAACGTGAGCCTCAAAAGCCTTTCACATTTTTTTCTTTCCTCCTTTTTTTTCTCTTCTTCCCTTACTTTTCTCCCAAAACTTAGCCCCAAAAGCCTTTCACGTTTTTTTTTTTCTCTTTCCCCTTTTTTTCTCTTTGGAAAAAGTCCTCCCTTCTTCTCTCTCTCACGTCCCTTTTATCTTCCCCTTCTTTCCCTTTTGAAAAAAAATCTAGAAACCCTAAATTTTCTCCCTTTTCTCGTCCTCTCTCTCCCCTTTTTTTTTTTTCTTTTTTTTCTATTTTTTCTTTTTTTCCAATCCCTAAAACTGTGAGCCTCCTAAAAACCCCATCGTTTTCTCTTTCTTCTTTCCTTTCTTTTCTCCAACAAAATCTTTTGGATTCTCTTAGAAAGGCTCACGTTTTTCCTCTCTCCCTCTTTCCTTTTTTTTCTCCAACAAAATCTTTTGGATTCCCTTAGAAAAGCTCATGTTTTTTCCTCTTTCTTCTTCCCCTTTTTTTTCAACAAAATCTTTTGGAAATCATCTAGAAAACCTAAAAAAACTCCCTTTCACATTTCCTTTCTCCCCTTTTTCCTTTTTCTTCTCAAAATCTTTTGGATTATCTCCAAAACCGAAATCCCCATTCTCTTTCACGTTTTTTCTCTCCCCTCTTTCCTTTTTCTTCTCAAAAAACTTTTGGATTATCTCCAAAACCGAAATCCCCCTTCACTTTCATGTTTCCTCTCTCCCCTCTTTCCTTTTTCTTCTCAAAATCTTTTGGATTATCATTTACATATAATAATATATATTATATACATATATACACATATATTTAATAATATATATATATATATATATATATATATATATATTATACAATATATATAATATATAAATATTATGCACATAGATGAACTGATTCGAAATGGGTTGAGACTGACTTAGGTTGACAACTGATAAGGGATGAGCTAGGTTGGACCAAAACTGGCTTGAACTGAGTTGATTGGATTGATTGGAATTAACTGGGTTTTCTCTCCTTGTCATTTCACGGGTCATTTCTGCTGTTATCCAGCATAGAATTTTCCGATGGCCTCTATTCCAAATTTTTTGTGTTCATTTTGTAGAACATTAAAAATGAAGAATATAGGAACTTGAATCACCTCATTTGGAAGTGAAATGGTCAACTTATGAATTTTTTAAGTTTAAGCATACCAATTATCGATAATTTGACTGACCATTCTGCATGAGATCCTTCGGAGGCTTCTACCGGAAATATTTTACGTCCACTTTGTAGAGCACTAAAAGTGGAACATAATGAGACTGGAATGACCTGATTCGGATATGGAATGATAAAAATATGGATTTTTGAATATTAAATGACCATTTCCATATGTAATTTTGCATGGGACCCTCCAGAGATTTTTACCCGAGATTTTCCACGTCCACTTTGTAGGACATCACAAATGAAGAACAATGGCCTTGGAATCGTCTGAATCCGATGTAGAACGGAAAAGATATGAAGCTTTGAAGTTCTAACGATAATTTTGCATGCAAGCTTGCATGGGACCCATTGGTGACTTCTACCCGGGATTTTTTACGTCCACTTTGTAGAGCATCATGAATGAAGAATAATGGTCTCGGAATCATCTGAATCCGATGTAGAATGGAAAAGATATGAAGCTTTGAAGTTCTAACGATAATTTTGCATGCAAGCTTGGATGGGACCCACTGGTGACTTCTACCCGGGATTTTTTACGTCCACTTTGTAGAACATCATGAATGAAGAATAATGGTCTTGGAATCATCTGAATCCGATGTTGGATGATCAAGATATGATGATTTGAAATTCAAACAATCCGACTTAGGATAATTTGCATGAAGGCCCTTGGGATTATTATTTATAATAATTTCAGAAACCTCCCTTATATGTATCATCCGACTAAAATGGTCGTATCTTCCTTATTTGATATCCGAGTTGAGCAATTCTAGTCTCGTTTCGAAGATAATTCTATGACCTATGCAGATAATAGCCCATGACCCTACTGTGGGGATCAGTGGAGAATCACAAATCTTTGGGTTAAAGGTCAGAAACCTACCATATTGGTTCACTTGTGCCGAGAGTGGCAAAAATGGGGTGCTTACATAAGGTAAGGAAACAGAACTCTAAACTAATTGGTTAATAACAAACTGTTTTCCTTTTTCTTGAGTCCAATGCCACACTTGATTCTATGTGAATATGTTTCTAATGTGCATACAACATGTCATCCAATATTTCTATTATTTGTTCATGCATATTTACTTTATTGTTTATAACATGGTGATGATGATGTTGATAGGAATAGGCATGTGATTGTATGTGTGTGGTTGGTGTACTTGATGCGAGCGAGTATCAGGGGAGGTGTGATGAGGACGTCAATAAACGTTAACCTTTAGTGGGTCTCAGCACTTTAGCTTTATCTCTAACTCAAGTCTTGTGCATTGACATCGTCGTATCGCCGTTACTTTAGTAGAACTATTATGTCGTAAAGTATCAGGGGTGGTGGTCTCGGTCCTTGTAGTCTCTGACTCTACCGGGGGGCCTTAGCTCTATCTCTATGGACATTCGGGGATCTTGGGGTGAGGCCTTGGATACACTGTTTGGCATTAGGATTGGTTAGTTGCGAGCCCAGTTTGCAAGCCCTCGCTAACAGGGGCTTACGTGTTGGTATAATATTATATAGCAATAAACGTTAACCTTTGTTGTATAACGTCATGATTAGGGTGGATGGGGATGACGATAAACGTTAACCTTCAGACGGACTTCCACACCCTGTGTATAGAGGCGGGGTCAATAAACGTTAGCCTTTGACCACCCAACCTTTCTATTGCGCATTGCAAACTATAAACCAGACCAAAGATATGAATTGATTGCATGCATATGTATTGTTGCATTGTTTTGTCTACTCACTGAGCCGTGATGTGTGCTCACCCCCTCGACGTTGAATATTTTTAGTTGATGATGCAGGTTATACAGTTGAAGAATACATGAATGCTCCAGCATACGGGAACGTGGCGGCAATGGAAGCTGAAGCTGAAGTAGATACACATGACTCCTCTTGCGAGTGCAACTCATGTGTATTCGATTAGATATTTTCTTAGGTTTCTTTATTTGAATTTAATAAAGACATGTATTTGATAATTATTTATGTCTCAGTTGATATAGAATAATTTCCTATTTAATATTTATATCACAGTAGATTCTCAGTTCATTTTATTATAAGATTTCCGCTACTGTGTATTTACTCCGATTATGATTACGGATGTGTGGGAGTTTAGATAACGTGGGGATAGCCTACTTGAGATCCTGGTTGAACCGTTGGTTTGCTAGCGGTTCATCACACCATTCTGAACAGTGCGGAATTGGGGTGTGACAACTTGGTATCAGAGCATCTCAGGCCTTGTCCGCTAAACTAACATACATTCGAGACAATTGTGAACTGAGATAGGATAAAAGTAAAAACAGTAATATTAACACACTGTAAGCACAAGTGATGGTTGAGACCAAATTTAAAAAGAGAATTATACATCTATTAAAAGGGGAAACCAGTTACATACAATGAGAGAGAGAAATAAACGTATATACATAACTAAAGCAGAGTACAGTCCACAACCCGGACAGTTACTCTGTAGTACCAGAAAATAAAGAACAATCAAGAAACTGGAGGTGAAGGAGGAGGCGGGGCCTCACGATCTCTGTCATAATCCTCAGCATAGACTCTAGTCAACCAGGCCACCTGAGTCTGGGTCGTCTGGAGACTAGCTGTAAGATCCGCTACCCTCCGATCAATCGCCCGCTGGATCTCTATGAGCTCATCCACTCTCACACGCTGAGTGTCTAGCAACTCCTCCATCCTCAGATCAGATCTGCGCTGAGCCTCCCTGATCTCCTGCAACATCTCCATCATGTCAGAAGGTGGGAGTGAAGGACCAGCCGCATGAGAAGGACCAGCCTCAGGTGCAGGAGCCGCCTCAGAAGAAGTAACAACTCCAGCTGCATGTGTAGGGGAAGGCGATGGAATCGAGTCGACACCATATACATACGGTCGTCATCGTCGACAGGATCCACACGAGCTCTAGCAGCGGCCTCGGCATCAGCCATCTCGATGCGAGTGTGAGGGCGCACCATCTCGTTCCTCTCCTCATCACTGACTTGGGCATCCCGCATACCCATCTTGCAGATAGCCTCCTAATCTAGAGGCGACGAGAAGGTCTTCTCCTGGATCTTCTCATCTACCAGGTCAACCCCCAGACGGGTCAGTAGGACTGTAATCATGCGTCCATAGGGTAGATTACCCCTATGCCCGGACAATGTAGCACTAATCATGGTCCGCATGATGATGTAGGGAAGGCAGACCGGCTGTCTGGTGCAGATATTGTATATCAAAAACTGGGTCAGCTGAGAAACCCTCTCATAGTGCCCACTCTGCGGTATCAGATTATGCTGGATAATCTTGCAGAAGACCCGTGGAGCTGGATGTAACAACTGATTGTCAATCTCTGCCCTCATCTCCATAGAAACAAACTGTGGCTCTCTAGGCGCACAGTACACCATGGGTCCATCATAAGGTATGCCCAACAGATCGGCCAGTTGTCGATAATCAAAAGAAATGTGCACCCCTTTAACGTAACTGGTGATGCGTAACTCTTGACCATGCTCAACGTCATTGTAATTCCCCACCACCTGGAGATTACAATAGAACGCGCACCAAATCCGGACATGTGCACGCGTCGTAGGTGATGACAGGGAGCCACCCCATATCACCAAATGCTCTCTCTACGTTGAACAAGGCTAGCTCAGCCAAGTTCACCATACGACCACCCTCCACTTTCTTACGGGCATAGTTGGCATACTGTGCCTCGGCTTCATTAGAGCGAAAGCGAAGCGGATCACGAACTTGGGTATCTTGGTACGAGCCATGGTATCTGCAGATAAGAAAGAGAAAGGGAGACAAGGAGTTAATAGGGTAAAAATTTGAAATTAACGATGTAAGTTGCCCAAAAGACTTACTTTGTATCATACACGTGGGCGGGAGGACTTACTTAGGTTCCAACACACCCTACGACACTCACACAGTAGGAAATGGAAACCCACGAAGACCAATTTGAAGAAACTTCAAGAAATCGAAAATTTTGACAAATTAGGGCAAAAATGACAAATTTTCGAGTTTCTAGATAACCAACCGATGAAATTCAAAAAATTTTGAGGGCTTTCGTTCCTCGAGATACCAATACCAAAAGCCCCCAATAAAAATCAAATTTTTACGATTGGAAAAAGTTTAATTTGATAAATACAAGTTAAATGGATAAAAACCTAGAAAAGAAAACCTAAAAACAGGTAAAAATGAGAGAATATACCTGTATGGATGACATGGACGTCGAAACCCGGAGTCAAACCGACCAAAAACAGTGGAGTGGCACTGTAGCAACTCAAAGGGGAGAGACGAGTCGAAACGGGAGGGAAATAATAAGAAATGACCCCAAATCGGATCTTAAAAATCTGATTTTTAGTCTGAGGGTCGGACAATTCGACTAGAACAATCGACCCTCGAATCGACCCTTCCATCGACCCTCGGCTTCTAGGAATCTGACAGAAAACCAAGGTTCGGAACTGAGGGTCGGACACCCATCGACCCTCACATCGACCCTCAGCTCTCGGAAAGAACATGTCTTTCCCAGGGTCGAAAACTAAGGGTCGGACAAACCATCGACCCTCACCATCGACCCTGCATAGAAAAGATAGTAATTTTCTTTAAAAAAATGAGCTGGAATTGGAATTTTATATCGGTGGGCGTGCCTACATGAAATATAAATGAATTCTCACCTATTTTGATAATTTTCAGGCACCACCAATCATAGAAGGAATTATGTCTGGACGTAGGGTAACCCGACAGAACAGAAATGCAGTTCCACCACCACCACCCGTGGAGGAGACCAGTCAGGAAAATAATTATGCACCGGGTAATCCAGAACATGCCAACCCTATAAATTTGCCACCTCCCCCACCAGAGCTAACAACCATGGTGATGAATCTGGCTCAACAGCTGAAACAGATGCAACATGCATAGGCCCAGATGCAAGTTGCGATGGGTATTATGTTTCAAGCCACTCAAGCTGCACCTATGCAGACAGGACAAGCCAGTGCAGTACCGGTGGGTAACCACCCAGCACCTCAGACACCTCAACAACCTGCTGCACAGATTCCATGACAGGCTCGGAAGCAGCTCGGGTTAATTACCAGTATCCACCCCATATGTTTGGGGCATATCCCCAAAATCGGTTGGATCACTCTCGATTGGTGGAGAGATTCTTGAAGATGAAGCCTAGGGAATTTAATGGCAAGCCATCTGATCCATTATGGCCAGCACATTGGATAGACGAGATGGAGAGAAATTTCCTCATGATGATTGTTACAGAAGAAGAAAAAGTATTATGTGCCACCTTCATGCTCAAAGGCGATGCACATCACTGGTGGAAGTCTACCCGGGACTATCTATTGACCAAGCACGCCCAACTGACTTGGGCTGTTTATAGAGAAGCTTTCTTCGAGAAATATTTTCCACGAAGCTTTAGAGATTCTATGGAGAAGGAGTTTCTGAGTCTATATCAGGGGCAGATGTCAGTGGATGCGTACCAACAATGTTATGAAGAGCTGTTTTTCTTCGCACCACTGAGTATGCAAGAAGAAGAAACCAAAACCCGTAGGTTCGTCACCGGACTGAGAGGAAGCATCAGAGAGCATGTTCTGGGCTTAGAAAAGAAGATTTATAATGAAGCTGTCCAAATAGCTCGAGTTATTGAATCGAGCCAGAAGGAGAGTTTTTTCACACAGAACCAGGGTATCAAAAGGCCAGCTGAAAATTCTTATAATGGAGGCAATAACAAGACATATAAGCCTTTCCGCCCTCAGAATTTTAATGCTGCAACCAAGACTACTCCAGGGACTCAACCTCAGCCAAAGCTGAATTCTGAAAGCCCGAAGTGTTACAACTACAACCAACCGGGACATATGGCAAGGGAGTGCCCTAAGCCCAAGAAGCAATTCCATCAGGGCCGGGTATATGTTGTTACATCCGAGGATGCGACTGCATCACCCGATGTGGTCACAGGTATGACTGAAACTTTTGAAGTTGTAATTACATTGTGTGAGTATGTAGACTAAGTTAAAATAAATCACAGGTATCGTACCTATAAATGGCGCACCCGCCAGAGTACTCTTTGATTCAGGAGCTACTCATTCATTTATATCTGTGTCATTCGGAAAGAAGATAAACTTACCCATCAAAACATTAGACTATAAATTACTTGTACGGTCACCGATGGGGTTAGAAGTGGAATTAGAAAAAGGATATGGACCATGTCCAGTCCGCATTGGTGAGAAAACCTTAGATGCAACCTTGATAAAACTTGAGATGGCAGACTTTGACGTCATCTTGGGAATGGACTGGTTAGCTCGGCATTCGACGAACCTACTATGCACCGAAAAGAAGCTAACATTTAAAGACCAAGTAGGAGCAGAATTCAGTTTTACGGGAACCAAACTTCCCCGTAGACGCAAGCTCATACTCTCAGCACTAAAGGCTAAGAGATTCCTTGAGAAAGGGGCAGTCGGGTATCTAGTATCAGTGGTCGACCTAACCAAGGAAGCACCACGAATGGAAGATATTAAAGTCGTGCGGGACTATCATGACGTATTTTCGGAGGAACTACCAGGTTTACCACCCGATCGAGCCACAGAGTTTGTGATAGATCTTGTACCAGGAGCCGCACCCGTATCAAAAACACCTTATAGAATGGCTCCTACTGAACTGAAGGAACTGAAAGTGCAACTACAAGAACTACTGGACAAGGGTTATATTCGACCCAGTATATCACAATGGGGAGTGCCGGTGTTATTCGTGAAGAAGAAGGACGGTAGTGTTCGATTATGCATCGACTATCGGGAGTTTAATAAACTGAGAATCAAAAATCGATACCCACTACCAAGGATCAATGACTTGTTCGATCAGTTGCAAGGAGCAAAGGTATTTTCTAAGATCGATCTTCGATCGGGCTACCATCAATTGAAGATTAAAGAGGGTGATATTCCTAAAACAGCTTTCAGGACTAGATACGGACATTATGAGTTCTTGGTCATGTCTTTTGGATTAACGAACGCACTAGCAACTTTTATGGAACTAATGAATCGGGTTTTCCACGATATGTTGGATACGCCAGTTATAGTATTTATTGATGATATATTGGTATACTCCAAGGACGAAGAAACTCATATCAAGAACCTAAACGCCGCCCTACAACATTTAAGGAAAGAGAAGTTATATGCAAAATTTTCAAAGTGTGAGTTTTGGCTAAGTGAAGTCGCCTTCTTAGGCCATGTAGTATCCGCTAAAGGAATCAAAGTGGACCCCAGCAAGATCGAGGCTATTGTAAAGTGGGAAGCACCAAAGAAGCGTTTCAGAAATCAGAAGTTTTCTGGGTCTAGCTGGTTATTATCAGTGGTTCGTAGAAGACTATTCTCGGATTACCGTACCTCTCACCAGTTTGACTAAGAAAGGTGAAAAGTTCATGTGGACCGATAAATGTGAGAAGAGTTTCCAAACGCTGAAGACCAGATTGATATCCGCTCCGATTTTTACTATTCCCGTTTCAGGATAGACATTTACTTTATACACTGATGCGTCGGGACTGGGATTGGGATGTGTGCTTATGCAAGGAGAGCAAGCGATTGCTTATGCTTCAAGACAGTTAAAGGTACATGAAAAAAATTATCCCACTCATGATCTGGAGCTAGCGGCAGTAGTACATGCGATCAAGATATGGAGACATTACCTATACGGAGAGAAATTCCAGATTAAGTTAGACCATAAAAGTTTTACTTATCTATTTAATCAGAAGGAATTGAATATGAGACAAAGAAGATGACTGGAACTATTGAAAGACTATGATTGTGATATCCAGTATCATCCGGGAAAAGCGAACGTAGTAGCAGATGCGTTAAGCCGAAAAGCAATGATAAAATCGCAAGGAGAGGTTAGCACAACTGCAGCAATGTGTACCACCGAAATGGTATTCAATCACGACAATGAGCAATATGTGATAGACGCAACGGATGAGTCAGCCAACCAAGGGTTCATTCATCGGTTTTCAAATATGTTCGCTGCATTGAAGATTACACCGGACATAATGGATGAAGTGAAGACAGCTATCAAATCAGATCCTTATTTGAGAACAGTACATGAAGATATCGAGAAAGGTAGGACTAACCCTGAGTTCACCTTGGACGTAGAGAAAGTACTGAAATACAAAGGAAGAGTATGTGTACTGGAAACAGAAAGTATGGACATTAGACACCGAATAATGAAAGAAGCCCATTCCACCATCTATTCGATACATCCTGGAAGTACAAAAATGTATCATGATCTAAAGAAACTATATTGGTGGAGGGGAATGAAAGCAGATGTAACCAAGTTCGTGTCTCAATGCCTAAATTTTCAGAAAGTAAAGGCTGAATGACAAAGACCCGCAGGACTATTACAGCCATTACCGGAACCAGCATGGAAATGGGACTGCATCACAATGGACTTCGTCATGGGACTACCACTGACTCCTCGAGTAGTTGACGCAGTTTGGGTGATTGTGGACCGTCTGACTAAAATAGCTCGCTTCATATTGATACGACATCAGTATACACTGGAAAGGTTAGCAAAGCTGTATGTGGATAATATTGTCTGATTACATGGTGTTCCAAAAAGTATTGTGTCTGATAGAGATCCACGATTTACTTCCAAGTTTTGGGAGGGATTGCAAAAGGCTATGGGTACAACGCTGAAGTTCAGTACCGCATTCCACCCACAGACAGACGGACAGTCAGAGCGTACAATCCAGATTCTAAAAGATATGCTACGAGCATGTGTAATTAATTTCAAAGGATCATGGGATGAAAAGTTACCATTGATCGAGTTCGCTTATAACAATAGCTATCAGGTTACTATACAAATGTCACCTTATGAGGCACTGTATGGCAGAAAGTGTCGAACTCCTTTGTTTTGGAATGAAATTGGAGAACGTAGTATTGTTGGGCCGGAATTTGTTGAAGAGACTTGCCTAGTGGGTGACATTATCAAGGAAAGAGTAAGAACAGCTCAGAATCGTCAGAAGCAATATGCAGATACTCGACGCAGAGATCTGGAGTTCGCCGTAGGTGATAAAGTATTTTTGAAGGTATCGCCTATGCGAGGATTGAAAAGGTTTGGACAGAAAGGGAAACTAAGTCCAAGATATGTCGGGCCATATGAGATTCTAGCTAAGCGTGGTAAAGTGGCTTATCAGTTGGCACTACCACCATCTATGTCGAGTGTGCATGATGTATTTCATGTTTCCCTATTGAAGAAGTTTGTCAAGGATCCAACGCACGTTTTGACAATAGATTTGCCGAAATTGACTGAAGATTTGACCTTTTTAAGTAACGCCAACTGAAATCACAGTCGAAAGGTTCAACGACTATGCAACCGAGATATATATTATGTTAAGGTCACATGGAAAAGTAGATACATGGAAGAAATTACTTGGGAAGAAGAAAATGCTATGTGAAAGCAATACCCTTACTTATTTAATTCACAAGGTACGTACAATTTCGAGGATGAAATTTTTATAAGTAGGGGGAGTTGTAAGACCCGTGTCAATTTAACTCGGTCTTACCATCTTGAACCAGGTTTACCTATCATGGTCGAGTCAAATGGACCAAGGGCGTGAAGGAGATCGAGATCCCAGGTATCAAATCGACCCAAAACACTTAATTTTAGGGGAGGGTCGGACCCCCCCAAGAACAGAAAGTCAGACCCTCAAATTTGAAGGGAGGGTCGGACATCTTGAATCCTAGGGTCGACGGGATCATCGACCCTCCCATCGACCCTCAGTTTCTGCCGAAACTGAAATTAGGAAATTTCTTAATTTTCGAGTGGGATTCTTTCCTAATCTCAAAGGGACTTATTTTAGGATGTTCCTACTCTATTTAAAGGACGCCCCTAAGCCTCTTTCACTCCTTTCACAACCCTAATTGAATTGAGAGAAAGAAAAGAGAAGGATAAGAGGAAGAAGAGAAGCAAGGAGGAGAAGTTAGCCAAAAGAGAAGAATTGCAGAGAAGGAGTATTCTTCTCAGGTATGGATACTAATTCCATGAGTTTATACAGACCTTAGGTTAGATGTTGAGGGGAGTGTGATCTCGGAGAAACCCAAACCATCAACCCATGGTTAGGTTTTCATGGGAAACCATGGGGGATTACATGAAAGCTATCTGGGTGGATTATACATGGTTTCAGACCATGGAATGAATGTAAAATGGAATGTAGGAGCAAGCCATAGGATCCCAAGCACAAAGAATGGACTAAAAGAGGGAATTGGACCAAAGTGCACCGAGGGTCGCACCGAGGGTCGATGACCATCCGACCCTAGGTGATCCTGACCATTGACCCTCAGTGTTCGGGAAGTTCAGAGTTTGAGGAGGGTCGCACCCAGGGTCGATCATGACTCTGACCCTACCTCCGACCCTCAGTTAACAGAATGGTTTTTAAATTCGGAATTAATTCTAATTAAATTCTACTGACTTTGTTAGGTCTTCTAGCAATATAATAACATTATAAAGGTGATTTTAAAGCTTGGAAAAGTATCTATTAGCAAGCTAAGGTGAGGAAATAGAACTCTAACCTAGTTGGATAATAACAAACTATTTTCCTTTTTCTTGAGTCCAATGCCACACTTGATTCTATGTGAATATGTTTGTAATGTGCATACAACATGCCATCCAATATTTCAATTATTTGTTCATGCATATTTACTTTATTGTTTATAACATGATGATGATGATGTTGATAGGAATAGGCATGTGATTGTATGTGTGTGGTTGGTGTACTTGATGCGAGCGAGTATCAGGGGAGGTGTGATGAGGACGTCAATAAACGTTAACCTTTGGCGGGTCTTAGCACTTTAGCTCTATCTCTAACTCAAGTCTTGTGCATTGACATCGTCGTATCGCCGTTACTTTAGCAGAACTATTATGTCGTAAAGTATCAGGGGAGGTGGTCTCGGTCCTTGTAGTCTCTGACTCTATCAGGGGGCCTTAGCTCTATCTCTATGGACATTCTGAGGGATGCTGGGGTGAGGCCTTGGAGACACTGTTTGGCATTTGGATTGGTTAGTTGTGAGCCCAGTTTGCAAGCCCTTGCTAAAAGGGGCTTACGTGTTGGTATAGTATTATATAGCAATAAACGTTAACCTTTGTTGTATAATGTCATGATTAGGGTGGATGGGGACGACGATAAACGTTAACCTTCGGGCGGACTTCCACACCCTGTGTATAGAGGCGGGGTCAATAAACATTAACCTTTGACCACCCAACCTTTCTGTTGCGCATTGCAAACTATAAACCAGACCAAAGATATGAATTGATTGCATGCATATGTATTGTTGCATTGTTTTGTCTACTCACTTAGCCGTGATGTGTGCTCACCCCCTCGACGTCGAATATTTTTAGTTGATGATGCAGGTTATACAGTTGAAGAATACATGAATGCTCCAGCATACGGGAACGTGGCAGCAATGGAAGCTGAAGCTGAAGTAGATACACATGACTCCTCTTGCGAGTGCAACTCATGTGTATTCGATTAGATATTTTCTTAGGTTTCTTTATTTCAATTTAATAAAGACATGTATTTGATAATTATTTATGTCCCAGTTGATATAGAATAATTTTCTATTTAATATTTATATCACAGTAGATTCTCAGTTCATTTTATTAAAAGATTTCCGCTATTGTGTATTTACTCTGATTATGTGGATGTGTGGGAGTTTAGATAACGCGGGGATAGCCTACTTGAGATCTTGGTTGAACCGTTGGTTTTCTAGCGGTTCATCACACCATTCTGAACACTGTGGAATTGTGGTGTGACACTTCCTCCTCTACTTTGAGAACCGTGTAAACGAAGAGTGGGCAGAAGGGAAGGTGGTCCTCATACGGAGTCGCACACTTACTTGAGCAATGCGGGAGACTGGGGAATGGGTCGAGTAAACTTCCCTGGGGCCAGAAAATCACCGACGAAGTCAGCCTTTGATTTGATTGGTATTGATTTTTTCTCAGTGATTGGAAAGGAGGGCGCCTGGGTATGTTATAGAAAGGGAAGGCAGAGGTAGTACTTCGAATGGTGGAGAGAGGTGGCTCGGCAAGGAAGGAATAGGAAATCGTCAAGGATGGCTTCTTTGTTGGTGAAACGAAGGGTGGTCTACGATCACCAGTGATTCTCTGAGCCGGTCTAGATTTCCAACGCCTCGGGAAACTGGTCGAAATAGTTGAAGGCACCCTTTTCCCCTCTTCTTTACCGGGAGGTCTTCGAACCTTTACCTCTTGCCCGACCCAGAAATAGAACCCAGCCCCCCTTCTAATCCATTAATTTCTGCAAGCAGGGGGGACCCAGAGCTAAGCCCCCCTCCTATTCGAGGCCGGGTGGCCTCGCCCCACAAGCACCCAACCTTCCTTTTGCCCTTCCTTCGGTTGGCTCCACGAACACACCTCCTAGGAGCCCTACTCATATTCAAAAGGTGCTACTTCAATTCAAGCGTATGCCCCCCACTTTGACTATCAACAAAGTACCAAAGTGGTTGCGGGAACCAAACCATACATTCCACATAATTAGGGTTAACTTTAAATAACAGAATTTATATTAATAATAAAGTGAGAGTCTACAGTGATAAATAATAAATAACCATTATCCAATATTGACCACAACATAGTTTAAATAACTATTAAAAGTCTCAAAAATCCAAATACTAAAATAAAACTAAGTACAAACACAGTAGAGGCATTCGCATGACAAATCATGCTCACTCTCCACTGCCTACAAGTCCATAACCGCAATGTAACCAAAGGATGGCACATTGATGTAATCTTCAATATTAGTACCTACATCATAAAAAACTAAAAAGAAAACGGTACTATGGGGTGAGCTTACAACTTAGCTTTGTGAGAAACAAAATAATGTAGCAAGCATATGCATGATATCACATTCAACTCTTTGGTCTAGTTCAAGTTTGTAATATGCTATAGTAAGGTTAGGCAGCCACCACACCTACATACACAAGAGTGTGAGCACACCCACCGATCAGGCACATAGCAAAACCGATGTCGCCCCACAACACTCACTACAAGATAAAGATAGAGCCTAACGGATCACACACTGCCAACACCCCCTCTGATATTCTACCCCATACCAATACGTATGCCCCTACTGGCGAGGGCTTGCAAATTGGGTTCATCACTAGCCAATCCTAGATGTCATCAAAGTATATCCAAGGTCTTACCCCAGCGTCCTTTAATACGATGCATAGATAGAGCTAGAGTTCACTGGCAGAGCTATGGCCTACACTGTGATCACTCCCCCTGATAACCTGTGACGTACTAATTTTGCTAAGCTAACAGCGATACGATGTTGTCAGTGTGGTGAATGATTTGATGCTACAATCTCTCCCCATTCAACACACCAACCACCCACAGATACATACCTATCCTCTTCACCATCAATATAAATAAATAATAATAAAATATGCATGAATAAGAATAGCAGTTATTAAATGACATGTTATATGCACAAGCAACAGAACATAACAATAGACATTAACACAGAAACATAACAAGGTAGTTTATTATTACCCAATTAGTTTAGGTCTTGTCCCTCACTTGTTGAATGATGTTGAATCTCTTCACAATCTTGGATATGGCTTAAGTTGATTAAAGTTCCTAAAATAATCAATTGGTATAAGTTAAGGTTTTATTTTTTCAGTTTATGTGATCAGACTCACTATCTGGTCTGGCAAATAACCCTTCTGGACATTGTCTGGTCATGTGTCCTGTCTTGCATTACTTGATTGGTCATCTATCTAGACAAAACCTGAGACACTTCCCAAGAATGCCCGATTACCTATCCAGTCTTGCCATAGGTGCTACTGATCAATAGGACCGAACAACCTTTAGGCTATCTTTTAGTCTATCCTTTGCTAGAGTCAATTCTTTGGCTCTCAATGGGATCCATCTTAAAGCCATTATATGATCATTAGTCATTAGGGTTTGGTCCTTAAAAGTAACCCTAATTACTTCAGTTTTTTATAGACTTATACGGGAGATCCTATAACACAATCATGGTGTTGGGTTAGATTTACCAACACTATGATTGCAAATCCTAAACCCTAGCACAACCTAACCTTTTACAGAGGCAAAAGGATTTACTGTTGGTTCCTTGACACTGTGGGTAGGAAATCAATGGCGACTCTTCTCTGTAGAGATTTTTCTCCTTTCTCTAAATCCTCTTCTTCTTCTCTAAGCCTTCTTTTCCACTCCCTTTCTCAATTTTAAGGTTTGTGAATAATCAAAAGAGTGGGAATAGATGGAGAAATGTCACTTTTATAGAGGATAAACTCCTATTGGGAGTGGGATTCCCATTAGGAAGGAGTCCTACTCAAACTTGAAAACTTTCCTAAACTCAGAGTGGGTTTCTGGGCTTGACCAATAAACTATCCGGTTACCCAATACGTAGATCGGACAAACCAATTTGTTCGATCGAACAACCTATAAATGGACAGTTTCCATACCTGGCTTTATGATTCCTTCATCCGATTGGTTTGCTTGAGCCGATTATGATGGGAAGACCCATTACGACATGGTTAGACCAGGTGGGTTAGTAGAGTACAGGTCTTACAACTTCCCCTAAATAAAATTTCATCCTTGAAATTTGAACATATCTTCAAAGTCGAAATGGTGAGGGTACTGTTTCCACATATCATTTTCTTCTTCCCATGTCACCTTTTCCACATCTTGGCAGGTCACTTTAACATAGTAGATATCCCAATTTTGAAGATGTTGTACCTTCTGACTGGTGATCTAAGCTGGCACCACTTCAAAAGTTAAGTCATCCGTTAAATCTAATGGATCGATAATCAATATGTGTGATGGATCTCTGATGTACTTCTGCAGTAGGGAAACATGCAATACATCATGTACACCAGATATAGATGGTGGTAGCGTAAGCTAATACCCTACTTTTCCATGTCTTTCTAAGATCACATACAATCCAATATATCTGAGACTTAACTTCCCCTTCATACCAAACCATTTCAAACCTTGCATAGGTGATATCTTTAGGAATAGTTTGTCACCTACATGAACTCAAGGTCTCGGTGCCTATTATCTGCATAGTGCTTCTGACAAACTTGAGCTGTATTGACCCTTTCTTTAATTTGATTTACCATTTAATAAGTTTCTTCAACAAACTCTGGTCCTACTAGTCTCTGTTTACTAACCTCATTCCAAAACAGAGGTGCTTGACATTTCCTACTGTACAATGCTTCATATGGTGATATCTGTGTGGTAGCTTGGTAGCTATTATTGTAAGAAAACTCGATCAGTGGTAACCTCTCATCCTAAGGTCCTTTGAAATCAATGGCACAAGCTCAGAGCTTATCTTCTAAAATCTGAATGGTCTGTTCAGACTGACCATGGATATGAGGGTGAAATACTATGCTAAACTTTAACTTCATCCCCATAGCTATTTGTAGTCCATCCCAAAACTTAGAAGTAAAGTAAGGATCTCAATCAGACACTATGCTCTCAAGTATACAATGAAGTTCGAAAATGTTGTCCAAATACAACTTGGCTAGTCGCTCCAAGGTATATTGAGGTCGTATAGCAATGAAGTGAGCCATCTTTGTAAGATGATCAATAATCAACTAGACTGTGTCGATGGATCTGGGAGTCAAAGGTAGAGTGACGAAGTCTATGCTGATGCAATCCCACTTCCATATTGGTTCAGGCAATGGTTGTAGTAAACCTACTGGTCTCTGTCTTTGGACCTTCACTTGCTGGTAATTCAGACACTGAAATACATGCCTAGCCATGTCTGCTTTCATTGTTCTCCACAAGTATAATCTCTTCAGATCATGGTATATTTTGGTAGTTCTAGGGTGCATTGAATATGGAGTAGAATGGGCTTTAATCATGATTTCGTGTCGAAGGTTTGATTCTTTACTTTCAGGTATCGCAATCTACCCCTGTATCTAAGTATCTTGCTCGTGTCTAATGTAAAGTTAGGGTTGGGCTTACCCTTATCTAAATCCTCTTGTACTGTGATCAGATATGGGTCTTGTAGAATTGCTGCTTTCACTTCATCCATCAGATCTGGTATAATATTCAATGCGGCGAACATAAGTGAAATCTTATGAATCAAACCTTGATCTATTGGGTCATCAAGATTCTCTATTATGTGCTGTTCCTTGTTCCAGTCAAAAGCTATCACTGCAGAGCATAAGGCGGCATTTATACTAGGTCCTCTTTTTGGATTCAATATTCTTTTTCTACTCAATGTGTCAACTACTACTTTAGCCTTGCCTGGGTAATATTGAATTTCACAGTCATAATCCTTCAGGAGTTCTAACCATCTCATCTATTTATGTTTAGCTCCTTCTGAGTGAAGTGATAGGTAAGGCTCTTGCGATCCGACTTGATCTAGAATTTTTATCGTATAAGTAATGTCTCCAAGTCTTGATGGCATGAATCACCGCTACTAGCTCCAAGTCATGCGTAGGGTAATTCTTTTTGTGCTCCTTCAGTTGCCTTAAAGCATATGCAATCACCTACTCACCTTGTATCAGAATGCATCCCAAACCCAATCCAGAGGCATTTGTGTATAGAGTGAATAGTTACCTTGGTACTAAAATGGTCATGATGGGAGTCGATATCAATTTTGCTTTCAGAGTTTGAAAACATTCTTCACACTTGTCAGTCCAAACGAACTTTTCCTCCATCTTGGTCTGCTTGGTAAGAGGTACTATGATCCTGAAGTAGTCCTCTACGAATGGTTTGTAATAACCAACTAACCCCAAGAAAAATCTAATCTCTATAATGTTCTTAGGTGCTTTCCTACCTATAATTGCATTTATCTTATTGGGGTCTGCCTTTATCCCTTCTGAAGACACCACATGACCCAAGAAAGTCACCTCATTTAATCAGAACTCACACTTCTTGAATATGGCATAAAGCTTCTCCCTTTTCAATTGTTGTAAGGCTACTCTATGATCCGTCGCATAAGTATGTTTGTCTTTGGAATAGACCAGAATGTTGTCTATAAAAACTATGACCGATGTGTTAACATGTCATGGAACACTCAGTTTATAAGCTCCATAAAAGATGCAAGTGCATTGGTCAAACCAAAAGACATAACCATGAACTCATAGTGCCCGTACCTGGTCTGAAAATCTATCTTTGGAATGTTGCTTCCTTTAATCTTCAATTGATGGTATCCTGACCGTAGATCGATCATGGAGAACACCTTCGCACCTTGCAACTGATCAAACAAGTCATTAATTTGAGACAATGGATATCGATTCTTGATTGTGAGCTTGTTCAATTCTCGCTAGTCTATGTGCAATCGAATTATAGTCCTTCTTCTTCATGAACAACACTGGTGCTCCCTATGGTGAAATACTTGACCATATAAAACCCTTATCCAATTACTCTTGTTGTTCTTGTTGTTGAGTCTTCAGTTCCTTCAGTTCTGAAGGAGCCATTAGGTTGGATGGTTTAGACACTGGTGCCAACCCAAGCAGAAGGTAGATCACAAACTCAGTTGCACTATCTGGTGGCAACCCTGGTATGTCCTCTAGAAACACAATTTGAAACTCTCCCATTACTTCGATATCTTTCATCCATGTCCCTGGTAACATCAACTACAGATATGAGATAATCGATTCCACCCTTCTTGAGACACCTGTTTGCCTTGAGTACAGAAAGTATGAGTTTTGATTCCCAAGCAACTTGCTTTCAGTAAAATCAAATTCTACACAGTCCTTGCCCTTAAATGAAAACTTCTTCTTGTCACACAAGAGCTTTGTTGAGTGTTGGGATAACCAGTCTATCCCCAAGATGATGTCAAAGTTGGCCATTTCGGTATGGTGGTGTAGTTGCCTCCTAACGTTACTATAGCACATTGCAAACTTAAACCAGACCAAAGAGTTAAATGTGACATCATGCATGTGCTTGCTACATTATTTTGTTTCTCACTGAGCTAAGTTATGAGCTCAACCCATAGTACCATTTCTTTTTTAGTTTATGATGATGTAGGTACTACTATTGAGGATTACATCAATGTGCCATCCTACAGTCACATGGAGGCTATGGACGTGTAGGCAGTAAAGAGAAATCATGATTTTTCATGCGAATGCCTCTACTATGTCTGTACTTAGTTTTATTCTATTATTTAGATTTTTGAAACTTGTGAAAGCTATTTAAACTACGTTGTGGCAAATATTTGTTAATTGGTTATTTATTATTTATCACTATAGACTCTCAGTTCATTATTACAAATTTTACTATTTAATGTTATTTCTAATTATATGGAATGTATGGTTTAGTTGTTGGCACAGTCCCATGTGATCCTAGCTTGAGCTGTTAGTTTTATGATGGTTCATTCATACTTCTAGTTCAACTAGAATTGGGGTGTGACAACTTTCATTCTGGCAGCAAAAGCTTATCGATTTTGACATATGCATTTGAGAAAGCCGACATCACCCATCGAATTGCTAAAGTCAGAATCTTATTCTATAATTACTGCAGAAGTTCAGTTGTAGTAGGTGTGAGGTCGATGGTAGCCAAGCTTCTATCCCTAAGGATTTCTGATTTGTTTCTGCCATGTTTAGCTACAGAGATGTGCAACCAGCAGTAAGGTTAAATTGTGGTTTCACCGCCTCTGATCTTATAGCGATGAGGTTTGATTCTTGGTGACTATTTTCTTTAATTCTACATTTTTTATCAGTGGCCGCATTATATTGTGATTCATTCATTAGCCACAGCTATTCATTCCATTAAAAGATAAGTTATTCTCTACTTTATTTTGCTTGTTTTAATTAGTACATATATACATACGTGATGATTCAGTTTCTTTCTCAAACCTGACCATAGACTTGGAATATTAATTCAAAATTTTTTTTTTGTTTGATGCGCTTAGTTTCATCTCTTGATTCTCGATGGTTATTTCGGTAACCTTTAATTATTGCCAACCTGATGTTTTAAGAGGGGGAATTTCGATATCTTGATGTAATCCATCAGTTTTTTTTTCTCTTATGCGTTTTCACCGTCTGGTTGTTTGATTTTTTGCCTAACTGCTTCGGTTCCTGTCTAATTTTTCTTTGAATAATGAATCTGGTTTTGCTTTGATTTAGGTGTCTCTAGTGGTCAATATTTGGTTGGTTGTTATTGCTTGGGATTATCAATGTTTATTTTTAGTTTAGCTCAGCTTAATCCATCTCCCTAAGTTCTGGGTTGGTTTTATTGATTGGCTATGTCTATTCAGTGGGTTTTTAAAAAATGAAATAATTTGGTTTTCTAACATTGGATTTGGTTAAGGTATTGCACTTTTTTTTTTCTTTCTTTCTTTTTCTCCTATTATTTTCTTCTTTCCTCCTACACACATGGTGCTCGACCATATTACTAAGAGGATATAACAGGTTTTGGTAGGCATTGCTTATTCCCTTCCCTTTCGTTTGTTTTTATTCAGGGGATCTGGGGTGGTTTTACTGGTTGGTTTTGTTTATTCAATGGGCTTCCAAATAGGATAGCTAGATTTCCTTCTCTAGCATCTGTTTGTCATATTTGTTCTTCTCCATTGCCATGTCTTATCATATTGTTATTTCCTTGGTATTGCTTAACCACCTATAAATATGTTGAGAGGATGCATACTTCAGATTTTATATTTCAGGTTTGCCATGATTATCATGTCTGAAAAATCCGATTGGTTGGTATGTTTTAACTATGCATTGAGAGAGGTTTTACAATGATATTGGCTTGTGACTTTGTTTGGCCCCTCACATTAACTATCCTAATGTTTAAGTATATGATTGTTGCACATTTTTTATATGGTTTTGGATTATATGATAGAACACACGCTCATACTTGACATCTTATGTCTGTCAACTTAATTTATAGATAACTGATCTCAAAGTCATGATTCCCTACCCCAAGTGATGTATCCCCATTCCTATATCTTCTTTGTAATAAATGTATGTTAGGACACTGTGCATGGGTGTGCTGTAGGCCCCACATGTATGGCTATGGCATTCTCCTACATTTGCAATGTTTTAGGGACTCTAATGAGTCTAACCCCCCTACGGGATCCAATATCCTTTCCAACTTGTATGGGCCCATTTAGTTTCAAGCCCACCTATAACTTAGGTTTATGATCCATGAGAGTTTGGGTATTTCATTCATACATGTGAATAGTTTTGGGCTATTTTGCTTCCTAAGTTGGGAATTGAGTGAGATTAGAAAACCCCTATCGAGTGTGCGGAGCTGAGGTAGTGGCCTCTTGAGTGTTGCCACGGATGATCTATGGCTCATCAATCCATGGGAAATACGTTGACTTGATTCTCATGTGATGAGATATGTAGGCAGTGGGAAGCAATCTTGGCTTTGCACCCGGTCAAATTGGAGGTAAGTCCCTTTATTCAGGAAATACTTCATCGAGGGGACGTTCCGATGATTTAGGAAATACCTCACACACATGCGGATGGGTTCCATGATCATGGGAACATCCAACCCCCTTTCGATCTGTCTAATGATTATGCTATCCTGCTGCTGCAGTTGCCACTGACGCTGCCGCTCTTGGTGGCCTTTGATGGGCCTCCAGCTCATCGTCACCAAGGATGACATTGTGTAGTCTCATCTTGCCAATGGCCCCCCAATCCAAATCCGCCACCATAGTCTCCTCATAGGCCTCCTTGTCACTCATGTCTACCCTAAGCCGTGCGAGGAGGGTGGTAATCAGTCGACCATAAGGAAGATTGGCCTTCAACCCAAGTGTGGTAGCATGGTGCGTGGTTCTTATGATGATGTAGGGGAGGCAAATGTCTTGCCTAGTAGTCACGTAGAAGGTCATGTACTGGCTTAACTGGGTGACCTCGTTGTAGTGCCCACTGTGCGAAAGGATGTAGTGTTGTAAGATCCGGCAGTAGATACAAGGTCAAGGCTGTGAGTTAGTCACTTTCATGTGCTACCCAGGTAGAAGAATCTGGCTCCAGACAATCTGGCACAACCCCTACGAAATCTGCACCAAAAAATATGGTCTAATTTGAATTTTTCTCATATAATAAGTTCCCCTACTGACACTAGCCTAGCATCCATATCATCAATGGAGTGTATGGAACTCTAGGTATGAGTTAAAACCCTCTCTCTTAGTATAGAAGCTTCATTTGGGAAGAATTAGTAGAATCAACAAATACTTGGCCATCTTGAATCAATTCAGGATAGGTGATCGATTATGGAGGTCGATAAAATGGGCCTGATTGACCCCCCATCTACGATCGACCATCCGTACCTAGAATTAGGCCAGTTCGAGTCTAACTTAGTTGGGCTTGTTTCTAACTGGTTCCTAACCACCCATGATCATCTAAAATAATGTGGGACCTACTTTTGAATGTGTTGGACTGTCAATTGACAACCTCCAAGCCTACTCCATCACACTTATACTAGGAATAGGACTCTCAAGGGAAGAGTTGCAGTGCATCTCTAACTCTTGTATAAATTCCCTATTATAAAATCTCTAAGAACCCTAATTGAGAACATTAGAACCTTTGACACATTTTGGGAGACAGAGAGAGTGAATTAGAACAAGGTTAAAGGCAGAAGAAGAAGACGAACTAGCATTGAAGGTCCTTCCTTAAGATCCTTGCTACAACAGCTTTTAGCATAAGCATTAAAGTTATCTCAAAACCATTCTTACCTTCCCTGGAATAAAACCTTGATGATCTCATGAGGTAAAACCCAACCCCTAACATGTTGGAACAAGATTCTAGAAGACAATTAAAGGATATTAGGTAGAATTATTCAATAATGCATATAATGGATATATTGTTATAGGTATTCAATGTGGGACTTTATAATAAATTATAACATTGAATTATGGTTGGGGAGTGGCTATTAATATAGTACAGACCCTTAGAATCTCTCTAGGAAAGCCCTCGACCTTATTCCTTGGAGAACGGATTGAATTGGAATCAGTTCGAGCTCTTTGGTACGAGGCAGTCAACTAAATTGACTTGATTGACAACCTCTATTGTCTTCGACCGCCTGGTCTACAGAGAGGTGTATTCATGGTAATTCTTATACCAATTACCTAATTGGACTATGTTAGCCACTTCACACCTCAAGAAAAATATAATGGACATGATGGAATGATTGGTTTGATTAGAATGTATTTCCATGTATGTAAGCACGTGTGGTTGCAAAGACAACATTCACAGTCATAAACCATACATGCAAATAACCTATGGGGATAGAATTTTATCTGATCCAATGATTCAAACCCAACATAAAACACATATATAAGTAACCCTATATAGGTGTAAGCCTCTGGAACCCATCTAGGCCAAAATACCTAGGCGGTTGATAAAACTGAGTTGTTCGACCACCATAGCTGATCAACCAACTTCATTGACTACCAAATTACAGCAAGCCTGTTTAGGTTATATTTTCAACCATGGATCTTGAGACTCAATCATGTAACCCTAAGACATGTTCCTAAGACTAATGAGGATACCATAGACTAAATAAAAGAGAGACTAAATAATCATAGATAATAACCATGTATCAATTGTAATAGCTAAGCCGACGTAGGAAAATAGGGAAAGAGACTCTGTCTGCAATAGAGTAAGGATTAGCTCACCAAATACAAGTGAGGCATTAATACTTGTTTTATTTTTCTTGTTTCTATACACATGTGGTTGTTACTTGGTTGGATTATTGTGTGATAACATGTCATCTAATAACTGTGATAATTGTTCATGCATTTGCATATTATAACTCTATTTTGGATTAGTTGTTTATAGATTGTTTGATAACATGTAGATGTTTGGTAACATGATTGTTTGTCATTGACTTGTATTCTAGTGGATTCGGTGAGCAAGAATGAGACGGTTTATCTTGGTCCGATGAGCTAGGATTCGGGTACCTTTATTAGTAATATTTCTTGGTTTAGGCTTCAATATCCCGCGATAGACAACCCTTGCCAATAGGGATTCTGGTATTGGCATAGGCTTATTGTAGACTAGTCATGGTTCGGACTCTTTCACAGTTGGAACAGGGTTTCAAACATGTTCAGAGCTAGTATAAGACCCGCACGCCACGAACCCGGTCTAACCTTACATTCTCATGTCGTGACCGGTCTTCCCATCATAACCGATCAAAATGAATCAATTTGTATGAAGAAACCATAAGATAAGGTAAGCAACAAGTCAAATTTAGTTGGTGTGGTTAACTGTTTAAGTTTGTATGGAGGCAACCAATCAAAATCCAAAAACCAATAAATTTTGGTTATATGGTCAAACGTGTGGTCGATCATATGGTGGACTAGGTTGAGACCGTACAACATGTGGTCGACTATTTTGGAATTGTATGGTCGATGGATTATGCGACCACACCATCGACCATATAAACCCAGATTAGATTATGAGATTTGGAAACTTTCCAAATCAAAGGGGATATCGTTCCTTATTGTAGAGGGACTCTATATGGGGAGTTTTTTTTTACTATAAAGAGGACATCCCTCTACCCTCTTTCACTCTTCTAGATCAATCTCAAACCCTAAACCTAATAGAGAAAGAAAGAGGAAGAGAAGGAGAAGGAGATTTGGAGAAGAAGGCTGAGAGGAAAGTTTTGCAGAGAATGTCTTAGCTTTTTACAGTAAGCCAAGGTATGAAACTTATCTCTGTAGATGTAGATCCTATTAAATAAGGTTCTCTATTATGGATTAGGGATGTCAAACCAATATAATCCATGTGATCCTTTAAGTAATTCTCAAGGATAACCATAAGGGATGGGTTAGGGTTAATGGTTAGTGAGAAACTGTAAATAATGGTCATAGGATCATCATAGGATGAATCCAAGTGATGAGCAAAGAAATTAACTTAGGAAGAACTCAGATTGTAAGTAAAAATTGACCAAAAATCGTATGGTCGCAGCTATGGTTGACCATAGGGTGACTAGTGAGTCCACCACAGCTATTTGAAAGTTTCCAGAAATCATGTGGTCTCACGTAAGGTCGCATGTAGTGCGACCATAGGATCGAAAGTACATCGTGTGGTCGTATATATTGAGACCACAGGGTCGACCATAAGGGTCGACCACACGATAACAACAAGTATATTTTGAGACCAAACAAGGCTTTCGACTACTGTAACTTAGTACAATCGAACCCCAACTTAAATACATTAATTGTTTAGGTTCTCAATAGATTTAAAGTGACTTTCCAAGCTTGGGAGAGGAACAAACATCAATTAAAGGTAAGGGAACAAGACCTAAACTAATTGGATACTAACAAACTATTTTATTTTATTTATCCAATGCATGAATGCTTCTATGCTTGTAATATGCATCTCACATGTTATATAATATTATTGCTATTTTTACTCATGCATATTTATTTCTGTTTATTTATAACATGATGGTGATGATGCTAGAAATAGGAATGTGATTATATGTGTGGTTAGTGTATTGGATGCAAGTGGGGAGTTAGGGGGGGACATAGCATTGTGTTTCAGCCTGGTTACCAGACTCAAGCACTATCTGTACTCAAGTCTTACCCATTGACATCATGTATCGCCATTATCTTAGCAGAACTATTACGTCATAGGGTGTAAGACCCATGTCAATCTAACCCGGTCTTACCACCTTGAACTAGGTTTACCCATCATGGTCGAGTCAAATGGACCAAGGGCGTGAAGGAGATCGAGATCCCAGGTATCAAATCGACCCAAAAATACTTAAAATAGGGGAAGGGTCGCATACCCAGCCTAAGGTGGTCGGACCTCCCAAAACAGAAAGTCGGACCCTCGGTTTTGGAGGGGAGGGTCGGACAGCTTAAGACCCTAGGGTCGACGGGATCATCGACCCTCCCATCGACCCTCGGATTCTACCGAATATAGAAATTAAGAAATTTCTATATTTTTCGATTGGGATTCTTTCCAAATCTCAGAGGGACTTATTTAGGATGTTCCTACTCTATTTAAAGGACGTCCCTAAGCCACTTTCACTCCTTTCACAACCTTAATTGAATTGAGAGAAAGAGAGGAGAAGGAAAAGAGGAAGAAGAGAGGCAAGGAAGAGAACCTAGCAAAAAGGAGGAGAGTTACAGAGGAAGATTAATCTTCTCAGGTATGGATACTAATTCCATGAGTTTCTACAGACCTTAGGATAGTTATTGGAGAGAGAGCGATCTCGGAGAAACCCAAACCATCCATCCATGGTTAGGTTTCCATGGAAAACCCTAGGAGAATGCAGAAAGCCATCTAGGAGGATGATTCATGGTTTCAGACCATGGAATGAACGTTTAATGGAATGTGGGAACAAACCATAGGACCCCAAACACGAAGAATGGATTAAAAAGTGGAAATTGGACCACAGTGCACCGAGGGTCGCACCCGGGGTCGATGACCATCCGACCCTAGGTGTTTCGACCATCGACCCTCAGCATCCGGAAGTCCGGAAGAAGAGAGGGTCGATAGACCCATCGTCCCTAGCATCGACCCTCAGTTGACAGAATGGTTTTTAATTCTGAATAAATTGTAATTAAATTCTATCGATTTTGTTAGGTCTTCTAGCAATATAATAACATTGTAAAGGTGAATTTAAAGCTTGGAAAAGTATCTTATAGCAAGCTAAGGTGAGGAACCTTAACCCCAAACTAAATTGGTTAATAATAAACTATTTTCTATTTCTTGAGTCCTATGCTATGCTTGATTCTAGGCGAATATGTTGTAATGTGCATACAGCATGCCATCCAATATTTCTATTACTTGTTCATGCATATTTACTTTATTGTTTATAACATGATGATGATGATGATAGGAATAGGCATGTGCTTGTATGTGTGTGGTTGATGTGCTTGATGCGAGCGAGTATCAGGGGAGGTGTGATGAGAACGTCAATAAACGTTAACCTTTGCCGGTCTCAGTCGTCAGATCGCCATTACTTTAGCGGAACTATTATGTCGTAGAGTATCGGGGGAGGTGGTCTCGGTCCTTGTAGTCTCTGACTCTACCGGGGGGCCTTAGCTCTATCTCTATGGGCATTCTGAGGGATGCTGGGGTGAGGCCTTGGATAAACTGTTTGGCATTAGGATTGGTTAGTTGCGAGCCCAGTTTGCAATCCTCGCTAACAGGGGCTTACGTGTTGGTATGGCACTATATAGCAATAAACGTAACCTTTGTTATATAATGTTCATGATTGGGTGCATGTGAGTTGACGATAAACGTGATCTTCGGGTAACGTCACACACTCGTGAATAGAGGGAGTCAATAAACGCGACCTTTGGATACCTCAACCTTTCTATAACATACTACAAACTTTAAATCGGACCAAAGATATAAATTGACTTTTTGCATGCATATGTATTGTTGCATTGTTTTGGCTACTCACTGAGCCGTGTTGTGTGCTCACCCCTCGACGTCGAATATTTTTAGTTGATGATGCAGGTTATACCGTCGAAGACTACATGAATGCGTCTGCGTACGGGAACGTGACAGCTATGGAAGTTGAAGCTGAAATGGATACACACGACTCCTCTTGCAAGTGCAACTCGTGTGTATTTTATTAGATATTTTATAGGTTTCTTTAATTGGATTTTATTCAGACATGTATTTGATATTTAATATTTATGTCTCAGTTGAATACAGAATAATTTGCTATTAAATTATTAATATCATTTAGTTCCTCAGTTCATTTTATTATAAGACTTCTGCTATTGTGTATTTACTCTGATTATGACATGGATGTATGGAGATTCAGATAACGCGGGGATACCCTATTTGAGATTCTTGTTAAACCGTTGGTTTATTAGCGGTTCATCACACCATTCTGGTTAGACCAAAGTTGGGGTGTGACATAGGGCATCAGGGGAGGTGGTGTTGAACCATGTAGTCTCTGACTCTGCCAGGGGGCCTTAGCTCTATCTCTATAGATGTATTGATGGATGCTAGGGTGAGGCCTTGGATACATTGGATGGCATTAGGATTGGTTAGTTGCAAGCCTAGTTTGCAAGCACTCGTTAATAGGGGCTTACTTGTTGGTATGGGTAGGGCATAAAGGAAAGTGTTCGAGGTGTGTGATACGAACACTTTAGCTCTATCTCTATTCCATGCTGGATACATGTGGGACGGCAATGATGTTTGATCTATTATAAAGATTTACATACTCAGGTATAGAGGTACAATGGCCGCCAATCCTTTCTATAAAACATTATAAACTTAAAACTAGACCAAAGATATGAATTTAATGCATACATATGTTTGTTGCATTGTTTTGTTTACTCACTGAGCTTAAGTTGGAGAGCTGACCCTCGCATACGCTATTCTTTTAGTTGCTAATGATGTAGATAATACCGTTGAAGACTACATGAGTGTGCCAACGTATAGACACGTGGTGGCCATAGATGAGCAAGCTGTCGAGGACTAATATAACTCGTCAAGAAAGTATTTCAAGGATGTTACGCCTAATGTTTAACTTTCGTATTTTGGTATTGTAATAGTTTGTCATATTTATGTTTTGGTTACATGGAGATAACTGATTTATTATTTACTTGTCATTGTAGACACTCAGTTCATTATTAATAAGACTATTTCTATTTAATTATTATCTCTGATTATTACTGTGGAATATATCTTGGTTTAACATGGTTGACATGGTCTTTACTAGATCCTGGTTGAACTGTTGGTTCTTATGACGGTTCATTGCACCACTGGTTAGTCCAGAATTGGGGTGTGACAGCTAGCTTCTAGCATTTCATGAGAGACCTAGGGATGAGTCTGTTCTATGTGCTTACGCATCAGGGATTGGGTAGTGTGTACCCAATGAAGTGGTTAAGGCATAGAATAAGATGCAAAGATGAAGCTTATGATGGGGGAATACTGGTATGATGCCAAGATGGTGTGTTCTTGCCTTGTATCTTTTTTCTTTGGATAATGTTTCACATGCAGTAAGGAGCCAAGTGTGTTCCATTCATCTCACCCGCGCTTGAGTATTCATCATCAGTATTTAGGTGCGGTACTACTTGCGCATGCCTGTTCACAGTTCAAAGACCATTAACCTTAATAATTTATCATGCATTGTGTGCTTGTATGTGCTAATTTTTCACTGAGCATATGATTTTACTCACCCTTGAATGTACACATTTTGAGATCATTTTGCAGATAACTTAACTGATAGTGATATGTTTGAAGATAAAGAACCTAAAGATGATTCGCATGATCCTTCATGTGAATGTGATGATTAACTTTATTGTTAGAAGACAATGTTTTTAAAGAAAATAAGACTTTTCTACCTAAGAGAGAAGATTATTAGATTTTTCTTAGGAATTTAGATTTTTAATTTGATTGTTTCTGGCACTGTTTCACCCGTGAGGTTTTTATTTAAATATTCAATATTTGGTACTACTTTATTTAATGTCTTGGTTTGAAAAACAGATAAACCTTTATTACAATTATCTAATACAACTAGATTTGGTTTATGGTTTTTAATTATTGATTTTTTGCTATTATATGATTGCACTCTGTGATTCCAGTAATTCATGTTGTGATTAACGAAAGAGTCGTGATATGTGGTGACTGTGAATGGATTCTGGTGTGGTAGTACTTGCACTGTAAGGAAACCATGGTCATACAAAAATACCAAGGTTTTGGGGTGTGACAAAAGGTGATATCAAAGCAATTCACCTTACATACATTCACAACTACTAGTAGAGAAATCGAATCAAAACCAATTAGGATTAAATAAAATCTTATAAGAAAACAAATAATAAGCACTTGTTGGTTGAGATATTAGCATAAACTTTAAAAAGGACATTATATACTAAATATGCAAACATCTCGATTCTCATTACAAACTGATGTTTGTCACAAAAAAGAGTACGGTTCACAACCTGAACTGTTACTTGATCAACAAAAGAAAATATATACAAAAGGGAAAATAAACTATGAACTAAAATAAAAAAAGAAAAGAAATGAAAGTCATTTTTCCACCGGATCAGAACTACTAACTCTCGCCTCTAATTAAAAAAACAAACTTGTAACCCTCATAGCCTCCTACATCTGATGAATGTCATCTCTAAGTCCCTGAATGTTCGCTTACAAATCTCTAATCGAAGACTCAAGAATAGTAGGCATAGGACTATAAACCTCCGCCGATGCTGGTGAGACACCTCTACCTTCAGTGATTGGTGTACCCTGCTACTGAGTACCCTCCACCTCATCTACATCATCATCGTCGTCATTGTCTGCATCACCCTCACTACTGGAAGAATCCATTGGAGCATCATTTGCTTGTGCACCCCCTGTAGTCATCATTGCAAAGTTATTGAGTGCCTCCTCCTCTGCAGGTCTACCAAAAGCAATATGAGTAATAACTGGTGGTAAAATAGCCTCCAACTTGTCATTGCTCAATACTGCATTCTGTGACCCTCGCATGCAACCCATTGCATGCCAGTCGAAATCAGAATGAACTGATGTCTCTACTCCCTCATCCACAAAGATGTTAAATCCTAACTCTCTGAATAGCTATGTAAACAGTCATCCATATGGTAAATTCCTTTCATTGCCATATGCAGCAACAATCTTCGTCCTCATCAGAATATAGGGCAAGCATAATTAATATCGAGTACAGACGCATAAGTTACAAACTCATTGAAACTTGCAATCACTTCCCTATGTCTGCTCCTAACAATGATGTTGTGCTGAATAATCCAACTGTATACCCCCAGAATTGATCGATACCCAGACTCAACAATATCTCTGTCCTGGTATGCTTAACTGACTTTAGATCTCCTGTTTGAAGGTCTCTAAAATAAGAATAGATGAAGAAGATCTCGGCCCGGCGTATCACAATCGCTTGCCGCTGAAACATGCAAAAACTCAGCCAACTGACGGACATCAAAGCAAATATCCACTCCATTTACCCGGTTGGATATCCTTAGACCTAAGTCCAGATGCTTATCCTTGAGATAAGTCTCCACTCGAAGATTGTAGTAAAACAATCTGACCAGATAAGTTAAATGACAATACTATATCTGAGGACAGTACGCAGCCTAAAGAAATAAAAGCATCACCAATGGCAAAGCGCTACAACCGATCAAAGTTTACATATCTCCCAGACTCGATGGAAAAAGCCTCGAAACTAGGCCAAGCATCCTGGTCAGATCGAGAACAAAACCTATATGCAAAACATACAAGAATGGAAATTTATCTAGGAATCAAGTAAGCGACGTGTTAGATGAAAATGGAATAAAAATATGGTTTAAATTAATTATAAACCGAGTAAGAAAAACTTCGTTAGAAATTTTGATTAAAATGCATTGAATAACAGGCATGGAAAATATAGAATGCTTGTTAAAACACAGAAAATAGATTTTAAAATGCTAGAAATGTTCTAAACATGTCATAGAAGGACTGTTTTGACATTTGAAGCATTGAAAATCGATAAGTTATTGATTTGAAGCAGTTTGGTGAATTTTGGGAAAAATTGATATGGGAAAAACTTGAAGTTAACAAATATGTGAGAAAAACCATATTTGATTGTTTAAAAACATCCTAACAACTTCTAAATGTGATTTGCAATAATTTATAGCAAGTTACATGAAGCAAATAGGAGTATAAATGAAAACCTAGGTGTTATGTAAGACCCACACTCTACTAACCCGATCTAACCGTGACGTGCCTGGTCTTCCCATCATAACCGGATCGAGTGGACCAACCGTACGAAGGAACCACAATGCCAGGTAAGGGAATTTACCTGAGCTTGTGTGGTCGACCACTCAATGAACAAAGTAAGACCAGTCAAATAGGTTGTGTGGTTGACATTTTGAGGGGTGTGGTCGACGAATTTTTCTACCATAGAATCGACCACACATTGCCAGATTAGACTCCATGATTTAGAAATTTTCCAAATCAAAGGAGATTTCTTTCCTACTTGTTGGAGGGCTCTATATGGAGAGTTAGTCTCTATATAGAGGACGTCCCTCTATCCTATCTCACTCTTTTGGATCAATCTTAAGCCCTAAACCTAAGAGAGAAAGAGAGAGGAAGAGAAGGAGAAGAAGACCTAGAGAGGAAAGCTTGGAGAAGGATTTGTAGAAAATATTTCTAGTTTTTTACAGCAAACTCAAGGTATGAAACTAGTCTCTGTAGAAATAAATCATATAGGATAGGAGTTTCCATTGTAAATTGAGATGTTAAACCAATGTAAAATTTGACCACGCGATTCCCTAAGCAAATCTTAAAGGAAAATCATGTAGAATAGGTTAGCGTAAATAGCTAAGTAAAATTATGATTTAATGGCCATAGAATGGCTATATCATGAACCCTACAGATGAGCCTAGAAATTAACTCAGAAAGAACTCAGATTGAAAGTGAAAATTTACCAGAAATCATGTGGTCGTAGCTGTGGCCACATTATACAAGACTACAAGGTTGACTACAGCTATTTGAAAAGTTTCCCAAAATTCATGTGGTCACAACTATGGTCACATGATATACAACCGCAGGATCGACCACACCATATATGGTTGACACAAACATGAGACCACAAGATCGAACACTTAACCATTAAGGGCTCTGTTTCAATTTTTGACTACTCTAACTTGGTATAATCAAACCCTAACTTAAATCTATAAATTCCTTAGGTTCCCAAGTAGTTCAAAGCAACTTCAAAGGCTTGGAAGAGGATTTCACATCTCTTAGAGGTGAGAGAATAAGACCTAAACTAAAAGGCTAATAACACTCTATCCTTTCTTCTTACTTTTTGTTGTTTGATATGATGCCATGCTTTGTAAGATTGTTGTGTATCTCACATGTCATCCAATATTTGTCATATATCTCCTCCTCATGCATATTGATTTTTGTCTATTTATATGCCATGATGATGATGCTAGGAATAGGCATGTACTTGTGTATGTGGTTGATGTGTTGGATATGAGTGGGGCATCAGGGGGAGGATGTGTTACTGTGGTTCATCCTAACCACCAGACTCGAGCCCTATCTCTATTACGTTCTTTGCATTGACATCATCATATCGTCGTTACCTTAGTGGAACTAGTATGCTATAGGGCATCAGGGGGACGACGTGGTACCATAGTTTATCTTGACCACCAAACTCTAGCTCTATCTCTATGGGCATAATGAGGGATGCTGGGATAAGGCCTTGGATACAAATTATGATGACATCTAGGGCTGGTTAGTTATGAGTCCAGTTTGTAAGCTCTCACCAGCAGGGGCTTACATGTTGGTATGGGTAGGGCATCAGGGGAAGTATTGGCAGTGTGTGATCTGGACAGTTTAGCTCTATCTCTATTCCATGGTGGGTGCATGTGGGATGGCAATGGTGTTTGATCCATTGGGTAGATTCACACACGCATGTATAGAGGTGTGATGGTCGTCAATCCTTTCTATAGCACAGTTGCAAACTTAAACCAGATTAAAGTTATAAATATGACTGCATGCATATATTTTCCAATTTTTTTTTTAACTCATTGAGCCGTGATGAGTACTCACCCCTCAACGTCGTATATTTTTAGTTAACAATGTAGGTACCACAGTGGAGGACTATATGAAAGCACACCGTATAGACACATGGTAGCTATGGACGTGCAAGCTGTGGAGGACATGCATGATCCTTCATGTGAGTGTTTTCAACGTGTTTTTTAGTAGTTTATTTACATTAAGGTTTATAACATGTAGTAAACTACTTACTTTATGTTTTGAGTTACATGGAGATAATTGGATTTAAATTAGCATTTATCATGTTAAACCTCTGTTCATTATTAATAAGACTTCCATTATTTATATTATTACCTCTGATTATGTTGTGGAAGGTGAATCTGGTTTGGATTATTGGCACGGTCTTTACAAGATCCTGGTTGAACCGTTGGTTCTTATGATAGTTCATCACACTATTGGCTAGTCCAGAATTAGGTTGCGACAAGTTAACCCAACCGAAATGAAAAGATTTGATAAGTTAAAGATTTGCATACCTTTAAAGTTGTTCAACATTGAATTGTGTTGGGAATGAGTAAAATGGACCAAGAAAATGATTGGAGATGGTCCCTAGCCTTTCTCTCCTTCATTCCCTTGTTCAAATTGAGAAAGAGAGGGAAACTGACAACACCCGACCCTATTTAAACACATTTTCAATTAAGTTGGTTAACAAAATCGATCTGATCGACCACCTCGATTGATCACCTGCTGACAAAAATCTTAGATTCGTTTATTTTTAGAATTTTTCATCATGAACCCCATTGTTGCATTCTATAACATGATTATAGAATATTATTAAGTAATAATTAATCATTGGAACAAAATTTTGGATTATGTTAACTTGTTACTAATACTGAATATCAATATGCTATATAGGAATAGACAGCAGCATTTTTAAATGGCCCCTAATACCCATAGCAGTTGACGAAATCTGAATGATGATCAAGGTACCACGAAAAACACACCCTTGCCTCCTACTGCTACTGAAAATGTTCCGCCTCCTCCACCTCCCCCTGTGAGGACTTGTATGACCCATATCGAACTAACCGGTCTTACCACCTTGTACCAGGTCTACCTATCATGGTCGAGCCGAATGGACCAAGTGCATGAAGGAAATAGCAAGACCAGATATGAAACAGACCAAAAAATAGTAAAATAGGGGGTAGGGTCGCATACCTAAACAGGTAGGGTCGATCCCACCTCATCAGGAAGTCAGACCCATGAATTTTAGTCCTAGGGTCGGACAATTGAGACCCTAGGGTCGACGGGATCTCCAACCCTAGCATCAACCCTAGGATCACTAACAGAAACCGTAAATAGGAAACTTTCCTAATTTCAAGGGGATTCTTTTCTAATCTCAATGGGATTTATTTTGGGAGGTTTTCCTCTATAAATAGGACGTCTCTTAGCTTCTTTCACTCCTTTTGAAACCCTAATTGAAAGAGAAGAGAATGAGAAGAGAAGGAGAATTGGAGAAGAAGACTAAAAGGAAGAAATTCAGAGAAACCTCTGAATCTCAGCAAACCTAAGGTATGGATATGCTTTCCATGAATTGTTTAAGACCTTAGAATAGTTCACGAAGAGGTTATGATCTAGGAGAAACCCAAATCATCCATCCATGTGAAGATTTCAATGAAATCCATGGAGGGAATCATGGTAGACAAAGTAAGGAAGTAACCTGAGTTTAAAGCCAAAGGACCCAAACTTAAAAGATTAGACTGTAGAATGAAAAGGTCGACTCAAACCACGTGCGGTCTCACATAGGGTTGATTGGGAATCGACCCTACCAGACCACAGGATCGACCCCTAGCTTCCAGAAAGTCCAGGGAAGCTGCGGTCGCACCTAGGGTCGATGGGACAATCGACCCTAGCGTCGACCCTATACCCTAGGGTTGCAAAAACCTGTGACCCTACCTGCGACCCTAGCTTTACAGCAAGCTTAAAACTGTCAGAATGAATTCTAATTAAAATCTATCGACTTGTTAGGATTTCCTATTGATATAAAGGTGATTCTTAGAGCTTGAAAAAGGATTTACACTCAAGCAAAGGTAAGGGAACAAGACCTACACTAATTGGCTAATAATAAACTGTTTTTATTTCTTGAGTCCAATGCCATGACTGATTCTATGCGTGTATGCTTGTAATGTGCATTCAACATGTCATCCAATATTCATGCTATTAATGTTCATGCATATTTAATTCTATTTATTTATAACATGATGATGATGATGATGCTAGGAATAGGCATGTGAATGTATGTGTGTGGTTAGTGTGCTTGATGCGAGTGGAGCATCAGGGGGAGGACGTGATATTGTGGTGTGTCCTGGTCACCAGACTCTAGCTCTATCTCTACTCAAGTCTTGTCCACTGACATCGTCATATCACCGTTACCTTAGCAGAACTATTACGTCATAGGGCATCAGTGGAGGTGGTCTCGGACCGTGTAGTCTTTGACTCTGTCGGGGGGCCTTAGCTCTATCTCTATGGACGTATTGAGGGATGCTGGGGTGAGGCCTTGGATACACTATTTGACATTAGGATTGGTTAGTTGCGAGCCCAGTTTGCAAGCCCTCACCAACAGGGGCTTACGTATTGGTATGGATAGAGTATCAGAGGAAGTGTGATGCGGTGCGTTCCTAAGCACTTTAGCTCTATCTCTATTCCATGGTGGGTGCATGTGGGACGGCAATAACGATATTCATTGGGTGGCTTCACACACTCGTGTATAGAGGTGAGGCGGCCACTGAACCTTTCTATAGCACATTGCAAACTTATATACCAGACCACAGATATGAATTGAATGCATGTATATGTTTGTTGCATTGTTTTGTTTGATCACTGAGCCGTGATGTGTGCTCACCCTTTTTGAATTCGAATATTTTTAGTTGATGATGCAGGTACCACTATGGAAGATTATATGAATGCTTCTGTGTACGGGCACGTGACTACAATGGAGGCTGAAGATATAGTGGAGACACATGACTCCTCTTGCGAGTGCAACTCATGCGATTTTGATTAGATTTTTATATGAATTATTAAGGAAATGTAATTTGATATTTTATTTATTTATGTCTCAGTTGATACAATATGACTGGATATTTTATTTATGATTATCACAGTTAGTTTCTGAGTTCATTTAATATTAAGACTTCTGCTATTGTGTATTTATTCTGATTATGGTTGTGGGTGTGTATGGTTTAAGCTAAGGGACATACCCTATTTGAGATCTTGGATTGAACCGTTGCTTTATTAGCGGTTCATCACACCGTTCTGAATAGTAAGGGATTGGGGTGTAACAACTTGGTATCAGAGCTCTCAGGCCTTGTCTTTTAAACCAGTATACTACCACAAAAGTTGTGAACTGAGATAGGATAAAATTTAAAAGTTATAATAATAACACATTATAAGCATCTATGTTGTTTGAGACAAAAATTAAAAGAGAATAATGCATCTATTAAATGAGAAACAAATTCATATACACTCAAATGAAAAACAAACGTATATACACATGTCTAAAGCGGAGTACAATCCATAATCCGAATAATTACTCTGTAGTACAAAAGAAAAATAAAAGAAAAATACATCAGGAAGCTGGAGGAGATGGGGGAGGCGGTGCCTCGCGATCTCTGTCATAGTCCTCAGCATAGACTCTAGTCAACCAAGCTACCTGAGTCTAGGTCATCTTAAGACTAGCTGTGAAATCAGAAACCCGCTGATCAGTCATGCGCTGAGCATCTAGAAGCTCTCCCACCCTCAGATCAGACATGCGCTAAGCCTCTCTAATTTCACATAGTGTCCCTATCATGTCATCAGAAGGTGGGTGTGAAGGACTAGCTGAATATGAAGGACCAGCTCCCGTAGTATGTGTAGGTAATGGAGGAGGTATGGAGTCCACATCCATGTACAAACGATCATCATCCCCAGCATTACCCCCATGAACCCCTGCTCCAGCGGCTGCTGGTGCTGCCTCAGTGTCTGCCATCTCCACCCTAGTACGAGGACACACCAGAGCGTTCCTCTCATCGTCGCTGACCTGAGCATCCCGCATGCCCATCTTACAGATGGCTTCCCAATCCAGAGGTGATGAGAAGGATTTCTCCTGAATCCTCTCATCCACCAAATCAACACCCAGGCGAGTAAGAAATGTAGTGATCAGGCATCCATAAAGCAGGTTGCCAACCTGTCCTAGCAGTGTGGCACTGATCATCATCCGCATAATAATATAAGGGAGGCAAACAGGCTGCCTAGTGTAGATACAGTAGAGTAAGAACTGGGTCAACTGGGAGATCCTCTCGTAGTGCCCACTCTAAGGTATCAGGTTGTGCTGAATGATCTTACAGTACACCCGAGGCTCTGGACGTAGGTAGATCGCTTTCATCTGCAAGCGATCCTCTCTGATAAGCTGACGGTCTATCTCAGCCCTCATCTCCTAGGAAAACAACTGGGGCTCCCTGGGGGAGTAGTACACCAAGGGGCCGTTGTATGAAATGCCAAGAGGTCCGCTAACTACCAATAGTCAAAGGAAACCTCTACTTCCTTGACGTAGCTCGCGATCCTGAGCTCTCTACCCCTCTCAGTATCATTGTGATCTCCCACCACCTGGAGATTACAATAAAACTGTCTCACCAAATCTGGACGAATACAGGCGTCGTAGGTGATCATGGGAAGCCAGCCCATGTCATCAAAAGCTCTCTCTACATCGAATAAGGCTAGACTAGCCAAGTCCACACGACGACCTCCCTCTACCTTCTTACGAGCGTAGCAGGCATATTGAGCCTCAGCCTCGTTAGAACGGAAACAAACTGGGTCGTAAACCCTAGGTATTTTGGTACGAGCCATCTTATCTGCAAAAACAAAGAAAAACAGATAATAGCTTAGTAAAGATGAAAAAACCCAAAACTTTTGGCATTATAATGACACAAATTAGTCAAAAGCCTCACTTTTCACCCATACACATGGGCAGGAGGACTTATATAGATTCTAAACTATCCTGTAAGACTCATACAGTTGGAAATTTTATCTAAGAAGATTGAATTTGAAGAAATTTCAAGAAATTCAAAAATCTCGACAAATTAGGGCAAAAATGGGAAATTTTATGTTTCACGATAACCAACCGATGAAACTCAAATATTTTTGAGGGCTTTCATCTATTGAGTCCAAAAAGACCTAATAAAAAATCAAATTTTTACGGTTGGAAAAAGTTTAATTTGAAGAAAATAATATAAATGAGCAAAAACCTAGTTAAGAAACCCTAAAAAATGAAACCGTAGAGAACATACCTATAGAAAAAGAGTAGATGTCGAAAAGAGAAGCAAAAATGGGTCGGAGTTGTCACTATAGCAACTCAGAGGAATGAGCCGAGTCGGAAAGGAGGAAAAGGAATTAGAAATGGATCCCAAAATCGGGATTAAAAACCTGATTTTCAGTCCTAGGGTCGCATAATTCGAATAAGACATTCGACCCTACCTCCGACCCCCTCATCGACCCTAGCCTCTCGGTGATCTGACAGAGAACTAGGGGTCAATCCTAGGGTCAGACACCCATTGACCCTACCATCGACCCTAGGCTCTCGGTAAGTAACAATGATTCTCAGGGTCGCATACCCTAGGGTCGGACATCCATCGACCCTACCATCGACCCTACGATAGAAAATACAGTATTTTTGACAGAATGATCTGAAAAATTTGAAAATATCATTGACTAGTGGATTTAAATATGAGAATAATGTATATGATGATTGCCTCACGTATTCTATGATTTTCAGGCATTACCACTACCAGAGCAGATAATGGCTAGACGTAGAGTGACCAGACAAAACCGTAACTCTATTCCACCACCACTACCTGTGGAGGAAGACAACCATATACATCCTAAAACACAAGAGAATCCAAACATGGCACCGTCCATAGTTAATGAGCATACAAATCCTACAAATCTTCCAGCTCCACCTACATACCTGGCTATAGCCGTAATGAATTTGGCACAACAGCTGCAGCAAATACAACAGGTATAAGCTACTATGCAAGCTGCCCATAGGCATGGTTTTTCCAACTGCACAGACGACACCGATGCCAGCAGGACAGGCAAGCACAGTCCCAGGGGGAAGTAACACGGTACCCCATGCACCTCAAACACCAGTCATGTAGGCTCAAGTACAAAACCCTGATGTAGCTCAAGGTGGATGTCAATACCAACCACCTATGAATGGGGCTTATGTTCCTCATCAACTAGACCACTCCAGACTAGTTAAGCATTTTCTGAAGATGAAGCCCAAAGAGTATAGTGGTAAGCCAGCTGATCCTTTGTGGCCAACACACTGATCGATGAGATGGAGAGGAATTTTATGATGATGATGGTGAATGAAGAGGAGAAAGTATTGTGTGCAATGTTCATGCTGAAAGGCGATGCACACCACTGGTGGAAGTCCACACGGATGTATCTGTTGACAAAGCATGCCCATCTGACCTGGGATATATATAAGGAGGCATTCTTTGAGAAGTATTTTCCTAGGAGTTTCAGAGATTCTATGGAGAAAGAATTCCTGAGTTTGTATCAGGGACAGATGACTGTTGATGCATATCAACAATGTTATGAGGAGCTGTTCTTCTTTGCACCAGTCAGTATGCAAGCGGAAGATACAAAGACCCAAAGGTTCATCATGGGACTTAGGGGAAGCATACGTGAACATGTTTTGGGACTTGAGAAGAAAATCTACAATGAAGTTGTACAAATTTCTCGAGTGATAGAATCGAGCCAGAAAGAGAGCTACTTTGCTCAAAATAGGGGAATCAAAAGGCCTAATGGGAATTCTTATAATGGAGGGAACACCAAGACATTCAAACCCTTCCATACTCAAGGCTTCAATGCTGTAGCCAAGACTAATTCAACAGCTCAAAAACCACAAAAGCCAAATAATGAAGGGGTAAAATGCTTTAACTGCAATCAATTGGGACATATTGCAAGGGAATGTCCTAAGCCCAGGAAGCAACTACAACAAGGAAGAGTTTACGCTGTTATATCTGAGGATGCTGTCGCATCGCCTGATGTGGTCACAGGTATGACCTGAATCTTGTCATTTTGTGTTACATTGTGTGAGCATGTACACTAAATAAAAATAAATCACAAGTATCGTACCTATTAATGGCATTCCCACCAGAGTACTCTTTGATTAAGGAGCTACTCATTTTTTTATATCTGTGTCATTTGGAAATAAGCTAAATCTATCCCTTAAATCCATAGAATACAAACTGCTTGTACGATCACCGATGGGATTAGAAGTGGAATTAGAAAAAGGTTATGGACCATGTCAAGTTCTTATTGACGAAAAGACTTTGGATGCAACCTTGATTCAACTTGAGATGGTAGACTTTGATGTCATCTTGGGAATGGACTGGTTAGCTCAGCATTCTGCAAACCTATTATGTGCCAAAAAGAAGCTGACATTTAAATACAAGGAAGGAGCAGAGTTCAGTTTTACGGGAACCAAACTTCCCCGTAAACGAAAACTCATACTCTCTGCATTAAATGCTAGGAAGTTCCTTGAGAAAGGAGCAGTTGGGTATCTAGTATCTGTGGTCGTTCTTACCAGGGAAGCACCACAAATTGAGGATATTGATGTCATGCATGACTTTCTAGATGTATTTTCTGAAGAACTACCCGGACTACCACCCGACCGAGCTACAGAGTTTGTTATAGATCTGATACCCGGAGCCGCACCAGTATCTAAAGCACCATATCGAATGGCTCCTACTGAACTGAAGGAATTAAAAGTACAACTACAAGAACTGCTGGACAAGGGTTACATCTGACCTAGCATATCACCATGGGGAGCGCCAGTATTATTCGTAAAGAAGAAGGACGGTAGTGTTCGATTGTGTATAGACTACCGAGAACAGAATAAACTGACAATCAAGAATCGATATCCATTGCCTCGGATCGATGACTTGTTCGATCAGTTGCAAGGTGCCAAGGTGTTTTCCAAAATCGATCTTCGGTCAGGCTACCATAAGTTGAAGATCAAAGATAGTGATATTCCCAATGCAGCATTCAAGACCAGATATGGACATTATGAAGTTTTAGTCATGTCTTTTGGATTTATGGAACTTATAAACCGGGTATTCCACGATATGTTGGATACGTCAGTTATTGTATTCATCGATGATATATTGGTCTACTCCAAGGACAAGGAAACTCATATTAAGAATCTAAACGCCGCTCTGCAGTGATTACGGAAAGAGAAGTTTTACGCCAAATTTACGAAGTGTGAGTTTTGGCTAAAGGAAGTCGCTTTTCTAGGCCATGTCGTATCCGCTGAAGGAATTAAAGTGTATCCTAGCAAGATCGAAGCTATTGTGAAATGGGAAGCACCGAAGAGCGTTGCAAAAATTAAAAGTTTCTTAGGTCTAGCTGGGTATTATCGACGATTTATGGAAGACTATTCTCAAATTTTTGTACCTCTCACCAGTTTGACTAAGAAGGGCAAAAAGTTTGTTTGGACTGAGAAATGCAAGAAGAGTTTCCAAACATTGAAGGCTAGATTGATATCTGCTCCAATCTTGACCATTCCAATTCTAGGACAGCCATTTATTTTGTACACTGATGCGTCAGGATTGGGATTAGGATGTATACTTATGCAAGGAGAACAAGTAATTGCTTATGCCTCAAGACAATTGAAGACACATGAGAAGAACTATCCCAGTCACGATTTGGAATTAGCGGCAGTAGTACATGCTGTCAAGATATGGAGACATTACTTGTACGGAGAGAAATTTCAGATTAAATTAGATCATAAGAGTCTTACTTAGCTCTTTAATCAGAAGGAGTTGAATATGAGACAAAGAAGATGGTTGGAACTATTGAAAGACTATGATTGTGATATCCAGTATCATCCGGGAAAAGCTAATGTGGTAGCTGATGCGCTGAGTAGAAAGGCAATGATAAAATCTAAAGGAAAGGTTAACACAACTGTCGCAATGTGTACTACCAGAAAAGTGTTCAATTATGGTAATGAGAAGTTTGTGATAGATGTACCGGGTGAATCAACCAACCAAGGGTTTATTCATCAGTTTTTAAGTATGTTTGCCACATTGAAGATTGTACCCAATATAATTGATGAAGTGCAAAATAGCTATTAAATCAGACCCTTATCTAAGAATGGTAAAATAGGACATTGAAAAAGGTCGGACGATTCCTGAGTTCGCCTTGGATGATGAAAAGGTACTGAAGTACAAATGAAGAATATGTATACCTGAAACAGAAAGTTTGGACATTAGACACCGACTAATGAAGGAAGCCAATACCACCGACTATTCGATACATCCTGGAAGTATAAAAATGTATCATGATCTAAAGAAATTATATTGGTGGAGAGGAATGAAAGCAGATGTAGCTAAGTTCGTGTCTCAATGCCTAAATTGTGAGAGAGTGAAGGTTGAATGACAAAGACCTACAGGACTATTACAGCCGTTACCGGAACCAGCATGGAAATGAGACTGCATTACTATGGACTTCGTCACCGGGTTACCATTGACTCCCTGAGTAGTTGACGCAATTTGGGTGATTGTAGACCACCTGACTAAAACGGCTCGATTTATAGCTATACGACCTCAGTATACACTGGAGAGGTTAGCTAAGTTGTATGTGGATAATATTTTCAGATTACATGGTGTACTGAAAGCATTGTGTCCGACAGAGATCCATGATTTACTTCAAAGTTTTGGGAAGGATTTCAAAATGCTATGGGTACAACATTGAAGTTCAGTATTGCATTCCATCCTCAGACAGACGGACAATCGAAGCGTACCATTTAGATTCTAGAAGACATGCTCCAAACCTGTGTAATTGATTTTAAGGATCATGGGATGAGAAGTTACCACTTATTGAGTTCGCTTATAACAATAGCTATCAGGCTACTATACAGATGTCACCCTACAAAGCACTGTATGGCAGGAAGTGTCGAACTCCATTGTTTTGGAATGAAGTTGGAGAACGTAGTATTGTTAGACCAGAATTTGTTGAAGAGACATGTTGAGTAGTCGACATTATCAAAGAAAGAGTAAGAAAGGTTCAGAATCATCAGAAGCAATATGCAGATGCTAGACGTCGAGACCTTGAATTTTCCGTAGGTGATAAAGTATTCCTCAAAGTGTCACCTATGCGCGGTTTGAAACGGTTCAGACAGAAAGGGAAACTAAGTCCGCGATATGTCGGACCATATGAGATTCTAACTAAACGTGGAAAAGGGGCTTACCAGTTAGAACTACCACCATCTATGTCAAGTGTGTATGAAGTATTTCATATCTCCTTATTGAAGAAGTATGTTAGAGATCCAACGCATGTTTTGACAGTAGATCTACCTGATTTGACTAATGATTTGACATTTGAAGTAGCACCAACTGAAATCACCACCCGAAAGGTTCAACGACTACGCAACTGTGACATCTATTATGTTAAGGTCACCTGGAGAAGCAGAGATATAGACGAAATCACATGGGAAGAAGAGAATGCTATACGAAAGCAATACCCTCATCTATTCGACTCGGAAGGTATGTACAAATTTCAAGGATGAAATTTTTAAAAGCAGGGGGGAGTTGTAAGACCCGTATCGAACTAACTGGTCTTACCACCTTGTACCAGGTCTACCTATCATGGTCGAGCCTAATGGACCAAGTGCGTGAAGGAAATAGCAAGACCAGGTATGAAAAAAACCCAAAAATAGTAAAATAGGGGGTAGGTCGCATACCTAAACAAGTAGGGTCGATCCCACCTCATCAGGAAGTCAAACCCATGACTTTTAGTCCTAGGGTCGGACAACTGAGACCCTAGGGTCGACGGGATCTCCGACCCTAGCATTAACCCTAGGATCACCGACAAAAATCGTAAATAAGAAACTTTCCTAATTTCAAGGGGATTCTTTCCTAATCTCAATGGGACTTATTTTGGGAGATTTTCCTCTATAAATAAGACGTCCCTTAGCCTTTTTCACTAATTTTGAAACCCTAATTGAAGGAGAAGAGAAGGAAAAGAGAAGGAGAATTGGAGAAGAATACTAAAAGGAAGAAATTCAGAGAAACCTCTGAATCTCAGCAAACCTAAGGTATGGATATGCTTTCCATGAATTGCTTAAGACCTTAGAATAGTTCATGAAGAGGGTATCATCTAGGAGAAACCCAAATCACCCATACATGGAAAGATTTCAATGAAATGCATGTAGGGAATCATGGTAGACAAAGTAAGGAAGTAACCTGGAGTTTTAAGCCACAGAACAAGCATAGAATGGACTGTGAAAGTAAGCCAAATGACCCAAACTTGAAAGATTAGACTGTAGAACGAAAAGGTCAACTCAAACCATGTGCGATCGCACGTAGGGTCGATTGGGAATCAACCCTACCAGACCACAGGATCGACCCCTAGCTTCCAGAAAGTCAAGGAAGCTGCGGTCGCTCCTAGGGTCAATGGGACAACCGACCCTAGCATCGACCCTATACCCTGGGGTCGCACAAACCTGCAACCCTACCTACGACCCATCCTGCGACCCTAGCTTTACAACAAGCTTAAAACTATCAGAATGAATTCTAATTAAAATCTATCGACTTGTTAGGTTTTTCTATTGATATAAAGGTGATTCTTAGAGCTTGAAAGAGGATTTACACTCAAGCAAAGGTGAGGGAACAAGACCTAAACTAATTGGCTAATAATAAACTATTTTTATTTCTTGAGTCCAATGCCATGACTGATTCTATGCGTATATGCTTGTAATGTGCATTCAATATGTCATCCAATATTCCTGCTATAAATGTTCATGCATATTTAATTCTATTTATTTATAACATGATGATGATGATGATGATGCTAGGAATAGGCATGTGAATGTATGTATGTGGTTAGTGTGCTTGATGCGAGTGGAGCATCAGGGGGAGGACGAGATATTGTGTTGTGTCCTGGTCTCCAGACTCTAGCTCTATCTCTACTCTAGTCTTGTCCACTGATATCGTAGTATCGCCATTACCTTAGTAGAACTATTACGTCGTAGGACATCAGGGGAGGTGGTCTCGAACCATGTAGTCTTCGACTCTGCCGGGGGGCCTTAGCTCTATCTCTATGGACATATGAGGGATGATGTGGTGAGGCCTTAAATACACTATTTGACATTAGGATTGGTTAGTTGCGATCCCAGTTTGTAAGCCCTCGCCAACAGGGGCTTACGTGTTGGTATGGGTATAGTATCAGGGGAAGTGTGATGCGGTGCGGTCCTAAGCTGTCACACCCTAATTCTGCATCTATTCAGAATGGTGTGATGAACCACTAATAAACCAACGGTTTAACCAGGATCTCTAATAGGTTGTGTCCTTTTTAAATTAAACCATACACATCCACAACCACAATCAGAATAAATACACAATAGCAGAAGTCTTAATATTAAATGAACTGAACAATCTAACTGTGATAATCATAAATTAAAATATCAAATTATGTTGTATCAACCGAGACATAAGTAAATAAAATATCAAATTACATTTCCTTAATAGTTTAAATAAAATCTAATAAAAAATGCCTGAGTTGTACTCGCATGAGGAGTCATGCGTCTCCACTATCTCTTCGGCCTCCATCGTAGCAACGTGCCCGTACACAGAAGCATTCATATAATCTTTCACAGTGGTACCTGCATCATCAACTAAAAATATTCGACGTCGAAAGGGTGAGCACACATCACGGCTCAGTGAACAAACAAAACAATGCAATAAACAAATACATGCATTCAATTCATATCTGTGGTCTGGTATATAAGTTTGCAATGTGCAATAGAAAGATTCGGTGACCGCCTCACCTCTATACACGAGTGTGTGAAACCACCCTATGAAAATGGCACTGTTGACTGCACATGCACCCAATATGAAACAATATACCCCCATGAAAATGGCATGGCAGTACCGATTGCCTCATACCAACACGTAAGCCCCTGCTGGCGAGGGCTTGCAAAGTGGTTTCACAACTAACCAATCCTAATGTCAATCAGTGAATCCAAGGCCTCACCCCAGCATCCCTCAATACGTCCATAGAGATAGAGCTAAGGCCCCCCCCGGCAGAGTCGAAGACTACACGGTCCGAGACCACCTCCCCTGATACCTTAAGACGTAATAGTTCTGCTAAGGTAATGGCAATACGACGATGTCAGTGGACATGACTTGTATAGAGCTATGGTACAATATACCCAATGAAAATGGCATTGAAGTACCGGTTGATACCATCCCCTAGCCGCATCAAGTACACTAACCAAACACAAACATTCACATGCCTATTCCTATCATCATCATCATCATCATCATGTTATAAACAACGAAGTAAATATGCATGAACAGTAATAATAGAAATATTGTATGACATGTTGAATGCACATTACAAGCATACAAGCATAGAATCAGTCATGGCATTGGACTCAAGAAATAAAATAGTTTATTATTGGCCAATTAGTTTAGGTCTTGTTCCCTCACATTTGCTTGAGTGTAAATCCTTTTTCAAGCTTTAAGAATCACTTTTATATCAATAGGAAAACCTAACAAGTTGATAGATTTTAGTTATAAGTCATTCCGGTAATTTTAGACTTGCTGTTAAGCGAGGGTCGCAGGGTGGGTCGCAGGTAGGGTAGCAGTTTACTACGACCCCCAAGGTAGGGTCGATGCCAGGGTCAGATGTTCCATCAACCCTGGGTGTGACCACCCCATCCCTGGACTTCCCGAATGCTGGAGGTCGATCATGTGGTCTGGTAGGGTCGATTCCCAATCAACCCCACGTGGTTTGAGTCGAGAATTTCATCCTACAGTCCATTCTTTCATGTTTGGGTCCTATGGCTTACTTTCACAATCCTTTCTATGCTTGTTCTATGGCTTACAACTCTAGGTTTCTTCCTTACTTTGCCTACCATGATTTCCTCCATGGATTTCATTGAAATCCTCCCATGGATGGACGATTAGGGTTTCTCCTAGATCATACCCTCTTCATGAACTATTCTAAGGTCTTAAATCATTAATGGAAACATACCCATACCTTAGGTTTGCTAAAATTCAGAGGTTTCTATGAATTCTTCACTTTAGTCTTCTTCTCTAACTTTCCTTCTCTTCTCTTTCTCTCACTTTCAATTGGGGTTTCAAAAGCAGTGAAAGAGGCTTAGGGATGTCCTATTTATAGTGGAGAACCTCCCAAAATAAGTCCCATTGAGATTAGGAAGGAATCCCATTGAAATTTGGAAAGTTTCTTATTTACTATTTCTGTCGGCAAAGAGGGGGTCGAGAGGGGGTCGGAGGTCCCGTCGACCCTCAGTTTTAAATTTTCCGACCCCCAGTTAAATTATCTGGCGTCTGACTTCTTAATGAGGGGAGGTCGACCCTGCCTATCTGGGTATACGACCCTGCCCTCCATTTTACTGTTTTTGGGTCAGTTTAATACCTGGTTTCACTATTTCCTTCACGCACTTGGTGCTTTTGGCTCGACCATGATTGGTAGACCTCGTACAAGGTAGTAAGACCAGTTAGCTCGATATGGGTCTTACAACTCCCCCCTGCTTATAAAAATTTCATCATTGAAATTATACAAACCTTCTGAGTTGAATAAATGAGGGTATTACATTCGCATGGCATTCTGTTCTTCCCATGTGATTTCTTCTATATATCTGCTTCTCCAGGTGACTTTAACATAATTAATATCATGGTTGCATAGTCGTTGCACCTTTCGGCTGGTGATTTCAGTTTGTGCTATTTCAAATGTCAAATCATCCGTTAAATCAGGTAGATCTATTATCAAAATGTGTATTGGATCTCTGACATACTTCTTCAATTAGGAGATATGAAATACATCATGCACGCTTGACATAGATGGTGGTAGTGCTAACTGTAAGCCACTTTTCAACGTTTAGCTAGAATCTCATATGGTCCGACATATCTCAGACTTAATTTCTCTTTCTGTCTGAACCATTTCAAACCTCTCATAGGTGACACTTTGAGGAATACCTTATCACCTACGGCAAATTCAAGGTCTCGGCGTCTAGTATCTGCATATTGCTTCTGACGATTCTGAGCCGTTCTTACTCATTCCTTGATAATGTCAACTACTCGACATGTCTCCTCAACAAATTCCGGTCCCACAATACTATGTTCTCCAACTTCATTCCAAAACAAAGGAGTTCGACACTTCCTGCCATACAGTGCTTCGTAGGGTGATATCTGTATAGTAGCCTGATAGCTATTGTTGTAAGAGAACTCAATCAGTGGTAATTTTTCATCCCATTATTCCTTAAAATCAATTACACAAACTTGGAGCATGTCTTTTAGAATCTGAATGGTGTGCTCCGATTGTCTGTCTGTCTGAGGATGGAATGCAGTACTGAACTTTAATGTTGTACCCATAGCCTTCTGTAATCCTTCCCAAAACTTTGAAGTAAAACGTAGATCTCTGTCGAACAGAATGCTTTCAGGTACACCGTGTAATCTGACAATGTTATCCACATACAACTTAGCTAACCTCTCCAGTGTATACTGAGGTCGTATAGCTATAAATCTAGCCGTTTTAGTCAGTCTGTCTACAATCACCCAAACTGTGTCAACTACTCGGGGAGTCAATGGTAACCCGTGACAAAGTCCATAGTGATGCAGTCCCATTTCCATGCTGGTTCTGGTAACAGTTGTAACAGTCCTGCTGGTCTTTGTCGTTCAGCTTTTACCTTCTGACAATTTATGCATTGGACACGAACTTGGCTATATCTGCTTTCATTCCTATCCACCAATATAATTCCTTTATGTCATGATACATTTTTGTACTTCCAGGGTGTATCAAATAGGCAGTGGTATGGGCTTCCTTCATTAGTCGATGTCTAATGTCCAAATTTTCTGTTTCAGGTACACATATTCTTCCTTTGTACATCAGTACCCTTTCATCATCTAAGGTGAACTCAGGAATAGTTCTACCTTTTTCGATGTCTTCTTGTACTGTCCTTAGGTAAGGGTCTGATTTAATCACTGTTTTCACTTCATCAAGTATATCGGGTACAATCTTCAATGTGGCGAACATATTTGCAAACTGAAGGATAAACCCTTGGTTGGTTGATTCACCCAGTGCATCTATCACAAACTGCTCATTACCGTAATTGAATATTTTTCCAGTAGTACACAGTGCAGCTGTGGTGCTAACCTCCTCTTAAGATTTTATCATTGCCTTTCTACTTAATGCATCAGCAACCACATTAGCTTTTTCCGGATGATACTGTATATCACAATCATAGTCTTTCAATAGTTCTAGCCATCTTCTTTGTCTCATATTCAACTCCTTCTGATTAAAGAGTTAAGTAAGAATCTTATGATCTGATTTAATCTGAAATTTCTCTCCGTACAAGTAATGTCTCCATATTTTGACAGCATGTACTACTGCCGCTAATTCCAAATCATGAGTGGGATAGTTCTTCTCATGTGTCTTCAATTGTCTTGAGGCATATGCAATTATTTGTTCTCCTTGCATAAGTACACATCCTAATCCTAGTCCTAACGCATCAGTGTACAAAATATATGGCTCTCCAGGAATCGGAATGGTCAAGATTGGAGCTGATATCAATCTAACCTTTAATGTTTGAAAACGCTTCTCGCATTTATCAGTCCAAACAAACTTCTTGCCCTTCTTAGTCAAACTGGTGAGAGGTACGGCAATTCGGGAATAGTCTTCCATAAATCATCGATAATACCCAGCTAGACCTAAGAAACTTCTAATTTCTGCAATGCTCTTCGGTGCTTCCCACTTTACAATAGCTTCGATCTTGCTAGGATCTACTTTAATTCCTTCAGCGGATACAACATGGCCTAGAAAAATGACTTTCTTTAGCGAATACTCACACTTTGCAAATTTGGCGTAGAGCTTCTGTCACACCCCAATTCCACACTGTTCAGAATGGTGTGATGAACCGCCAAATAACCAACAGTTCAACCAGGATCTCTAATAGGCTATCCCCGCGTTATCCAAACTTTACACGCATCCACAATCATAATCAGAGTAATACACAATAGCAGAAAATTTATAAATAATATGAACTGAGAACTAGAATGATACCCATTAATAATATCAAATTATTTTGTGTTTAACTAAGACATAAATATTTAAATACCAAATACATGTCCTATAAATCCAATGAAGAAACCTACAAAAATATCTAATCGAATACACACGAGTTGCACTCGCAAGAGGAGTCGTGTGTATCGTCTTCAGCTCCAACTTCCATAGCTGCTACGGTTCCGTACGCCGATGCATTCATATAATCTTCGACCGTATAACCTGCATCATCAACTAAAAATATTCGACGTCGAGGGGTGAGCACACAACATGGCTCAGTGAGTAGCCAAAACAATGCAACAATACCTATGCATGCAAAAAGTCAATTCATATCTTTGGTCTTGGTTTATAGTTTGCAATGTGCAATAGAAAGGTTGGGTGATCAAAGGTTAACGGTTATTGATACCGCCTCTATACACAGGGTGTGGAAGCCCGCCCGAAGGTTAACGGTTATCGTCGTCCCCATCCACCCTACCATAACATTATACAACAAAGGTTAACGGTTATTGCTATATAATGCTATTCCAACACGTAAGCCCCTGTTAGCGAGGGCTTGCAAACCGGGCTCGCTACTAACCAATCCTAATGCCAAACAAGTGTATCCAAGGCCTCACCCCAAGCATCCCTCGGAACATCCATAGAGATAGAGCTAAGGCCCCCGGTAGAGTCGGGGACTACAAGGACCGAGACCACCTCCCCGATACTCTACGACATAATAGTTCCGCTAAGGTAATGGCGATACGACGATGCCAATGCACAAGACTTGAGTTAGAGATAGAGCTAAAGTCTGAGACCCGCCAAAGGTTAACGTTTATTGACGTTCTCATCACACCTCCCCGATACTCGCTCGCATCAAGCACATCAACCACACACATACAAGCACATGCCTATTCCTATCATCATCATCATCATCATGTTGTAAACAATAAAGTAAATATGCATGAACAAGTAATAGAAATATTGGATGGCATGCTGTATGCACATTACAAACATATTCGCATAGAATCAAACATGGCACAGGACTCAAGAAATAGGAAAATAGTTTATTATTAACCAATTTAGTTTGGGGTTAAGGTTCCTCACCTTGGCTTGCTAAAAGATATTTTTCCAAACTTTAGAATCACCTTTATAATGTTATTATATTGCTAGCAAACCTAACAAAGTCGATAGAATTTAATTAGAATTAATTCAGAATTTAAAAACCATTCACGTCAATCGAGGGTCGATGCTAGGGTCGATGCTAGGGTCGATGGGTCTATCGACCCTCCCTCCATTCCCGAACTTCCCGAATGCCGAGGGTCGATGGTCAGAAACACCTAGGGTCGGATGGTCTATCGACCCTCGGTGCGACCCTTGGTGCACTCTGGTCCAATTTCCACTTTTAATCCATTCTTTGTGTTTGGGGTCCTATGGCTTGCTTCCTACATTCATTCAACAGTCATTCCATGGTCTAGAACCATGTATAAACCATCTAAATAGTTTTTGTGCATCCTCCTATGGTTTTCCATGAAAGCCTAACCATGAATGGATGGTTTGGGTTTCTCCGAAATCCTACACTTAACCATATCTAACCTAAGGTCTGTAGAAACTCAGGGAATTAGTATCCATACCTGAGAAGATTACTTTTCTCTGCAATTTCTTCCCCTTTTTGCTAAGCCTTCTTCTTAGCCTCCTTTCTTCCTATTTTCCTTCTTCTCTCTTTCTCTCAATTCAATTAGGGTTGTGAAAGGAGTGAAAGTGGCTTAGGAACGTCCTTTAAATAGGCTAGGAATGTCCTATAATAATCCCATTGAGATTTGGAAAGAATCCCAACCGAAAATTAGGAAATTTCCTAATTTCAATTTTCGTCAGAAACCGAGGGTCGATGGGAGGGTCGATGATCCCGTCGACCCTAGGGTCTTAAGCTGTCCGACCCTCCCTTCAAAACTGAGGGTCCGACTTTCGTTTTGGGAGGTCCGACCCTACTTCACTGGGTGTGCGACCCTCCCCTAGAATTAAGTGTTTTTGGGTCAATTTCGTACCTGGGATCTCGATCTCCTTCATGCCCTTGGTCCATTTGACTCGACCATGATGGGTAAACCTGGTTTAAGATGGTAAGACCGGGTTAAATTGACACGGGTCTTACAGCTTCTCCTTCCGTAATTGCTGCAGAGCGGCGTTTAGATTCTTTATATGAGTTTCCTTGTCCTTGGAGTAGACCAATATATCATCGATTAATACAATAACCGATGTATCCAACATATCGTGGGATACCCGATTCATAAGTTCCATAAAGGTTGTTGGTGCGTTCGTCAATCCAAAAGACATGACCAGAAATTCATAATGTCCATATCTGATCCTGAATGCTGTCTTGGGGATATCACCATCCTTAATCTTCAACTGATTGTAGCCTGACCGAAGATCGACCTTGGAGAACACTTTGGCACCTTGGAACGGATCGAACAAGTCATCGATCCGAGGCAATGGATATCGATTCTTGATTGTCAGTTTATTCAGTTCTCGGTAGTCTATACCCAATCGAACACTACCGTCCTTCTTTTTCACGAATAATACTGGCACTCCCATGGTGATATGCTAGGTCGGATGTAGCCCTTGTCTAGTAGTTCTTGTAGTTGTACTTTTAATTCCTTCAGTTCAGTAGGAGCCATTCGATAAGGTGCTTTAGATACTGGTGCAGCTCCGGGTATCAGATCTATAACAAACTCTGTAGCGCGGTCGGGTGGTAGTCCTGGTAGTTCTTCAAGAAATACATCTGGATAGTAACGCAAGACATCAATATCCTCCATTCGTGGTGCTTCTTTGGTAAGATAGACCACATATACTAGATTCCCAACTGTTCCTTTCTCAAGGCACTTCCTAGCCTTTAATGCAGAAAGTATGAGCTTTCGTTTACAGGGAAGTGTGGTTCCCAAAAAACTGAACCCTGCTCCTTCCTTGTCTTTAAATGTCAACTTATTTTTGGCACATAATAGGCTCGCAGAATGCTGAGCTAACCAGTCCATTCCCAAGATGACGTCAAAGTCTGTCATCTCAAGTTGGATCAAGGTTTCATCCAAAGTCTTCTCGTCAATAAGAACTGGACATGGTCCATAACCTTTTTCTAATTCCACTTCTAATCCCATAGGCGATCGTACAAGCAGTTTGTAGTCTAGGGATTTGAGAGGTAGATTTAGCTTCTTTCCAAATGACACAAATATAAAAGAATGAGTAGCTCCTGAATCAAAGAGTACTCTGGCAGGAATGCCATTAATAGGTACGATACCTGTGATTTGTTTTGATTTAGTCTACATGCTCACATAATGTAACACAAATTGACAAGATTCAGGTCATACATGTGACCACATCAGGCGATGTGGCAGCATCTTCAGATGTAACAGCGTAAACTCTTCCTTGATGTAGTTGCTTTTTGGGCTTAATACACTCTCTTGCGACATGCCCTACTTGATTGCAGTTAAAACATCCTATTCCTTCACCATTTTGCTTTGGTTGCGGTTGAGCTGCTGATGTAGTCTTGGCTGCAGCATTGAAACCTTGAGTACAGAAGGGTTTGAATACCTTGGTGTTCCCTCCATTGTAAGAATTTCCATTTGGCCAATTCCTCTATTTTGAGCAAAGTAGCTCTCTTCTGGCTCGACTCTATCACTCGAGCAATTTGTACAGCTTCATTGTAGATTTTCTTCTCAAGCCCAAGAACATGTTCACGTATGCTTCCCCTAAGTCCCATGACGGACCTTTGGGTTTTTGTATCTTCCACTTGCATACTGATTGGTGCAAAGAAAAACAGCTCCTCATAACGCTGTTGATATGCATCGACAGTCATCTGTCCCTGATATAAACTCAAGAACTCCTTCTCCATGGAATCTCTACAACTCCTAGGAAAATACTTCTCAAAGAATGCCTCCATATATATATCCCAAGTCAATTGGGTGTGCTTTCTCATCAGATACATCCGTGTGGACATCCACCAGTGGTGTGCATCGCCTTTCAGCATGAATGTTGCACACAATACCTTCTCTTCCTCATTCACTGTCATCATCGTGAAATTTCCCTCCATCTCATCGATCCAATGTGCTGGCCACAACGGATCAGCTGGCTTACCACTATACTCCTTGGGCTTCATCTTCAGAAAATGCTCCACCAGTCTGGAGTAGTCTAGTTGATGCGGGACATAAGCCCCATACATAGGTGGTTGGTATTGATATCCACCTAGAGCTACTTTTGGGTTTTGTACTTGAGCCTACATGATGGGAGTCTGAGGTGCGTGGGGTACTGTGTTACTTCCCCCTGGTACTGTGCTTGCCTGTTCTGCTGGCATCGGTGTTGTCTATGCAGCTAGAAAAGTCATGCCTATGGCAGCTTACATAGTAGCTTGTACCTGTTGTATTTGCTGCAGCTGTTGGGCCAAATTCATTACGGCTGTAGCCAGGTCTGTAGGTGGAGCTGGCAGATTTATAGGAATTGTCTGCCCATTAATTACGGACGGTGCCGTGTTTGTATTCTTCTGTGTTTCCAGGTGTATCTGGCTGTCTTCCCCCACAGGTGGTGGTGATGGGATAGAGTTACGGCTTTGTCTGGTAACTCTGCGTCCAACCATTATCTGTTCTGGTAGTGGGAATGCCTGAAAATCATAGAATACGTGAGGCAATCATTATATACTTCATTCTCATATTTAAATCCACTAACCAATGATAATTTCAAAATTTTCAGATCATTCTGTCGAAAATACTGTATTTTTCACTGCAGGGTCGATGGTGGGGGTCGATGGAAGTCCGACCCTCAGGTCTGTGACCCTAAGAATCACTGATTCTTACTGAGAGCTGGAGGTCGATGAGGGGGTTGATGGATTTCCGACCCTGGGTTCGACCCCTGGTTCTCTGTCAGATTATCGAGAGCCGTGGGTCGATGAGGGGGTCGGAGGGGGGGGGGGGTCAGATGTTTTGGTCGAATTCTCCGACCCTCGGAGTAAAAATCAGGTTTTTAATCCCGATATTGAATCCATTTTCTTCCTCCTCCTTTCTGACTCAGCTCGTCGCTCTGAGTTGCTACAGTGACAACTCCGACCCATTGTTGATATTTGCTTCTCATTTCGATGTCTACTCCTCTCCTACAGGTATGTTCTCTATAGTTTCATGTTTTTAGGGTTTCTTAACTAGGTTTTTGCTCATTTATATTGTTTTCTTCAAATTAAACTTTTTCCAACCGTAAAAAATTTATTTTTATTTGGGGCTTTTGTTGTTGGTGACTCAATAGATGAAAGCCCACAAAAATATTTGAGTTTCATCGGTTGGTTATCGAGAAACTTAAAATTTCCCATTTTAGCCCTAATTTGTCGAGATTTTTGAATTTCTAGAAATTTCTTCAAATTCGATCACTTTAGATGAAATTTCCAACTGTATGAGTCTTTGCAGGATTGTTTAAAATCTTTTTAAGTCCTCCTGCCCACGTGTATGGGTGAAAAATGAGGCTTTTGACCAATTTATGTCATTATAATGTCGAAATTTTTGGGTTTTTCATCTTTACTAAGCCAGTATCTGTTTTTCTTTATTTTTGCAGATAGTATGGCTCGTACCAAAGTACCCGGGGTTCATGACCCAGTCTGCTTCCGTTCTAAAGAGGCTGAGGCACAGTATGCCCGCTACTCACGTAAGAAGGTAGAGGGAGGTCGCCGGGTGGACTTGGCTAGCCTGGCCTTATTCGATGTGGAGAGAGCTTTTGGTAACATAGGCTGGCTTCCTGTGATCACCTATGACACCTGCACTTGGCCAGATTTGGTGAGACAATTTTACTGTAATCTCCAAGTGGTGGGGGATTACAATGATACTGAGAGGGGTAGAGAGCTCCGGATCACCAGCTACGTCAAGGAATCGAGATTTATTTTGATTATCGGTAGCTAGCCGACTTGTTGGGCATTTCATACGATGGCCCCTTGGTGTTCTGTTCTCCTGGAGAGCCCCAGTTCTTTTCATTGGAGATGAGAGCTGAGATTGACCGTCAGATCATCAGAGAGGATCGCTGGGAGTTGAAAGCGATCTACCTTCGTCCAGAACCTTGGGTGTACTACAAGATTATTCAGCACAACCTGATACCTCAGAGTGGGCACTACGAGTCGATCTCCCAGTTGACCCAATTTTTGCTGTATTGTATCTGCACTAGGCAGCCTATCTACCTTCCTTACATCATTATGCGGACGATGATCAGTGCTACATTTCCCTATCATATTGGCAACCTGCCTTATGGATGCATGATCTCTATGCTGCTTACCCGCCTGGGGTTGACATGGTGGATGAGAGGATTCAGGAGAAATCCTTCTCATCACCTCTGGATTGGGAGGCCATCTATAAGATGGGCATGCGGGATGCCCAGGTCAGCGACGATGAGAGGAACGCTCTGGTGCGTTCACATACTCGAGTGGAGATGGCTGACGCTGAGGCAGCAACAGCAGCCGCTGGAGCAGGGGTTCATGGGGGTGATGATGATCGTTTATACATGGATGTGGATTCCATACCTCCTCCATCACCTACTCATGCTAAGGGAGCTTGTCCTTCTTATGCAGCTGGTCCTTCACATGCAGCTGGTCCTTGACACCCTCTTTCTGATGACATGATGGGGATATTGCATGAGATTAGAGAGGCTCAGCGCTTGTCTGATCTGAGGATGGGAGAGCTTCTAGATGCTCAGCGCATGTTCGAACAGTGGGTGGGAGAGTTTTTAGATGCTCAGCGCATGTCGGATCAGCGGGTGGGAGAGCTTATGGATGGTCAGTGCGTGACTGATCAGTGGGTGGCTGATCTCACAGCTAGTCTCCAGACGTCCCAGACTCAGATAGCTTGGTTGACTAGAGTCTATGCTGAGGATTATGACAGAGACCGCGAGGCACCGCCTCCCCCATCACCTCCAACTTCCTGATGTATTTTCTTTTTATCATTCTTTTGTACTTTAGAGTAACCGTCCGGGTTGTGGACTGTACTCTGCTTAGACTTGTATATATATATATATATATATATATATATATATATATATATATATATATATACGTTTGTTATTCCTTTTATTGTATATAAATTTATTTTTCATTTAATAGATGCATTATTCTCTTTCAATTTTGTCTCAAACAACACAGATGCTTATGGTGTGTTATTATTACAGCTTTTAATTTTTTTTATCCTATCTCAGTTTACAAACTTTTGTGGTAGTAAACTGGTTTACAAGACAGAACGGTGTGATAAACCACTAATTAACCAATGGTTCAATTAGGATCTCTAATAGGCTGTGTCCTTTTTAAATTAAACCATACACATCTACAACCATAATCAGAATAAATACACAATAGCGGAAGTTTTAATATTAAATGAACTGAGGAATCTAACTGTGATAATCATAAATAAAAATATCAAATTATGTTGTATCAACCGAGACATAAGTAAATAAAATATCAAATTACATTTTCTTAATAGTTCAAATAAAATCTAATCGAAAACGCATGAGTTGAACTTGCATGAGGAGTCATGCGTCTCTACTATATCTTCGGCTTCCATCGCAGCAACGTGCCCGTACACAGAAGCATTCATATAATCTTCCACAGTGGTACCTGCATCATCAACTAAAACTATTCGACGTCGAAAGGGTGAGCACAAATCACGACTCAATGAGCAAACAAAATAGTGCAACAAACATATGCATGCATTCAGTTCATATCTGTGGTTTGGTATATAAGTTTGCAATGTGCTATAGAAAGGTTCGGTGGCCGTCTCACCTCTATACACGAGTGTATGAAACCGCCCAATGAAAACGGCACTATCGACCCCACATGCACCCAATATGACACAATATACCCCCATGAAAATGGCATGGCAGTACCGGTTGCCTCATACCAATACGTAAGCCCCTGCTGGCGAGGGCTTGCAAACTGGGCTCGCAACTAACCAATCCTAATGTCAATCAGTGTATCCAAGGCCTCACCCCAGCATCCCTCAATACATCCATAGAGATAGAGCTAAGGTCCCCCGGTAGAGTCAAAGACTACATGGTCTGAGACCCCCTCCCTCATACCCTATGACGTAATAGTTCTGCTAAGATAATGGTGATACAATGATGTCAGTGGACAAGACTTGTATAGAGCTATGACACAATATACCCAATGAAAACGCCATTAAAGTATTGGTTGATACAATCCCCTATCCGCATCAAGTACACTAACCAAACACAAACATTCACATGCCTATTCCTATCATCATCATCATCATCATCATCATCATGTTATAAACAACGAAGTAAATATGCATGAACAGTAGTAATAGAAATATTGGATGACATGTTGAATGCACATTACAAGTATACACGCATAGAATCAGTCATGGCATTGGACTCAAGAAATAAAATAGTTTATTATTAGCAATTAGTTTAGTTCTTGTTCCCTCACATTTGCTTGAGTGTAGATCCTCTTTCAAGCTTTAAGAATCACTTTTATATCAATAGGAAAACCTAACAAGTCGATAGATTTTAGTTAGAAGTCATTCCGGCAATTGTAGACTTGTTGTTAAGCGAGGGTTGCAGGGTGGGTCGCAGGTAGGGTAGCAGTTTACTGCGACCCGCAAGGTAGGGTCGATGCCAGGGTTGGATGTTCCATCGATCCTGGGTGCGACCACCCCATCCCTGGACTTCCCGAATGCTGGGGGTTGATCCTGTGGTCTGGTAGGGTCGATTACCAATCGACCCTACGTGCGACCCACCGTGGCTTGAGTCGACAATTTCATCCTACAGTCCATTCTTTCATGTTTGGGTCCTATGGTTTACTTTCACAATCCTTTCTATGCTTGTTCTATGGCTTAGAACTCTAGGTTTCTTCCTTACTTTGCCTACCATGATTTCCTCCATGGATTTCATTGAAATCCTCCCATGGATGTACGATTTGGGTTTCTCCTGGATCGTACTCTCTTCATGAACTATTCTAAGGTCTTAAATCATTAATGGAAACATACCCATACCTTAGGTTTGCTGAGATTCAGAGGTTTCTTTGAATTCTTCACTTTAGTCTTCCTCTCCAACTTTTCTTCTCTTCTCCTTCTCTTCTCTTTCTCTCACTTTCAATTAGGGTTTCAAAAGTAGTGAAAGAGGCTTAGGGACATCCTATTTATAGAGGAGAACCTCCCAAAATAAGTCTCATTGAGATTAGGAAGGAATCCCATTGAAATTTGGAAAGTTTCCTATTTATGGTTTCTGTCGGCAAAGAGGGGGTCGATGAGGGTGTCGGAGGTCCCGTCAACCCTCATTTCTAAATTGTCCGACCCCCAGTTAAAATATCAGGGGTCTGACTTCTTAATGAGGGGGGGTCGACCCTGTCTTTCTCGGTATGCGACCCTACCCTCCATTTTACTATTTTTGGGTCTGTTTAATACCTGGTTTCGCTATTTCCATTACGCGCTTGGTCCATTTGGCTCGACCATGATAGGTAGACCTGGTACAAGGTGGTAAGACTGGTTAGTTCGATACAGGTCTTACATAATAACTTTAGCTCTATCTCTATTCCATGGTGGGTGCATGTGGGACGACAATAACGATATTCATTGGGCAGCTTCACACACTCGTGTATAGAGGTGAGGCGGCCACCGAACCTTTCTATATCACATTGCAAACTTATATACCAGACCACAAATATGATTTGAATGCATGCATATATTTGTTGCATTGTTTTGTTTGCTCATTGAGCCATGATGTGTGCTCACCCTTTTCGAATTCGAATATTTTTAGTTGATGATGCAGGTACCACTATGGAAGATTATATGAATGCTTCTGTGTACGGGCACGTGGCTGCAATGGAGGCTGAAGATATAGTGGAGATGCATGACACCTCATGCGAGTGCAACTCATGCATTTTTTATTAGATTTTTATTTGAACTATTAAGGAAATGTAATTTGATATTTTATTTATTTATGTCTCGATTGACAAAACATAATTGGATATTTTATTTATGATTATCATAGTTAGTTTCTCAGTTCAATTAATATTAAGACTTTCGCTATTGTATATTTATTCTGATTATGGTTGTGGGTGTTTATGGTTTAAGCTAAGGGACACAGCCTATTTGAGATCTTGGATTGAACCGTTGGTTTATTAGCGGTTCATCACACCGTTCTGAACAGTGCGGAATTAGGGTGTGAGAGGAATACTGCTGACCTAGTAGCCATCATAAAAAACCTTACAAGATCTATGAAACAACAATAGCAGCAGTAGCAGCAATAACAACATGTTATGAATGAAATTATCATGGTTTTGCAACAAACCCCTGTGTAAACTAGTGTTCCTCTTGCGCCTGTAGCCACTACTGTGCTAGCACCTCCTGGATTGAACGAAACTATGCTAATCATTGCAACTGCCCATCCTATAGGGTTGGCACAACTATTTTACCATTTCAATTTAGGAGTGCTTACTTCCCTATTCCTGACTGATGCCGGCCCGACCTAATGCTTTAGATTGCTAAAATGGTTTTAGAAAATGAAGCCATTGAAATTCACCTGAGTAGGTGATATCCCACTACAGCCTACAGTCTAGATGCAGTCTATTTAGAAGTGTGTCAAGATGATGGTACTGACTAATGAATAGTGTATTCTCTGCATGAGTCACATGATGAAAGGTGAACCTTACACTTGGTGGGAATCGAACTAAACGAATCTCACATCTCTAAATCCCATTATAACTTGTGCTATGTATAGGGAAGCATTCTTCGATAGCTACTTCTCTAAAAGCTTTTGTGACAAGAAAGAGATAAAATATTTGAGTCACTATCAAGGCCAAAAGATCTGTTCAAGAATATCAGATTGAGTTCGAGTTGCTCTTCTTCTTTGCTCCTGCTTGTATGCGTACTGAAGAAGCTAAGGCAAGGAAATTCTTCAAAGGTCTTCTAGGTGCAATTCAAGCTACTATTGAGATTCATGGACATACTAGTTATGCAAAAGTGTACAAACTACTAAAGTCATCGAAGATGCCCTCCGAGATAGTTATCAGCCGATGAATGGTTTTTGGCAAAAGATTTACCACTACTCCTGAAAAGAAGATTGTTGAGAAGCCATTCTAGAGGAAGTTTAAAAATATGAGTGCTGCCACTACAAAGTCTACTACAAGGCCCCTTATAAATACCACTCCTACTGGACTAATCAAATGTTTCAACTACCAGTAGATTGGTTATATCAAGTCAAATTGCCCAATAGCTTGTTAATGCGTCGCAGGGCAAGGTATTTGGGATGTTAGCTGAGGAAGCAGAAAATGCTCCTAGTGTAGTGATAGGTATTTTTTATTCCAACGTTGTGCTTTTTTCGATACTACTGCATGCTTGTGTATGTGTTAATGCATGAACTATACATGCTAGGTACTCTTAGGATATCCGATCACCCGGCTCGAGTATTATTTGATTTTAGAGCCACTCACTCTTTTATATCACCTAAGTTTGCTAAGAAGTTGACCATGTCTACCTAGTAGTTAGTATCTTAATTGATCGTTCATACCGCACTAGGACTAGAAGTAGTACTAATAGAGTATTATGGACCATGTCAACTTTAGCTAAAGGATAAGAATCTGAATGTTAATTTGATCCAACTCAACATGTCAGATTTTGATACTATCTTAGGCATGGACTTGCTGTCCACCCAATGAGCCAGCGTGCTTTGTGCTGAAAGAAAGATTCTTTTCCAACCAGCTGATGGGAACGTTTTCAAATTTGTTGGAGATAAACTTACGAAGGGTAAGAAGTTGTTTATGTTCGCATTGTAAGCCTGTAAACTATTGCAACAAGACTGCATTGGTTACCTAGCATCTATGATTGACACTACCATAGAGACACCAACTATTGATCAGATTAACGTAGTAAAAGAGTTCTCATATGTATTTCCTAAAGATTTACATGGTTTATCTCCTGATTATGAAATTGAGTTCGTAATCGATCTAGTTCCAGGATCAGCTCCTGTGTCTAAAGCCTCCTATAAGATGGCACCCTCTAAGTTGAAAGAATTGAAGGTTTAACTCTAAGAACTCTTAGATAAAGGATTTATAAGACCTAGTGTACCTCTTTGGGGTGTTCCAGTTTTATTTGTCAAGAAGACTGGCAAATAACCTTACGATCAAGCATCGATATCCTTTACCCAGGATCGATTATCTATTTGATCAACTTCAAGGTGCTCAAGTATTCTCTAATATAGATCTTCGATTAGGATATCATTAACTGAGGATCAGAGAATGTGATATTCCAAAGACTGCTTTTAGGACTCGATATGGACATTATGAGTTCTTAGTCATGTCTTTTAGATTATCTAATGCCCCAACGTCATTTATGGAACTCATAAAAACAGAGTATTCCATGATTTTTTAGATAACTCTATGATTATGTTCATCGATGACATTCATGTCTACTCGAAAAGTGTAAAAGATTATATCGTGCACCTTCGCCAAGCCTTGCAAGGACTTAGACAAGAAAAATTGTTTTCCAAGTTTAAGAAATGTGAGTTTTGGTTGAGAGAGGTTACCTTTTAGGGTCATGTCGTATTTATCAAAGGAATATTAGTGGACCCAATCAAGGTCAAAGCGGTACTCAACCAGGAAGCTCCGAAGACAGTCACAAAAGTTAGAAGCTTTCTTGGATTTGTAGGATACTACCAAATAGCCATTCCTTTGACGCAGCTAACAAAGAAGGAAACTAAATTTACATGGTCAGAGAAGTGTGAGGCAGCATTCCAACTTCAAAAAAAGAAGTTGATATCTGCTTCAGTATTGACCATCCCATCTGGATCAGAAGGTCTAGTAGTGTATACTGATGCATCCAAATTAGGACTTGGTTGCGTCCTCATGCAACAAGGCAAGGTAATCGCCTATGTCTCTAGACAACTGAAAGAGCATGATAAGAACTATCAAACTCATTGTAAGCACCCCATTTTTGCCACCCTCGGCATAAGTGAACCAATATGGCAGGTTTCAAACCTTTAACCCAAAGATTTGTGATTCTCCACTGATCCTCACAACAGGGTCATGGGCTATTATCTGCATGGATGCATAGGTCATAGAATTATCTTCGAAACGAGACCAGAATTGCTCAATTCTGATATCAAATGAGGAAGATATGATCATTTTAGTCGGATGCTACATATAAGGGAGGTTTCTGAAATTATTATAAAATAATAATCCCAGGGGCCTTCATGCAAATTATCCTAAGTTGGATTGCTTGAATTTCAAATCATCATATCTTGATCATCTGACATCGGATTCAGATGATTCCAAGACCATTATCCTTCATTCATGATGTTCTACAAAGTGGACGTAAAAAATCCCGGGTAGAAGTCGCCAGGGGGTCCCATGCAAACTTGCATGCAAAATGATCGTTAGAACTTCAAGGCTTCATATCTTTCCCGTTTTACATCGGATTCAGATGATTTCAAGACCATTATTCTTCATTCATGATGTTCTACAAAGTGGACGCAAAAAATCCGGGTAGAAGTCTCCGGTGGGTCCCATGCAAGCTTGCATGCAAAATTATCATTCGAACGAGGCTGCATATCTTTTCCGTTCTACATCGGATTCGGGTGATTCGGTCTCATTATGTTCCATTTTTAGTGCTCTACAAAGTGGACGTAAAATATTTCCGGTAGAAGTCTCGAAGGATCTCATGCGAGAATGGTCAACCAAATTATCGGTAATTGGTCCGTTTAAACTTCAAAAATTCATAAGTTGACCATTTTACTTCCAAATGAGGTGGTTCAAGTTCCTATATTTCTCATTTTTTTATGTTCTACAAAATGAGCATAAAAAATTTGGAATAGAGGCCATCGGAAAAATTCCATGCGGGATGACAATGGAAATGACCCGTGAAATGACAAGGAGAGGAAACCCGGTGAATTCCAATCGGTCCGGTCCAACTCAATTCAAATCGTTTGTCAACCTAAGTAAGTACAAGTCTCTATATATATTATAATATATATATATATATATATATATATATATATATATATATATATATATATATATATATATATATATATATATATATATATATTATATATGTATGTATGTATGTATGTATGTATATTATTAAATATATATGTGTAATATATATGTGTAAATCATAATATCCAAAAGATTTTTTGAGAAAAGAAAAGGAAAGAGGGGAGAGAAAAAACGTGGAAAAGAATGGAGATTTCAATTGTGGAGATAATCCAAAAGATTTTAGAAAAAAAAGGAAAGAGGGGAGAGAAAAAAACGTGGGGAGAAGAATGATGGATTTCAAAAGATTTTGGAGATACAAAAAAAAGGAAAAGAGGGGGAGGAAAAAACGTGACCTTTTCTAAGAGAATCCAAAGGATTTCTTTGGAGAAAAAAAAGGAAAGAAGAAAGAGAAAAATTAGGTTTTTTTAGGGCCACGGTTTTAAGAGAGAAGAAAGGAATAAAAAAAAAAAAAAAAAAGGGGGGAAAAGATTCCCCTTCACGTTTTCTAGAAAGAAAACGTGAAAGAGAGAGGAGAAAGAAAGAAAGAAAAAAAAAAAGGAAAGGAAAGAAAAAGGGGAAAAAAAATATTTTTTTAGAAAAAAGGATCTTTTAGAAAATGAGTGAAAAATTATAAATAGGCAAGAGGAGGATCCTTTTTTCCAGGGAGAGAGAGAGGAAAACGTGGGTGAGAGAGAGAAAGGTGAGTGAGAGAGAGGAAAGCGTGAGAGAGGAAGAAAGAAAGGGAGAGAGAAAAGAGAAAAGAAAGAAAGAGGAAGAAGAAAAGAGAGAAAGAGAAGAGAGAAAGAAGCGAGAAGAGAGGGAAAAGGAGGATTCACATTCAAAGGGGATTGATACAACCCCCAATCACCCTTCATCAACGGTTTCGCTCGATTTGAGCCCAAGGTTAGTACTCTAAACAAATTTAGAGGTCGTTATAATGCCCGAATGCCGATTTTGCTTGAAAAAGGCTAATTTTCATGAAATCTCAATCATGAATGCTCTATTACATACTTGTTAATGTTAGGATGCCTATGTCTAACATTTTTCATGAATGATAATTTGTCTAAGCTATTCAATGATGAATTTTTGATTGATATACAATGATGTTTGATGTTTTTTGTAAATTTCATAAAGTGATTTTCTGATCTGAAAATTCCAGATTTAGGGTTCAAACTTAGGACGTACATCATATGTATTTTTTCTAAGATTTTGAAGCCCAAAATTTTATGGGAGTCTCTCTGATATGGTAGAAGACTACCCTAAAAATTTCGTTCCATTTGGAATTGGGGAAATATATCAAACAATTTGTCTTTGACATTGCTATTTTTCTCGGATGTAATGCAATCCTCCATCGGAAAGTCTCTAGACAAAGACTTTATGGCCATAATCAGAAATTCCACTTAACATGAACTTTTTAGACATGAAAGTCTTCTAAAAAATGGCACTGGTTTCATATTTTTTCCATTTTTTGTTGAATTGATATCAATTTTTAAGTGCATAAAGCTTTGATTTCAGATCTGTCATGATGTGCTGATTTGCATGATTGAAAAGAGTCATTTTTCACAAAGAAAATATACTGTTTTAACTTGTTTTTCTTAATGAAATTTTAGATCAGATAGTTATCTACATAGACATATGTCTGTATTTAATTTTCATTAAGAATAGGATTTTATTTGGAATTTATGGTGCAACTGGTCAAAAATCTGGAACAGACCTGACCAGTGTATTTGCCTGTACTTGGGGAATGTTTTCGACCTGCCTATGGTCTCTTTTAGGAATATCTTCCTTGAGGCAAAATGTTGGCCTCTGAGTCTTCTTTCCAGGGATATATTTTAAGAATTTTTTTGAGTAAGTACAGTGCCCTATGTGCCCATTTTGGTCCAGCCGAACTACACTTGCTCACATGCTATATTAAATGCTTATTGTCACAATTAGGGTAGAAAACCCTAAAAAATGGAAAGAAAATAACATTTAGGGTAGAAAACCCTAAGATGGAAAGAAAATAATAATTAGGGTAGAAAACCCTAAAATGGAAAGAATGTAACAATTAGGGTAGAAAACCCTAAAAATAGGAAAGAAAATAATAATTAGGGTAGAAAACCCTAAAATGGAAAGAATGTAACAATTAGGGTAGAAAACCCTAAAAATAGAAATAAAATAATAATTAGGGTATAAAACCTTAAAATGGAAAGAATGTAACAATTAGGGTAGAAAACCCTAAAAATAGAAATAAAATAGCAATTAGGGTAGAAAACCTAAAATGGAAAGTAACATTTAGGGTAGAAAACCTAAAAATGGAAAGAAAATAATAATTAGGGTAGAAAATCCTAAAAAATGGAAAGAAAATACAATTAGGGTAGAAAACCCTAAAAATGGAAAGAAAATAATTAGGGTAGAAAACCCTAAAAATGGAAAAGAAAATAATTAGGGTAGAAAACCTAAAATGGAAAGAAAAGAATAACAATTAGGGTAGAAAATCCTAAAAAATGGAAAGAAAATAGCAATTAGGGTAGAAAACCTAAAAAATGGAAATAAAATTACAATTAGGGTAAAAAACCCTAAAATGGAAAGAAAGTAGCAATTAGGTGTAGAAAACCTAAAAAATGGAAATAAAATTATAATTAGGGTAGAAAACCCTAAATATGGAAAAGAAATAGCAATTAGGATCTTGCCATGCTTAGAATATAGCATACTAGATCATGCCATGTAGGCTCTTGCCTTATTTGCAATACATGCCATATTTGAAAGATTTTTAAACAATCTTCTTGTATGTGAATTTCTTGTCATAAATGTTTTATGTGCCATATTTAGATAGAATATTCTACTTTTTTTGGCAATAACTTATTTTATGCAACACCCTAGTCAAGCGCCATATATGCACACTTCTAGAAGACAATGTAGGTGTGGGGACGTGCATTTAGGCACCCACATTCTTGGGAAGGGCATAATGGGAATGATAATAAAGAAAGAGAATTCTTTGCCAAACCTTCCAAAATTAGAATTCAGAATGAAAAGGGTAATTTAGGACGATCTGCCCCTCGGCAAACCCTAAACCTAGAATAGGTTCTAAACCCTAAACCTAGAATAGGTTCTCAATCCCAAACCTAGAACAGGTTCCCCCTTCTAACCTAGCAGGTTATCCATCCCGAACTACGCGGATTCGATTCCTAGGGCAAACCCTAGGATACGTAGGCTATTTGGGAGAAACCCAAATTCGGATCCACGATCTTAGTCCCTCGGACTATCCATAGATCCACTAGGATATTTACCCCATACTTTAGTCCACTCGGACTATCCATAGATCCACTAGGATATCCCCATATTTTAACCCAAATAGGGTTATCCACATCTTTAGTCCACTTGGACTATCCATAGATCCACTAGGATATTATCCACATTCCAACCCAAATAGGGTTATTCTTAGATCCACTAGGACTATCTATCGGTCCACAAGGACTATCTAGATCCTAACTCATAGGATTTCTCAACCATTAAAGCATAAATTTCAACTTAACAATGAACTTAATCATGCACAAGCATAAATCACATCCATAAACTTTAATCACCACGAACTACGATGGTGAACCTGATTTTCGGAATAATTCCGTGATACGTAGGCAATCGATGGATCTGATTCGGTTCAATGATATCAAACCCCTTGGTTTGGTTTGGTTTAGCAAATAGAGTCTAGCATAGGAAAGGTATAGGAGACCGATTTCGATCGGGCGGTTTGGGTGCCTAACCCCTTCCCATAACCGTAACGACACTTACCCAATCTCGATGGACCGGAATTCCAATCTAAGGGTCATGAGTCAATCGAAGTCTTACCTTGGGGTGAGATTTCACATTTCTAAGGTCCTAAACCTAAATCTGGGTGGCGACTTCTAAAGTTTTCCATCTTTGTCCTCACGGTGGCGACTCCTTTGGGGATATAAATGTCAAACTCTTAAATGAAAACTTTCCTTGTGTGAATTGGATGCTAGATTTTTAGGATATTATATTTATGCTTGTATATTATTGCTTTGGGGGGAATGGGTTCAGTCACACATTTGTGCGAGTAGCCGAACCGGGTCCCATGCATATGGGGCAGCCCGCTAGGAGAAACACACAGCCTTGGCCTGTACTTTGTGAGACCACGACCGGTGAGCAGCCTCTAACGGCGTTTCTTGGGTCCGCTTTGGGAATGCGTTATGCTACTCCGCGTCGCTTGGATCCTTGCAACATAGTATATAAAGGGATTGGGGGCCCATTATTCATCGAGCATTCGGTGATAGGTTACCCCATCCTCGTCAAGGTGGCCTTTTCCGTCCTAACCCAGTTGTAGCCCAATGTTTGTTATTTTTTGGTTCATCCACTGAACCGACCCGGTAAAATCGGCTTAACCATGACATCCATGTTCGGGGCGTCGAGTTCTGCCCGTTTTTGTCCTCGATTGGTCAACATGTTAGATTCTCACGATGAGCATCTTGAACTCTCACCCATTGGGAGTATGGGGTATGTATACACCTGTTCTACATCATAGTAGGCGGTCACTATACACCCTCCATTAAGTAAGCTCGATGTGTTGAATCTCTCATTGTTAACACGTCGATTTCAAAAAGCAGTAGAAAATCCTGTCAAGACTTAGATACCATGGTCAAGAAGAAATTTACTAGTTTGTTCATCTATGAACCGCTTTTGCTAATCATCCCTAATAAGGGCGGCGGATTAATATATCCATTTCAATTTCATCGAATTCGGTAATCCAATTGGCCGGACCTGGTACCAGCGATTATCCATTTTTTGAATCACGAGGTCCCAAGGCCGAACACATGGCTTAATCAAATTCGATTAAATTGACTTTCGGACAATGTTTACCCAATCGTCCTTATGGGGGAGCTAACTCTTGTTTGGTTGAGTCATCTTTGATTGTGTACTTAACTTCTTTCCACTTCCGTAATCTTAGTGTCCTAATATTTATCACTTTTGGGTTCCTTTCCGGTACCCAAGCCAAGGAGTCAGCCCAAACTACAACCATTTCTACCTCTTGGATAAGGGATCCCGTTCTTGGGAGATTATCTAGGGTGTACACACCAAAGCCGAGTTAGTCCCATCTCAACCACATCAAGCCGAATCAATGGCTGAAGGATCAAACCAAGTCCCGAACACTATGGATGCTAGAATGGAAAAGATAGAGGATACCATGGGAATGATAGCTACCGCGGTAAGGGATATCCAATTACAAGCTGCGGGCTCAAGGGTTGACCTGCGAAAGGGTAAATATGGCATCACCACAAGGACCGAGTACCCCTAATGCGGCTGCGTCAAAAATTTTCATAAACCCGGCATTCGAAGATATGGAAGGTGTCGTACCCCATAAGCAGTCCATCATTCGGGGCTACCCGGTGACTAAGAAATCGAAGGAAGAAGATGGCCCATCCGGTGGCAGATTGAGTCAAGTGGAAAAAATACTAAGGGGCATGAAAGGAGTAGAAAGTCAAATTATTGATGCGAAGGATTATGCTTCTTTCCGGAAACTAAACTACCTCCCAAGTTTAAATGGACCACCGAGAAATTTGATGGGACGGGAGATCCCGGGGCCCACTTAAGATCATTCACGGGTCTATTGAAGCAAGGCGAAGGATTCAGCGATGAGCGGTTAGGACGGGCATTCCAATTCTCCCTCACGGGTGGGGCTCATCGATGGTTGATGAATCCGAAACCATCACGGATACATTCTTGGTCGGATATCACTAAAGCATTTATCAATTTCTATTCCTACAATACGGAGTTGGAGACCCACCGTAGGCGGTTGGAGACCATGGTCCAAGCACAAGGAGAGGCGTTCGCGGCCTATCGACCCGGTTCGGAAGTGTTGCAGCGAAGCTTTGGGATCGACCCTGCGAAGAGATCAAGTGCGGGATAATGATGAGAGGTTTAAGTGGGCCATATAAGACATACATCTTCGGCCGGGCCATCCTATCATTTGAAGGGCTCGTGGTTGCGGGACAACAAGTGGAGGGACGCCATAACCCGAGGAGATATATTACCGGGGAAAGTCGAGAAGGTCGGAAGGGGTGTCAAATAGAAGGGCGTACCCACCAAGAAACCCCGGGAAATCAATCCGTAAAGCAAATAGCTAATACCAATTCCGAACCATTGATCTTGGGAAGTTCAAATTACACCCCACCACGGCGACAAGCAAGACCAAGGAGGCGGTTTACCGATTTGGGGATGACCCGGTCCAAGGCTGCGGATAAATTAATACAAGCCAAGAAGTTGGGCGTGCTCGACCCTCGTCCACCTCCAAGCCCTCTTCCGGCGAATTTTTCGTATGGATCTTTTTTTGTAAGTACCACAATCGGCATGGGCATGATACGGACAATTGCTATACATTAAGGCATGCCATACAAGATCTGTTGGATTACGGTAAATTTAAGGTCCAGCCCCGACAAGTGTCGGTGGCGAATAATCCCCTCCCTCACCACGGCATCAATTTCATAGAGTGGGGAGATAACCCCTCGGACCTTACTACGGTCATAGAAGGAGTAAGCAATATGGTTGTCACATCGGTGTGAAATAAACATGTTGGGAAGTCATCAACAAGAAGAAGAAGAATATGATTTCTATTTCCCGGAAGATTCATCACACCTTATAGCACAAGCACAAGAAGAAGAAGAAGAAGAACCATTCATCATCTACCTCTCGGATGAGGAGAGAGAAGTAGATCAAGTTGACAACCGTTTCCTTGAGATGGAGTTCATATTCCCGGAGGATGAGCAAGAAATAGCGAAACCGGAACAGGGGAAGAACTACAAACCATCTCACGATGGTAAGTGATCCGGCCCAAGCCGTAAGAGAGAAAGGTAAAGGACCCGCCAATCAACCGGAACCTCCAAACCCAGTCTTGAAACAACTACAAAAGACCCAAGCCAATGTGTCCATTTGGGAACTTCGATGGCTTCCAAGGTCCACGAGGGGCCGCGATGCGAAATCTCGGCAAGCATTCGGGTCCCGGTTTCAATGGAGGGAGAAGAACTAGCCATGCTAGTAGGGGGTAGATATGCCGTTAATGCAATTGTTTTTTGGAGATGCGAGATCTTCCTCAAGGAAGTAAGGATCACATACAAGCTCGCATATTACCATCGGATGCGGGGCAATAGCATTTTTCAAGTTTTGGTTGATAATGGGTCAGCCTTAAATGTATTCCCTTTCCGTGCGTTCAAGCATCTAGGCTTCGTGAGTCGAGTTGAAACCGCCGGATATGACCATCAAGGCGTACGACAATACCGGAAGGGCTATATTGGGTGTCTTCACGGTACCAATTCAAGTAGGACCGGCTGAGTTTGAAGCGAGTTCCAAGTCATTGATATCTACGCCTCATTCGGCATGCTTACGGGTAGGCCATGGATCCATCGGGCCAATGCGGTGGCATCCGCTTTTATACCGGGAAGATTAAATTCATCTACAAAGGGTACAAGTCGTGACAATACACGCGAGACTCAATTTGTGAATACATTGGCCCTTTGGACAGAGTAATGAAGAGTTACAAGGGGATACAAGGCGGGATTTCTCTCTCGGAGGGTTTCAAGTTGACAACATCTTAGCCACAAGCCGGGCCGGATCCTACAGTGCGCATCCGCCTTTTTCATTTCGTCAATTACTTAACATGCTCTACTTTCCGGGTATGGGCCTTGGTTCCCACCAACATGGTAGTACCACTTTCTTATCTCTATTGATCAATGAGTATAGATTTGGGCTGGGATATACCCCCACCGAAGGGGATCTGAAAGTAATCAAGCAAAAGCGGAGCGGAGGCGACGAAGGATTTCGGAAGTTCGAGAGGATGAAATACAAGTATAGTGGTAAGTATGGTAGCGGCAAAATAAGAGCATCGGATAGAGTTAGTGGGGGCTGGCGACCTCAAAGGACGGACGAAGCGGTCTGTCATGCAATATCCGAGGGGGTTATACAATGTACGGGATATCCAAGTTTTCAAGGACCCTAAATGGGTATTTTTGTCAAAGAAGGAGAAAACAACATTTATTGTGGATTTTCAGAACCTTGGTTCAGCACTCACCTTCAAAAGCAAGTACCCGGGTTCGAAATATTCCATGATTGTACCCTTGATTGGGAAGAGCTCGAGCAAGCCAAGATCCAAGAGCGAGCAAGAAGCAAAAATCTAAGGCGAGTGATCAACATCGGCAAGCCGTTCGGCGATGATCAAGTGATGGCGCTCACCGGTGAAGACCAAGATAGGAGTCCCGATGTACAACAATTCACCCTACCCATCAAAGGAATAATCCCCAATTGGAGTTGTCATGATAATTTTGTCTACCCAAAGGGGTTGCCATGTAATCCACATGTAATGACTATGTCTGAGCCTAGGGTCTTGAGGTCTTTAGATAAGATTGAGTCCGTTTCAAATTTTGATTTCGTTCCACTTGGAACCATTTCCTCTGTACCTCTGCTTTTGAATATGAATAAACATGACATTTTGAATTACTCTGCGTCTACTTCTTCCTTTCCTTCTCCTTCTAACTCTAACTTTGAAAATGATGAGAATGATGAACCATTTCCTGAAATATTACAATCCATCCAAGCCTCGGAGGAAAAGAAAGCTCAACTTTGTTGGTGAAGACTTCAAGATAATCAGCCTTGGTTCGAGTAGAGCAACCTCGAGAAATAAAGATCGGTGCTACCTTGACGGAAGAGGAAACCAAACAAATGGCGGAATTACTAATGGAATTCCAAGAAGTATTTGCCTGGTCCTATGAAGATATGCCCGGCATAGACCACGAAGTGGTACGGCATAAGATACCTTTGGTCTCGGGCGTAAGGCCATGTAAGCGGAAGCTAAGGCGGTTAAGGCTGAATGGACCCTTAAGGTTAAGGAGGATATCATGAAGCAGTTTGATGCGGGATTCCTTGAGGTTCCGAAGTATCCGGAGTGGTTAGCAAATGTGGTCATTGTACCTAAAAAAGATGGAAGGCGAGGGTGTGCATTGATTCTGGACCTGAATAAGGCCAGCCCTAAAGATGACTTTCCATTACCAAAGATAGACATCCTAGTGGATAACACTTGCAAATCATGCTCTGTTGTCCTTCATGGATGGATTCTCGGGGGCACAATCGGATAAAGATGGCTCCTGAAGACAAGGAGAAGACCGCCTTCATATGGTTGGGGCACCTCTTTGTTACCTTTGTAATGCCATTTGGGCTGAAGAATCTTTGGGGCAACTTATCAAAGGATGGCTACTACAATCTTGCACGACCTAATCCATAAGGAGGTAGAGGTGTATGTAGATGATATGATTGTAAAATCGTTCACCGGGAGAAGGTCACATCCACTGCGTTAAGGAAATTCTTTGAAAGGATCAAGCACTACAAACTAAGGCTTAACCCCCAAAAATGTGCATTCGGGGGTTATAGCCGGCAAAATGCTAGGTTTTATGGTCAGCCAAAGAGGAATTGAAATTGACCCAACCAAGATAAAAGCCATCTACGAAATGCCGGCTCCTCAAACGAGAAAGGGAAGTAAGAGGTTTCTTGGGAAGACTTCAATACATCAACCGGTTTATTGCACATCTCACCATAGCGTGTGAACCAATTTTCAAACTACTCGGGAAGGACCAGCCAAAGGTTGGAACCCTCAATGTCGAGATGGCTTTTGACAAGATTAAGGCATATCTGTTAAACCCACCGGTCTTAGCCCCACCGGTCCGGGAAGACCGCTACTCCTTTACTTGTCGGTACTAGAGGGTTCTATGGGGTCAATGATAGCCCGGCATGATCCGGATGGAAAGACGAGAAAAAGCAATATACTATTTGAGTAAGAAATTCACGGGATCTGAAGCCAATTATACACAGCTGGAGAAGACATGCACAGCCACGGTGCGGATAACAAAGAGATTGAGACATTACATGTTATCCTACAAGGTCATACTCATTTCGAGAATGGACCCCCTGAAGTATCTATTTGAGAAACCGGCTTTAACGGGGAAGATTGGCTAGGTGGCTATTGTTGTTGTCCGAATTTGACATCACATACACTACTCAAAAGTCTATCAAAGGGAGCGTAATCGCGAGAACATCGTCGGCTCTACCAATTGAAGATAACCTCGGACATTTGGAAGATGTATTCCACGATGAAGAAGTCTACACCACTCCAAGAAGGGGGGAAGAATGACACATGGATAATGTTCTTCGATGGAGCCGCAAATCATATGGGATACGGGGCCGGCGTCTTATTCATAGATCCGGAAGGGGCATTTGTACCATTTTCATTCGGATTAGACTTATTTGCACAAACAACATTGCGAGTACGAAGCATGTATCATGGGACTAAAAGCAGCTTTGGCCATAGGGGTCCGCAGTTAAAGGTCTATGGTGACTCATCAATTGTTATCTACCAAGTCGGAGGGGATTGGAAAACCAAAGATGAGAAGGCGATACCTTATCGGCAATGTGCAATAACCCCGGCTCGGAAGTTCGAGCAAATTGAATTTGACTACTCCCCAAGAGATACCAATAAGTATGCTGATGCATTGGCCACCTTGGCTTCAATGATTGGAAATGATCCGTTGGGGCGTATCAAACCACTAATCATAGAGAGAGAGTACGGCCGGTCCACTTGGAAGAAGTGAATGCATTGACGGTCGATGGTCGGCCATGGTTTGCTCCTATCATAGATTTCATCAAAGAAGGAAAGTATCCGGTGGAAGCTACAACAGGTGAGAGGAAGTCTCTTAGGAGATATGCCTCCCGGTTCATACTATGCGAAGATATCTGTACAAAAGATCCCATGAAGGAGTGCGGTTAGTGCGTATCGACGAGGAACGGGCGCAAAATGTTATCGAGCGGGTCCATCAAGGAATATATGCGGACCTCACATGAGCGCTAGAATGCTTGCAAAGAAGATTCTCGGAATGGGATATTATTGGAACACAATGGAAGCAGATTGTTCGAGTTCGTAAGGAAATGTCACAAGTGCCAAATCCATGCTAATTTGATACACGTGCCTCCAGCGAGTTGCATACTCTTAGCTCTCCATGGCCTTTCTCAACTCGGGGCATAGATGTGATTGGAAAGGTTCACCGTAAAGCTTCGAATGGGCATGAATTCATCTTGGTTGCCATCGATTACTTTACAAAGTGGGTAGAGGCACAATCATACGCCAAGCTCACTGCAAACAAAGTGGCTAAATTTCTACAAGAGTATATCATATGCCGGCATGGAATGCCTCGGTCTATAATCTCGGATCAAGGACAACACTTCGGAGGAGAGTCCAAGAATTATGTGACAAGTTCCACATCAAAGGCATCGGTCCTCTCCTTACCGTCCACGGACAAATGGGGCAGTAGAGGCGGCCAATAAAAATGTCAAGGTTATCCTCCGGGAAGATGGCGGAATCTAATGTTGATTGGGCGGACAAACTACCTTATGCACTCCGGGCATACGGAACATCCATAAGAACATCTTTGGGGCAACGCCGTATTCACTAGTATATGGTATGGAAGCGGTCCTCCCGGTAGAAATAGAGGTGCCATCATCGGGGGTCTTAATGGAATGCAAGATTCGGGAGCCGAGTGGTTGCAATCCGGATATGACGAGCTGAACCGTTGATGAAAGAAGAATGAAGGCAATGGATAATGTAAGAAAATACCAACAAAGAATGGCAGCAACCTTTAACAAAAGGTGCGTGTTCGTCACTGGCGGTAGGGGACTTGGTATTGAAAGAACAAAGGCACCTGTCCATGACCCTAGGGGCAAGTTTCGTCCTAAGTGGAGCGGACCGTTCATGATAAAAGAAATCTTACCGGGGGAAGGCTGTTCGGCTAGTCAACATGGAAGGCATCGAGTTACAATACTTGACCAACTTGGATCAAGTGAAGAAGTATTATGTGTAGCCTCAAAAAAAAAAAAAAAAAAAAAAAAAAAAAAAAAAGGGGGGGGGCTGTAGAAGGCTTGTCTCTCACTGTGACATCAACAACGGGCATCAATCATTTGAGGAACTTCTTGACATGGTTGATTGGATTCTCCAATGGGGCACAACACCTTTCACCCGGGAATGGTTCTTCTTATCATCATGATCAAAGAAGAATTTCTGTTTGTTGGCTAAACTCTTTCATCCGTCCATCTATCCAACGGATTTCCCAAAGTTACATATCAAAGCCCATTTTTCATATCATTTGAGGTAAACTCTCATGAGTATATCAATCGAGAAATAAATAAAAAAAAAAAAAAAAAAAAAAAAAAAAGAAGAAGAAGAAAAGTAAAGTTTGGAACTCTTATACGTCGTTCATTACATCCGGCGGCGTCCCAAGATTCCAATAAGCCCATCCATTCCAAAGCCCATAAAATGGGATCTTCTCGGGAAGATATGCCCATTCTACATAAACAACCACAAACTCCTTAGGCGGGCAAACCCACTGGACGGTTTCTTGTCGGTCCCTTTTGGACCTCCATTTTAGCTCGTCATGTCTATAGATTTAAGTACTTTAAACTCGGGCAGAGTCAATCATATGTATACATTTCATGTGCAACCTTCTAAGGGCATTTTCAATATATCTAAACAACAATAATTGAAGGTAATTCCAATGATTCATTTTTTTAACCTCTATTTGTATGTCGGGATTCCCTACGGGTCACGGCAGGAAGGCGATAATACATTGATCCGTCAAGACGGAATTACGAGAGATGGACAGGGCCTCGAAAAATTGGGGCGGCGTATTGAGTTCCACGAGAAGATAGCTCTTTCTTACGAAAGCATCAATTGGAGGCACTTCCTCAATTAACAACCATAAAATTATGCCCCGGACCTTTTTAAAGCGGCCGCTCAATCTTTGGGATCCGGCCGGTTCATGTTTTCGGGATGGGAGAAGTCGAGTTATGCCCAAGCTGTGGAAGAATTTGGAGCTTGCCTTTTGCTCACACCTAAGCGGAAGATCTTCAAGCCATATCCGGGGAAAAGATTACGGGCAGGAGATACAAGACTTTTTCAAGCGGGACAAGAAAGAAATGTGCCATTTTGTACAAGATCAACGGCTACGAGATAAAGCGCATGATCAAGTCATATGCTCATACAAGTCCAACAAGGAAAGAAGCACAAGTTCGGAGAAGACATGTTTACCTATATTGTAGCATAGCCCGGCTATTGCTACGAAGTTGCCCGAATCTAGAATCTCCCGTCATAATAGATCTCATAAAGCATGCAAGACAAGGTTTTGATATCATCCCTACGGTGTTGGCCGAGACATTAAAGGGCCTTGACTTCATGGCAACTCATCAAGACCGGTTTGGGTTGAACAATTTCAGCGGATCACCATATCTTCTTCAAATCTGGTTAACGAAGGTTAGGATTAGTTGAGGAATCTGAAGTGGCGACCCTCAACCCTTTTCAATTGGCAAAGAGAGCAGATCCTATGGCTTATCGGATGGACCTGAGGCCCGGTTTAGCCGCCTCAAAGAAATAACCACAGCGGACATCGGATGGAAATGCACTTGGTGGAAGCAAGAGCGGGTTGTCACAAATCCGGAAAATAGTTTGCATGTCCGGATCATGGGGTTGACTCATACCTCATTCTATTCTCCAATAAGATTACCTCGGCAATTCAATATCCCGGCCAAGCACCAACGGGAAGTAACCGATTATGAACTTCCCATAAAGTTGACATCGGATCCGGTTGATACCATTGCTCGTGAATGGAACAATAGAAATGTTCAAACACTCCCTAGAGTCGCACCAATCAAGAAACCAATAGCATTTTAGGTTATTTTTTTGAATTCTAGTGTGTTTCATGAACTATGTCTCTTAGATTCAATAAAGAAGCACTTGATTCAACATAATCATTCATATGCTCTATGAAATTCTCAATGTTCTGACAAATGCAGGTACTCAAGCCAAAATCTTAATCAAGGAAAGACATCAAGTCTTCCATCCGGACAAATCAAATCCGAGCCCAAGCTCATGCAATCGGCCTTGTATTCGCCCTAGCTCCATACAAGAAGAGGTTTATCGGCCTACAAATGGATCAAGCCGGGTCCAAGCCCGCACATACCTTGCATTGAGTTCCACCTCGGCAAGAAGAGGTTCCCGGCCTACAAATGAGCCTTGTATTCACGGCCTAGCTCCATACAAGAAGAGGTTTATCGGCCTACAAATGGATCAAGCCGGGTTCAAGCCCGCAAGTACCTTGCATCATGAGTCACCTCGGCAAGAAGAGGTTCCCGGCCTACAAATGAGTCTTGTATTCACGGCCTAGCTTCATACAAGAAGAGCACTCACCAATCTTCCAAGACGAGCAAACCTTCTTGCCGGTCGAACTACGTTCGGGCTTGATTTCTAGGACACCCTTAGAATACGTAGGCGGTTTAGGAAGAAATACCCTAAGTGCAGCCCAATAAACAATGTCACTCATACCCCAAAAATGTGGTTCTTTTATCTTTAGCCTTCAACCGATAACAATCTCGGCTAAAGAGGGGCATCTGTAAGCACCCCATTTTTGCCACCCTCGGCATAAGTGAACCAATATGGCAGGTTTCAGACCTTTAACCCAAAGATTTGTGATTCTCCACTGATCCTCACAACGGGGTCATGGGCTATTATCTGCATGGATGCATAGGTCATAGAATTATCTTGGAACGAGACCGGAATTGCTCAATTCCGATATCAAATGAGGAAGATATGATCATTTTAGTCGGATGCTACATATAAGGGAGGTTTACGAAATTATTATAAAATAATAATCCCGGGGGGCCTTCATGCAAATTATCCTAAGTTGGATTGCTTGAATTTCAAATCATCATATCTTGATCATCGACATCGGATTCGGGATGATTCCAAGACCATTATTCTTCATTCATGATGTTCTACAAAGTGGACGTAAAAAATCCCGGGTAGAAGTCGCCGGTGGGTCCCATGCAAACTTGCATGCAAAATGATCGTTAGAACTTCAAGGCTTCATATCTTTCCGTTTTTCGTTTACGGATTCGAGATGATTTCAAGACCATTATTCTTCATTCATGATGTTCTACAAAGTGGGCGCAAAAAATCCCGGGTAGAAGTCTCCGGTGGGTCCCATGCAAGCTTGCAAAAGCAAAATCCGCGCATATCTTTTCCGTTCTACATCGGATTCGGGTGATTCCGGTCTCATTATGTTCCATTTTTAGTGCTCTACAAAGTGGACGTAAAATATTTCCGGTAGAAGTCTCAGAAGGATCTCATGCGAGAATGGTCAAACAAATTATCGGTAATTGGTCCGTTTAAACTTCAAAAATTCATAAGTTGACCATTTTACTTCCAAATGAGGTGGTTCAAGTTCCTATATTTCTCATTTTTTATGTTCTACAAAATGAGCATAAAAAAATTTGGAATAGAGGCCATCGGAAAATTCCATGCGGGATGACAGCGGAAATGACCCATGAAATGACAAGGAGAGGAAACCCAGTGAATTCCAATCAGTCCGGTCAACTCAATTCAAATCAGTTGTCAACCTAAGTCAGTCTCTATATATATTATAATATATATATATATATATATATATATATATATATATATATATATATATATATATATATATGTATGTATGTATGTATGTATGTGTATGTATGTTATTAAATATATATGTGTAATATATATGTGTAAATCATAATCCAAAAGATTTTTGAGAAGAAAAAGGAAAGAGGGGAGAGAAAAAACGTGGAAAAGAATGGAGATTTCAATTGTGGAGATAATCCAAAAGATTTTGAGAAAAAAAGGAAAGAGGGGAGAGAAAAACGTGGAAGAGAATGAGGATTTCGATTTTGGAGATAATCCAAAAGATTTTGAGAAAAAAAGGGAAAGAGGGAGAGAGAAAAAAACGTGACCTTTTTCTAAGAGAATCCAAAGGATTTCTTTGGAGAAAAAAAAGGAAAGAAGAAAGAGAAAAATTAGGTTTTTTAGGAGCCACGGTTTTAAGAGAGGAATAAAAGAAAAAAAAAAAAAAAAAGGGGGGGAAAAAGATTCCCCTTCACGTTTTCTAGAAAGAAAACGTGAAAGAGAGAGAGGAGAAAGAAAGAAAGGAGAAAAAGGAAGGAAAGAAAAGGAAAGGAAAAAAAAATATTTTTTAGAAAAAAGGATCTTTTAGAAAATGAGTGAAAAATTATAAATAGGCAAGAGGAGGATCCTTTTTTCGGGAGCAGAGAGAGAGGAAAACGTGGGTGAGAGAGAGAAAGGTGAGTGAGAGAGAGAAAACGTGAGAGAGGAAGAAAGAAAGAGAGAGAAAAGAGAAAAGAAAGAAAAGAGAAGAAGAAAAGAGAGAAAGAGAAGAGAGAAAGAAGCAGAAGAGAGGAAAAGGAGGATTCACATTCAAAGGGGATTGATACAAGCCCCAATCACCCTTCATCAACGGTTTCGCTCGATTTGAGCCCAAGGTTAGTACTCTAAACAAATTTAGAGGTCGTTATAATGCCCGAATGCCGATTTTGCTTGAAAAAGGCTAATTTTCATGAAATCTCAATCATGAATGCTCTATTACATACTTGTTAATGTTAGGATGCCTATGTCTAACATTTTTCATGAATGATAATTTGTCTAAGCTATTCAATGATGAATTTTTGATTGATATACAATGATGTTTGATGTTTTTTGTAAATTTCATAAAGTGATTTTCTGATCTGAAAATTCCAGATTTAGGGTTCAAACTTAGGACGTACATCATATGTATTTTTTCTAAGATTTTGAAGCCCAAAATTTTATGGGAGTCTCTCTGATATGATAGAAGACTACCCTAAAAATTTCGTTCCATTTGGAATTGGGGAAATATATCAAACAATTTGTCTTTGACATTGCTATTTTTCTCAAATGTAATGCAATCCTCCATCGGAAAGTCTCTAGACAAAGACTTTATGGCCATAATCAGAAATTTCACTTAACATGAACTTTTTAGACATGAAAGTCTTCTAAAAAATGGCACTGGTTTCATATTTTTTCCATTTTTTGTTGAATTGATATCAATTTTTAAGTGCATAAAGCTTTGATTTCAGATCTGTCATGATGTGCTGATTTGCATGATTGAAAAGAGTCATTTTTCACAAAGAAAATATACTGTTTTAACTTGTTTTTCTTAATGAAATTTTAGATCAGATAGTTATCTACATAGACATATGTCTGTATTTAATTTTCATTAAGAATAGGATTTTATTTGGAATTTATGGTGCAACTGGTCAAAAATCTGGAACAGACCTGACCAGTGTATTTGCCTGTACTTGGGGAATGTTTTCGACCTGCCTATGGTCTCTTTTAGGAATATCTTCCTTGAGACAAAATGTTGGCCTCTGAGTCTTCTTTCCAGGGATATATTTTAAGAATTTTTTGAGTAAGTACAGTGCCCTATGTGCCCATTTTGGTCCAGCCTGACAAAGCTGTCATCTTGCTACGTGTTCCATCATGTTTTGATTGATTCTCATATGCTTTGGTTGTTTCTCACATGCCATATTTGATGCTATGCTATGTTCGGATGCTCGTATGCATACACTGCCATAATTGGAATGATCACATTGCCATAATTGAAATAATCACATTGCCATGATTGGAATGATACACATGTTTATTGCCATATTTGTCTGCTACACTTGCTCACATGCTATATTAAATGCTTATTGTCACAATTAGGGTAGAAAACCCTAAAAAATGGAAAGAAAATAACATTTAGGGTAGAAAACCCTAAGATGGAAAGAAAATAATAATTAGGGTAGAAAACCCTAAAATGGAAAGAATGTAACAATTAGGGTAGAAAACCCTAAAAATAGGAAAGAAAATAATAATTAGGGTAGAAAACCCTAAAATGGAAAGAATGTAACAATTAGGGTAGAAAACCCTAAAAATAGAAATAAAATAATAATTAGGGTATAAAACCTTAAAATGGAAAGAATGTAACAATTAGGGTAGAAAACCCTAAGAATAGAAATAAAATAGCAATTAGGGTAGAAAACCCTAAAATGGAAAGAAAGTAACATTTAGGGTAAAAAACCCTAAAATGGAAAGAAAATAACAATTAGGGTAGAAAATCCTAAAAAATGGAAAGAAAATAATTAGGGTAGAAAACCCTAAAAATGGAAAGAAAATAATTAGGGTAGAAAACCCTAAAATGGAAAGAAAATAACAATTAGGGTAGAAAACCCTAAAATGGAAAGAAAATAACAATTAGGGTAGAAAATCCTAAAAAATGGAAAGAAAATAGCAATTAGGGTAGAAAACCCTAAAAATGGAAATAAAATTACAATTAGGGTAAAAAACCCTAAAATGGAAAGAAAGTAGCAACTAGTGTAGAAAACCCTAAAAAATGGAAATAAAATTATAATTAGGGTAGAAAACCCTAAATATGAAAAGAAATAGCAATTAGGATCTTGCCATGCTTAGAATATAGCATACTAGATCATGCCATGTAGGCTCTTGCCTTATTTACAATACATACCATATTTGAAAGATTTTACTGTATGTGAATTTCTTGTCATAAATGTTTTATGTGCCATATTTAGATAGAATATTCTACTTTTTTTGGCAATAACTTATTTTATGCAACACCCTAGTCAAACTGCCATATATGCACACTTCTAGAAGACAATCTAGGTGTGGGGACGTGCATTTAGGCACCCACATTCTTGGGAAGGGCATAATGGGAATGATAAAAATCTTAATAAAGAAAGAAAAATACTTTGCCAAACCTTCCAAAATTAGAATTCAGAATGAAAAGGGTAATTTAGGACGATTTGCCCCTTGGCAAACCCTAAACCTAGAATAGGTTCTAAACCCTAAACCTAGAACAGGTTCTCAATCCCAAACCTAGAACAGGTTCTCACTTTCTAACCTAGAACAGGTTATATCCCGAACTACGCGGATTCTGATTCCTAGGGCAAACCCTAGGATACGTAGGCTATTTGGGAGAAACCCAAATTCGGATCCACAGCTTAATCCACTCGGACTATCCATAGATCCACTAGGATATTTACCCATACTTTAGTCCACTCAGACTATCCATAGATCCACTAGGACATCCCCCATATTTTAACCCAAATAGGGTTATCCACACTTTTAGTCCACTTGGACTATCCATAGACCCACATAGGGTTATCCACATTCCAACCCAGAATGGGTTATCCATATTTCAACCCAAATAGGGTTATTCTTAGATCCACTAAGACTATCTATTAGTCCACATGGACTATCCAGATCCTAACCCATAGGATTTCTCAACCATTCAAGCATAAATTTCAACTTGAACAAATAAACTTAATCATGCACAAGCATAAATCACATCCATAAACTTTAATCACACCTGAACTACGATGGTGAACCTGATTTTCGGAATAATTCCGTGATACGTAGGCAATCTGATGGATACAGATTCGGTTCAATGATATCAAACCACTTGGTTTGGTTTAATTTAATAAATAGAGTCTAGCATAGGAAAGGTATAGGAGACCGATTTCGATCGGGCGGTTTGGGTGCCTAACCCCTTCCCATAACCGTAACCTGACGCTTACCCAATCTCTGATGGACCAGAATTCCAATCTAAGGGTCATGAGTCAATCGAAGTCTTACCTTGGGGTGAGATTTCACATTTCTAAGGTCCTAGACCTAAATCCAGGTGGCGACTTCTAAAGATTTCCATCTTTGTCCTCACACTCATTGGTTGCATCCTCATGCAAGAATGCAAGGTAATCACCTATGCCTCCAAACAACTAAAAAAGCATGAGAAGAACTATCAAACTCATGATCTTGAGTTAGCCACTGTAGTAATTGAGCTCAAGACATGGAGACACCACTTGTATGGAGAGAAGTTTCAGATAATGTTTGACCACAAGAGTCTCACCTACTTATTCAATCAGAAGGAACTCAATATGAGACAAAGAGGATGGTTAAAGTAATTGAAGGATTATGATTGTGATATTCAATATCACCCAAAAAAGACTGACATAGTAGCCGACGCCCTCAGTAGAAAAGCTATAAGCAAAGAAGAAGCTAAGGCTAGTGACTACGTTCTATCCCAAGCTCAAATTGTTCCTCCACCCATAGCTGAAGATTTCATTGCTAATTCTTTACTAGAAGAGTTGATTGAATCCACTACTGTCACTCTAGGTGCCCTTCAAATACAACCAACATTGTTGCAAGAGATCAAAGTAGCAACAGTATTATACCATCACCTTGGTGCACTAAAGAGTAAACTTAAGAATGGAAAGCAAGAACCTGATTTCTTTCTGAACAATGAAGTTATATATTATTGTGGGTAGAGTATGCATGCCAGAATCTATAGAAGACCTAGAGGAAAATATTTTGATCGAAGCCCATTCATCCCCATATTCTAAATATCTTGGAAGTACAAAGATGTATCACAATTTGAAGAAGGAATTCTGGTGAAGAGGTTTAAAAGATGATGTAGCTCGATTTGTATATATCTGCTTGATGCGTCAACATGTCAAGGCAGAACGTCAAAGACCATCTGGTAAACTACACCGTTACCAGTACCAAAATGGAAGTAGGACCACATTACCATGGTCTTCGTTACATGGTTACCACTAATAGCACACTCTGTAGATGTAGTTTGGGTTACTGTGGATAGATTTACTAAAACTGCAAGATTCATTATAGTTTGACCTCAGTATTCCATGGATAAGCTGACCAGACTGTATATTGATCAAGTTATCTACCCACATGGTGTTTTGGCCAGTATTGTGTCTGATAGTGACCTAATATTTACATTCAAGTTCTAGGAAGGATTATAGAACATCATGGGTACTCAACTAAAGTTTAGTACTGCTTTTCACCCTCAAACGGGTAGACAGTCTGAGAGAGTGATCCAAATATTAGAAGACATGCTTAGAGCCTATGCTCTTGATTTCAAAGGAAATTAGGATCAAAATCTCTCATTAATGGAGTTTTCCTATAACAATAGCTATCAATCTACAATCAAGATGGTACCCTGTGAATCATTGTATGGAAGAAAATGAAAGAATTCCTTTATATTGGAATAAAGTTGGTGAAAGAAGAATCCTGGACTAGACATTGTCCAAGAGACTTGTAAAAATGTTGATTTAATAAGGGAAAGGATTAAAGCTACATAGTTAAGACAGAAGAGTTATGAAGACCTTCGTTGCGAAGATCTTGAATTTAAAGTAGGCGACAAAGTTTTCCTAAAAGTATCTCCTTTTAAGGGAATCCGAAGGTTTGGCAAGAAGGGAAAGCTAAGTCCAAGATATATAAGACCATATCAAATACTTAGCCTAAGTGGAGCTATAGCATACCAACTAGCTCTACCTCTCGTACTTATCGGCATTCATAATGTATTTCATGCTTTGAGGCTAAAGAAATACATTACTGACCCGACGCATGTGCTGAGCTCTGAACCTCCTGTGATAGATATAGAATCTATGTTATGAAGTGGAACTACTAAAATTCTGGAATAGGATGGTTCACTAGCTGAGAAACTGATCCATTGCTTAAGTTAAGGTACAATGGAAAAACCATCCCAAGGATGAAGCATCGTGGGAGAAGGAAGATAAAATCCCTAAGAAATACCCTTACTTGTTCAAGGAACAAGGTAAGCCAATTTCGTGGATGTAATTGTGAAACCTACACCTAAAAATAGGGGCTAATTTGAATTTTCTCACATAATAGGTTTTCCTAACGACACTAGCCTAGCATCTGTATCATCAATGGAGTGTATGGAACTCTAGGTAAGAGTCAAAACCCTCTTTCTTTAAGTATATAAGCTTCGTTTGGGAAGAATCAGTCAAATCAACCAAGACTTAGCCATCCTTAATTAATTCAGGATAGGTGGTTGATCATGGAAGTCAGTCAAATGGGCCTGATCGACCACCCATCTACAATTGACCGCTTGTACCCAGAATTGGGCCAGTTCGAGTCTTAGTTGGGCTTGGTTCTAACTAGTTCCTAACCACCCATGATTTTCCCAAATTATGTGGGACCAACGTTTGAATGGAGTGTCAATTGACAACTTCCAAGCCTCCTCCATCACACTTATACTAGGAATATGACTCTCAAGGGAAGAGTTGCAGTGCAACTCTAACTCTTGTATAAACTCCCTATTATAAACTCTCTAAAAACCCTAATTGAGAACCTTAAAACCTCTGACACATTTTAGGAGAGATAGAGAGGAACAAGGTTGAAGGAAGAAGAAGAGAAAGAACTACCATTGAAGGTCCTCCCTTAAGCTTCTTCCTCAAGCTTTTTACTACAACAGCTTTCAACATAAGCATTAAGGCAATCTCAAAACCATTTTTACCTTAGATAGAATAAACCCTTGATGATCTTATGAGGTAAAACCCAACCTTTGATCATGTTGAAAGAAGCTTTCAGAAGACCATTAATGGATATTAGGTAGAATTGTTCAATAATTCTTATAATAGATAAATTGATATAGGTATTCAATGTAGGACTTTATAATGATTTATAACATTGAATTATATGGTTAAGAAGTAGCCATTAATATAGTACAGACCCTTACAATCCCTTTGGGATAGCCCTCGACCCCGTACCTTGGAGAACGGATTGAATTGGAATCAGTTGGGCTCTCTGGTACACGGCAGTCTACGAGGGAGGTCAACTAAATTGACTTGGTCGACCGCCTCTACTGTCATTGACCATTAGGTCTATAGAGAGGTGTATTCATCATAATTCTCGTACTAATTGCCCAATTCAACTATGTTAGAAACCCCACATCTCAAAAATAACATAATGGACATGTTGGAATGGTTGGTCTGATTAAATAGTATTCCCAACTGTGTGAGCACGTGTGGTTGCAAAGACTTCACCGTCATTAACCATACATGCATATAACCTATAGGAATACGATTCTATCCTATCTAATGATTCAAAACCATCATAAAATACCTATAGAAGTAACCCTAGGTGCAAGCCTCTAGAACCCATCTAGGTCAAAATACCTAGGTGGTTGATAAAACAAAGTTAATCAACCACCATAGCTGATCGACCACCTCCATCAACCACCAAATTACAGCAAGCCTATTTAGGTTGTATTTTCAACCATGGATTCTGAGACTTAACCAAGTGACCCTAAGACATGTTTCTAAGACTAATGAGGATACCCTAGACCAAATAGAAAAGAGAGTATACGATCACAGATAATAACCATGTATTAATTGTAATAGGTAAGCCAACGTAGAAAAACAAAGGAAGGGACTCTATTTGCAACAGAGTAAGGACTAGCTCACCAGATACAGATAAGGGATTAGTACTTGTTTTATTTTTCATGTTTCTGAGCGCATGTGCTTACTACTTGTTTGGATTACTTTGTGATAACATGTCATCCAATAAATATGATAACTTTTCATGCATTTGCATATTATAACTCTATTTTGGATTGGTTGATTATGGAATGTTTGATAACATGTGGATGTTTGATAACATGATTGTTTGTCATTCTCTTGTGTCCTAGTGGATCTAGATAACTGGAATGGGACGATTTATCTTGGTCCATTAAGCTAGAATACGGGTACCTGCATTAGTAATATTTCTTGGTTTAGGCTTTAATATCTTGTGATAGATAACCCTTACCAATAGGGTTTTAGGTATTAGCATAGGCTTATTATAGACCAGTCATGGTTTGGACTCTTTCCCAGCTAGAATACGGTTTCAGCCATGGTTGGGAGCCCTCTAGCGTTTCAGGAGAGGCCTAAGGTTGAGTCTCTTTATGTGCTTACCCATTAGGGATTGGGCGGTGTATACCCAATGAAGTAGTTAAGGCATAGAATAAGATGCCATGATGAAGCTTATGATGTGGGAATGCTATTATGATGCCAAGACAGTATGTTTTTGGATTGTATTTTTAGTCTTTGGGTAATGTTTCACATGCGGTGAGGAGCTAAGTATGTTTCATTCACTTCACCCATGCTTGAGTATTTGCCACTAGTACTTAAGTGTGATGCTATTTGCGCACGCCTATTTACAGACCATTTTTAATAATTTATCATGCATTATGTGCTTGTGTGTGCTGATCTCTCACTAAGCATGTGGTTTTGCTCACCTATGTAAGTATACTTTTTTTAGATTGTTTTGCAAATAACTTAGCTGAGAGTGATATGTTTGAGAATGAAGAACTTGATGATGATTCGCATGATCCATCATGTGAATGTAATGATTATCTTTATGGTTAGAAGAAAATATTTTTGAAGAAAAGAAGACTTCTCTACCTGAGAGAGAAGATTATTAGATTTTGGTTAGGAATTTAGTTTTTCTATTTATTTGTTCCAACCATTGTTTGACCCATGAGGTTTTTATTTAAGTATTCAATACATGGTATTATTTTATTTTATGTCTTGGTTTGAAAAATGGATAAACATTTATTACAATTAGATTTGGTTTATGGTTCTTAATTATTGATTTTCCACTATTATTTGATTGCACAGTGTGATTCCCATAATCTATGTTGTGATTAGCGGAAGAGTTGTAATATGTGGTGACTGTGAATGGATTCTGGTGTGGTAGTACTCGTACTACAAGGAAACCATGGTCATACCAAAACGCCAAGGTTTTGAGGTGTGACAATCCCTCATTAAGGTAATTTCATTCCTTAGGTGCGTAGTAGACCAACTCACTGGCGTTCGACAAACCCAAGAGCTCAGCCAACTCCTCAGTGTCAAAGGAAATATCAATCCCCTTCACCTTGTTGGTGATGCACAGCTCTCCACCCAGAAAAAAGTCAATTGGTTTTCCTCCAGTTGCAAGTTGCAGTAGAATTGTTTTACCAAATTTGGGTGGGTGATTACATTAGACTGAGTCACTGGCAACCAACCCTGGAGTCAAACGCTGCTCGTAAGTCGAAATGCTCTATCTATTCCAGGTTGACTAATTGGCCAACCTCTATGCTCTTGGCTTGGAGCTTGGAATACTGTACCGCTACTTCAGCCGAACAGAAATAGTATGCATCAAACAGGCATGTCAGTGGGGGTGGACCTCAAGAACCAGATCCAGTATTCTTGGCAAGAGCACTACAACAATACATGATTAGACCTGTACAAAACCAAGCAAATGAAAACAAAGAGTTAGGAAAAATTCAAAATTTTGGCAGCATAACGGCTATAAATGAGACAAAAGCCTCAAACTCGTCCATACAACTACAGGAGGACTTACTTGAGTGATAAACCATACTACATGAACAAGCCAAGGTGCACATACAAATGATGAAAAGAAAATTTCAACAAAAAAAATTTAAATTTGGGATTTTTCCCTAAAAAAACCCTAGGTCAAAAATCGAGAGTTTTGGGGTTTTTGGGTGCACACTTAGTGACTCGGCCATTGATTGATGCCATTGGAGCATTGAAGCACCGTGAACAATGCTAAGCCAACCAATTAAGTTTCCTGTAGTTGGTTTACATCTAATTGAAGAAAAACCAAAGAATAGGATAGAAAAACCCTAAAAATTGCCAAAAAAAGATAAGGATCCAAGTAGAGAAACTTACCATTGGGAGGAAGACGGAGACTTCTGATTGAATGGAATGCTTGCTTAATGTCCAGAGGGACTGTAGGAAACCATTGATGATTAGTGAAGTCGCAGCTGAAGGAGAAAAGGAAAGAATAAGTTTGAAAAATGACTCAAGATCACATTTTTAAATTGACTGGTCAGACTTTTCTTGCCCAAGTGCCACTGGACATGCGACCAGATAACTCCTGGACCTCTCAGATATGATGTCTAATGGGATGACCTATGGGATAAAATCCTAGTCGAGCCACACCAGACAGTCCAATTGGAGAAGGTTCTAGAAGCCCTTGGATTTGTGCGGTGGGATATCCGGTGGGACAAAATATCCTAGACCTGCCATTGGACATAGCCACCAGGCAAAATTTTCCCTTGTTATTCTGTGTTGCCTGGATTTTGTACTGCTTAGTCTTATTGAATAATATTACCTTGCATGCATTGTTTGGGACTAATGTTGTATCTAATCAACTCATTAGTTGCAAGGTGCAAAGGTGTTTTCTAAGATCGATCTTCAATAATCAGTTAAAGGACAAGGACGACGACATCCCTAAGACTGCATTCAAAACTAGGTATGGACACTATAAGTTCCTGGTTATGTCTATAAGACCCGTGTCAATCTAACCCGGTCTTACCACCTTGAACCAGGTTTACCCATCATGGTCGAGTCAAATGGACCAAGGGCGTAAAGGAGATCGAGATCCTAGGTATCAAATCGACCCAAAAACACTTAAAATAGGGGAAGGGTCGCATACCCAGCTAAGCAGGGTCGGACCTCCCAAAGCAGAAAGTCAGACCCTCAATTTTGAAGGGAGGGTCGGACAGCTTAAGACCCTAGGGTCGACGGGATCATCGACCCTCCCATCGAACCTCGGATTCTGCCGAATATAGAAATTAGGAAATTTCCTAATTTTTTATTGGGATTCTTTCCTAATCTCAGAGGGACTTATTTAGGATGTTCCTACTCTATTTAAAGGACGTCCCTAAGCCACTTTCACTCCTTTTACAACCCTAATTGAATTGAGAGAAAGAGAGGAGAAGGAAAAGAGGAAGAAGAAAGGCAAGGAAGAGAACTTAGCAAAAAGGAGAAGAATTTCAGAGAAAAAGTAATCTTCTCAGGTATGGATACTAATTTCATGAGTTTCTACAGACCTTAGGTTAGTTAGTGTTGAGAGTGTGATTTCGTAGAAATCCAAACCATCAATCTATGGTTAGGTTTTCATGGAAAACCATAGGAAAGTGCATGAAAGCTATTTAGGTGGGTTATACAAGGTTTCAGACCATGGAATGAATGTAGAATGGAATGTACGAGCAAGCCATAGGATTCCAAACACGAAGAATAGATTAAAAGAGGGAATTGGACCAAAGTGCACCGAGGGTCGCACCGAGGGTCGATGACCATCCGACCCTAGGTGTTCCTGACCATCGACCCTCAGTGTTCGGGAAGTTCAGAGTTAAGGGAGGGTCGCACCCAGGGTCGATCCTGACTCCGACCCTACCTCCGACCCATAGTTAACAGAATAGTTTTTAAATTCGGAAGTAATTCTAATTAAATTTTATCGACTTTGTTAGGTCTTCTAGCAATATAGTAACACTGTAAAGGTGATTCTAAAGCTTGGAAAAACATCTTATAGCAAGCTAAGGTGAGGAACCATAACTCCAAACTAAATTGGTTAATAACAAACTGTTTTCTATTTCTTGAGTCCTATGCCATGCTTGATTCTATGCGAATATGTTTGTAATGTACATACAGCATGGCATCCAATATTTCTATTACTTATTCATGCATATTTACTTTATTGTTTATAACATGATGATGATGATGATGATAGGAATAGGAATGTGCTTGTATGTGTGTGGTTGATGTACTTGATGCGAGCGAGTATCAGGGGAGGTGTGATGAGAACATCAATAAACGTTAACCTTTGGCGGGTCTCAGCACTTTAGCTCTATCTCTAACTCAAGTCTTGTGCATTAGCATCGTCGTATCACCATTACTTTAGCAAAACTATTATGTCATAGAGTATCAGGGGAGGTGATCTCGGACCTTGTAGTCTCTGATTCTACCGGGGGGCCTTAGCTCTATCTCTATGGACATTCTGAGGGATGCTGGGGTGAGGCCTTGGATACACTTTTTGGCATTAGGATTGGTTAATTGCGAGCCCAGTTTGCAGCCCTTGCTAACAGGGGCTTACGTGTTGGTATGACACTACATAGCAATAAACGTAACCTTTGTTATATAATGTTCATGATTGGGTGCATGTGAGTTGACGATAAACGTGATCTTCGTGTAACGTCACACACTCGTGTATAGAGGCGGGGTCAATAAATGCGACCTTTGCCTACCTAAACCTTTCTATTGCATACTGCAAACTTATAAACCAGACCAAAGATATAAATTGATTTTGCATGCATATGTATTGTTGCATTGTTTTGGCTAGTCACTGAGCCGTGATGTGTGCTCACCCCTCGACGTCGAATATTTTTTGTCGATGATGCAGGTTATACCGTTGAAGACTATATGAATGCGTCTGCGTACGGGAACGTGGCAGTGATGGAAGCTGAAGCTGAAGTGGATACACACGACTCCTCCTGCGAGTGCAACTCGTGTGTATTTGATTAGATATTTTATAGGTTTCTTATTTGGATTTATTAAGACATGTATTTGGTATTTAAATATTTATGTTTCAGTTGAAAATAGAATAATTTGCTATCAAATTAATGATATCATCTTAGTTTCTCAGTTCATGTTATTATAAGACTTCCGCTATTGTGTATTTACTTTGATTATGATTACAGATGTGTGTAAGTTTAGATAACGCGTGGATAGCCTATTTGAGATCCTGGTTGAACCGTTGGTTTATTAGCGGTTCATCACATCATTCTGAATAGTGCAGAATTGGGGTGTGACAATTTGGTATCAGAGCATCTCAGGCCTTGTCCGCTGAACTAGCATACATTCAAGACAATAGTGAACTGAGATAGGATAAATTAAAAGCTTTAATATAAACACACTGTAAGCCCAAGTGATGATTGAGACCAAATTTAAAAAGAGAATAATGCATCTATTAAAGGAAAAATAAGTTACATACAATGAGTGAGAGAAACAAAACGTATATACATAACTAAAGCAGAGTACAGTCCACAACCCGGACAATTACTCTGTAGTACAAGAAAATAAATACAATCATGAAGCTGGAGGTGAAGGAGGAGGCGGGGCCTCACGATCTCGGTCATAGTCCTCAGCAGCAAAAACCCTAGTCAACCAAGCCACCTGAGCCTGGGTCGTCCGGAGACTAGCTGCAAGATCAGCTATTCTCCTATCAGTCGCCCACTGGACCGATAACAGCTCATCCACCCTCATACGCTGGGCATCTAACAACTCCTCCATCCTCAGATCAGATCTACGCTGAGCCTCCCTGATCTCCTGCAGCATCTCCATCATGTCAGAAGGTGGAAGTAAAGGACCAGCCGCATGCGAAGGACCAGCCTCAGGTACAGGGTCCGCCGCAGAAGAAGTGCCAACACCAGCCGCAAGTGTAGGTGAAGGCAGTGGTATCGAGTCGACATCCATATACATACGGTCATCATCGTCGACAGGATCCACGCGAGCTCTAGCAGCGGCAGCAGCAGCCTCGGCATCAGCCATCTCGATACGAGTGTGAGGGCACACCATCGCGTTCCTCTTCTCATCACTAACCTGGGCACCCGCATACCCATCTTGCAGATTGCCTCCCAATCTAGAGGCGACGAGAAAGTCTTCTCCTGAATCTTCTCATCTACCAGGTCAACCCCCAAACGGGTCAGCAGGACTGTAATCATGCGTCCATAGGGTAGATTACCCCTATGACCAGAAAATGTAGCACTAATCATAGTCCGCATGATGATGTATGGAAGACAGACGGGCTGGCGAGTGCAGATGCTATAAATCAAGAACTAGGTCAGCTGAGAAACCCTCTCATAGTGCCCACTCTACGGAATCAGATTATGCTGGATAATCTTATAGAAGACCCGTGGAGCTGGACGCAGATAACAACCTCTCATCTGCCAACGATCAGGACAGAGCAACTGATTGTCGATCTCTACCCTCATCTCCATCTCAACAAACTGTGGCTCTCCAGGCGCACAGTACACCATGGGGCCATCATAAGGAATGCCCAACAAGTCGGCCAGCTGTCGATAGTCGAAGGAGATATCTACCCCGTTGACGTAGCTGGTGATGCGCAACTCCTGACCATGCTCAACGTCATTGTAATTCCCCACCACCTGGAGATTACAATAGAACTGACGCACCAAATCCGGGCATGTGCACGCGTCGTAGGTGATGACAGGAAGCCACCCATGTCACCAAAGGCTCCCTCTACGTTGAACACGGCTAACTCAACCAAGTTCACCATACGACCACCCTCAACCTTCTTACGGGCATAGTCAGCATACCGTGCCTCGGCTTCATTGGAACGGAAGCGAAGGGGATCACGAACTCTGGGTACCTTGGTACGAGCCATGGTATCTGCAAAATAAGAAAGAAAAGAAAAACAAGGAGTTAATAGGATAAAAATCAGAAACTTGATTTAAAAATGACGTAAGTTGACCATAAAGCCCCAATTCTCAACATACAAGTGGGCATGAGAACTTACGTAGGTTAAAATACATCCTACAACCCACATACAGTAGGAAATTTTACCTGACGATGTCCAATTTGAAGAAATTCAAGAAAAATAAAAAATGTCGACAAATTAGGGCAAAAAGAGAAAATTTCAAGTTTCTCGATAACCAACCGATGAAACTCAAAAAATTTTGAGGGCTTTCGTTCCTCGAGACACCAATAACAAAAGCCCCCAATAAAAATCAAATTTTAACGGTTGGAAAAAGTTTAATTTGGAAAATACAAGTTAAACGTGCGAAAACCTAGAAATGAAAACCTAAAAACAGGTAAAAATGGGAATACATACCTGTAGGGATGAAGTGGACATTGAAACCCGGAGTCAAACCGATCAAAAACGGTAGAGTAGCACTGTAGCAACTCAGAGAGGAGAGACGAGTCGAAACGGAGGAGGAATAGTGAGAAATGACCCAAAATCGGATCTTAAAAATCTGATTTTTGGTCCGAGGGTCGGACAATTCGACTAGCACAATCGACCCTCGAATCGACCCTCCCATCGACCCTCGGCTCTCGGGAATCTGACAGAAAATCAAGGGTCGGAACTGAGGGTCAGACACCCATCGACCCTCGCATCGACCCTCAGCTCTCGGGATGAACAGGTTATTCCCAGGGTCGGATACCAAGGGTCGGAGATACCATCGACCCTCACCATCGACCCTGCATAGAAAAGACAGTAATTTTTTTTATAAAATGAGCTAGAATTGGAATTGATTATCGGTTAGTGTGCCTACATGAAATATGAATGACTTCTCACCTATTTGGACAATTTTCAGGCACCACCAATCACTGAAAGGAATCATGTCTGGACGTAGAGTAACCCGACAGACCCGAAATGCAGTCCCACAACTACCACCCGTGGAGGAGACTAGTCAAGAAAATAATTATGCATCGGGTAATCCAGAACCGGCAAACCCTACAAATTTGCCACCTCCACCACCAGAGCTAACAACCGTGGTGTTGAACTTGGCACAGCAGCTGCAGCAGATGCAACACGCGCAGGCTCAAATGCAGGTTGCCATGGGAATTATGTTTCAAGCCACTCAGGCAGCACCCATGCACACAGGACAAGCCAGTGCAGCACCGGTGGGTAACCACCCAGCTCATCAGACACCTCAGCAACCGGCTGCACAGATTCCAGTGCAGGTTCCAGAAGCAGCTCAGGGTGATTACCAGTATCCACACAATATGTTTGGGGCAAACCCCCAAAACCAGTTGGACCACTCCCGACTAGTGGAGAGATTTTTGAAGATGAAACCCAAGGAATTCAACGGCAAACCGTCTGATCCATTGTGGCCAGCACACTGGATAGATGAGATGGAGAGAAATTTCCTCCTGATGACTATCATAGAGGAAGAGAAAGTACTATGCGCCACCTTCATGCTCAAGGGTGACACACATCATTGGTGGAAATCCACAAGGGCATATTTACTGACTAAGCACGCCCTACTAACATGGGTTATATATAAAGAAGCCTTCTTTGAGAAATATTTTCCACAGAGCTTCAGAGATTCGATGGAGAAGGAGTTCCTGAGCCTATATCAGGGACAGATGACTGTGGACTCATATCAACAGCACTACGAAGAGCTGTTTTTCTTTGCACCGGCTAGCATGCAAGAAGAAGATACCAAAACACCTAGGTTCGTCACGGGACTGAGAGGAAGCATCAGGTAACATGTTCTGGGCTTAGAAAAGAGAATTTATAATGAAGCTGTCCAGATCGCTTGAGTTATAGAATCGAGCCAGAAGGAGAGTTATTTTACTCAAAACAGAGGCATCAAAAGGTCAGCTGGAAATTCTTACAACGGAGGCAATAACAAGACATATAAGACTTTCCGTCCTCAGAATTTTACTGCTGCAACCAGGACTACTCCAGCAGCTCAATCACAGCCAAAGCCAAACTCTGAAGTCCTGAAGTGTTTTAACTGCAACCAGCCGAGACATATGGCAAGGGAGTGCCCTAAGCCCAAGAAGCAATTCCATCAGGGACGTGTATATGTTGTTACGTCCGAGGATGCGGCCGCATCACCCGTTGTGGTCACAGGTATAACTGAAACTTTTAAAGCTAAAATTACATTGAATGAGCATGTAGACTAAGTAAAGATAAATCACAGGTATTGTACCTATAAATGGCGTACCCGCCAGAGTACTCTTCGATTCCGGAGCTACTCATTCATTTATATCTGTGTCATTTGAAAAGAAGACAAAATTACCCATCAAAACATTAGACTACAAATTACTTGTACGATCACCGATGGGGTTAGAAGTGGAACTAGAGAAAGGTTATGGACCATGTCTAGTTCTCATTGGAGATAAGACCTTAGATGCAACCTTGATACAACTTGAGATGGCAGACTTTGATGTCATCTTGGGAATGGACTGGTTAGCTCGGCATTCTGCAAATCTATTATGCGCCGAAAAGAAGCTAACGTTCAAAGACAAAGAAGGAGCAGAATTATGTTTCTCGGGAACCAAACTTCCCCGGAGGCGCAAGCTCATACTTTCAGCACTAAAGGCTAAAAAGTGCCTTGAGAAGTGGGCAATCGGGTATCTAGTATCCGTGGTCGACCTAACCAAGGACGCGCCACGAATGGAAGATATTGATGTCGTGCGGGACTATCCTGACGTATTTCCAGAGGAACTACCCGGATTACCACCCGACCGAGCCACGGAGTTTGTGATAGACCTTATACCTGGAGCCGCACCCGTATCAAAAGCACCCTATAGAATGGCTCCTACGGAACTGAAGGAACTGAAGGTGCAACTACAAGAACTATTGGACAAGGGTTATATTCATCCCAGTATATCTCCATGGGGTGCACCGGTGTTGTTCGTAAAGAAGAAGGATGGTAGCGTTCGATTATGCATCGACTATCGGGAGTTGAATAAACTGACAATCAAGAATCGATATCCACTACCTCGGATTGATGACTTGTTCGATCAGTTACAAGGAGCAAGAGTATTTTCTAAGATCGATCTTCGATCAGGCTATCATCAGCTGAAGATTAAAGAAGGTGATATTCCAAAGACAGCATTCAGGACCAGATATGGACATTATGAATTTTTGGTTATGTCTTTCGGATTAACTAATGCACCGGCAACGTTCATGGAACTTATGAACCGAGTCTTCCACGATATGTTGGATACGTCGGTCATAGTATTTATTGATGACATATTAGTATATTCCAAGGACAAGGAAACTCATATCAAGAACCTAAACGCAGCCCTACAGCGTTTAAGGAAAGAGAAGCTATATGCCAAATTTTCAAAGTACGAGTTTTGGCTAAGTGAAGTCGCATTCCTAGGCCATGTAGTTTCCGCTGAAGGAATCAAAGTAGACCCCAGCAAGATCGAGGCTATTGTAAAGTGGGAAGCACCAAAGGGCGTTTCAAAAATCAGAAGTTTTCTGGGTCTAGCTGGTTATTATCGGAGATTCGTAGAAGACTATTCTCAGATTGCCGTACCTCTCACCAGTTTGACTAAGAAAGGTAAAAAGTTTGTATAGACCGATAAATGCGAGAAGAGTTTCCAAACACTGAAGACCAGATTGATATCTGCCCTAATTTTGACTATTCCTGTTCCAGGACAGACATTTACTTTATACACTGATGCGTTGGGACTGGGACTAGGATGTGTGCTTATGCAAGGAGAGCAAGTAATTGCTTATGATTCCAGACAGTTAAAGGTACATGAGAAAAATTATTCCACTCATGATCTGGAGCTAGCGGCAGTAGTACATGCTGTCAAGATATGGAGACATTACCTATACGGAGAGAAATTTCAGATTAAGTCGGACCATAAAAGTCTTACTTATTTATTTAATCAGAAGGAGTTGAATATGAGACAACGAAGATGGTTGGAACAATTGAAAGACTATGATTGTGATATCCAATATCATCCGGGAAAAGCGAACGTAGTAGCGGATGCATTAAGTAGAAAAGCAATGATAAAATCTCAAGGAGAAGTTAGCACGACCGCAGCAATGTGTACCACCGGAATAGTATTCAATCACGACAACGAGCAGTATGTGATAGATACAACGGATGAATCAGCCAACCAAGGGTTTATTCATCGGTTTTTGAATATGTTCGCGGCATTGAAGATTATACCGGATATAATGGATGAAGTGAAGACAGCTATCAAAGCAGATCCTTATCTGAGAACAGTTAAAGAAGATATTGAGAAAGGTAGGACTAACCCTGAGTTCACCTTGGATGATGAGGAAGTACTGAAATACAAAGGAAGAATATGTGTACCTGAAATAGAAAGTATGGACATTAGACACCGACTGATGAAAGAAGCCCATACCACCATCTATTCGATACATCCTGGAAGTACAAAAATGTATCATGATCTGAAGAAACAATATTGGTGGAGGGGAATGAAAGCAGATGTAGCCAAGTTCGTGTCTCAATGCCTAAATTGTCAGAAAGTAAAGGCCGAACGACAAAGACCCGCAGGACTGTTACAGCCATTACCGGAACCAGCATGGAAATGGGACTGTATCACTATGGACTTCGTCATGGGACTACCATTGACTCCTCGAGTAGTTGACGCAGTTTGGGTGATTGTGGACCGTCTGACTAAAACAGCTCGCTTCATACTTATACGACCTCAGTATACACTGGAAAGGTTAGCGAAGCTGTATGTGGATAATATTGTTCGATTACATGGTGTTCCAGAAAGCATTGTGTCGGATAGAGATCCACGATTTACTTCCAAATTTTTGGAAGGATTACAAAAGGCTATGGGTACAACGCTAAAGTTTAGTACTGCATTCCACCCACAGACAGATGGACAGTCGGAGCATACAATTCAGATTCTAGAAGATATGCTACAAGCATGTGTAATTGATTTCAAGGGATCATGGGATGAAAGATTACCACTGCTCGAGTTCGCTTATAACAATAGCTATCAGGCTACTATACAGATGTCACCTTATGAAGCACTGTATGGCAGGAAGTGTCGAACTCCCTTGTTTTGGAATGAAGTTGGAGAACGTAGTATTGTTGGACCAGAATTTATTGAAGAGACTTGTCGAGTGGTCGACATTATCAAGGAAAGAGTGAGAACAGCTCAGAACCATTAGAAGCAATATGTCGATACTCGACGAAGAGATCTAGAGTTCGCTGTAGGTGATAAAGTATTTTTGAAGGTATCGCCTATGCGAGGATTCAAGAGGTTCGGACAGAAAGGGAAACTAAGTCCAAGATATGTCGGGCCATATGAAATTCTAGCTAAGCATGGAAAAGTAGCTTATTAGTTAACACTACCACCATCTATGTCAATTATGCGTGATGTATTTCACATTTCCTTATTGAAGAAGTATGTCAAGGATCCAACGTATGTTTTGACAGTAGATTTACCATAATTGACTGATGATTTGACATTTGAAGTAACACCAACAGAGATCACTAGTCGAAAGGTTCAACGTCTGCGCAACAGAGATATCTACTATGTTAAGGTCACATGGACATGTAGAGACATGGAAGAAATTACATGGGAAGAAGAAAATGCTATGCGGAAGCAATACCCACACTTATTTGATTTAGAAGGTACGTACAATTTCGAGGATGAAATTTTTATAAGTTGGTGGGAGTTGTAAGACCCGTGTCAATCTAACCCGGTCTTACCACCTTGAACCAGGTTTACCCATCATGGTCGAGTCAAATGGACCAAGGGCGTGAAGGAGATCGAGATCCCAGGTATCAAATCGACCCAAAAACACTTAAAATAGGGGAAGGGTCACATACCCAGCTAAGCAGGGTCGGACCTCCCAAAGCAGAAAGTCAGACCCTCAATTTTGAAGGGAGGGTCGGATAGCTTAAGATCCTAGGGTCGACGGGATCATCGACCCTCCCATCGACCCTCGGATTCTGCCGAATATAGAAATTAGGAAATTTCCTAATTTTTGATTGGGATTCTTTCCTAATCTCAGAGGGACTTATTTAGGATGTTCCTACTCTATTTAAAGGATGTCCCTAAGCCACTTTCACTCCTTGCACAACCCTAATTTAATTGAGAGAAAGAGAGGAGAAGGAAAAGAGGAAGAAGAAAGGCAAGGAAGAGAACTTAGCAAAAAGGAGAAGAATTTCAGAGAAAAAGTAATTTTCTCAGGTATGGATACTAATTTCTTGAGTTTCTACAGACCTTAGGTTAGTTAGTGTTGAGAGTGTATTTCAGAGAAACCCAAACCATCAATCTATGGTTAGGTTTTCATGGAAAACCATAGGAAAGTGCGTGAAAGCTATCTAGGTGGGTTATACAAGGTTTCAGACCATGGAATGAATGTAGAATGGAATGTAGGAGCAAGCCATAGGATTCTAAACACGAAGAATGGATTAAAAGAGGGAATTGGACCAAAGTGCACCGAGGGTCGCACCGAGGGTCGATGACCATCCGACCCTAGGTGTTCCTGACCATCGACCCTCAGTGTTCGGGAAGTTCAGAGTTAAGGGAGGGTCGCACCCATGGTCGATCCTGACTCCGACCCTACCTCCGACCCTCAGTTAACAGAATAGTTTTTAAATTCGAAATTAATTTTAATTAAATTCTGTCGACTTTGTTAGGTCTTCTAGCAATATAGTAACACTCTAAAGGTGATTCTAAAGCTTGGAAAAACATCTTATAGCAAGCTAAGGTGAGGAACCATAACTCCAAACTAAATTGGTTAATAACAAACTGTTTTCTATTTCTTGAGTCCTATGCCATGCTTGATTCTATGCGAATATGTTTGTAATGTGCATACATCATGCCATCCAATATTTCTATTACTTGTTCATGCATATTTACTTTGTTGTTTATAACATGATGATGATGATGATGATAGGAATAGGCATGTGCTTGTATGTGTGTGGTTGATGTACTTGATGCGAGCGAGTATCAGGGGAGGTGTGATGAGAACATCAATAAACGTTAACCTTTGGCGGGTCTCAGCACTTTAGCTCTATCTCTAACTCAAGTCTTGTGCATTAGCATCGTCGTATCGCCATTTCTTTAGCAGAACTATTATGTCATAGAGTATCAGGGGAGGTGGTCTCGGTCCTTGTAGACTCTGACCCTACCGGGGGGCCTTAGCTCTATCTCTATAGGCATTCTGAGGGATGCTGGGGTGAGGCCTTGGATACACTTTTTGGCATTAGGATTGGTTAGTTGCGAGCCTAGTTTGCAGCCCTCGCTAACAGGGGCTTACGTGTTGGTATGGCACTATATAGCAATAAACGTAACCTTTGTTATATAATGTTCATGAATGGGTACATGTGAGTTGACGATAAACGTGATCTTCGGGTGGCTTCCACGACTCGTGTGTAGAGGCGGGGTCAATAAACGCGACCTTTGACTACCTAAACCTTTTTATTGCATACTGCAAACTTATAAATCAGACCAAAGATATAAATTGATTTTGCATGCATATGTATTGTTGCATTGTTTTGGCTAGTCAGTGAGCCGTGATGTGTGCTCACCCCTTGACGTCGAATATTTTTAGTTGATGATGCAGGTTATACCGTTGAAGACTATATGAATGCGTCGAGAACGTGGCAGCGATGGAAGCTGAAGCTGAAGTGGATACACACGACTCCTCCTGCGAGTGCAACTCGTGTGTATTTGATTAGATATTTTATAGGTTTCTTATTTGGATTTATTAAGACATGTATTTGGTATTTAAATATTTATGTCTCAGTTGAAAACAGAATAATTTGCTATTAAATTAATGGATATCATCTTAGTTTCTCAGTTCATGTTATTATAAGACTTCCGCTATTGTGTATTTACACCGATTATGATTACGGATGTGTGTAAGTTTAGATAACGCGGGGATAGCCTATTTGAGATCCTGGTTGAACCGTTGGTTTATTAGCGGTTCATCACATCATTCTGAATAGTGCAGAATTGGGGTGTGAGAATGTCGTTTAGATTAACCAATGCATCATCATCATTTATGGAGCTTATGAAGAGGGTGTTTCATGACATGTTGGACACCTCAGTCATAGTTTTCATAGATGATATTTTGGTTTACTCTAAGAACGAAGAGACTCATACAACACACCTCAGAGCAGCCTTGTAGTGGCTGAAAATGGAGAAGCTCTATGCCAAGTCCAAGAAGTGTGAGTTCTGGTTGAATGAAGTGGCTTTCTTGGGTCATGTAGTTTCTTAGAAGGGATAAAGGTAGACTTCAGTAAGAACGCAACAATTGTAGGGTGGGAAGCACCTAAGACTGTCATAGAAATAAGAAATTTCTTGGGATTGGGTAGTTATTACACATGATTTATTATCATCAATAAATACAATGACCGACGTATCCAACATATCATGGAATACCCGGTTCATAAGTTCCATAAAAGTTGCTTGTCACACCCCAATTCCACACTATTCAGAATGGTGTGATGAACCGCTAGCAAACCAACGGCTCAACCAGGATCTCGTACAGACGGTATCCGGCTGATCTAAACATCATATATCCACATTCATAATCAGAGTAAATACACAATAGCGGAAGTCTTATAGTAAAATGAACTAAGAATCTATTGTGATATTAATATTTAAATAGCAAATTATTCTGTATCAACTAAGACATAAATAAGTATCAAATACATGTCTTTAATAAATCCAAATAAAGAAAACTAAAAATCTAATCGAATACACATGAGTTGCACTCGCAGGAGGAGTCATGTGTATCCACTTCATCTTCAACTTCCATCGCCGCCACGTGCCCGTACACTGGAGCATTGACATAATCTTCAATGGTAGTACCTGCATCATCAACTAAAAATATTCGACGCCGAGGGGGTGAGCACACATCATGGCTCAGTGAGCAAACAAAACAATGCAACAATACATATGCATGCGGTCCAATTCATATATTTGGTCTGGTTTAAAGTTTGCAATGCGCAATAGAAAGGTTGGGTGGTCAAAGGTTAACGTTTATTGACCCCGCCTCTATACACAGGGTGTGGAAGTCAAAGGTTAACGTTTATTATCGTCCCCATCCACCCTACCTTAACATTGTACAACAAAGGTTAACGTTTATTGTTATGTCAGTGCCATACCAACACGTAAGCCCCTGCCGGTGAGGGCTTGCAAGCCGGGCTCGCAACTAACCAATCCTAATGCCAAACAGTGTATCCAAGGCCTCACCCCGGGGCATCCCTCGGAGCGTCCATAGAGATAGAGCTAAGGCCCCCGGTAGAGTCGGAGACTACAAGGACCGAGACCACCTCCACGATACTCTACGACGTAATAGTTCTGCTAAAGTAATGGCAATACGGCGATGCTAATGCACAAGACTTGAGTTAGAGATAGAGCTAAAGTTTTGAGACCCGCCAAAGGTTAACATTTATTGACGTTCCCATCACACCTCCCATGATACTCGCTCGCATCAAGTACACCAACCACACACATACATTCACATGCCTATTCCTATCATCATCATCATCATCATGTTATAAACAATAAAATAAATATGCATGAACAAATAATAGAAATATTGGATGACATGTTGTATGCACATTACAAACATATTCGCATAGGATCAAGCATGGCATTGGACTCAAGAAAAGAGAAAATAGTTTGTTATTAACCAATTAGTTTAGAGTTCTATTTCCTCACCTTAGCTTGCTAATAGATCCTCTTACAAGCTTTAAGATCACCTTTATATTATTATTATATTGCTAGAAGACCTAACAAAGTCGATAGAATTTAATTAGAATTAATTCTGAATTTCAAAACCATTATGTTGGCGGGGGTCGGAGGTAGGGTCGGAGTAATGATCGACCACGGGTGCGACCACCCCTATTCCGGACTTCCGAACACGGGGGTCGATGCTCGGGTCTGGTAGGGTCGATTGGCCATCGACCCCCATGCGACCCCCTGTGGGTTTTAGTCGATTTTCTTCCTTCAATCCATTCTTCGTGTTTGGGGTCCTATGGCTTGATCCTATAATCCATTCTACACATGTTCTATGGTCTAGAACCATGATTCTACCACCTATATGGCTTTCATGATTTTTCCCCATGGTTTTCCATGAAAATCTAACCATAGGTTGATGGTTTGGGTTTCTCCGAGATCATACTCTCTGCATTATCTATCCTAAGGTCTTTAGCAATTCATGGAATTAGTATCCATACATGAGAAGAATACTCCTTCTCTGCAACTCTTCTCCCTTGGCCTTCTTCTATTCTTTCCTTCTCTTTTCCTTCTTTTCCTTCTCTTCTCTTTCTCTCAATTCAATTAGGGTTGTAAAAGGAGTAAAAAGAGGCTTAGGGGCGTCCTATTTATAGAGTAGAAACTCCTAAAATAAGTCCCATTGAGATTTGGAAGGAATCCCATTGAAATTAGGAAACTTTCCTAATTTTTCAGATTTACCGAGTATCGGGGGTCGTAAGGGGGTCGGAGATCCCGTCGACCCCCGGTTCTGAAGTGTCCGGCCCCCATGTAAAGCGGGGGTCGACTTCGTCTTGGGGTGGTCCGACCCTCCCTTGCTGGGTATGCGACCCTCCCCTTAATTTAAGTATTTTTGGGTCAATTTAATACCTGGGATCATAATCTCCTTCACGCACTTGGTCCATTTGGCTCATCCATGATGGGTAGACCTGGTTCAAGGTGGTAAGACCGAGTTAGTTTGATACGGGTCTTATAACTCCCCCCTCCTTATAAAAATTTCATCCCCAAAATTGTTCATACCTTCTGAGTCGAATAAGTGAGGGTATTGCTTTCGCATAGCATTCTCTTCCTCCCATGTAATTTCTTCCATGTCTCTACTTCTCCAAGTGACCTTGACATAATAGATATCTCGGTTGTGTAGTCGTTGAACCTTTCGGCTGGTGATTTCAGTTGGTGTTACTTCAAAAGTCAAATCTTCGGTTAAATCGGGTAGATCTCTTGTCGAGCGTGCGTTGGATCCTTGACATACTTCTTCAATAAGGAAATATGAAATACGTCATGCACACTTGACATAGATGGTGGTAGTGCTAAGCGGTAAGCCACTTTCCCACGCTTAGCTAGAATCTCATATGGCCCGACATATCTTGGACTTAGTTTCCCTTTTCCGTCCGAACCATTTCGGACCTCGCATAGGTCATACCTTCAAGAATACTTTATCACCCACAACGAACTCAAGATCTCTGCGTCGAGTATCTGCATATTGCTTCGGGACGATTCTGGGCTGTTCTCACTCTTTCCTTGATAATGTCGACCACTCGACAAGTTTCTTCAACAAATTCTGATCCAACGAGACTACGTTCCCCAACTTCATTCCAAAATAAAGGAGTTCGACACTTTACGCCATACGAGTGCTTCATAGGGTGACATACGTATAGTAGCCCGATAGCTATTGTTATAGGCGAACTTGATCAGCGGTAACTTTTCATCCCATGATCCTTTAAAGTTAATCACACATGTTCGTAGCATATCTTCTAGAATCTGAAATGTATGCTCGACTGTCCATCACGTGCGTGGATGGAATGCGGTACTAAATTTCAATGTTGTACCCATACCCTTTTGCAATCCTTTCCAAAACTTAGAAGTAAATCGTGGATCTACTGCGTCAACTACTCGAGGAGTCAATGGTAATCCTGTGACGAAGTCCATGGTGATGCAGTCCCATTTCCATGCTGGTTCCGGTAACGGCTGTAACAGTCCTGCGGGTCTTTGTCGCTACATCTGCTTTCATTCCTCTCCACCAATATAGTTTCTTTAGGTCATGATATATTTTTGTACTTCTAGGATGTATCGAATAGATGGTGGTATGGGCTTCATTTATCAGTCGGTGACTAATGTCCACACTTTTCCTTTCAGGTACACATATTCTTCCTTTGTACTTCAATACACTTTCTTCATCCAAGTTGAACTCAGGGTTAGTTCTACCTTTTTCGATGTCTTCTTGTACCGTTCTCGGGTAAGGGTCCGCTTTTTAATAGCTGTCTTTACTTCATCAATTATATCTGGTATAATCTTCAATGCAGTAAACATATTTGAAAACCGATGAATAAATCCTTGGTTGGCTGATCCATCCGGTGTGTCTATCACATACTTCTTATTGTTGTGATTGAATACCATTCTGGTAGTACACATTGCTGCGGTTGTGCTAATCTCTCCACGGGATTTTATCACTGCCTTTCTGCTCAACGCATCCGCTACTACATTATCTTTCCCGGATGATACGGGATATCACAATCATAGTCTTTCTGTAGTTCTAGCCATCTTCTTTGTCTCATATTCAACTCCTTTTGATTAAATAAATAAGTAAGACTTTTATGGTCCGATTTAATTTGGAACTTCTCTCCGTATAGGTAATGTCTCCATATCTTGACAGCATGTACTACTGCCGCTAACTCCAAATCATGAGTGGGATAATTTTTCTCATGTGTCTTTAACTATCTTGAGGCATAAGCAACTACTTGTTCTCCTTGCATAAGCACACATCCTAATCCCAATCCCGACGCATCAGTGTACAAGGTAAATGGCTGTCCGGAACAGGAATAGTCAAAATCGGAGCGGATATCAATCTTGTCTTCAAGGTTTGGAAGCTCTTCTCGCATTTATCCGTCGACACAAATTTTTCACCCTTCTTAGTCGGGCCGGTGAGAGGTACGACAATCCGGGAATAGTCTTCCACAAATCTCCGATAATAACCAGCGAGAGCCCGGAAAAATTTCTAATTTCTGCAATGCTCTTTGGTGCTTCCCACTTTACAATAGCTTCGATTTTGCTAGGGTCCACTTTGATTCCTTCAGCGGATACTACATGGCCTAGGAAGGCGACTTCACTTAGCCAAAACTCACATTTGGTAAATTTGGCATATAGCTTCTCTTTCCTTTAACGTTGTAGAGTGGCGTTTAGATTCTTAATATGAGTTCCCTTGTCCTTGGAATATACCAATATATCATCAATAAATACGATAACCGACGTATCCAACATATCGTGGAAAACCCGGTTCATAAGTTCCATGAAAGTTGCTGGTGCGTTTGTTAATCCAAAAGACATGACCAAGAATTCAAAATGCCCATAAGTCCCGAAAGTTTTCTTAGGAATATCACCATCTTTAATCTTCAAGCGATGGTAGCGACCGAAGGTCGATCTTAGAAAATACCTTTGCTCCTTGCAACCGATCGAACAAGTCATCGATCCGGGGTAGTGGATATCGATTCTTGATTGTCGGTTTGTTCAATTCCCGATAGTCTATCTGAGTCGAACGCTACCGTCCTTCTTCTTTACGAACAATCTGGCGCTCCCCATGGTGATATCTTGGGTCGAATATAACCCTTGTCCAGTAGTTCTTGTAATTGTACTTTCAATTCCTTCAATTCGGTAGGAGCCATTCGGTAAGGTGCTTTTGATCTTGGTGCGGCTCCGGGTATAAGATCTATCACAAACTCCGTGGCTCGGTCGGGTGAGACATGGCCCATAACCTTTCTCTAACTCCACTTCTAACCCCATCGGTGACCGTACAAGTATTTTGTAGTCCAATGTTTTGATGGGTAAATTCAGCTTCTTTCCAAATGACATAGATATAAAGGAATGAGTAGCTCCGAATCAAAGAGTACTACGGCGGGTATGCCATTTATAGGTACGATACATGTGATTTATTTTACTTAGTCTACATGCTCATACAATGTAATACAACTTAAAAGGTTTCAGTCATACCCGTGACCACATCGGGTGATGCGGCGGCATCCTCGGATGTAACGGCATAAACTCGTCCTTGATGTAGCTGCTTCTTTGGCTTAAGACACTCCCTTGCCATATGCCCCGCTTGATTCCGGTTATAACATTTCGGACCTTCGGAATTTGGCTTTGGCTGCTTTGTTAAGTTTCTTGGGGTAGTCTTGGGTGCGGTAACAAAGCCTTGAGCACGGAAGGGTTTAAATGGCTTGTTATTCCCTCCTTTATAAGCATTTCCGGCTGGCCTTTTCATGCCTACGTTACGTGTAAAATAGCTTTCCTTCCGGCTCGATTCAATAACTCGAGCAATTTGCACGGCTTCATTATATACCTTCTTCTCCAAGCCTAGAACATGCTCTCCGATGCTCCCTCTAAGTCCCGTGACAAACCTACGGGTCTTAGTGTCTTCTTCTTGCATCTTTGAGTGGTGCAAAGAAAAACAGCTCCTCATAACGTTGTTGATATGCATCCACGGACATCGGCCCCGATATAAACTCAGGAACTCCTTCTCCATAGAATCTTTGAAGCTTCGGGAAAATACTTCTCAAAGAAAGCTTCTTTATATATATCCCAAGTCAATGGGGCGTGCTTGGTTAATAGGTAGGCTCTGGTCGATTTCCACCAATGATGTGCATCACCTTTTAGCATGAAAGTGGCACATAATACCTTCTCTTCTTCTGTAATAGTCATCATAAGAAAATTTTTCTCCATTTTGTCGATCCAATGTGCTGGCCATAAAGGATCAGACGGTTTACCGTTAAATTCCTTGGGCTTCATCTTCAAGAATCTCTCAACCCGTCGAGAGTGATCCAACCGATTTTGGGGGTATGCCCCAAACATAGGTTGTGGATGCGATAATTAACCTGAGCTACTTCTGGACCCGGTACCGGGATCCGTACAGCTGGTGGTTGAGGCGTTTGAGGTCTTTGGGTGGTTACCCACCGGTGTTGCACCTGGTTTGTCCGGTCGGCATTGGTGTAGCATGGGCTGCCTGGAACATAATCCCCATTGCTGCTTGCATTTGAGCCTGTGCGTATTGCATTTGTTGCAGCTGTTGCGATAAGTTCATAACCATGGTTGCTAGCTCCGGTGGTAGAGGTGGCAAGTTTGTAGGATTTGCCAGACCCGGATTCTGCGGTGGTGCAACCTGCGGATTTCCTCGTGCATATATATTTTTTCGACTAGTTTCCTCCGCGGGTGGTGGTGGTGGAGCTGCGTTTCGGCTTTGCCGGTTACTCTACGTCCAGCCATATCTTCCTCCGATAATGGTGATGCCCGGAAATCATTAAAATACGTGAGACAATCATTTATACTTCATGTAGGCACGCTAACCGATGTTATTTTCAAAATTTTCAGATCATCCTGTGAAAATCTCTTTATCTCTTCTTTTATTCTATGCGGGGTCGATGGTGGGGGTCGATGGTATGTCCGGCCCTCGGTATCCGACCACGGGAATGTACCTATTCTTTCCGAGAGCCGGGGTCGATGCGGGGGTCGATGGATGTCCGACCCCGGGTGCGACCCATGGTTTCTGTCGATTCCCGGAGGCGGGGGTCGATATGGGGGTCGATGTGGGGGTCGATTATCCTGGTCGAATTCTCCGACCCCCGGACCAAAAATTAGATTTTTAAGGTCCGATTCTAGGTTCATTTCCCATTATTCCTTCCCCGTTTCGACTCGTCTCCCACCTCTGAGTTGCTACAGTGCCACTCCGCTATATTGGACATTTCGGTTCCATGTTTCGACATCCACATCATTCCTACAGGTATGTCTCCTCATTTTTACCTGTTTTTAGGTTTTCATTTCTAGGTTTTTGCCCATTTATCTTGTATTTTTCAAATTTAACTTTTTCCAACCGTAAAAATTCGATTTTTATTGGGGGCTTTTGTTATTGGTGACTCGAGGAACGAAAGCCCTCAAAAATTTTTGAGTTTCATCGGTTGGTTATCGAGAAACTTAGATTTTGCTCTTTTTGCCCTAATTTTAATTTTTTTTTTTTCAAAATTTTTCAAAAGGATTTTTAGAATTTCCTACTGTGTGAGTGTTGTAGGATCTGTTAGAACCTACGTAAGTCCTCCTGCCCACGTGTGTGGGTGACAAGTGAGGCTTTGGCCAACTTACGTCGTTATAATGTCAAAATTTTGGTTTTTACTCTCTACTAACCATTATTGGTTTCTCTTTCTTATTTGCAGATACTATGGCTTGTACCAAAGTACCCAGAGTCCGCGATCCTCTTCATTTCCATTCCAACGAAGCCGAGGCACAGTATGCCCACAACGCTCGCAAGAAAGTAGAGAGAAGTCGTAAGGTGAACTTGGCTGAGTTAGTCCTGTTCAATGTGGAGAAAGTAGTACCTGCATCATCAACTAAAAAAATTTCAACGCGGGGGGGGGGACAAACATGGGGGGGGGGGAAAAAAAAAAAAAAAAAAAAAAAAAAAAAAATAAAAAAAAAAAAATTTTTTATTTTTTGGGGTTATTATAAGATATAAAAAAGAAGGGGGGGGGGGGGGAAAGGGAATAACGTTTATTGACCCCACCTCTATACACAGGGTGTGGAAGTCCACCCAATGGTTAACGTTTATTGTCGTCCCCATCCACCCTACCATAACATTGTACAACAAAGGTTAACGTTTATTGTTGTACAGTGCCATACCAACACGTAAGCCCCTGCTGGCGAGGGCTTGCAAACTGGGCACACAACTAACCAATCCTAATGCCAAACAGTGTATCCAAGGACTCACCCCAGCATCCCTAAGAACATCCATAGAGATAGAGCTAAGGCCTCCCGGTAGAGTCAGAGACTACAAGTACCGAGACCACCTCCGCTGATACTCTACGACGTAATAGTTCTGCTAAAGTAATGGCGATACGACGATGCTAATGCACAAGACTTGAGTTAGAGATAGAGCTAAAGTGCTGAGACCCGCCAAAGGTTCATGTTTATTGACGTTCCCATCACACCTCCCCTGATACTCGCTCGCATCAAGTACACCAACCACACACATACATTCACATGCCTATTTCTATCATCATCATCACCATCATGTTATAAACAATAAAGTAAATATGCATGAACAAATAATAGAAATATTGGATGACATGTTGTGAGCACATTACAAACATATTCGCATAGGATCAAGCATGGCATTGGACTCAAGAAAAGAGAAAACAATTTGTTATTAACCAATTAATTTAGAGTTCTGTTTCCTCACCTTAGCTTGCTAATAGATCCTCTTACAAGCTTTAAGATCACCTTTATATTGTTATTATATTGCTAGAAGACCTAACAAAGTTGATAGAATTTAATTAGAATTAATTCTGAATTTAAAAACCATTTTGTTAACTGGGGGTCGGAGGTAGGGTAGGAGTAGTGATCGACCTTGGGTGCGACCACCCCTATTCTGGACTTCCCGAATACTGGGGGTCGATGCTCAGGGTCTGGTAGGGTCGATTGGCCATCTACCCCCCATGCGACCCCCTGTGGGTTTTAGTCGATTTTCTTCCTTCAATCCATTCTTCGTGTTTGGGGTCCTATGACTTGCTCCTATAATCCATTATACACATGTTCTATGGTCTAGAACCATGATTCTACCACCTGTATGGTTTTCATGATTTTCCCCCATGGTTTTCCATGAAAACCTAACCATAGGTTGATGGTTTGGGTTTCTCCGAGATCATACTCTCTGCATTATCTATCTTAAGGTCTGTAGAAATTCATGAAATTAGTATCCATACCTGAGAAGAATACTCCTTCTCTGCAACTTTTCTCCCTTGGCCTTCTTCTCTTCTTTCCTTTTCTTTTCCTTCTCTTCCTTCTCTTCTCTTTCTCTCAATTCAGTTAGGGTTGTAAAAGGAGTAAAAGAGGCTTAGGGACATCCTATTTATAGAGTAGAAACTCTTAAAATAAGTCTCATTGAGATTTGGAAGGAATCCCATCGAAATTAGAAAACATTCCTAATTTTCAGATTTACCGAGTACCGGGGGTCGATAGGGGGGTCGGAGATCCCATCGACCCCTTGTTCCTGAAGTGTCTGACCCCCCATGTAAAACTGGGGGTCTGACTTCTGTCTTGGGGGGTCAGACCCTCCCTTGCTAGGTATGCGACCCTCCCCTTAATTTAAGTGTTTTTGGATCAATTTAATACCTGGGATCATGATCTCCTTTACGCACTTGGTCCATTTGGCTCATCCATGATGGGTAGACCTGGTTCATGGTGGTAAGACCGGGTTAGTTTGATATGGGTCTTACATGGGTTGTATCCTAATGCAAGGAGAGTAGGTGATATCTTGTGCATCAAAACAATTGAAAGAGCATGATAAGAATTAACCTACACATGACTTGGAGTTGGCCATGGTAATTCATGCAATCAAGACTTGGAGACACTACCTGTACGGAGAAAAATTTTAGATCAGGTTAGATCCCAAGAGCCTTACCTATTTCTTAACTCAAAAAGAGTTTAACATGAAACAGAGATGGTGGTTTGAGTTAATAAAGGATTACGATTGCGACATTTAGTATCATCCAGGCAAAACCAATGTAGTGGCAGATGCGTTGAACACAAAAGGTATACAAAAACCAAAAGAGGAACCAAGTACATATGCCATTTTGTGCTATGCGGAATCAACATCTGACCTGGATGTGGTGCAACGTGTACTGGAATCCATAAATCACCCGTTAAAATAGGGGTTATATCGGAAGTTTTCACTTATGTTCGTTGCACTAAAGATTTTACCAGATCTGATGGAAGAGGTAAAAATAGCAATTCTACAAGACAGATGGTCAATCAGAGAGGACTATTTAGATCTTAGAGGATATGCTCTAAGGGTATGCGATTTATTTCAAAGGAGCTTGGGATAAAAAGTTGCCACTGACTGAATTTGGTTACAACAACAACTATCTAGCTCCCTTTCTGATGTCCCCGTATGAAGCATTGTACAGTAGGAAATGTTAGATGCCACTATTTTGGAACGAGATTGGTGAAAGAAGGATTATGGGGCCAGAATTTGATTGAAGAAACTTGTCTACCGCTGGATAAAATCAAAGAGAGAATAAAGACAGCTCAAGTTCGTTAGAAGAACTATGTGGATAACAGACGCCGAGACTCTAAGTTCATTGTAGGTGATAAAATGTTTTTGAAAATATCATCGATGAGAGGTTTGAAGTGGTTCGGTAAGAAAGGAAAATTATGCCCTAAGTGCATGGGACCATACAAGATCCTGACACTGCGAGGCAAAGTGGCATACCAGCTCGCATTGCCACCATCAATATCAAATGTGTGTATTCCACGTTTCCCTATTGAAAAAGTACATCAGAGATCCATCCCATATATTGATTGTAGATCCTCGAGACCTAAGAAAGGAACTAACATTCAAAGCTCTACCAGTTGAGGTCACGAGTCAAAAGGTACAACGACTCCGAAATCGGGATATCTTTTATGTCAAGGTAACTTGGAAAAGCCAACATATGGAAGAAATCACCTGGAAAGACAAAGTAACAATGTGGAATTTAGAAGGTACCTTTGAATTTCAAGGATGAAATTTCTTTCAAGGGTGGGGGAGTTGTAAGACCCGCAGTCCATGAACCCATGTTATCATATCGTGACAGGTCTTCTTATCATAACTGGGTTAGATGAGACAGCCGAATGATGAAGCAACACATCAAGGTGCAAAAACTGACAACTTCAACATTGAACAGTCTAATTGGTTGAGCTTGTCTGGTCTCACAGGCAGTGCCATCGAACAACCCAAATTCTAATCCAATAATGGAATTTGGTGGGACCCATCTTTCAACTCTTGCATGAAAACCGGTTTCCATGCGAGAGGTGGATTTATATAAGGATTTTCCATTCTTTCTCATTCTTTGACCATCCAAAACCATAGAGCTTTGAAAGAGATCTGAGAAAGGAGCTATAGAGAAGAACAAGGCTGTAAAAGGAAGAATCATCCTTGGAGCAAGAACTTACCATTGATTTTTTATCTACGTTGTCATGAAACCAACGGTAAGTTCCTAATTACTATATAAAGGTTAAGATGTACATGAGGTTAGGACTACAGTCATTGAGGACTATTGGTTGATTCCAATTCATTAAGGGATTTTATGTTTGAATGGTCCACAACATCCAGTAACAAGAAGAATGTGGTAAACTAGGTTTCATAACAGAAACAACTAACCCTAACGCATCTTCGACCAAAGAACAGTGTAGGATGAACCCTAGAATGTGTCGAGGGATCGACTTTGGAGAGAGACAGACCGAAGAGTTAACTCGGACACCTTTTGGAACATTATGAAATGCTGTCCGGAAGGATGTCCAGTGGCCCCACTATCAGACCTAACATGCCACTAGACATACTCACTGAATGCTATCAGACCTAACATGCCACTAGACATACTCACTGAATGCTCAAAGTTTATTTGGTGGGGATGTCCGGTGGGATTATCATCCAACTGGACAGTGCCTCTAGACAGTGAATCTGAAAAAGAGTAAATACCAGAGTTTAACCTAATTAAATTCTATTGTTTATTTTGGACTCGTGAGCAAGTAAGGGTAGTTTTTGCATCTCAGAGAGTGTCAATCATCCCTCAAGAGGTGAGAGATAGAACCCCAAACTAACTAGTTAATTAATCATTGAACCTTGCATGTTGTTTGGTGTGTTGTGTATATAACATGTCATCCAATATTCGTTATTTACTATTCATGCATATTATTTCTACTATGATTAGATTGTTGTTGAGCATGTCTTTGTTTAGTTAGTGTATTGAGTGGAAAGGGGTCAGAGCCTTGGACCATTCATCACACTGACACTACTTTGTATCATCATCTATCTTAGCATATTTACTACAAGTAAGGTATCAAGTTGGTGGTGTTGGTTGTAGCCTTGCCATTAGGCTCTAGTTCTATCTCTATCTCATAGTAAAATATGCTGGGGTAGGGCCATGGATTGCCTATGATGACATGTTAGCATTGGATAGTGACAGATCCCTAGTTTAAAAGTCCTTACCAGTAGGATGTACATACTGGTATGAAGCAGAGTATCAAGGGGGTGCTGGTTGTCTGGTTGTAGCCTATCATTGGGCTTTAGCTCTATCTCTCTCTTATCGTATGTGGGAAACAATGGTTTTGGTTAAAGTTTGACCATTGGGTTTGCTCACACTCTTGTGTATGGAGGTGTGGTTGTAGCCTATCCTTACCATAGCACATTGTAAACTTTATCAAACCAAATGATTGAATGTTATCCCATGCATATTTCTTGTTGCATTGTTTTGTTTCTCGCTGAGCTAAGTTGTGAGCTCACCCCATGATATTGTTTTCTTTTTAGTCGATGATACAGGTATTACTATGGAGGATTACATCAATGCGCCTTATGGCTGAGTGGTGGCTCTTGATGTGTAGTCATTGGAGAACGAGCATGACTCATCATGTAAGGGCCTCTACTGTGTTTATCTTTGGGAGACATGTCATTTCTTATGGATTTATAAGTTTGTAATAAGATATTGTTTATGTTTCGGTCATTTGAGATAATTAGATTATTTATTAATTAACACACTAGTTCTCAGTTCATGTAATAAGACTTCTGTTGTTATGTATATATTTTAATTATTGGTTATATGTGTAGTTTGAATGTTGGCACAGTTCTTTATGACCCTGGCTTGAGTCGTGGTTTGTTAGCAGTTCAATCACACTTCTTGTTCGACCAGAATTGGGGGTGTGACAATTCAGGGCCCATTGTGTAAGTATTTATATATTTGAGTCCGGTAGCAACAATTTGTAAGTCGGGACCACTAAGGGCATTGACTGTTTACAATTTTAATTCCAAAGTCTATTAGTCCAAGAAGTGTACATGATACAGAAGTTAATGATTCACTTAGGCTGTTCCGCTCGACCTCTACATGCTTAAGTCCACAAGCAGACTCGAGCAGCATGCAGGCCACTCACATACCTGCCTGCTCAAGCCTACAAGTAGACTTTAGCAGCATGCAGGTTACTCACATACCTACTTACTCAAGTCCAGAAGCAGACTTGAGCAGCATGTAGGCCACTTACATACCTGCCTGGTCAAGCCCACAAGTAGACTTTAGCAGCATGTAGGCCACTCATATACCTACTTGCTCAAGAACACAAGTAGACTTGAGCAGCTTGCACGCCACTCTCATACCTGCCTACTCAAGTCCATAAGCAGACTTGAGCAGCCTATGGGCCACTTATGCATCTACCTGCTCAAATCTGCAAGCACGATGAGGGCCACTTATCAAACAGACTGAGAAAATACAGTCAAATAGACATAGAATTAGGTATTAATCAATGGCTGACTTGACTAATTACGTCGACACTTGATCAATCACCAAGTCATCTACAAGCTCACTCGACATAGTACACAACGATGCCAAGTATGCTTCAAGGGTATCATGGGGGCACACTCAGCGTACCCCTCAAACAATGTAGCACAAAGACAAAATCTTTCACAAAAACACAATGACCAAAAAAAAAAACTTTTCATTAAAGAAGAGAGAAGTCCACAAGGGGCAGAAGTACAAAATACCAGCAAGGGGTAGGAACAATATGGATAAAATTTATAAGGCCATGTAGGGCCAGATTCAAAGGGATAAGAAATAGAAATCATCTTTATCGGCAGGGGGAGGAAGGTCTTCTTGGACAGCAGTAAGGTCGGTTGCAGAAACCTCTAAAAGGTTGGTAGACTCGGAAATAGACATAGGGGTGTCAGTAGCAGTGGCAGTGGTGTCAATAGATGTCTAAGGCATCTCATAGTGGGCAAGTCTTCCTCTAAGAGCAGGCTATCATTAGCAAAACCTATTTCCTCATCAATAGTCATGTCCGTGAGCTCACCTACCTCGTTCATGTAAAATGGGATGTCAGAGTAATGCACAGCAATCCCCTTATTGTTGAGGCACCTCCAAATGTAGTCAGCTCTATATTTGAAGAACTGACTAGTTGCTTCCTCCATAGCATCCATATACTCGGCTAACTGAAAAAACTATGCCACAGCCTACTCCCTTATCTCGGCCTAAAGCTTCTTCACCCTTTCCAGAGCTTCCTTAGTAGAGGTAGCCTCTATCTCTGTCAGCCTCTTGCCATCTTTGGCCAACTTGAGTTGATCCTTAGCTGCATTAACTTTATCCTCATCCTGTCAGTTCTTCTCCTACTCACCAGCAAGGCACTCTTGGATTTCTGGACTGACCATTTCAACCCTACATTCTTGTTGTAAAGAGTGGCCAACTCTAAGGACTTCCTCTAGAGCTCGGCTAAGTGGGCTACCTGAGTGTCTCAGGCCACCTACTTACCAGCCAAAACAGTGTTAATATTTCTTTGTGCTGCCTCCAGCCTTTGGCACAATTCATCCATGTTGTTTCCTCCTTAGCACCGCAAAACATGTAGTGAGTTATGTACAGAAAGCAAAAGCATAACTCAACAAATTGTATAGAAAAATGTACCTGAGATTTGTACACATAGGCCCTCTGAACTTGTTCCGAGTTGGGGAGGGTAAAAGTGTACTTGACATCTCTTGATAGACTTGTCTTTGCCAACATTGTCAGAGCCACCTAGGGCTTTTGAAAACCGAGTCGGCCATGGTCAACCCAAGTTCAGGAGTGAAAGGAGGGACCTCTGTCTATCCAATCGAGTCACCCCTCTTCCATTGAGTCAACCTCACGGTCAATTGAGCATCTTCTCCCTCTTGGTCAGCTGCCTGAGTCAGGTCGACCGTTTGGAAAGGTCGAGGAAGAAGAGGAGAAGTCTTCTCCCTAGCCAGGTTTGGCCGGCTCACCTCCATCTCAAGGAACCCCTAAGGCACTGGCCGTTAGTATGCCTCTGGCCTTGAGAATTCCTGTGGGGATATCCTGAGCAGACATGATCTTCTTCTTACTCCCCTCAGCATGCACAGGTCTCTTTCCTTTAACTTTCTCATGGGCTACTTGTGACCGAGTTGTCATACCCCCAGTCGCTCCCCCCGCTGGGGTTGCAGGCACATTCTTTTGAGGTACCCACTTGTCGGCCCCCTTCCCTAGCCTGCTCGGGCCAACTAAGAACGTGACAATTTCTTTATCAATGAGTGTTTTGAGAAGTTCACTGGAATAAAAAAAGAATGCACATGTTAGTCAAGCAATGTGTAAAAGGCTAGTATGAATATGAAGGATATACAAAGAACTTACCTAACAAGCCAAACTCAGCCATAACCCTTGGGTTTGCCAAGTCGGCATGGGGAACGGTTGTACCCCTCTTTACGTTTTGGAGGATCTCCCCTACTTCTTGAGACAGAATTAGTTTCTTGTTGAAGCCAACAGCTAAGATGACGTACCATACATTCGACAAGGGAAGTTTCGGGTCGCCCTCCCGAGCGCCCAAAAAAATTATTTCTTCTTCCAAACATGAATAGAAGAGGGATTCTAGGAAATTATAGGGAAAGACTTGGCACCTCTCTAACTGAAATTGTACCAGCCAATCATAGTGTCAGCCATTTTCTAATTGCAACTTGAAGAAGGAACAAAAGAGGTCTACTATTGAGGACTCTTCGAGGCGACACGTGAAGATAATGAATGCAAAGATGCATTGCCACCCGTTAGGAGCCAACTCGGATGGGGCAATATGATAGACCCTAAGAATGTCTATGGCAATTGGGTGTATGGGAAACTATAGTCCCAACTCTAAGGAGTTCAGAGAACTAGCTCTCTCACCTGTGCAAGGTGGACAAATGATCACGGTTGTCATGGAGAGACTAGTTGTTATGAATCACGAATTTGAGCTAGGGAACTCTCGAAAGTAAGCTTGTTGGAAATCTCAAGAGCAGATAGTTTATCCAAGGGGGGATGATCAGCTTACCACATCTCTTCTGAGTGGCCTTTTTAGCCAAGATGGTAGCAAGCCAACTTCTTTCGGCAGCCTCGGAAGATGCCTATTCAGAGGTATGCTCTGAAGCCTCGAAAAACTTCAGTGGACTTGGAGGGCCTCTCAGCATCAGAGAGTTCCTCTGACTAGGTTCCCTGCAAGTGGAACTCAAGCCTCACAGAATCCTTGGCTAAGTCTGTCTCTCTTACTAGAAGACACGTCACCCTCGGTGATGTGCTCCAAGGATTCAGATGATGTGTTAGTCCTATACTGGGCCATGATAAAATATTTTTTACTGCTAATACCCCCTTCCCTCACCAATGGATCTATGATATTAATTGAGGAAGTCCAATACATAAAACAAACAAGAGAGAAAAACTTACAGGTTTGAGAAAAGGGGAAGGAGATGTTAGAGGAACCAATGGCTTGAGCAAACTCTGAGTATGCAGTTGATGCTCAAGTTGCAAAACTTCTCAAATGTTTAAATGGTGAGGAAGATCAGTATTTATAGGGCATAATATTTGAAGGGATTTCAAATTTTGTCTTCCACTTGTCGCTCTCTAGCTGGTCTTCGATTTGTCGCAAAAAATGCAATGTGACGATTGTGTGTTAGCCGTCATCATAACGGCCAACCCCTTATGCTCCCTTATAGGGCAGCTGTATGGGGTACCTTCTCGGGGCCCATCTCTGTGAACTTCTGACGGTTGGACATGCATCGTCGGATGTGCCTGATGGTTTGATTGTCCTGATCTCTGTGGTACTAGCGCATGATGATACGGATGCTCGACCCTTCATTTCTCTGACTTTAACAGCTAGTGGCGAGATCCACAGACAGATTGGTAATCCATGCAATAACATGGTCATTCCTCTGAGTAGCTAAATGCCCAATTTGGGTGTATTATTGTGAATCTGACTAGATGCCTTAATGCACCTCTAAATGTACACATTTACAGGCGCAAGGGGCAACAAATCAGTTCGGCATAGCCGACTTAAAACATCATCATTATGCACCTCTGAATGTTCGCATATGAAACCGCAAGGGGCAACTGATCAGTTCGACAAGACCAACTCGAATTTGTTTACACCACTAAATCTATAGCATTTAATGGCGCAAGGGGCAACTATTAAGGGAGAAAAATATCCCCCAATAAAAAGCTAACATGGGGTGTAGTCTTTGGCATCAGCCTACTTGACCTATTACAATTACACTCTGAATTTATCCCTTAGCGACTGACTCCTACCAGGATACATCGCCTAGTATATAGGCTTTCAAAAGTGTCACCAAATGACTCACCCATACTCCAAACAACTCGAAGGGGGGAATCCTAACCCCCTCTAGTTGTTTCACATGACACGGAAAGACATTCGCGCAGTGACACCTGTCGCCCTAGCCTCGAAGGACTCAGAGGCCCTTACTAATATGGTCTTCCACTTTGACTTAGAGTCTACGACTAGGGCATCTCACATTGTGACACTTAACAGTCCACTCTGTGTACAACATGCAGAGCCCAGGCACCTCCATAACTCTAAAAACTACCTATAAATATGAACAGTCCCCCAAGGTAATAAGACGAATATACTTACTTCATTTCTTTTGCACTCAACCTCTCTCTACAATCGCCCTCTTTTCAAAATAGAGATAGCCCTCTGCTACGTCTTGACTGTTTACATTGGGATTCTGACTTAGGCATCAGAGTGTACCTGGGTCTTAGTCACCCAACTCCTTTGTCTAACTTCTGTGATTGTAGGTTATCCAAGTCATAGATCGGTGAGACGATTTCCAACCGTAACAGAATGATAGATGGATCCCTTTCTTGGATGATTGTAGGATTAAATCTCAGAGACCATTAAACTGCAAGTATAATTTTGTGAGTAAACTTATTGATCCAGTTAATAGAACTTTGAAAGTTGATCTTTTAGATTCCCTTCTCCAAGATATTGAGAAGCAGGCTACATTAAAAATAAATCTTAAAATCATTCCTAAATAAGATCATTTGATATGGGGCGCTGCAAAGAATGGTAAATCTTTTGTCAAATCCTCTTATCATCTCTATACTAACCTTCAAGAGAAAGAAGCAACTCAACAGGCCTCATCTTCTCATATTAGTAATTGGAAGTTTACTCCTCCTAAAGTTTGGAAGCAAATTTGGTCTTGTAAATCCATGACTTTCTTACGGCGAGCTTGTACTCATGGTTTAGCTATAAAAGCCATTCCCAAACCTATTACGATCTGACCATTTTGGGCATGTGTTGGGTCTTTCCACTTATGAACATATCATATCAACATGACCAAAGATGAGAACATAATTATAAGGTGACACAAAGCCACTACCTTGAACCTCTTGTGTCACTAGAGTGCATGGAAATGCACTAGGAGAAACCTCATAACCAACCAAGCTGACCCCCGAGGCCTTGGCATGCATGCACCTCAATTGACTGGCTAAAAAGGATGTCTGGCACTAGGCAAGGTTGGAGCGGTTGAACATCAGCCACAAGCTATGCTGCCACACCTCCAAGTGTGAAATTGGATTGGTGATCGATTGTATGCGGGACCCAACATTTGAATTCTTGCCTTCTCCCTCTGTGGCTGATTGAGATTGACTCCATTCATGGTAGGCCGACCATGATTGAGCCAAGAATGGAAGGGAAGGGAGGAGAATCATCTCCATTTTAATTTGGTGATCAAACTACTGATTTTGAGCAAAGAGGGATTTTAATCTCCATTCTCCCATTCTATCAATCAACCCAAGAGATTGAGAGAGAGGCTCTGATGTACAAACCAAGAGAAGAGAGACAGAGAGGAGAAGAAAGGAAGAAGAAGAAAATAGAAAGGAAGAACCTTCCGTCAATACTGCCCCAACAGGAAGGAAAGAAAGAAAGAGAAAAAGGAAGGAAACAGACCTCTAGATCAGCGACTTCGTTGCTAGAGAGCTTGGAGATCGAGGGAAATGAACCTTGTAAGTAATCCTGTCACTCTGAAACCTAAACCGTTTAATGAGAAATAATGGAATATAATGGAATGATTCAAGCAATGGCTAAAGGGAATAGTGAGACTCACAGCCATGACCTGTAAACTTTAAATGGAATGTCTCCATGACTAAATCTAAGGAGAAAGAATAACCACCATCCTTGGCGGAGCCATGAACATGCAGACCATTGTTTACGAAGATGAATTATGGACAGTAGCATGCATGGTGTATCAGAATGGTGAAATTGAATCGTTAATGATGAATAAACTATCTATGATGGTCAGAGACTATAGATGACTATTAGAAACCTTGGAATGACCCTAAGTATCACATCCCATTCCTGACATATTGGTACTAGGGAATGCAATGGGATCTCTCCATCCAATTAGGGCATAAAAAATCTCCTTCTAGGATCGCATATCACGGTACACCACCAATCAATCCATATAAAGAAATATCATATTATAATTTTATTTTTAAACAATCATTTAGAAGAAAGAAGGTAAATAAGCGAAAGACTTAAAACGTAAATCCAATTATTTAAGAGCTGACATATTACTAATTAAAACTTGTATTTAAGTTATAAACCATAAATAAATCTATTATTTAATTATTCTAAAATAATTAATAAAAAGTAAATTAAAATATTGTTCAAAGTTTATCTCCAACGTAAACCCAAAATAAAATAGATAATCCCAACTAAAGAAAACAAACATGGGCACAGCCTAAACCCATGTATAACACTATAAATCGCATCAAGAATTAGAGATGTCCTCCTCAGGTTCATAGTCATCATCCTCCACACCAGATGGACTGTCACCCGTAGCGTCAATCGGAAAACCAGCAACATCTAAAATAATTTGTGCACACAAGGTAAGCTCAACCACCTAGCTTAGCAAAAAAACTAAACATGCAACAAGAAAAATGCATACAACTATCAACTACGATCAGTTATGATACCTGTAAGTGCCAGCTCAAGACAACCCATGCATGGAGTCTCCAGGCTGCCTGGGTCATCTCCCATCAGATGATGCCACCTCACTCAACGTACAACATCACCCCTAAGTATGGGTATATCATTATGGAACAAGCCCGTGTTACGTAGGCCACTTGCCCATAACTCATCTCAAGCCTGTATTACGTCAGCCACTTAAGGAGATGGTAATCCCACTAGTAGACTCGCCCGCCCATCCACATTACGTTGGGTATAGGGAGCATCGCAGCTACGTTCATACCACCTTTTTATTACACCAATGCCATTAAATAACCCCCTAATGGCTAGGGATACAGTTATACGGGTATTCATGTTCAACTAGCCATGTCTACATAATTAGTCATATTAATGGACCGTAACATTGCAAAGCTTCTTACTCCGTCTGAGCCCCGACATAGGACATCATGACTTGGTTAGGTTACATATGATCAATGCAAAACAGCGTCAGTAAGAAGTGATGCAAAGCATCCCATACCAACTACCTTCCTTCTTACCGACTTAACCAGACATCATGAATCAAACACGGATCAGTCGCTTTTGTGAAAAGGTAGCAGGTGTCCCATACCACTCACCCTCCAATCCTTATCGACACTGTTGATCCCAAACACAAGAATGCATGTACATGATCATACAATGTTTTTTATTGGATGGCATGTTATTACACAAGAACATATTATCAATCGCATCCATCACACAGCATAATAAAGTAAGAGAAAAAACACGCATCCAAGGTCTAGTTTCCTTACCAAAAGTTAAAAAGTAAGTCTTTGGTAAACCGATCAGATAGCCTTTTATCAGGGTCCTCATATCTCTATCAAAATCATAACCAATATAATTTCATTAACGTATTATCCAATAGTTTATTTTTGTTTCTCTTTAAGCTTATTATCTGATGTTCATAACATTATAAACTCATCTAATAATTATGCCTATTTTTTACTATTTGTTTATCATGATATAGCATCAAGGGGTCATTATTAATTCCATTTCTTACTGTTCATAAAATAAGGATAACTTCTAACATATAATAACCATGCTGTCCATACAAGGTAGGTACAGTGTAGCTCACACACCACGAGACAGCACAATCATTAGTCAAAATTCACCTTCTATGAGACTTAATACTAAGAAGGACTTCTTCTAATGAAGTCAAGGGTTCTAGCATCATACAAGAGTCTGGTTACTAGCCTCTAATGTTCCACACTTGCTGTCCAAGGGTCTCTTATCATTTAAAAATAACAAACAGCAAGCTACCTAAATAAGTTATAGGGTATTTAGTTACAATAACGCAAGGGACATTCATAACATTTGATTTCGGAGATCTAAATCCATAAGCAGGCTTATAAAAATTCTAGAAAGCTACTGACCAAAGATGGTTAGAAATCATAGGTCAAAATAACATGCGGCACGTGGCATCAACAGCACGGTCTGACCACCAGGCATGCGGCACATGTTGTTGACTGCACATCGAAACGTGGTCTTTTGATAGTGCTGGCACCTCAGAAGGATTACCTAGCTCTTGTAGGTTGGGTTTATGATCTCTCATTACAGAGGCAAAGCACAGTTGATCATTTTACAATGTAAACCAAAACATAGCTCAGGTAGACTTGATGCACAATGAATTTCGCATCGAAGGAATACAATTTCTGGGTTCAAGTCCTTAATAAATTCAAAATAAATTATGGGAAGTCACCAGCCATGGTTGGCCAAGATCTGCCATTGGAATGTTGTGCAGCTGATGCCATCGATCGCACATTACGATGACTAGGTCATGCGGCTCGTCCCATCGGCCGCACGTCAAAACGTGGTCCGATGGTTTCCAAACTTTTTCCACATGTTTCCCATATTTTTCTTAGTCTGAATAAGGAGTTTGAACTCCAAACTTGATTTCTACACTAGGTTTTGGATCTCGTTTCGATTGTCCATTTAACCAAGATAACAGATCGGGTCTTTGGCTTCAGATCCGACTTTTATACATTCAGATCCCTATTAAATCATGGTCTCAGTCTCTATTGGTCATCTTAAGATTCTACTAGCAATCCAGTTATCTTACTTAGCCTATTTGATCCATTATCATTCATCCAATGGACCGTATGTGCTACTATTTATGCTCTAAATCTGTAAATGGTAGCCATACGCTATGAACCACACAAGTAATGGTGGATGCCATTTAAGAGGTTGGGTTTCACCCATCTATGCTAGTTTCCCTCCCAAACAGATCCGTATGGATTGTTGATCATGACTCAGGTTGGTAATCAACAACCTGTACCCATATGGTTTCACAATTTATGGTGGCATCTCCTTTTACTATTGGATACAGTCATGACGACATCCTCTTCGTATTTAACTTACAACTAGTAACAAGGAAGGAGAGGGAGTTACTTGTAATGTCACACACCAATTCTGAACCAACCAGAATGGTGTGATGAACCGTCTATGAACCAACGGTTCGACCAAGATCTCGTATAGGCCGTGCCCATTCGGTTAAATCAGATACAACCACAACCATAATCAGAGTAAATAAACAATAGCGGAAGTCTTTAATATTAATGAACTGAGTATCTAACAGTAATAACATAATTAATTATCCAAATATCTCCAAATGACTCAACACATAAAATAAAATAAAGTAATCAATTACATGTTCTGATAATCCAACAACTAAATCTAATCGAAAACACATGAGTTGCACTTGTACGATGAATCATGCGACTCCACCATAGCTTCCACATCCATCGAAGCAACATGTCCAAACATTGGTGCATTCATATAATCTTTCACGTAGGACCTGCATCATCAACTAAAAATATTCAACATCGAAAGGGTGAGCACACATCATGGTTCAGTGAGCAAACAAAACAATTCAACGAACATATGCATGCATTCAATTCATATATTTGGTATGGTTTACAAGTTTGCAATGTGCTATAAAATGGTTTGGTGGCTGCCGCACCTCTATATACGAGTGTGTGAAGCCGCCTAATGGATCAAACACCATTTCCGTCCCACATGCATCCATCATGGAATAGAGATAGAGCTAAAGTGCCCGGATCAAACACCGCAGAACACTTTCCCTGATGCCCTACCCATACCAACACTTAAGCCCCTATTGGCGAGGGCTTGCAAACTAGGCTCGCAACTAACCAATCCTAATGCCAAACAGTGTATCCATGGCCTCACCCCAGCATCCCTCAATACATCCATAGAGATATAGCTAAGGCCCCCCAGCAGAGTCAGAGACTACATGGTCCGAGACCACCTCCCCTGATGCCCTACGACGTAATAGTTCTGCTAAGGTAATGGCGATACGACGATGTCAGTGGACAAGACTTGAGTAGAAATAGAGCTAGAGTCTGGTGACCAGGATGAACCACAGTGTCACGTCCTCCTTCTGATGCTCCACTCTCACCAAGCATACTAACTGCACACATACATTCATATGCCTATTCGTAACATCATCATTATCATCATGTTATAAATAAACAGAATTAAATATGCATGAGCAGTAATAACAGGAATACTAGATGACATGTGAAATACAAATTACAAGCATATAATCATAGAATCATTCATGGCATTGAACTCAATAAGTAAAATTGTTTATTATTAGCCAATTAATTTAGGTCTTGTTCCATCACCTTTGGTCAATGGTTGTTCCTCTTCAACCTTTGTAAATCACTTTTAGACCACTTGGAAACCTAACAAATTTATAGATTTTAAATTAGAGTTTATTTCTAGCAATTCAGACTTCTAGAAACTGAGTGATCGCAGGTGTGACTGCACTTGTGGTCTCTGTTTCTGCCACCATAGGGTGTGTGGTCGCAAGGTGTGGTCGCATATCATGCGACCATACATGGGACCACACCCTCCCTGAATTTTCCCCGAGGGCGTGTGGTCGCAATGTGTAGTCACATATCATGCGACCATACATTCGACCACACCCTCCCTTAAACTTTCCCGAGGGTGTGTGGTCGCTATGTGTGATCGCATACCATGCGACCATACATGTGACCACACCCTCCCTGGAACTTTCTCGAGGGTGTGTGGTCAATTATGTGGGTCTCGTATGGTCGCATATCCTGCTACCACACATGCGACCACACCCTCCTTGGAACTTCCCAAGGGTGTGTGGTCGGTTATGTGTGTCTTGTGTGATCACATATCATGCGACCATACATGTGATGGTTAACTTTTCCACTCCCAACTCAATTCCTTCATGTTTTGATTTCTTCGCTCATCATCATGATCCTTCATATGATTGTTCTATGGCTTAAAATTATATTTTACACAATCCATCATCTCAATAGATTTCCTCCATGTATCTCTTAGAATTTGTCTATGGTTTGATGATTGGGGTCTCACTTTGAATATCTATCTCCTCTATGATCTATTTTAGGTATTCAACAGATGTGGGGGATGGTTTCATACCTTATACTTGTTGAAGATTCAGAGTTCTCTCTGAATTCCTTCTCTTAGTCTTTCTCTTCAATTCTCCTTCTCTTCCTGCTCGTCTCTTTCTCTCTCTTTCAGTTTGAGTTCTAAAAGGATGAAAGTGGCTAAGGGACATCCTATATATAGAGGAAAACCCTCTATATAGAGTCCTACTTATATTAGGAAAGAACCTCCTTCGGATTAGGAAGGTTTCCTAATCACGGAGTCTGTCTTTTTTCTTGTGGTCGCAGAACCCGTCGACCACACAGCCAAAAACTGCGACCACACATCCCAGACTTCTATGGTCGCTTTATTCTGAGGTGTGGTCGACCACACTTGTTTAGGTATGCAGCCACACACTCCTAATTAGCTAATTTTGGTTTCAATTTCATACCAAGCATTGTGGTTGCTTCACGCACTTGGTCTGCTTGGCCCAACCATGATAGGGAGACCTGATACAAGGTGGTAAAACCGGTTAGTAGGATACGGGTCTTACAACTCCACCCCTCTTATTATAAATTTTGTCCTCAAAATTTAAACATACCTTCCGAGTCAAAAAGGTGAGAATATTGCTTTCGCATAGCATTCTCTTTTTCCCATGTGATCTCTTCTACATCTTGGCTCCTCCAAGTAACCTTAACAAAATAAATGTCACGGTTGCATAGACGATGAACCTTCCGGCTGGTAATTTTAGTTGGTGCTACTTCGAATGTCAAATCATCAGTTAGACTCGGTGGATCCACTGTTATCACGTGTGTTGGATCTCTGACGTACTTCTTCAGTAATGATATATGAAGTACATCATGCACACTTGACATAGATGCGGGTAGTGCTAACTGATATGCTACTTTCCCACATTTAGCTAGAATCTCATATGGCCCGACATATCTCGGACTTAGCTTTCCTTTCTATCCGAATAGTTTTAAGCCTCGCATAGGTGATACTTTTAGGAATACCTATCACCTACGATGAATTCAAGGTCTCGATGTCGATTATCTACATATTGTTTCTGACGGTTCTGAGCTATTCTAACTCTTTCCTTGATAATGTCGACTACTCGACAAGTCTCTTCAACAAACTCTGGTCCAACAATACTCCGTTCTCCAACTTTATTCCAAAACAAAGGAGTTCGACACTTCCAACCATATAATGCTTCATAGGGTGACATCTGTATAGTAGCCCGATAGTTGTTGTTTAGGCAAATTCGATCAACGGTAGTTTCTCATCCCATGATCCTTTGAAATCAATAACACAGGCTCGAAGCATGTCTTCTAAAATCTGAATGCTACGCTCTGACTGTCCGTCTATCTGAGGATGAAACGCAGTACTGAACTTCAAAGTTGTACCCATCGTCTTTTGTAATCCTTCCCAAAACATTGAGGTAAAGTGTGGGTCTCTGTTGGACACAATGCTTTCAAGTACACCATGCAATCTGACAATATTATCCACATATAGCTTGGCCAACCTCTCTAGGATATACTAAGGTCGTATATCTATGAAACGAGCTATCTTAGTCAAATGATCTACAATCACCCAGACCGCATCAACTACTCGGGGAGTCGATGGTTACCCGGTAATGAAGTCCATAGTGATGCAGTCCCATTTCCATGCTAGTTTTGGCAGTGGCTGCAATAATCCTGTATGACTTTGCATTTCAGTCTTTACCCTCTGACAATTTAGGCATTGAAACACAAATTTAGCTACATCCGCCTTCATTCCTTTCCACCAATATAGCTTCCTCAGATCATGATACATCTTCGTACTTCCAGTATGTACCAAATAAGCGGTGGTGTGAGCTTCCTTCATTAGTCTGTGTCTAATATCCAAGTCTTCGTTTTTAGAAACACATACTCTTCCTTTGTATTTTAGTACATTTTCAACATCTAAGGTGAACTCAAGAGTAGTCCTACCTTTTTCGATGTCTTCTTGCACCGTTCTCAGATAAGGGTCATATTTAATAGCGGCTTTCACTTCGTCCAATATATTAGGTATAATCTCCAATGTGGCAAACATATTTGAAAACCGATGAATAAACCCTTAGTTGGTTGATCCATCCGGCGTATCTATCATGAACTGCTCATTAGCATAATTGAATACTTTTCCTGTAACACACATTGCCGCATTCGTGTTAATTTCTCCTTAGGATTTGACCATTGCTTTTCTGCTTAGCGCATCAACAACTACATTAGTCTTTCCTGGATGATACTGGATATCGCAATCATAATCCTTCAATAATTTCAGTCATCTTCTTTGTCTCAGGTTCAACTCCTTCTGATTAAAAAGATAAGTGAGACTCTTATGATCTGATTTAAATTAAAATATTTCTCCATACAAATAATGTCTCCATATCTTGACAGCATATGCTACTACTGCTAATTCCAAGTCATGAGTGGGATAGTTCTTCTCATGTGTCTTCAATTATCTTGAGGCATACGCAACTACTTGTTCTCCTTGCATAAGTATATATCCTAAACCTAACCCAAATGCATCAGTGTACAAGATAAATGGTTGTGCTAGGATCAAAATGGTCAAGATGGGAGTTGATATCAATCTACCTTTCAATGTTTGAAAACACTCTTCACATTTATCGGTCCAAACAAACTTTTATCATTTCTTTGTCAGACTGGTGAGAGGTACTGCGATTCTAGAGTAATCTTCCACGAATCGTCGATAATAACCACCTAAACCTAAGAAACTTCTTATTTCTGCAGCATTCTTAGGTGCTTCCCATTTCACAATGTCTTCATCTTGCTAGGATCCACTTTAATTTCTTCAGCGGATACAACATGGCCTAAGAAAGCCACTTCATTTAGCCAAAACTCATACTTTGTAAATTTGCCATAAAGCTTCTCTTTTCTAAGTCGTTGCAGAACGACTCTTAGATTTGTGACATGAGTTTCTTTGTCCTTGGAGTAGACTAATATGTCGTTAATAAACACCATGACTGACGTATCCAACATATCATGGAATACCCGATTCATTAGTTCCATAAAAGTTGTGGGTGCGTTGGTTAATCCAAAAGACATGACTAAAAATTCATAATGTCCATATCTTGTTCTGAATGCTGTCTTTGGAATATCACCTTCCTTAATCTTCAACTGATGGTATCCTGACCGAAGATCAATTTTGGAGAACACTTTGGCACCTTGCAATTGATCGAACAAGTCATTGATCCGAGGCAACGGGTACCGATTCTTGATTGTAAGCTTATTCAATTCCCGATAGTCTATACACAGTTGAACGCTACTATCCTTCTTTTTCACAAACAATACCGGCGCTCCCTATGGTGATATGATGGGTCTAATATAACCCTTGTCTAGTAATTCCTGTAATTGTACCTTCAGTTCCTTTAGTTCAGTAGGAGCCATTCGATAGGGTGCTTTAGATACTGGTACGGCTCCGGGTATAAGATCTATAACGAACTGTCGCTCGATCGGGTGGTAGTCCTAGTAGTTCCTCAGGAAATACATCCAAAAAGTCACGCACAACATCAATATCCTCCATTCGTGGTGCTTCCTTGGTGAGGTCAACCAAGAATACTAGATACCCAATTCATCCTTTCTCGAGTCATTTTCTAGCCTTTAATGCAGAGAGAATGAGTTTTCGTTACGGGGAAGTTTGGTTCCTGCAAAACTAAACTCTGCTCTTTCCTTGTCTTTAAATGTCAATTTCTTTTCTATACATAATAGGTATGTAGATGCCGAGCTAACCAATCCATTCCCAAGATAACGTCAAAGTTTGCCATCTCGAGTTGAATTAAGGTTGCATCCAAAATCTTTTGGCCGATAAGAACTAGACATGGTCCATAACCATTTTCTAGTTCCACTTTGAACGTACTAGCAATTTGTAGTCTAAAGGTCTGAGGGGTAGATTTAGCTTCTTTCCAGATGACATAAATATAAAATAATTAGTAGCTCCAGAATCAAAGAGTACTCTGGCAGGTATGCCATTAATAGGTACGATGCCTGTGATTTGATTTAATTTAGTCTACATGCTCACACAAGATAATACAAAATGAAAGGTTCAGGTCATACCTGTGACCACATCAGGGAATGCGACAGCATCCTCAGATGTAACTGCATAATCCTTTCCTTGCTGTAGCTGCTTCCTGGGCTTAGGACACTCCCTTGAATAATGTCCTAATTGATTACAGTCAAAGCATTTTACTCCCTCACTACTTTGCTTCTGTTGAGGTTGGACTGTTGGAGTAGTCTTGGCTACAGCATTGAAGCCTTGAGTACGGAAGAGTTTAAAGGTCTTTGTGTTCCCTCCATTATATGAATTTCCATTAGGCTTTTTGATACCTCTGTTCTGAGCAAAATAACTTTCCCTCTCGCTTGATTCCAGTACTCGAGCAATTTGTACCGCTTCATTATAAATCTTTTTTTTAGTCCTAATATATGCTCACGGATACTTCCACTAAGTCCCATGATGAACCTTTGGGATTTGGTATTTTCCTCCTGCATGCTAAGGGAGCAAAGAAAAATAGCTCTTCATAACGTTGTTGATACGCATTCACAGTCATCTATCCCTAATATAGACTCAGAAACATTCTTTCCATTGCATTTCTGAAACTTCTGAGAAAATTCTTCTCGAAGAATGCTTCTTTATAAATAGCCTAGGTCAATTGGGCGTGTTTCGTTAACAAATAACTTCGAGTAGACTTCCACCAATGGTGTGCATCACTTTTCAGCATAAACATGGCACATAGCACTTTTTCCTCTTCATTTACAGTCATCATCATGAAGTTCCTTTCCATCTTGTCGATCGAGTGAGTTGGCCACAAAGGATCCGTTGGCTTACCATTAAATTCCTTAAGCTTTATCATCAGGAAACGCTTGATCAGTCGAGAATGGTCCAACTGATATTGAGCATCTTCTCCATATATAGGTGGTTGATACTGGTAATTGCCTTGGTTGTATATGCCTTGAGCTACTTTAGGGTTTTGTACTTGAGCTTGTTCAAATGGCGTTTGAGGTGCTTGAGGTACCGTGTTATTCATAGTCGATGCTTGGGGTACGGTGTTGCTACCCCCTGGTATGGTACTAGCCTGTCCCGTCGGTAAAGGTGTAGTGTTTGCAGCTGGGAAAGCCATTCTCATAGCAGCTTGCATGTTGGCTTGCTCTTGCTGTATTTGCTACAACTATTGTGCTAGATTCATCACCGCAGTAGCCAAATCTATAGGTGGGGCTGGCAAGTTTGTAGGGTTAGCCTGGTCATTGACTCCTGGTGGTACCACATTCTAATTCCCCTGTTCCTTAGGGTTTTCATGGCCATTTTCCTCCACAGTTGGTGGTGGAGGAATTGGGTTACGTCCTCTCCTGGTTATTCTTTGCCCAGGCATTTCGAGTTTCCAACGGTGGTAGTGTCTGAAATTCAAAGAACTTATGAGGCAATCATAATATACGTTATTCTCATGTTAAAATCTAAATAAACAAGGTAAAATTTCAATCTTTAAAGTCATTTAGTCAAAATAGAGTATTTTTCATCGTGTGGTCAATGGTGGGGTCGCAGTATATGCGACCATAGGGTATGTAACCACACAAACCCTGTTAGCTCACCGAGAGCCTGTGATCGATCGTGTGGTCGCACTATATGCGACCACAGGGTTGCGACCACACAAAACCTGTCAACTCATCGAGAGCCTGTAGTCGATCGTGTGGTCGCACTATATGCGCCTTAGGGTTACGACAACACAAAACCTATCAACTAACCAAAAGCCTGTGGTTGATCATGTGGAAGATCGTGTGGTCGTATTTTTGGTCGATTTTTGCGACCACACGACCCCAAATCTGGTTTTTAAACCTGATTTTTGGAGCCATTCTCCATTTTAACCTTTTGTCATCAACTCAACTCGCCTCCACTGAGTTGCTACAGTGTTGATCGCACAAATTTGGTGATTCTTTCATCAATCCATGACCTACGTTCCATTCTTCCAGGTATGTTCCCTACTCTTTCTCCTTTTTAAGCTTTCATACCTAGGTTTTTCTCCATTTATAGGGTTTTCTTCAAATTAGTATTTTTCTGACCTTAAAAATTTTATTTTTATTGGGGGCTTTTGCTATTGGCCACCCAATGGATGAAAGCCCTCAAGAAAATTTGAGTTTCATCGGTTAGTTTATTAGAAACTTAAAAATTCCCACTTTTGACCTAAATTTTGAGGTTTTTTCCAATTGTCAAAATTTCTTCAAATTCGACCTACCTAGTTAAAATTTTTGATTGTATGAGCTTTGTAGGATGGTTTGGGATCTATGTAAGTCCTTATGCCCAACTGTTTGGGTGAAAAGTGAGGCTTTTGGCCAAATCATGCCATCATAATGTCGAAATTTTAAATTTTCAGTATATCTGATGTATTGCTTGTTGGTCTATGTCTTTGCAAATAACATGACTCACACTAAAGTCCCCAGAGTTCATGATCACCATCGCTTCCGGTCTATTCAAACAGAATCACGGTATGCTCGGTACGAGCGTAAGAAGGTGGAAGGGGGTCGTTCTGTCAACTTGGCCCACCTAGCCCTATTTGATGTAAAGGGAGCTGTCGATGATATGGGCTGGTTCCCTGTGGTTCTATATGAGGGTTGTACCTGTCCTAAGTTGGTGAAACAGTTTTACTGTAACTTACAGGTAGAGGGTGACCAAGAGGACATAGATAGGGGTAGAGAGCTCAGGATCCCCAATTTAGTTAAAGGGGTGGAGATCTCCCTTAACTGCCAAGAGTTGGTGGATCTCCTAGGTATCTCAAATGATGGTCCCTTCGTATACTGCGCACCCAAGGAACCCCAGTTCCTGTTAGTTAGAATGCACGCAGAGATTGACAGCCAGATTGTTAGGGATGATCACTGTTAGATGAAGGCAATCAACCTATGGCCGGAACCCCGAGGGTATTGCAAGATCATTCAGCACAACCTGATTCCCCAGAGTGAACACTGTCACACCCCAATTTTGCACCACCAGAATGGTGTGATGACCATCAATAAACCAACGGTTTAACCAGGATCTCGAATAGGCTATATCCATCATGTTAAGCCAAAACACATTCCACATTAATCAGAGATAATAAAGTAAATAGCGAAAGTCTTACAGATAATGAACTGAGGTCTACTCATGATAAATAATTAATATTCCATTTATCTCCAAGTAACCAAAACATAATTTAATACATATTACAATTATCCAAATACGAAAGTTAAATACTAAGCGTATCCATAGTTGAAACGCTCGCTTAACGAATCACAATAGTCCTTCACAGCTTACTCATCCATAGCCGTCACCTATTCATATTAAAAAGAATTGCGTGCGCGAGGGTCAGCTCTCCAACTTGAGCTCAGTGAGTAAACAAAACAATGCAACAAACATATGCATATATTTAATTCAAATCTTTGGTCTGGTTCATAAGTTTGCAATGTGCAATAGAAAGGTTTGGTGGCCGCCGCACCTCTATACACGGGTGTGTAAGTCCACCCACTGGATCAAACACCATTGTCGTCCACATCCACCCAACAATGGAATAAGGATAGAGCTAAAGTGCTTAGGACCGCACCGCATCACACTTCCCCTGATGCCCTACCAATACCAACACGTAAGCCCCTATTAGTGAGGGCTTACAAATGGGGCTCGCAACTAACCAATCCTAATGTCAAACAGTGCATCCAAGGCCTTACCCCAGCATCCCTTAATACGTCCATAGAGATAGAGCTAAGGCCCCCCGACAGAGTCAGAGGCTACACGGTCCGAGACCACCTCCCCTGATGCCCTACAACGATGTTAGTGGACAAGACTTGAGTAGAGATAGAGCTAAAGTGCTTAGGATTGCACCGCATCACACTTCCCCTGATGCCCTACTCGCATCAAGTACACCAACCACACATAAATATTCACATGCCTATTCCTAGCTTCATCATCATCATCATGTTCTAAATAAACAAAATTAAATATACATGAACAGTAATAGCAGGAATATTGGATGACATGTTAAATGTACAATACACACATACAACCATAGAATCATTCATGGCATCAGACTCAATAAACAAAAACAGTTTATTATTAGTCAATTAGTTTAGGTCTTCTTCCCTCACCTTTTTTCGATGGTAGTTACTCGTTCAAGCTTTGTAAATCACTTTTAGATCACTTGAAAACCTAACAAGTTGATAGATTTTTATTTTGAATTAATTTCCAACAATTTAGACTAACAAAAATTGAGGGGTCACAGTTGGGGTAGCACCTAAGTTTTCAGTTTCTGCGACCACAGGGTGTATGGTCGTAGGGTAGGGTAGCACCTGGGGTCTCAGTTTCTGTGACCACAAGGTGTAGGGTTGCAGGGTAGGGTCGGACATAGTCTGACCCCACGTGCGACCACACCCTCCCTGGAAACTTCTCAAGGGCATGTGGTCGGACATGTGGGTCTTGTGGGGTTAGACATCATGCGACCCCACGTGCGACCACACGTGTTATGGTCGACCTTTCACTCTTAATTCCATTCCTTCTTGTTTGAATCATTTGGGTTATCATCATGTCCTTCCTATGACTGTTCTATGGCTCAAAACTATAATTTTATACACCATTCATTGTCTACAATAATTTTCTCCATGGATTCTCTTGGAATTTATCCATGGATGGATGATTTGGGTTTCTCCTAGATCCTATCTTCTTCATGAAATATTCTAGGCTCTTAATTAATCATGAGAAATAGGTTCATACCTTATGCTTGTTGAAGATTTAGAGCTTCCTATGAATTTTCCTCCTCCTTAGTCTTCCTCTTCAATTCTCCTTCTCTTCCTTTTATTCTCTTTCCCTCACTTTCAATTAGGGTTCCAAAGGAGTGAAAAAGGCTAAGGGACATCCTATTTATAGAGGAAAACCCTCCATAATAAGCCCCAATGAGTTTAGGAAAGAACCCCCTTCGGATTAGGAAGGTTTCTTAAATTCATTTTTTGACTGTTTTACATTTTTAAAATGTGAGACCCCACAACGAAAAGTCATGGGTTGGACTCTTTTGAGGTGGGTCGGTCACACCTATTTAGGCAAGCGACCACACACTCATATTTGACTATTTTTGAGTTAAATTTCATACCTGGTCTTGTGGTTTCATCACACACTTGGTCCACTTGGCTTGACCATGATAAGTAGACTGGTCATGACACAAGAATGTAAGGTTAAATCGGGTTCGTGGCATGTGGGTCTTACAACTCCACTACCTTTAAAAGAAATTTTGTCCTTGAAATTTGAACATATGGATCTTACAACTCCCCCATCCTTAAATTAAATTTTGTCCTCAAAATTTGAATTTACTTCGGAGTCAATAGGTTGGAATCCTATTTTTGTATTGCATCTTCTTCCTCCCATGCAATTTTCTCCACATCTTGTCTTTGCTAGGTTACCTTCATATAATAACTATCCTAGCTTTGAAGATGTTGTACCTTCCAACTAATGAACTAGGCTGGTACCACTTCAAAAGAGATACGGGAAATACGTCATGCACACTAAACATGGACAGCGGTAATGCTAGTTGATATGCAACTTTTCTATATCTCTCCAAAATTTATAAAGTCCAACACATATATAGGATACAACTTTCCCTTCTTGTCTAATCGTTTCTGTCACACCCTAATTCCACACTGTTCAGAATGGTGTGATGAACCGCTAGCAAACCAACGGTTCAACCAGGATCTCAAGTAGGCTATCCCCGCGTTATCTAAACTCCCACACATCCGTAATCATAATCAGAGTAAATACACAATAGTGGAAATCTTATAATAAAATGAACTGAGAATCTACTGTGATATAAATATTAAATAGCAAATTATTCTGTATCAACTGGGACATAAATAATTATCAAATACATGTCTTTATTAAATTCAAATTAAGAAACCTAAAAAAATATCTAATCGAATACACATGAGTTGCACTCGCAAGAGGAGTCATGTGTATCCCCTTCAGCTTCTGCTTCCATCGCCGCCACGTTCCCATACGCTGGAGCATTCATGTAATCTTCAACTATATAACCTGCATCATCAACTAAAAATATTCGACGTCGAGGGGGTGAGCACACATCACGGCTCAGTGAGTAGACAAAACAATGCAACATTACATATGCATGCAATCAATTCATATCTTTGGTCGGGTTTATAGTTTGCAATGCGCAATAGAAAGGTTGGGTGGTCAAAGGATAACGTTTATTGACCCCGCCTCTATACACAGGGTGTGGAAGTCTGCCCGAAGGTTAACGTTTATCGTCGTCCCCATCCACCCTAATCATGACATTATACAACAAAGGTTAACGTTTATTGCTATATAATACCATACCAACACGTAAGCCCCTGTTAGCGAGGGCTTGCAAACTGGGCTCGTAACTAACCAATCCTAATGCCAAACAGTGTATCCAAGGCCTTACCCCAGCATCCCTCAGAATGTCCATAGAGATAGAGCTAAGGCCCCCCGGTAGAGTCAGAGACTACAAGGACCCAGACCACCTCCCTTGATACCCTACGACATAATAGTTCTGCCAAAGTAATGGCGATACGACGATGCTAATGCACAAGACTTGAGTTAGAGATACAGCTAAACTGCTGAGACCCACCAAAGGTTAACGTTTATTGACGTTCTCATCACACCTCCCCTGATACTCGCTCGCATCAAGTACACAACCACACACATACAATCACATGCCTATTCCTATCATCATCATCATCATCATGTTATAAACAATAAAGTAAATATGCATGAACAAATAATAGAAATATTGGATGACATGTTGTATGCACATTACAAACATATTCGCACAGAATCAAGCATGGCATTGGACTCAAGAAAATGGAAAATAGTTTGTTATTAACCAATTAGTTTAGAGTTCTATTTCCTCACCTTAGCTTGCTAATAGATACTTTTCCAAGCTTTAGAATCACCTTTATATTGTTATTATATTGCTAGAAGACCTAACAAAGTGGATAGAATTTAATTAGAATTTATTCTGAATTTAAAAACCATTCTGTTAACTGAGGGTCGGAGGTAGGGTCGGAGTCATGATCGACCCTGGGTGCAACCCTCCCCAAATTCTAAACTTCCCGAACACTGAGGGTCGTTGGTCAGGATCACCTAGGGTCGGATGGTCATCGACCCTCGGTGCGACCCTCGGTGCACTTTGGTCCAGTTCCCTCTTTTAGTCCATTCTTCATGCTTGGGATCCTATGGCTTGTTCCTACATTCCATTCTACATTCATTCCATGGTCTGAAACCATGTATAATCCACCTAGATAGCTTTCATGTAATCCCCCAGGGTTTCCCATGAAAACCTAACCATGGGTTGATGGTTTGGGTTTCTCTGAGATCACACTCTCATCAATATCTAACCTAAGATCTGTAGAAACTCATGGAATTAGTATCCATACCTGAGAAGAATACTCCTTCTCTACAACTCTTCTCTTTTGGCTAACTTCTCTTCTTCCTCTTTTCCTTCTCTTCTCTTTCTCTCAATTCAATTAGGGTTGTGAAAGGATTGAAAGAGGCTTAGGGACATCCTTTAAATAGAGTAGGAACATCCTAAAATAAGTCCCTTTCAGATTAGGAAAGAATCACACTCGAAAATTAGGAAATTTCCTAATTTCAGTTTCGACAGAAACTAAGGGTCGATGTTCCCGTCGACCCTAGGATTCAAGATGTCTGACCCTCCCTTCAAATTTGAGGGTCTGACTTTCTGTTCTTGGGGGGGTCCGACCCTCCTTGGCTGCGTATGCGACCCTCCCCTAAAATTAATTATTTTTGGGTCGATTTGATACTTGGGATCTCGATCTCCTTCAGGCCCTTGGTCCATTTGACTCGACCATGATAGGTAAACCTGGTTCAAGTTGGTAAGACCGGGTTAGATTGACACGGGTCTTACAACTCCCCCCTACTTATAAAAATTTCATCCTCGAAATTATACGTACCTTCTTAATCAAATAAGTGAGGGTATTGCTTTCGCATAGCATTTTCTTCTTCCCAAGTAATTTCTTCCATGTCTCTACTTTTCCATGTGACCTTAACATAATAGATATCTCAGTTGCGTAGACGTTGAACCTTTCGGCTGGTGATTTCTGTTGGTGTTACTTCAAATGTCAAATCATCTGTCAATTTCGACAAATCTACTGTCAAAACGTGCGTTGGATCCTTGACATACTTCTTCAATAGGGAAATGTGAAATACGCCATGCACACTTGACATAGATGGTCGTAGTGCTAACTGATAAGCCACTTTACCACGCTTAGCTAAAATTTCATACGGCCCGACATATCTTGGACTTAGTTTCCCTTTCTGTCCGAACCTTTTCAATCCTCGCATAGGCGATACCTTCAAAAATACTTTATCACCTACAGCAAACTCCAGATCTCTGCGTCGAGTATCTGCATATAGCTTTTGATGGTTCTGAGCCGTTCTCACTCATTCCTTGATAATGTCGACCACTCGACAAGTCTCTTTAAAAAATTCCGGACCAACAATACTACATTCTCCAACTTCATTCCAAAACAAAGGAGTTCGATACTTTCTGCCATACAGTGCTTCATAAGGTGACATCTGTATAGTAGTCTGATAGCTATTGTTATAAGCGAACTCGATCAATGGTAACTTTTCATCCCATGATCCTTTGAAATCAATTACACATGCTCGTAGCATATCTTCTAGAATCTGAATTGTACGCTCTGATTGTCCGTCTGTCTGAGGGTGGAATACGGTACTGAACTTCAGTTGTACCCATAGCCATTTGCAATCCCTCCCAAAACTTGGAAGTAAATCGTGGATCTCTACCAGACACAATACTTTCTAGAACACCATGTAATCGGACAATATTATCCACATACAGCTTTGCTAACCTTTCCAGTGTATACTGAGGTCGTATCGGTATGAAGCGAGCTGTTTTAGTCAGACGGTCCACAATCACCCAAACTGCGTCAACTACTCAAGGAGTCAGTGGTAGTCCCGTGACGAAGTCCATTGTGATGCAGTCCCATTTCCATGCTAGTTTCGGTAATGGCTGTAACAGTCCTACAGGTCTTTGTCGTTCAGCCTTTACTTTCTGACAATTTAGGCATTGAGACACGAACTTGGCTACATCTGCTTTCATTGCCCTCCACCAATATAGTTTCTTTAGATCATGACACATTTTTGTACTTCCAGGATGTATCGAATAGATGGTGGTATGGGCTTCTTTCATCAGTCGGTGTCTAATGTCCATACTTCTGTTTCCGGTACACATACTCTTCCTTTGTATTTCAGTACTTTCTCTTCATCCAAGGTGAATTCAGGGTCAGTCCTACCTTTCTCAATATCTTCTTGTACTGTTCTCAAATAAGGATCTGATTTGATAGCTGTCTTCACTTCATCCATTATATCCGGTATAATCTTCAATGCAGCGAACATATTTGAAAACCGATGAATGAACCCTTGGTTGGCTGACTCATCCATTGCGTCTATCACATATTGCTCATTGTCGTGATTGAATACCATTTCGGTGGTACACATTGCTGCAGTTGTGCTAACCTCTCCTTGCGATTTTATCATTGCTTTTTGGCTTAACGCATCCGCTACTATGTTTGCTTTTCCCGAATGATACTGGATATCACAATCATAGTCTTTCAGTAGTTCCAACCATCTTCATTGTCTCATATTCAATTCCTTCTGATTAAATAGATAAGTAAGACTTGTATGGTCTGACTTAATCTAGAATTTCTCCCCGTATAGGTAATATCTCCATATCTTGACAGCATGTACTACTGCCGCTAGCTCCAGATCGTGAGTGGGATAATTTTTCTCATGTACCTTTAACTGTCTTGAAGCATAAGCAATCACTTGCTCTCCTTACATAAGCACACATCCCAATCCCAGTCCTGACGCATCAGTATATAAAGTAAATGTCTGTCCTGGAACGGGAATAGTCAAAATCGGAGCGGATATCAATCTGGTCTTCAGCGTTTGGAAACTCTTCTCACATTTATCGGTCCACACGAACTTTTCACCTTTCTTAGTCAAATTGGTGAGAGGTACGGCAATCCAGGAATAGTCTTCTACGAACCTCCGATAATATCCAGCTAGACCCAGAAAACTTTTGATTTCTGAAACGCTCTTTGGTGCTTCCCACTTTACAATAGCCTCGATCTTGCTGGGGTCCACTTTGATTCCCTCAGCGGATACTACATGGCCTAAGAAGGTGACTTCACTTAGCCAAAACTCACACTTTGAAAATTTTGCATATAGCTTCTCCTTCCTTAAACGCTGTAGGGCGGCGTTTAGGTTCTTGATATGAGTTTCTTCGTCCTTGGAGTATACCAATATATCATCAATAAAAACTATAACCGACGTATCCAACATGTCGTGGAAAACCCGGTTCATTAGTTCCATAAAAGTTGCTGGTGCGTTCGTTAATCCAAAAGACATGATCAAGAACTCATAATGTTCGTATCTGGTCCTGAAAGCTGTTTTAGGAATATCACCCTCTTTAATCTTCAATTGATGGTAGCCCGATCGAAGATTGATCTTAGAAAATACCTTTGCTCCTTGCAACTGATCGAACAAGTCATCGATCCATGGTAGTGGGTATCGATTTTTTATTGTCAGTTTATTCAATTCCCGATAGTCGATGCATAATCGAACATTACCGTCCTTCTTCTTCACGAATAACACCGGCGCTCCCCATGGTGATATACTGGGTCGAATATAACCCTTGTCCAGTAGTTCTTGTAGTTGCACTTTCAGTTCCTTCAGTTCCGTAGGAGCCATTCTATAAGGTGCTTTTGACACGGGTGCAGCTCCAGGTATAAGATCTATCACAAACTCTGTGGCTCGGTCGGGTAGTAAACCTGGTAGTTCCTCCAGAAATACGTCGGGATAGTCCCGCACGACTTTAATATCTTCCATTCGGGGTGCTTCCTTGGTTAGGTCGACCACTGATACTAGATACTTGACTGCCCCTTTCTCAAGGCATCTCTTAGCCTTTAGTGCTGAGAGTATGAGCTTGTGTCTACGGGGAAGTTTGGTTCCCATAAAACTGAATTTTGCTTCTGCTTGGTCTTTAAATGTTAGCTTCTTTTCGGCGCATAGTAGGTTCACCGAATGCCGAGCTAACCAGTCCATTCCCAAGATGACGTCAAAGTCTGCCATCTCAAGTTGTATCAAGGTTGCATCTATGGTTTTCTCACCAATGCGGATTGGACATGGTCCATATCCTTTTTCTAATTCCACTTCTAACCCCATCGGTGACCGTACAAGTAATTTGTAGTCTAATATTTTGATGGGTAAGTTTATCTTCTTTCCGAATGACACAGATATAAATGAATGAGTAGCTCCTAAATCAAAGAGTACTCTGGCGGGTGCACCATTTATAGGTACGATACTTGTGATTTATTTTAACTTAGTCTACATGCTCACACAATGTAATTACAACTTCAAAAGTTTTTGTCATACCTGTGACCACATCGGGTGATGCGGCCGCATCCTCGGATGTAACAGCATATACCCGTCCCTAATGGAATTGCTTCTTGGGCTTAGGGCACTCCCTTGCCATATGTCCCGGTTGGTTGCAGTTGTAACACTTTGGGCTTTCAGAATTCAGCTTTGGCGGAGGTTGAGTCCCTGGAGTAGTCTTAGTTGTAGCATTAAAATTCTAAGGGCGGAAAGGCTTATATGTCTTGTTATTGCCTCCGTTATAAGAATTTCCAGCTGGCCTTTTGATACCCCGGTTCTGTGTGAAATAACTCTCCTTTTTGGCTCGATTCAATAACTCGAGCTATTTGGACAGCTTCATTATAAATCTTCTTTTCTAAGCCCAGAACATGCTCTCTGATGCTTCCTCTCAGTCCCGTGACGAACCTACGGGTTTTGGTTTCTTCTTCTTGCATACTCAGTGGTGCGAAGAAAAACAGCTCTTCATAACGCTGTTGGTACGCATCCACTGACATCTGCCCGTGATATAGACTCAGAAACTCCTTCTCCATAGAATCTCTGAAGCTTCGTGGAAAATATTTCTCGAAGAAAGCTTCTCTATAAACAGCCCAAGTCAGTTGGGCGTGCTTGGTCAATAGATAGTCCCGGGTAGACTTCAACCAGTGATGTGCATCGCCTTTGAGCATGAAGGTGGCACATAATACTTTTTCTTCTTCTGTAATAGTCATCATGAGGAAATTTCTGTCCATCTCGTATTTCCAATGTGCTGGCCATAATGGATCAGACGACTTGCCATTAAATTCCCTAGGCTTCATCTTCAAGAATCTCTCCACCAATCGAGAGTGATCCAACTGATTTTGGGGATATGCCCCAAACATATGGGGTGGATACTGGTAATTAACCCGAGCCGCTCCGAGGCCGTACCGGAATCCGTGCGGGAGGTTGTTGAGGTGTCTGAGGTGCTGGGTGGTTACCCACCGGTGCTGCACTGGCTTGTCCTGTCTGCATAGGTGCAGCTTGAGTGGCTTGGAACATAACACCCATCGCAACTTGCATCTGAGCTTGTGCGTGTTGAATCTGTTGTAGCTGCTGAGCCAGATTCATCACCACGGTTATTAGCTCAGGTGGTGGGGGTGGCAAATTTGTAGGGTTTGCCTGTTCTGGATTACCCGGTGCATAATTATTTTCTTGACTGGTCTCCTCCACGGGTGGTGGTGGTGGAACTGCATTTCGGTTCTGTCGGGTTACCCTACGTCCAGACATAATTCCTTCTGTGATTGGTGGTGCCTGAAAATTATCAAAATAGGTGAGAAGTCATTTATTTTTCATGTAGGCACACTAACAGATATAAAATTCCAATTCCAGCTGATTTTTAAAGAAAAATACTGTCTTTTCTATGCAGGGTCAATGGTGAGGGTCGATGGTATGTCCGACCCTTAGTTTCCGACCCTAGGAATGACATGTTCTTCCCGAGAGCTGAGGGTCGATGTGAGGGTCGATGGGTGTCCGACCCTCAGTTCTGACCTTTGGTTTTCTGTCAGATTCCCGAGAGCCGAGGGTCGATGGGAGGGTCGATTCTAGGGTCGATTGTTCTAGTCGAATTGTCCGACCCTCAGACTAAAAATCAGATTTTTAAGATCCGATTTTGGGTCATTTCTTATTATTTCCCTCCCGTTTTGACTCGTCTCTCCCCTCTGAGTTGCTACAGTGCCACTCCACTGTTTTTGATCGGTTTGAGTCCGGGTTTCAACGTCCACATCATCCATACAGGTATGTTCTCCCATTTTTACCTGTTTTTAGGTTTTTCTTTTCTAGGTTTTTGTCCATTTAACTTGTATTTTTCAAATTAAACTTTTTCCAACCGTAAAAATTTGATTTTTATTGGGGGCTTTTGGTATTGGTTTCTCGAGGAACGAAAGCCCTCAAAAATTTTTGAATTTCATCGGTTAGTTATCGAGAAACTCAAAAATTTGTCGTTTTTTGCCTAATTTGTCCAAATTTTTTATTTCCTGAAATTTTCTTCAAATTGGCCTTCGTGGGTTTCCATTTCCTACTATGTGAGTGTCGTAGGGTGTGTTGGAACCTAAGTATGTCCTCCCGCCCACGTGTATGGTACAAAGTGAGTCTTTTGGGCAACTTACATCGTTAATTTCAGATTTTTACCCTATTAACTCCTTGTCTCCCTTTCTCTTTCTTATCTGCAGATACCATGGCTCGTACCAAGATACCCAGAGTTCGTGATCCACTTCGCTTTTGCTCTAATAAAGCCGAGGCACAGTATGCCGACTATGCCCGTAAGAAAGTGAAGGGTGGTCGTATGGTGAACTTGGCTGAGCTAGCCTTGTTCAACGTAGAGAGGGCATTTGGTGATATGGGGTGGCTCCCTGTCATCACCTACGACGCGTGCACATGTCCGGATTTGGTGCGCCAGTTCTATTGTAATCTCCAGGTTGTGGGGAATTACAATGATGTTGAGCATGGTCAAGAGTTACGCATCACCAGTTACGTTAAAGGGGTGCACATTTCTTTTGAGTATCGGCAACTGGCCGATCTGTTGGGCATACCTTATGATGGCCCCATGGTGTACGGTGCGCCTGGAGAGCCACAGTTTGTTTCTATGGAGATGAGGGCAGAGATCGACAATCAGCTGTTACGACCTGATCGCTGGCAGATGAGAGACTGTTACCTACGTCCAGCTCCACGGGTCTTCTGCAAGATTATCCAGCATAATCTGATCCCGCAGAGTGGGCACTATGAGAGGGTTTCTCAGCTGACCCAGTTTTTGATCTACAGTATCTGCACCAGACAGCCGGTCTGCCTTCCATACATCATCATGCGGACCATGATTAGTGCTACATTGTCCGGGCATAGGGGTAATCTACCCTATGGACGCATGATTACAGTCCTACTGACCCGTCTAGGGGTTGACCTGGTAGATGAGAAGATCCAGGAGAAGACCTTATCGTCGCCTCTAGATTGGGAGGCTATCTGCAAGATGGGTATGCGGGATGCCCAAGTCAGTGACGAGGAGAGGAACGAGATGGTGCGCCCTTACACTCGCATTGAGATGGCTGACACCGAGGACGCTACTGCCGCTGCTAGAGCTCGTGTGGATCCTGTCGACGATGACGACCGTATGTATATGGATGTCGACTTGATTCCACTGCCTTCCCCTACACATGCGGCTGGAGTTGGTACTTCTTCTGAGGCGGCTCCTGCACCTGAGGCTGGTCCTTCTCATGCGGCTGGTCCTTCACTCCCACCTTCTGACATGATGAAGATGTTGCAGGAGATCAGGGAGGCTCAGCGCAGATCTGATCTGAGGATGGAGGAGTTGCTAGACGCTCAGCATGTGAGAGTGGATGAGCTCATAGCAATCCAACGGGCGACTGATCGGAGGGTAGCCGATCTTACAGCTATCCTCCAGACGACCCAAACTCAGGTGCCTGGTTGACTAGAGTCTACGCTGAGGATTATGACAGAGATCGTGAGGCCCCGCCTCCTCCTTCACCTCCAGCTTCTTGATTGTACTTTATTTTCTTGTACTATAGAGTAACTATCCGGGTTGTGGACTGTACTCTGGTTTAGTTACATTCTGTTTCTCTCTCTCATTGTATGTAACTTGTTTCCCCTTTAATAGATGCATTATTCTCTGTTTAAATTTGGTCTCAATCATCACTTGTGCTTACAGTGTGTTTATATTACTGTTTTTACTTTTACCCTATCTCAGTTCACAATTGTCTCGAATGTATGTTAGTTTACGGACAAGGCCTGAGATGCTCTGATACCCATTTGTCACACCCCATTTCCGCACTGTTCAGAATGGTGTGATGAACTGCTAGCAAACCAACGGTTCAACCAAGATCTCAAGTAGGCTATCCCCGCGTTATCTAAACTCTCACACATCCGTAATCATAACCAGAGTAAATACACAATAGCGGAAATCTTGTAATAAAATGAACTGAGAATCTACTGTGATATAAATATTAAATAGAAAATTATTCTGTATCAACTGGGACATAAATAATTATCAAATACATGTCTGTATCAAAGGCTTATGAATCTACTGTGATACGAAAGTTAAATACTAAGCATATCCATAGTTGAAACGCTCGCTTAACGAATCACAATAGTCCTTCACAGCTTATTCATCCATAGCCGTCACCTATTCATATTAAAAAGAATTACGTGTGCGAGGGTCAGCTCTCCAACTTGAGCTCAGTGAGTAAACAAAACAATGCAACAAACATATGCATACATTTAATTCATATCTTTGGTCTGGTTCATAAGTTTGCAATGTGCAATAGAAAAGTTTGGTGGCCGCCGCACCTCTATACACGGGTGTGTAAGCCCACCCAATGGATCAAACACCATTTTCATCCACATCCACCCAACCATGGAATAAGGATAGAGCTAAAGTGCATAGGACCGCACCGCATCACACTTCCCCTGATGCCCTACCAATACCAACATGTAAGCCCCTATTAGTGAGGGCTTACAAATTGGGCTCGCAACTAACCAATCCTAATGTCAAATAGTGCATCCAAGGCCTTACCCCAGCATCCCTCAATATGTCCATAGAGATAGAGCTAAGGCCCCCCGATAGAGTTAGAGGCTACACGGTCTGAGACCACCTGCCATGATGCCCTACGACGATGTTAGTGGACAAGACTTAAGTAGAGATAGAGCTAAAGTGCTTAGGATTGCACCGCATCACACTTCCCCTGATGCCCTACTCGCATCAAGTACACCAACCACACATAAATATTCACATGCCTATTCCTAGCTTCATCATCATCATCATGTTCTAAATAAACAAAATTAAATATACATGAACAGTAATAGCAGGAATATTGGATGACATGTTAAATGTACAATACACACATACAACCATAGAATCATTCATGGCATCAGACTCAATAAACAAAAATAGTTTATTATTAGTCAATTAGTTTAGGTCTTCTTCCCTCACCTTTTTTCGATGGTAGTTACTCGTTCAAGCTTTGTAAATCACTTTTAGATCACTTGAAAACCTATCAAGTTGATAGATTTTTATTTTGAATTAATTTCCAACAATTTAGACTAACAAAAATTGAGGGGTCACAGGTGGGGTAGCACCTGAGGTCTCAGTTTCTGTGACCACAGGATGTATGGTCGTAGGGTAGGGTAGCACCTGGGGTCGTAGTTTCTGTGACCACAGGGTGTAGGGTTGCAGGGTAGGGTCGGACATACTCTGACCCCACGTGCGACCACACCCTCCCTGGAAACTTCTCGAGGGCATGTGGTCGGACATGTGGGGCTTGTCGGGTCAGACATCCTGCGACCCCACGTGTGACCACACGTACTATGGTCGACCTTTCACTCTTAATTCTATTCCTTCATTTTGAATCCTTTGCCTTATCATCATGTCCTTCCTATGATTGTTCAATGGCTCAAAACTATAATTTTATACGCCATTCATTGTCTACAATAATTTCCTCCATGGATTCTCTTGGAATTTGTCCATGGATGGATGATTTGGGTTTCTCCAAGATCCTATCTTCTTCATGAACTATTCTAGGCTCTTAATTAATCATGAGAAATAGGTTCATACCTTATGCTTGTTGAAGATTTAGAGCTTCCTTTGAATTTTCCTCTTCCTTAGTCTTCCTCTTCAATTCTCCTTCTCTTCCTTTTCTTCTCTTTCTCTCACTTTCAATTAGGGTTCCAAAGGAGTGAAAGAGGCTAAGGGGCATCCTATTTATAGAGAAAAACTCTCCATAATAAGCCCCAATGAGTTTAGGAAAGAACCCCCTTTGGATTAGGAAGGTTTCTTAAATACGTTCTCTGACTGTTTTACATTTTTAAAATGTACGACCCCACAACGAAAAGTCATGGGTTGGACTCTTTTGAGGTGGGTCGGTCACACCTATTTAGGCAAGCGACCACACACTCATATTTGACTGTTTTTTAGTTAAATTTCATACCTGGTCTTGTGATTTATTCACACACTTGGTCCACTTGGCTTGACCATGATAGGTAAACTTGTCATGACACAAGAATGTAAGGTTAAATCGGGTTCGTGGCATGTGGGTCTTACACCTCCACCACCTTTAAAAGAAATTTCGTCCTTGAAATTTGAACATATGGAACTTACAACTGCCCCATCCTTAAAATAAAATTTCTCCTCAAAATTTGAATTTACTTCGGAGTCAATAGGTTGGAATCCTATTTTTGTATTGCATCTTCTTCCTCCCATGAAATTTTCTCCACATCTTGTCTTTGCTAGGTTACCTTCATATAATAACTATCCCAGCTTTGAAGATGTTGTACCTTCCAACTAATGAACTAGGCTGGTACTACTTCAAAAGAGATACGAGAAATACGTCATGCACACTAAACATGGACAGTGGTAATGCTAGTTGATATGCAACTTTTCTATATCTCTCCAAAATTTATAAAGTCCAACACATATATAGGATACAACTTTACCTTCTTGTCTAATCGTTTCTGTCACACCCTAATTCCGCACTGTTTAGAATGGTGTGATGAACCGCTAGCAAATCAACGGTTCAACCAGGATCTCAAGTAGGCTATCCCCGCGTTATCTAAACTCCCACACATCCGTAATCATAATCAGAGTAAATACACAATAGTGGAAATCTTATAATAAAATGAACTGAGAATCTACTGTGATATAAATATTAAATAAAAAATTATTCTGTATCAACTGGGACATAAATAATTACCAAATACATGTCTTTATTAAATTCAAATAAAGAAACCTAAGAAAATATCTAATCGAATACACATGAGTTACACTCATAAGAGGAGTCATGTGTATCCCCTTCAGCTTCTGCTTCCATCGCCGCCACGTTCCCATACGCTGGAGCATTCATGTAATCTTCAACTGTATAACCTACATCATCAACTAAAAATATTCGACGTCGAGGGGGTGAGCACACATCACGGCTCAGTGAGTAGACAAAACAATGCAACAATACACATGCATGCAATCAATTCATATCTTCGGTCTGGTTTATAGTTTGCAATGCGCAATAGAAAGGTTGGGTGGTCAAATGTTAATGTTTATTGACCCCGCCTCTATACTCAGGGTGTGGAAGTTCGCCCGAAGGTTAACGTTTATCATCGTCCCCATCCACCCTAATCATGACATTTTACAACAAAGGTTAACGTTTATTGCTATATAATACCATACCAACACGTAAGCCCCTGTTAGCGAGGGCTTGCAAACTGGGCTCGCAACTAACCAATCCTAATGCCAAACAGTGTATCCAAGGCCTCACCCCAGCATCCCTCAGAATGTCCATAGAGATAGAGCTAAGGCCCCCCGATAGAGTCAAAGACTACAAGGACCGAGACCACCTCCCCTGATACCCTACGACATAATAGTTCTGCTAAAGTAATGGCGATACAACGATGCTAATGCACAAGACTTGAGTTAGAGATAGAGCTAAAGTGCTGAGACCCACCAAAGGTTAACGTTTATTGACGTTCTCATCACACCTCCCCTGATACTCGCTCGCATCAAGTACACCAACCACACACATACAATCACATGCATATTCCTATCATCACCATCATCATCATATTATAAACAATAAAGTAAATATGCATGAACAAATAATAGAAATATTGGATGACATGTTGTATGCATATTACAAACATATTCGTATAGAATCAAGCATGGCATTGGACTCAAGAAAATGGAAAACAGTTTGTTATTAACCAATTAGTTTAGAATTCTGTTTCCTCACCTTAGCTTGCTAATAGATACTTTTTCAAGCTTTAGAATCACCTTTATATTGTTATTATATTGCTAGAAGACCTAACAAAGTCGATAGAATTTAATTAGAATTTATTCTGAATTTAAAAACCATTATGTTAACTGAGGGTCGGAGGTAGGGTCGGAGTCATGATCGACCCTAGGTGCGACCCTCCCCAAACTCTAAACTTCCCGAACACTGAGGGTCGATGGTCAGGATCTCCTAGGTCGGATGGTCATCGACGCTCGGTGCGACCCTCGGTGCACTTTGGTCCAGTTCCCTCTTTTAGTCCATTCTTCGTGCTTCGGATCCTATGGCTTGCTCCCACATTCCATTCCACATTCATTCCATGGTTTGTAACCATGTATAATCCACCTAGATAGCTTTCATGTAATCCCCCATGGTTTTTCATGAAAACCTCACCACGGGTTGATGGTTTGGGTTTCTCCGAGATCACACTCTCATCAATATCTAACCTAAGGTCTGTAGAAACTCATGGAATTAGTATCCATACCTGAGAAGATTACTCCTTCTCTGTAACTCTTCTCTTTTGGCTAACTTCTCTTCCTTGCTTCTCTTCTTCCTCTTTTCCTTCTCTTCTCTTTCTCTCAATTCAATTAGTGTTGTGAAAGGAGTGAAAGAGGCTTAGGGACGTCATTTAAATAGAGTAGGAACATCCTAAAATAAGTCCCTTTGAGATTAGGAAAGAATCCCACTCGAAAATTAGGAAATTTCCTAATTTCAGTTTCGGCAGAAACTGAGGGTCGATGGGAGGGTCGATGATCCCGTCGACCCTAGGATTCAAGATGTCCGACCCTCCCTTCAAATTTAAGGGTCTGACTTTCTGTTCTTGGGGGGGTCCGACCCTCCTTGGCTGGGTATGCGACCCTCTCCTAAAATTAAGTGTTTTTGGGTTGATTTGATACCTGGGATCTCGATCTCCTTCACGCCCTTGGTCCATTTGACTCGACCATGATAGGAAACCTGGTTCAAGGTGGTAAGACCGGGTTAGATTGACACGGGTCTTACAGTTTCAAACTATGCATATGTGATATCTTCAAACACTTTGTCACTTATGGCGAACTCGAGGTCTTTGTAAGACCCGTATCGAACTAACCCGGTCTTACCACCTTGAACCAGGTCTACCCATCATGGTCGAGCCAAATGGATCAAGTACGTGAGGGAGATCATGATCTCAGGTATTAAACTGACACAAAAATACTAAAAATATGGGGAGGGTCGCATACCAAACAAGGTAGGGTCGGACCCCCCCAGTATAAAAGTCAGACCCTGAGTTTTAAACCGGGGGTTGGACATTTTAGAACCAGGGGTCGACGGGATCTCTGACCCCCTCATCGACCCCCAGTCTGCCGACAGAAATCGTGATTTGGAAACTTTCCAAATTTCAATGGGATTTTTTCCTAATCTCAATGGGACTTATTTTGGGAGATTCTACTCTATAAATAGGACGTCCCTAAGCCTCTTTCACTCCTTTTAGAACCCTAATTGGATTGAGAGAAAGAGAAGAGAAGGAGAAGAGAAAGAGAAGAGAAGAAAAGTGGAGAAGAAGATCAAAGAGAAGGCTTCAGAGAAACAAGCCTAATTCTCAGGTATGGATACTATCTCCATGTAATACTATAGACCTTAGAGTAGATAGTGAAGAGGGAATGATCTAGGAGATACCTAAATCATCCATCCATGGTTAGGTTTTCATGAAAAACCATGGGGGAGATCATAAAAACCATAGAGGTGAATGAACTACGGTTCTAGACCATAGAACATGTGTGGAATGGATTGTAAAAGCAAGCCATAGGACACCTAACACGAAGGAATGGACTGAAGGATGAAAATTTGACAAAACCGACAGGGGGTCGCACGGGGGGTCGATGGCCAATCGACCCTACCAGACCCTAACAATCGACCCCCAATGTTCAGAAAGTCCAGACTGTGGGTGGTCGCACCCAAGGTCGATGGAACCTCCGACTCTGGCATCGACCCCCAGTTAACAACATGCTTTTTAAAGTCCTAATTAATTCTAATTAAATTCTATCGACTTGATTAGGTCTTCTAGTGATATAATATCGATATATAGTTGATTGTTAAAGCTTGAAATACGACCTACGATCAAGTAAAGGTGAAGGAACAAGACCTGAACTAATTGGTTAATAATAAACTGTTTTATTTTTTAGTCCAATGCCATGATTGATTCTATGCGTGTACACTTGCATCTGCATTCAACATGTCATCCAATATTTTAATTATTACTGTTCATGCATATTTAAATTATTGTTTATAACATGATGATGATGATGATGATAGGAATAGGCATTTAAATGTATGTGTGTGGTTGGTGTGCTGGATGCGAGCGAGTATCAGGGGGAGGTGTCATAGGTGGGGCCTCAGCACTCTAGCTCTATCCCTAACTCAAGTCTTGTCCACTGACATCGTCGTATCGCAACGGGTACAGCAATAAACGTAACCTTTGCGTGTACATTGTCCATGGTGGGTGCATGTGGGGCGACAATGAATGTTACCTTTGGGCGGCTTCACACACTCGTGTATAGAGGTGCGGCGTCAATAAACGTGACCTTTGGCAACCTATCCTTTCTACAGCACATTGTAACTTATTTATCAGACCAAAGATATGAATTGAATGCATGCATATGTATGTTGCATTGTTTTGTTTTGCTCACTGAGCCATGATGTGTGCTCACCATCTCGACGTCGAATATTTTTAGTTGATGATGTAGGTACTACAGTTGAAGATTATATGAATGCTCCGGTGTATGCGCGTGTTGCTGCAATGGAAGCTAAAGACTTAGAGGATATGCATGACCCTTCATATGAGTGAAACTCATGCGTATTCTATTAGAATTTTATTTGAATTTATAAGGGGATGTAATTGATATTTTATTTATTTATGTCTCAGTTGATACAACAATAACTTGATATTTTTATTATGATTATTACAGTTAAAGTGCTCAGTTCATTTACTATAAGACTTTCGCTATTATGTATTTATTCTGATTATGGTTGTGGATGTGCATGGTTTTATTTTTAATGGATACCGCCTATTAGAGATCCTGGTTGAACCATTGGTTTATTAGCGGTTCATCACACCGTTCTGAATGGTGCAGAATTGGGGTGTGACAACTTGATATCAGAGCATCTCAGGCCTTGTCTGTGAAACCAGCATACTCCCACAAAAGTTTGTGAACTGAGATAGAATAAAAATTAAAAGATGTAATAATAACACACCATAAGCATCTGTGTTGTTTGAGACAAAACTGAAAGAGAATAATGCATCTATTAAATGAGAAACTAATTCATATACAACCAAAAGGAAGAACAAATGTTTATATATATATGATTAAACAGAGTACAGTCCACAGACCGGACAGTTACTTTGAAGTACAAAAAGAAAAATAAAAGAAGTACATCAAGAAGCTGGAGGTGATGGGGGAGGCGGTGCCTCACGGTCTCTATCATAGTCCTCAGCGTAGACTCTAGTCAACCAAGCTATCTGAGTCTGGGTCGTCTGGAGACTAGCTGTGAGATCAGCCACCCGCTGGTCAGCCACTCACTGAGCATCCCTCAGTTCTCCCATCTGCTGATCCGATATGTGCTGAGCAGCTAGAAGCTCTCCCAACCGCTGATCCGATACGTGCTGAGCAGCTAGAACTCTCCCACCCGCTGATCGGATACGCGCTGAGCAACCAGAAGCTCTCCCACCCGCTGATCGGATGAGCACTGAGCCTCTAGAAGCTCTCCCATCTTCAAGTCAGACATACGCTGAGCCTCTCATATCTCATGCAATATCCCCATCATGTCATCAGAAGGAGCATACGAAGGACCAGCATGCGAAGGACCAGCTGAAGAAGACGGACCAGCTCCAGTAGCATGAGTAGGTGATGGAGGAGGTATGACATCTACATCCATGTATAGTCGCTCATCATCATCCCCATGAACCCCTGCTCCAGCGGCTGCAGCTGCTGCCTCAGCGTCGGCCATCTCCACTAGAGGGCGAGGGCGTACCATCGCGTTCCTCTCCTCATCACTGATCTGGGCATCCCGCATGCCCATCATGCAGATAGCCTCCCAATCCAGAGGCTATGAGAAGGATTTCTCCTGAATCTTCTCATCCAATAAATCAACCCCCAGGCGGGTAAGCAAGGTAGTGATCATGCGTCCATAAGGAAGGTTTCCCGTGTAAGTGGGCAACGTGGCACTGATCATCGTAGGCATGATGATATAGGGAAGGCAGACGGGCTGCCTAGTGCATATGCAGTATAATAGATACTGGGTCAACTGGGAGACCCTCTCGTAATGACCACTCTGCGGTATCAGGTTATGTTGAATGATCTTGCAGTATACCCGTGGATATGAGCGCAGATAACTCGCTTTCATCTGCCAGCGATCAGGTCTGATGAGCTGGCTATCAATCTCAGCCCTCATCTGTAGAGAAAAGAACTGGGGCTCTCCAGGGGCACAGAATACCAAGGGGCCAGCATAGGAAATGCCCAACAAGTCGGCCAGCTGCCGATAATCAAAAGAAACATCAACCCCCTTGACGTAGCTGGTGATCCGAAGCTCACCACCCCTCTCAACATCATTGTAATCTCCCACCACCTGGAGATTACAGTAGAACTGGCGTACCAAGTCAAGACAGGTACACGCGTCATACGTGATGACGGAAAGCCATCCCATATCACCAAAGGCCCTCTCCACATTGAAAAAGGCTAAGCTAGCCAAGTTTACTTTGCGACCGCCCTCTGCCTTCTTGAGAGAGTAATTGGTACACTGTGCCTCGGCTACATTAAAACAGAAGCGAAGACAGTCGCGAACTCTGGGTACCCTGGTACGAGCCATAGTATCTACAAATAAGAAAGAGAAACAAATAATGGATTAGTAGAGAGTAAAACCCAAAATTTCGACATAATAACGACGTAAATTGGTCAAAAGCCTCACTTTTCACCCATACGCATGGGCAGGAGGACTTACATAGATCCTAGACTATCCTGTGAGACTCATTCAGTCAGAAATTTCAACTAATTAGACTGAATTGCAAGGAATTTCAAGAAATTCAAAATCTCGACAAAATTAGGGCAAAAAGTGTAAATTTCGAGTTTCTCGATAACCAACCGATGAAACTCAAATATTTTTGAGGGCTTTCATTCCTCGAGTCACCAACAACAAAAGCCCCCAATAAAAATTGAATTTTTACGATTGGAAAAAGTTTAATTTGAAAAATACGAGATAAACGAGTAAAAACCTAGGTAAAGAAACCTAAAAACATGAAAAGGTAGAAGACATACCTGTAGCGGAGGTGTAGGAGTTGTTACTGTACCAACTCAGAGGGATGAGTTGAGTCGAAGCGGAGAAGAAACAATTGGAAATGGACTTTGAATCGGAACTTAAAAATCAGATTTTTAGTCCGGGGGTCGGAATATTTGATTAAAACAATCGACCCCCGCATCGACCATCGGCTCTCGGGAATCTGATAGAGAACCAGGGGTCGCACCCTGGGTCGGATATCCTCCGACCCCCCATCTACCCCCGGCTCTCGGGAAGAATGGGTGATTTCCCAGGGTCGGATACTGAGGGTCGGACACCCATCGACCCCCACTATCGACCCTGCAGTGAAAACACAGCATTTTCGACAGAATGATCTGAAATTTTGAAATTTGCATTTGTTTGTGGTTTTAAAATATGAGAATGTATTTAATGATTGTCTCACATGTTCAATGATTTCAAGCAATCCCACTATCAGATTAATTAATGGCGGGACGCAGAGTAACCAGACAGAGCCGTAACTCTATTCCACCACCACCACCTGTGGGGGAAGATAACCAGACACAACCAGGAACATAAGGGAACATGAAGACAGAACCATCCATCATAAATGGGTAGGCAAATCCTACCAATCTGCTAGCTCCACCTACAGACTTGGCTACGATCGTAATGAACTTGGCCCAACAGCTACAACAGATGCAACAGGCACAAGCTACTATTCAAGCTGCCATAGGCATAACTCTTCCAGCTGCACAAACACCTCCAATGCCAGCCGGACAGGCAAGCACAGCACTAGGGGGGAGTAACACAGTACCCCACGTACCTCAGACTCCTATCATGCAGGCTCAAGTACAAAATCCTGAAATAGCTCAAGGTGGATATCAATACCAGCCACCTATGTATGGAGCGTATGTCCCGCAGCCACTAGATCACTCCAGACTGGTGGAGCGTTTTCTGAAACTGAAGCCCAGAGAGTTTAATGGCAAGCCAGTAGATCCTTTATGGCAGGCACACTGGGTTGACGAAATGGAAAGAAACTTTATGATGATGACACTAAATGAAGAAGAAAAAGAGTTGTGTGCCACCTTTATGCTGAAAGGAGATGCACACCATTGGTGGAGGTCTACCAGGACGTATTTACTTACAAAGCATGCCCAACTGACTTGGGATATTTATAAAGAGGCATTCTTTGAGAAGTACTTCCAGAGAAGTTTTAGAGATTCTATGGAAAGAGAGTTCATGAGTTTGTATCAGGGGCAGATGACCCTGGATGCGTACCAACAACGTTATGAAGAGCTGTTCTTCTTTGCACCCACTAGTATGCAAGAAGAAAACACCAAAACCCGAAGGTTTGTCATGGGACTTAGGGGAAGCATCCGCGAGCACGTTCTGAGACATGAAAAGAAAATCTATAATGAAGCAGCCCAAATTGCTCGAGTTATAGAATCGAGCCAGAAGGAGAGTTATTTCATGCAAAACAGAGGCATAAAAAGGCCGGCTGGAAATTCTTATAATGGAGGGAATAACAAACATTTAAACCCTTCCGTGCTCAAGGCTTTACCGCAGCAACCAAGACTATTACCGTAGTTCAACAGCAACTGAAGCCAATTACTGAAGGGATAAAATGTTATAACTGCAACCAAGTGGGACATATAGCAAGGGAATGTCCTAAGCACAAGAAGCAGCTACATCAAGGACGAGTTTATGCGGTTACATCCGAGGATGCTGCCGCATCGCCTGATGTGGCTACAGGTATGACTTACATTTTTAGTTAGTTGTATTACATTGTATGAGCATGTAGACTAAACCAAAACAAATCACAGGTATCGTACCTATTAATGGCATTCCCGCCAGAGTACTCTTTGAATCCAGAGCTACTCATTCCTTTATATCTGTGACGTTTGGAAAGAAGTTAAATCTATCCCTTAAATCCTTAGACTACAAACTACTTGTACGATCACCTATGGGATTAGAAGTGGAGTTAGAAAAAGATTATGGATCATGTCCAGTTCTTATTGATGAGAAGACCTTGGATGCAACCTTGATCCAACTTGAGATGGCAGACTTTAACGTCATCTTAGGAATGGACTGGTTAGTTCGGAATTCTGCAAACCTATTGTGTGCCAAAAAGAAGCTGACATTTAAAGACAAGGAAGGAGCAGAGTTTAGTTTTTTAGGAACCAAACTTCCCCGTAAACGAAAGCTCATACTCTCGGCGCTAAAGGCTAAGAAGTGCCTTGAGAAAGGAGCAGTCGGTTATTTAGTATCTGTGGTCGATCTTACCATGGAAGCACCACGAATGGAAGATATTGATGTCATGCGTGACTATCCAGACGTATTTCCAGAAGAATTACCAGGATTACCACACGACTGAGCTACAGAGTTTGTTATAGATCTTATACCTGGAGCCGCACCAGTATCGAAAGCACCTTATCGAATGGCTCCTACTGAACTAATGGAATGAAAGTACAACTACAAGAACTACTGGACAAGGGTTATATTTGCCCTAGCATATCACCATGGGGAGCGCCAGTATTATTCGTAAAGAAGAAGGACGATAGTGTTCGCTTATGTATAGACTATCGAGAACTGAATAAACTGACAATCAATAATCGGTATCCATTTCCTCGGATAGATGACCTGTTTAATCAGTTGCAAGGTGCCAAAGCGTTCTCAAAGATTGATCATCAGTCAGGTTACCATCAGCTGAAGATTAAGGATGGTGATATCCCAAAGACAGCATTCAGGACCAGATATGGGCATTATGAATTTTTGGTCATGTTTTTTGGATTGACAAACGCACCAGCAACCTTTATGGAATTTATGAACTGGGTTTTCCATGACATGTTGGATACGTCGGTGATAGTATTCATTGATGATATACTAGTCTACTCCAAAGATGAGGAAACTCATGTTAAGAATCTAAACGCCGCTCTGCAGCTACTACGGAAAGAAAAGCTCTATGCCAAATTTACAAACTGTGAGTTTTGGCTAAAGGAAATAGCATTTCTAGGCCATGTAGTATCCGCTAAAGGAATTAAAGTAGATCCCAGCAAGATCGAGGCTATTGTAAAGTGGGAAGCACCGAAGAGCATTGTAGAAATTAAAAGTCTTCTGTGTCTAGCAGGATATTATCGACGATTTGTGGAAAACTATTCCCGAATTTCCGTACCTCTTACCAGTTTGACTAAGAAGGGAGAGAAGTTTGTTTGGACAGATAAATGCAAGAAGAGTTTCCAAACCTTAAAGGCTAGATTGATATCAGCTCCAATCTTGACCATCCCGATTCTAGGACAACCATTTATCTTGTACACCGACATGTCAGGACTGAGATTAGGATGTGTACTCATGCAAGGGGAACAAATAATTGCTTATGCCTCAAGACAACTGAAGACACATGAAAAGAACTACCCCACTCATGATTTGGAACTAGCGGCAACAGTACTGTCAAAATATGGAGATATTATTTTTACGGGGAGAAGTTTCAGATTAAATCATACCATAAAAGTTTTACTTATATATTTAATCAGAAGGAACTGAATATGAGACAAAGAAGATGGCTAAAACTATTGAAAGTCTATGATTGTGATATCCAGTATCATCCAGGGAAAGCTAATGTAGTAGCCGATGCGTTGAGTAGAAAGCCAATGATAAAATCTCAGGGAGAGGTTAGCACAACTGTCGCAATGTGTACTACCAGAAAGGTATTCAAGCACGGTAATGAGCAGTTTGTGATAGATGCACCAGATGGATCAGCCAACCAATGGTTTATTCATCGGTTTTCAAATATGTTCGCCACATTAAAGATTATACCGGATATAGTCGATGAAGTGAAGACAGCTATCAAATCAGACCCTTACCTAAGAACGGTACAAGAGGACATCGAAAAAGGTAGAACTAACCCTGAGTTCACCTTGGACGAAGGAAAAGTACTGAAGTACAAAGGAAGAATATGTGTACCCGAAATAGAAAGCTTAAACATTAAACACCAATTGATGAAAGAAGCCCATACCACCATCTATTCGATACATCCTGGAAGTACAAAAATGTATCATGATCTAAAGAAATTATATTGGTGGAGAGGAATGAAAGTAGATGTAGCTAAGTTCGTGTCTCAATGCCTAAATTGTCAGAAAGTAAAGGCTGAACGACAAAGACCGGCCGGACTGTTACAGCCGTTACCAGAACCAGCATGGAAATGGGACTGCATTACTATGGACTTCGTCACGGGATTACCATTGACTCCTCGAGTAGTTGACGCATTTTGGGTGATTGTAGACCGCCTGACTAAAACAGCTCGCTTTATACCTATACGACCTCAGTATACACTGAAGAGGTTAGCTATGCTGTATGTGGATAACATTGTGTGATTACACAGTGTACCTGAAAGCATTGTGTCCGATAGAGATCCACGATTTACTTCAAAGTTTTGGGAAGGATTGCAAAAGGCTATGGGTACAACATTGAAGTTTAGTACTGCATTCCATCCACAGACAGATGGACAGTCAGAGCGTACAATTCAGATTCTAGATGATATGCTTCGAGCATGTGTAATTGATTTTAAAGGATCATGGGATGAAAAGTTACCACTGATTGAGTTCGCTTATAATAATAGCTATCAGGTTACTATATAGATGTCACCCTATGAAGCACTGTATGGCGGAAAATGTCGAACGCCTTTGTTTTGGAATAAAGTTGGGGAACGTAGTATTGTTGGACTGGAATTTGTTGAAGAGACTTGTCGAGTGGTCGACATTATCAAAGAAAGGGTGAGAACAACTCAGAATCATCAGAAGCAATATGCTGATACCCGACGCCGAGACCTTGAATTCGTTGTGGGTGATAAAGTATTCTTATAAGTATCGCATATGCGAGGATTGAAACGGTTGGGCCAGAAAGGGAAATTAAGTCCGAAGTATGTTGGGCCCTATGAGATTCTAGCTAAGCGTAGAAAAGTGGCTTACCAGTTAGTACTATCACCATCTATGACAAGTGTGCATGACGTATTTCACATTCCCTTATTGAAGAAGTATGTCAAGGATCCAACATACGTTTTGACAATAGACTTACCTGATTTGACTAAAGATTTGACATTCGAAGTAGCACCAACTGAAATCACTAGTCGGAAGGTTCAACGACTACCCAATCGTGATATCTATTATGTTAAGGTCACCTGGAGAAGTAGAGATATGGAAGAAATTACATGGGAAGAAGAGAATGCGAAGGTAATATCCTCATTTAATTGACTCAGAAGGTATGTACAATTTTGAGGACGAAATTTTTATAAGTAGAGGGGAGTTGTAAGATCTGTAACGAACTAACCCGGTCTTACTACCTTGAACCAAGTCTACCCATCATGGTCGAGCCAAATGGATCAAGTGCGTTAGGGAAATCACGATCCCAGGTATTAAACTGACCTAAAAACACTAAAAATAGGGGGAGGGTCGCATACCCAGCAAGGTAGGGTCGGACCCCCCAGTATAAAAGTCAGACCCTGAGTTTTTAACTGGGGGTCGGACATTTTAGAACCAGGGGTTGACGGGTACTCCGACCCCCTCTTTGACCCCCAGTCTGCCGACAGAAACCGTAATTTGAAAACTTTCCAAATTTCAATGGGATTCTTTCCTAATCTCAATGGGACTTATTTTGGGAGTTTCTACTCTATAAATAGGACGTACCTAAGCCTCTTTCACTCCTTTTAGAACCCTAATTGGATTAAGAGAAAGAGAAGAGAAGGAGAAGAGAAAGAGAAGAGAAGGAAAGTGGAGAAGAAGATCAAAGAGATGGCTTCAGAGAAACAAGCCTAATTCTCAGGTATGGATACTATCTCCATGTAATACTAAAGACTTTAGAATAGATAGTGAAGAGGGAATGATCTAGGAGATACCCAAATCATCCATCCATGGTTAGGTTTTCATGGAAAACCATGGGGGAGATCATAAAAACCATAGAGGTGAATGAACTACGGTTCTAGACCATAGAACATGTGTGGAATGGATTGTAAAAGCAAGCCATAGGACACCTAACACGAAGGAATGGACTGAAGGATGAAAATTTGACAAAACCCACAGGGGGTCGCACGGGGGGTCGATGGCCAATCGACCCTACCAGACCCTAACAATCGACCCCCAATGTTCGGAAAGTCCAGACTGTGGGTGGTCGCACCCAGGGTCGATGGAACCTCCGACCCTGGCATCGACCCCCAGTTAACAACATGCTTTTTAAAGTCCTAATTAATTCTAATTAAATTCTATTGACTTTATTAGGTCTTCTAGTGATATAATATCGATATATAGTTGATTCTAAAAGCTTGAAAGAGGACCTACGATCAAGTAAAGGTGAGGGAACAAGACCTAAACTAATTGGTTAATAATAAACTATTTTATTTTTGAATCCAATGCCATGATTGATTTTATGCGTGTACGCTTGCATGTGCATTCAACATGTCATCCAATATTTCTATTATTACTGTTCATGTATATTTAAATTATTATTTATAACATGATGATGATGATGATGGTGATGATAGGAATAGGCATGTGATTGTATGTGTGTGGTTGGTGTGCTGGATACGAGCGAGTATCAGGGGGAGGGGTCATAGGCGGGGCCTCAGCACTCTAGCTCTATCTCTAACTCAAGTCTTCTCCACTGACATCGTCGTATCGCCATTACCTTAGCAGAACTATTACGTCGTAGGGTATGAGGGGAAGTGGTCTCGGACCGTGTAGTCTCTGACTCTGCCGGGGGTTTTAGCCCTATCTCTATGGACGTATTGAGGGATGCTAGGGTGATGCCTTGGATATAATGATTGGCATTAGGATTGGTTAGTTGCGAGCCCAGTTTGCGAGCCCTCGCCAACAGGGGCTTACGTGTTGGTATGGGCAACGGGTACAGCAATAAACGTGACCTTTGCGTGTACATTGTCCATGGTGGGTGCATGTGGGACGACAATAAACGTTACCTTTGGGTGGCTTCACACACTCGTGTATAGAGGTGCGGCATCAATAAACGTGACCTTTGGCCACCTATCCTTTCTATAGCACATTGCAAACTTATTTACCAGACCAAAGATATCAATTGAATGCATGCATATGTATGTTGCATTGTTTTGTTTTCTCATAGAGCCATGATGTGTGCTCACCCTCTCGACGTCGAATATTTTTAGTTGATTATGCAGGTACTACAGTTGAAGATTATATGAATGCTCCGGTGTATGCCCGTGTTGCTACAATGGAAGCTGAAGACTTAGAGGATACGCATGACCCTTCATGCGAGTGCTACGCATGACCCTTAATGCGAGTGCAACTCATGCGTATTCTATTAAAATTTTATTTGAATTTATAAGGGGATGTAATTGATATTTTATTTATTTATGTCTTAGTTGATACAACAATAACTTGATATTTTAATTATGATTATTACAGTTAGAGTGCTCAGTTCATTTACTATAAGACTTCTGCTATTGTGTATTTATTTTGATTATGGTTGTGGATGTGCATGGTTTTATTTTTAATGGATACCGCCTATTAGAGATCCTGGTTGAACCTTGGTTTATTAGCGGTTCATCACACCGTTCTGAATGGTGCAGAATTGGGGTGTGATAGTCTTGGTGTCTCTCCTGACAATCCTGAGCTGTCCTTGACCTTTTCTTTGATCTTGTTTGCCACTCGACAGGTTTCTTCAATAGACTCAGGTCTTAAAATTCTTCACTTACCAACTTTATTCCAAAATAAAGGAGTTTGACATTTCTATCGTACCATGCTTGATAGGTGACATTTGCATGATAGCATGGTAGCAACTTCAATTCACTGTAACTTCTCCACTTAAGCTCCTTGAAATCAATTTCACAAGCTCGGGGCATATCTCTTAGGATCTGTATAGTCCGCCCCGACTGTCCGTTGGTTTTAGGTAAAAATGTGGTATTAAACTTTAACTTTGTCCCCATTGTTTTCTGTAGGTCCTCCCAAAACTTTGAGATAAAGCATGAGCCTCTGACCAATACTAGGCTCTCAAGCATCCCATTCAATCTGACAATATTATCCACATATAGTTTAGTTAGCCGCTCCGAAGCATACCGAGGTCGTATAGCAATGGAATTAGCTATCTTTTTAAGGCGATCAATAATCACCCAAACTACGTCAACCGATCTAGGAGTCAGTGGCAAATCAGTGACATAGTTCATTGTAATACAGTTTCACTTACAGACTAGCTACGATAGTGGTTGTAGTAAGCCATGTTGGTCTTTGTCTTTCAGCCTTTACTTGCTGATAATTCAGTTACTGAAACATGCATCTAGCCACAACTACTTCAATTCACTTCCACCAAAATAATCTCTTCATATTTTGGTATATTTTGTACTTCTAGGATGTACCCAATACAGAATAGAATGGGCTTTTAGCATTATTTTGTATCTTATGATCAGTGTTTTTCACTTCAGGTATGCATAATCATCCTTTGTATCTCAGGACCTTTTTCGCATCCGAAGTAAGTCAGGGTTAGGTTTTTCCTTCTTTAAATCTTCTTAAATCATTCTTGTATACAGATCTAACAAATTTTCTACTTTCACTTCATCCATCAATTCCGAGATGATCTTTAATGCCACAAGTGCAGCCGAAGAACTATTGCTCCATAAGTTCATCCATAAGTTCTCGCTCAATTGGTTCATCAGGAGTTTTAATTATATGTTATTCTTCATTCAAATCTGAATCTGTTGCTGTGAAACATAAGGCAGCATTTTGTGAGGACAAAGATGGAAATCTTTAGAAGTCGCCACCTAGATTTAGGTCTAGGACCTTAGAAATGTGAAATCTCACCCCAAGGTAAGACTTCGATTGACTCATGACCCTTAGATTGGAATTCTGGTCCATCAGAGATTGGGTAAGTGTCAGGTTACGGTTATGGGAAGGGGTTAGGCACCCAAACCGCCCGATCAAAATCGGTCTCCTATACCTTTCCTATGCTAGACTCTATTTGCTAAGCCAAACCAAACCAAGGGGTTTGATATCATTGAACCGAATCTGTATCCATCAGATTGCCTACGTATCACGGAATTATTCCGAAAATCAGGTTCACCATCGTAGTTCAGGTGTGATTAAAGTTTATGGATGTGATTTATGCTTATGCATGATTAAGTTCTTTGTTCAAGTTGAAATTTATGCTTGAAAGGTTGAGAAATCCTATGGGTTAGGAGGATCGGATAGTCCATGTGGGAATGATAGATAGTCCTAGCGGATCTAAGAATAACCCTATTTGGGTTAAAATATGGGTGATATCCTAGTGGATCTATGGATAGTCCGAGTGGACTAAAGTATGGATAAATATCCTAGTGGATCTATGGATAGTCCGAGTGGATTAAGCTGTGGATCCGAATTTGGGTTTCTCCCAAATAGCCTACGTATCCTAGGGTTTGACCTAGGAATCAGAATCCGCGTAGTTCGGGATGGTTGGTGGATATGGCTGGATATCCTAGTGGATCTATGGATAATCCGGGAAAGTGGACTAAGATAAATATCCTAGTGGATCTATGGATAGTCCAAGTGGACTAAGGTTATGGATCCGAATTTGGGTTTTTCCCCAAATGGCCTACGTATCCTAGGGTTTGCCCTAGGAATCGGAATCCGCGAGTTCGGGATGGATAACCTTTTCTAGGTTAATGATTGAGAATCTATTCTGGGTTTGGGATTGAGAACCTATTCTAGGTTTAGGGTTTGCTCGAGGTTAGGGGGGCAAATCGTCCTAAATTACCCTTTTCATTCCGAATTCTAATTTTGGAAGGTTTGGCAAAGAATTCTCTTTCTTTATTAAGGTTTTATTATTCCCATTATGCCCTTCCCAAGAATGTGGGTGCCTAAATGCACGTCCCCACACCTACATTGTCTTCTAGAAGTGTGCATATATGGCAGTTTAACTAGGGTGTTGCATAAAATAAGTTATTGCCAAAAAAATAGAATATTCTATCTAAATATGGCACATAAAACATTTATGACAAGAAATTCACATACAGTAAGATTGTTTAAAAATCTTTCAAATATGGCATGTATTGCAAATAAGGCAAGAGCCTATATGGCATGATCTAGTATGCTATCTTCTAAGCATGGCAAGATCCTAATTGCTATTTCTTTCCATATTTAGGGTTTTCTACCCTAATTATTATTTTATTTCTATTTTTTTAGGATTTTCTACCCTAATTGCTACTTTCTTTCCATTTTAGGGTTTTCTACCCTAATTGTAATTTTATTTCCATTTTTTTAGGGTTTTCTACCCTAATTGCTATTTTCTTTCCATTTTTTAGGATTTTCTACCCTAATTGTTATTTTCTTTCCATTTTAGGGTTTTCTACCCTAATTATTTTCTTTCCATTTTTAGGGTTTTCTACCCTAATTGTTATTTTCTTTCCATTTTTTTAGGATTTTCTACCCTAGTTGTTATTTTCTTTCCATTTTAGGGTTTTCTACCCTAATTATTATTTTATTTCTATTTTTAGGGTTTTCTACCCTAATTGTTACATTTTTCCATTTTAGGGTTTTCTACCCTAATTGTTATTTTATTTTCATTTTAGGGTTTTCTACCCTAAATGTTATTTTCTTTCCATTTTTTTTAGGGTTTTCTACCCTAATTGTGACAATAAGCATTTAATATAGCATGTAAGCAAGCAAGTGTAGACAAATATGGCAATAAACATGTGTATCATTCCAATCATGGCAATGTGATTATTTCAATTATGGCAATGTGATCATTCCAATTATGGCAGTGTATGCATACGAGCATCCGAACATAGCATAGCATCAAATATGGCATGTGAGAAACAACCAAAGCATATGAGAATCAATCAAAACATGATGGAACACGCGGCAAGATGACAGCTTTGTCGGGGCTGGACCAAAATGGGCACATAGGGCACTGTACTTACTCAAAAAATTCTTAAAATATATCCCTGGAAAGAAGACTCAGAGGCCAACATTTTGTCTCAAGGAAGCTATTCCTAAAAGAGACCATAGGCAGGTCGAAAACATTCCCCAAGTACAGGCAAATACACTGGTCAGGTCTGTTCCAGATTTTTGACCAGTTGCACCATAAATTCCAAATAAAATTCTATTCTTAATGAAAATTAAATACAGACATATGTCTATGCAGATAACTATCTGATCTAAAATTTCATTAAGAAAAACAAGTTAAAACAGTATATTTTCTTTGTGAAAAATGACTCTTTTCAATCATGCAAATCAGCACATCATGACAGATCTGAAATCAAAGCTTTATGCACTTAAAAATTGATATCAATTCAACGAAAAATGGAAAAAATATGAAACCAGTGCCATTTTTTTAGAAGACTTTCATGTCTAAAAAGTTCATGTTAAGTGGATTTTCTGATTATGGCCATAAGGCCTTTGTCTAGAGACTTTCCGATGGAGGATTGCATTACATCCGAGAAAAATAGCAATGTCAAAGACAAATTGTTTGATATATTTCCCCAATTTCAAATGGAACGAAATTTTTAGGGTAGTCTTCTATCATATCAGAGAGACTCCCATAAAATTTTGGGCTTCAAAATCTTAGAAAAATACATATGATGTACGTCCTAAGTTTGAACCCTAAATCTGGAATTTTCGGATCAGAAAATCACTTTATGAAATTTACAAAAAACATCAAACATCATTGTATATCAATCAAAAATTCATCATTGAATAGCTTAGACAAATTATCATTCATGAAAAATGTTAGACATAGGCATCCTAACATTAACAAGCATGTAATAGAGCATTCATGATTGAGATTTCATGAAAATTAGCCTTTTTCAAGCAAAATTGGCATTCGGGCATTATAACGACCTCTAAATTTGTTTAGAGTACTAACCTTGGGCTCAAATCGAGCGAAACCGTTGATGAAGGGTGATTGGGGGTTGTATCAATCCCCTTTGAATGTGAATCCTCCTTTTCCTCTCTTCTGCTTCTTTCTCTCTTCTCTTTCTCTCTTTTCTTCTTCTCTTTTCTTTCTTTTCTCTTTTCTCTCTCTTTCTTTCTTCCTCTCTCACGTTTTCTCTCTCTCACTCACCTTTCTCTCTCTCACCCACGTTTCCCTCTCTCTCTACTCTGGAAAAAAGGATCCTCCTCTTGCCTATTTATAATTTTTCACTCATTTTCTAGAAGATCCTTTTTCTAAAAAATATTTTTTCCTTTTTCTTTCTTTCCTTTTTTCTTTCTTTCTTTCTCCTCTCTCTCTTTCACGTTTTCTTTCTAGAAAACGTGAAGGGGAATATTTTTCCCCCTTTTTTCTTTTTTTTTTCTTTTATTCCTCTCTCTTTCCTTTTTTCTTCTCAAGATCTTTTGGATTATCTCAAAACCCTAAATCCCCTTCTCTTTCACGTTTTCTCTCTCCCCTCTTTCCTTTTCTTCTCAAAATCTTTTTGGATTATCTCAAAACCCTAAATCCCCTTCTCTTCCACGTTTTTCTCTCCCCTCTTTCCTTTTTTCCTCAAAAATCTTTTGGATTATCTCAAAACCCTAAATCCCCTTCTCTTTCACGTTTTCTCTCTCCCCTCTTTCCTTTTTCTTCTCAAAATCTTTTTGGATTATCTCAAAACCCTAAATCCCCTTCTCTTCCACGTTTTTCTTTCCCCTCTTTCCTTTTTTTCTCAAAAATCTTTTGGATTATCTCCAAAACCAAAATCCCCCTTCACTTTCACGTTTCTCTCTCCCCTCTTTCCTTTTTCTTCTCAAAATCTTTTGGATTATCATTTACATACAATAATATATATTATATACATATATACACATATATTTAATAACATACATACATATACATACATATACATACATATATATATAAATATATATATATATATATATATATATATATATATATATATATATATATATATATATATATATATATATATATATATATATAATATATATAATATAAATAAATATCGTGCACATAGATGGGCCGATTCGAAATGGGTTGGGGCCGGCTTAGGTTGACAAGCGATATGGGTTGAGCTAGGTTGGACCAAAGCGGTTTGAGCCGAGTTGACTTGGGCCGATTGGAGTTACGCGGGTTTCTTCTCCTTGTCATTTCACGGGTCATTCCATTTGTTATCCCGTATGGAATTTTTTGATGGCCTCTATTCCAAATTTTTTGCATTCATTTTGTAGAACATTAAAAATGAGGAATATAGGAACTGAATCACCTCATTTGGAAGTAAAATGGTCAACTTATGAATTTTTGAAGTTTAAGCGGACCAATTATCGATAATTTGGTGACCATTCCGCATGAGATCCTTGAGGCTTTTACCGAAAATATTTTACGTCCACTTTGTAGAGCACTAAAAATGGAACATAATGAGGCCGAAATCGCTGAATCCGGGGTAGAGCGGGAAAGATATGAAGCTTTGAAGTTTTGCCGATCATTTTGCATGCAAGTTTGCATGGGACCCCCCGGTGACTTCTACCGGGATTTTTTACGTCCACTTTGTAGAACATCATGAATGAAGAATAATGGTCTTGGAACCATCCGAATCCGATGTCGGATGATCAAGATATGATGATTTGAAATTCAAACAATCCAACTTACGATAATTTGCATGAAAGCCCCCCGGGATTATTTATGACAATTTCGAAACCTCCCTTATATGTATCATCCGGCTAAAATGGTCGTATCTTCCTCATTTGATACCGGAATTGAGCAATTCCGGTATCGTTTCGAAGATAATTCCATGACCTATGCATCTATGCGAGATAATAGCCCATGACCCTCTTTGTGGGGATCGGTGGAGAATTACAAATCTTTGGGTTAAAGGTCGAGAAACCCGCCATATTGGTTCACTTATGCCGAGGGTGGCAAAAATGGGGTGCTTACAGATGCCCCTCTTTAGCCGGGATTGTTATCGGTTGAAGGCTAAAGATAAAGAACCACATTTTTTTGGGGTATGAGTGATATTGTTTATTGGGCTGCACTTAGGGTAATTCTTCCTAAAGCGCCTACGTATTCTAAGGGTGTCCTAGAAATCAAGCCCGAGCGTAGTTCAGTGGCAAGAAAGGTTTGCTCTTCTTGGAAGATTGATGATTGTTCCTCTTGTATAAAGCTAGGCTGTGAATACAAGGCTCATTTGTAGAGTTTGGGAACCTCTTCTTCTTTGAGGTGGAACTCAATGCAAGGTATGTGCGGGCTTGGACCCGGCTTGATCCATTTGTAGGGTGATAAACCTCTTCTTGTATGGAGCTAGGCTGTGAATACAAGGCTCATTTGTAGGCTGGGAACCTCTTCTTGCTGGGTGGAACTCATGATGCAAGGTACGCGCGGCTTGGACCCGGCTTGATCCATTTGTAGGCTGATAAACCTCTTCTTGTATGAAGCTAGGCTGTGAATACAAGGCTCATTTGTAGGCTAGGAACCTCTTCTTGCTGAGGTGGAACTCAATGCAAGGTATGTGCGGGCTTGGACCCGGCTTGATCCATTTGTAGGCTGATAAACCTCTTCTTGTATGAAGCTAGTCTGTAAATACAAGGCTGATTGCATGAGCTTGGGCTCGGATTTGATTTGGATGGAAAATTTGATGTCTTCTCTTTGATTGAGCCGGGGCTCTTTTGATTGAGATTACGAGATTGTTTTTTCCGAATAAGCTAGGGCTCTGCATTTGATTCACTTATATCTGAGATTGAATTGATCTTTGAATGAGCTAGGGCTCTGGATTCACTTATAGGTGAGATTGACTTGATCTTTGAATGAGCTAGGGCTCTACATTTGATTTACTTATAGGCGAGATTGATTTGAAATTTGGATGAGCTAGGGCTCTGCATTTGATCTACGAAATGAGCAAGGACTCGAGAAAGTCACTTATAGGGTGAGGAATTTGCTATTGATTCCGAAATGAGCAAGAACTCGGAAGGTCATTTATAGGGTGATCTTGAATGACTCATCTTGGCGGTTCCTACCGGCTTTGGACCTTCGGGGTTGAAAATAGGAATATCCTTCTTGGAAGCTCTATGGCTTTGAACCTTTAGGATGCTTGAAAGTGACCCATACGGGAAGGCTTTGTTGACTTTGAACCATTAGGGTTGGAATCGACCCATCTTGGAAGTCTATTGACTTTGAACCTATAGAGTGCTTTGGATATCTTTGAAATGATGGTGAATTCCTTGGCGGTTTTCCGAGTTTTTTGCTCTGCTTTATTGGTAAAGGCACAAAACATGACATCATTGGAAGTGGTGTCATGGACTTTGGTGGCATGATACCTAGATTTGAAATTTCCCATTTATGACCTGGTGCTGAAAGTTTGACTCAATTTCAGCACGGTATGGATGACTTGGTTACTCCCTTTGAAGGGTTCCAAGTAATTTAAAGGTGATGATTTTCTTCGGCCAACATTGGTGTTGTTGGATTTTGGATTGAAAGAAACTCTAGCGAGGATTTTGGACAAGAATGAGGGGACCTTGGCGGTCTTTAACCAAAGTGACTTTATTGATTGACCATGGTGTTAAATTGTCAAGGGACATTTGGTCAACTAAGTTCTTTTTTGTGTGCATTATGGTAGAACAAATTGGTAGAATAGCCAGCGGCGATGAAATGTGACATGGTTTTGGCCCTCGATCTAGGCTCATGAAAAGCTCGGGGCATTGCAACATTGTTGTGCCAATTTTGAAAGATGAATGAACCATGGCCCCAAAGTAGGCACGAGGAGCAAAGGATTCGAAGTGTTCCTTCGGGAGAATTTGGTGACCAAATCTTAGCGGGTGAGTGACCACATTGGATTTTCTTCATCAACGGGATTAGGAGGCGAAAAATTGGTAAAAACCAGCTTGGGCGGACCTACTTCTATTGACTAGGAAAGTCGGTGACTTGGGACTAGACAATGGATCCTAGATTTAATGCTCATGATCAAGTTCAATTCCTCTACATAGGGTATATCTATGCCCCGGTGTGCGCATGTTGTGATAGACCACTCTTGTAATATGCTAGGGCACGGGCAATCTAACGGAGTTAGAACTAGGTTGAATCCGGATTGCATCCATAATTGACCATGCTTCCAAGGTCAAGGGAAGATTGGCAGATTGGTTGCGGGAAGTGACTTCTTAGATAAGCCCTTCCCGAATTTTGAAAAATGAAGGAGCCGATGATTTGAATGAATTTGGCTACATCCGTAACCAGGCCATGAGAATTTGCTCTCTCCCTAACATGACCAACGGGATTTGAAGATAGAGTTACTTTGAAAGGTAATGCTATGGAGCCCAACGGATGATGGTTTGTTCAACTCCTCGAGTATGATTCACTGGAGAGCAAGAGGGGTTCCTTTCCTTATGGAGGGTAGGCCGGTATGACACTTGTCTACATGAACCACTGAATTTTTTTCTTTGAAGGGCCAATGAGGGCAATGCTTTAGGGCTGCATCGGGTCGCCTATCCCCCAGCGAGGTATTATAGGTTGCCCATTGGGGTTTCTCGGGTTGTCTTTCCCTGGTGGGGTTTCTTTTCTTCCCATTATTATTTTTTTTCATTTTTCTTCTTTTTTGCAAATCCCATCTTGGGTTGAATAAAGAGTCCTAATGTGGTGAGGATATTGCCAAAATTATGGTCCTATCCAATGGTCCGAAACCCTTAGGGGAAATCCGAGCGGCATGACTTTTTATGACAAATGGATAGCCTTGCCCCACTATTTAAGTTGACACCTACACGTATTGATAGGCGGGCAGCTATTTGAATCATCACTAAAAGAGATCTTAGGGAAATGCGGTCCCACACCAAATTAAAAATGGTGCCAAATTATGTTTTCCTTTCTTGGAGATGTTCGGATGGAACACGTGTCCCAACAAGCTATATCGAGATTCGAATCAGTCGCGATCATATCCGGGCCTGAAACCTTTAGGTTTGTTGACAAATATTGATGTTGAAGGTCCAAGAGGACGGATGTGAAGCTGTCCACATGGGTCTACCATTGGGAGAGTGTTTGGTTGTTTATGTAGAATGGATTTATCTTACCGAGAAGATCCCATTTTATTGGCTTGAGAAATGAAGGGCTTATAGGAACCTTGGGAAGCCATCGGATGTAATGAGCGACAGATGAGAGTTCCGGCCAGATTTATGAAATTGTACATAAAATGATGACATGATCATGAGATACAATGCCATAAAAATTGATAATCAAAAGAAGGGCTTGTGATAGAGACTCCTTGGAAGGCCGTCAGATTGATGGTTTTATCCGCATGGTGAATCCGTATCTTTGTCGTCTAGAAGTTACTCATCACCTTACGTCGATGTGACTACCTCCCATTATGGATGTAGATAAAACATATGCTTGAATTTCTTTTCTTTTTCTTTTTTTTTTTTTTTTTTTTTTTTTTTTTTTTGGGTATTCCAATGACCTCATTCTTGGATTTTGGGATTGACCATTCATCATGTATATCTTGCTTACAGATGATTTATTTTGTAAGAACTTTGAAGTTTCTATCCTTTTGGTGGCACATCTGTCCTCCACATTTGTCTTGATCGGTTGGCGATCTGTTGATCTAATGCTTTCCTTGGAATCTTTTCACGAGGTAGAACAAATGGCGGCTTCTCCAATACATGTTTCTTGAGACTACTCTTGTGTCTCTCGATTGATCATTTAAAGCTTTCCCCGGACGGGTTGGACCTTTCTTTCTCAAGAGGCCGGGTGGTGTAGAATGTTCGGGAGGCGGCTCATCATTTCAATCATCTTGAGTCCGAATTATTTGCGCACGTAAAATAGGAAGATGTCTGGCGGGAGGAAATGTATGGAAGAGACAAGGCACAAAGTTTGAAATCCCAAAGGGGTGATTTTTTTTTTTTTTTTACTTACGGGGCAGATTGGCTGGTCTTGTCAACAAGCATATCAATCTTGGACCTGGACATGGATGACCTATCGAATATCGATAATAGAAAGTTGAAACAACTAGTTCATCCAAGTGGCTCCGGTTGGGCATAACGCCTTCGGCGACCACCTTCGGTCCTTTGTGGGAATAAATCTTCCTTGATTTCTAATAGCAAGACTCATCATGCCCCTCTATCAATAGGTGCGGGATGCCTACCTTTCGGGGGTTCCATACAATTCTTACCCTCTTTTTTTCCAGTTCATTCATAACCGAACTATTGCTTTTTTAAGCACATGGTTACTCGGTTCATGCTCCAGTTTGGGGTTCGGTGGATTCATCAATGGACCACTTCTAGCCGAATTCAAAATCATTTTGGCTTATGCCCGGCTTGTGGAGCAAGGGGTATCACCATTGCACTACACCATTTTGAATCCAAGATTGGACTAATTTATGCCTTGGCTTGGGGGTTCAATGGATTTCTTTGTTGGACCACTCTCAATTTGGGTCTAAGGTCAATTTGGTCCATGCCCCAATTTAGGGCATAATGGCTTTCCTCATTAGACCGCATTCAATTTAGGTCCAAGGTCAATCCGGTTCATGTCCCGGTTTATGGGTTAAGGGTTTCATCATTGGACCATTCCCTAGCCGTGATTCCGGTTCCTATCCTAGCACGGGGCATATCGGATCTCATCTTTGGTCAACCATGCTGCTCGGGAAAATTCCATTCCCTCTCTTTGAACAATGAGGAATACGAGGGCAATTCTTTGGATTCTAGCATTTCCTTGGCCAATGGGGCAGAAATGCCCGAGATGGGACAACACTATCATAGCTGAAGGTTCATGATTTCTTGATGACTCCAGAATGCTTCTCATTCACCATTCCTGACGGCTATCCTAACTTGTAGCACTGGGCTATGATAAACATGGATCGGGCTCTAATTAATAGAGCCAAAGATTGATTTTGAATCGGTCTCCGATTGATAGAGACAAGATTGACTTTGAATTGGTCTCCGATTGATAGAGACGAGAGTTGACTTTGAATTGGTCTCGATTGATAGAGATCAAGATTGATTTTGAATTGATCTACGATTGATAGAGATCGAGATTGATTTTGAATTGGTCTCGATTGATAGAGATCAAGATTGATTTTGAATTGGTCTCCGATTGATAGAGATCAAGATTGATTTTGAATTGGTCGAGACGTGATTTGAGTTGGTCTCGATTGATAGAGATCAAGATTGATTTTGAGTTGGTCTCGATTGATAGAGATCAAGATTGATTTTGAGTTGGTCTACGATTGATAGAGATCAAGATTGATTTTGAGTTGGTCTCCGATTGATAGAGATCAAGATTGATTTTGAATTGATCTCGATTGATAGAGATCAAGATTGACTTTGAATCGATCTCGATTGATAGAGATCAAGATTGGTGATCGGGGGGACTGGGCTCTAGTTGCTAGAGGCAAGGATTGCTTGAGTTGGGCTCCGATTGATAGAGGCCAAGGATGACAATAATGGATTTGACTCTAATTTCTAGAGATGATGGAATGATTGAAATTCTCTTTGATTCCTTTATGAAGTGGAACATGGACCAAAGGTAATGATTGAATAGGCCTAGAGGCTCACTCATGCTCTCATTGAGTTCATATGAATGGAACCTTTCTTAGTTCCGACATGAATCAGAACCTGGCTGGAGTTGGCGGTTGGACAAGCCTAGGGGCTAATTAAATTCAAATGAATGGAACTCTTCTTAGTTCCAACATGAATCGGAATTTGAACCCACGGTTGATGGTTCGATAAGCCTAGTGGCTAAATGAATTCGAGATGAATGAGACTCTTCTTAATTCTAACATGAATCGGAACTGAACCAAAGTTGATGGTTGGACGAGCCTAGGGGCTAAATAAATTCAGATGAATGGAACTTTTCCTAGTTTTGACATGAACTGGAACCCTAACCAAAGTTGATGGTTGGATAAGCCTAGTGGCTAATTGAATTTAGATGAATGGAGTTTTTCCTAGTTCCGACATGAATCGGAACCTAAACGGGAGGTGAAGGGGGGAAAAAAAGCCTAGGGGCCGAATGCCTTCTTCATTTTAGCATGATGCGGGAGTGATGATTGAACTGCCTAAAGGTTAAACCCTTCTTTTAATTACGAGATGAACCATAAATGGTGGTTGAATTTGGGGCTGAATATTTCTTTGATTACGAGATGAGCTGGATGTGATTGAATCTGCCTAGAGGGCTGAATCTTTCCTTCATTGCGGATGGACCGAAGTGATGATTGGACCTGCCTAAGGGCTGAATATTTCTTCGGTTCTGAGATGAACCAGAAATGGTGGTTGGACCTGCCTAGGGGCTGAATATTTTTTTGATTACGAGATGAGCTGGATGTAATTGAATGCTTTTGGGGCTGAATATTTCCTTAATTCTGGATGAACCAAAATGATGATTGAACCTGCCTAGGGGCTGAACCTTTCTTCGAGTTACGAGATGACCAGAAATGGTGATTGAATGCCGGGGACTGAATATTTCTTTGATCTTGAGATGACTGATGTGATTGAATGCCTAGGGGCTGAATCTTTCCTTAATTCTGGATGAACCAAAATGATGATTGGACCGACTAGGGGCTGAATCTTTCCTTCGGTTACGAGATGAACCAGAAATGGTGGTTGGACCGCCTAGGGGCTGAATATTTTTTTTTTTTTGATTACAAGATAAGTTGGATGTAATTGAATCTGCCCAGGGGCTGAATCTTTCCTTAATTCAAAGGTGAATAGGGAACAATGATTGGATTTGCCTAGGGGCTGAATATTTCCTTAATTCAAAGGTGAATAGGGAACAATGATTGGATAGGGGCTGGATCTCTCCTTAATTCAGAGATGAATCGAGAACGGTGATTGGATTTGCCTAGGGGCTGAATCTTTTCTTAATTCGAGGTGAATCGAGAACTATGATTGGATTTGCCTAGGGGCTGAATCTTTCCTTAATTCAAAGATACATTGAGAACTATGATTGGATTTGCCTAGGGGCTGAATCTTTCCTTAATTCAGGGGTGCATTGAGAACCATGATTGGATTTGCCTAGAGGCTGAATCTTTCCTTAATTTAGAGGTACATTGAGAATGGTGATTGGATTTGCCTAGGGGCTGAATCTTTCCTTAATGAGAGATGAATTCGGAACTTTGATTGGATTTGCCTAGGGGCTGAATCTTTCCTTAATTCAAAGGTGAATCGGGAACTATGATTGGATCCGCCTAGGGGCTGAATCTTTCATTCTTTCTTATAAAATTTGATGTTCAATCAAGATCTAGATTCATGACTTCCATTGATTCATTTAGAAAGATAATATGGATGGATCTCAAGATGAGAGATCAAGACAATTCCCTAATTGTAGGGGCCTCTCACCCTAAAGGGTGGATATAGTTGCGGTTTGATTCTCTTTTCCAAAGGCATTGGATTGGATATAGTTGCGGGTTTGATTCTCTTTTCCAAAGGCATTGAAATCCAATGGAGGAATATTGAGATTCTAGACATCTAGGGGAGTGGAAGAAGTCACATGCACAATCAAGGATGACTCAACCATACAAGAGTTAGATCCCTCATAAGGGCGATTGGGTAAACATTATCCAAGTCAATTTAATTGAATTTGATTAAGCCATGTGTTCGGTCTTGGGACCTCATGATTCCAAAATGGATAATCGGTGGTACCAAGGTCCGGCCAATTGGATTACCGATTCGATAAAATTGAAATGGATATATTAATCCGTCGTCCTTATTAGGGATGGTTAGCAAAAGCGGTTCATAGATGAACAAACTAGTAAATTTCTTCTTGACCATGGTATCTATGTCTTGTGAGGGGATTTTTTGTTCGTTTTTTGAAATCGACGTGTTAACAATGAGAGATTCGACACATCGAGCTTACTTAATGGAGGGTGTATAGTGACCGTCTACTATGATGTAGAACAGGTGTATACATACCTCATACTCCCAATGGGTGAGAGTTCAAGATGCTCATCGTGTAGAATCTAACATGTTGACCGGTCGAGGACAAAAACGGGCAGGACCGGCGTCTCGAACATGGATGTCATGGTTAAGCCGATTTTCTTTGGGTCGGTTCGGGGGATGAACCAAAAATAACAAACATTGGGCTACAATCCGGGTTAGGACGAGAAAAGGCCACCTTGGCAAAGATGGGGTAACCTATCACCGAATGCTCGATGAATAATGGGCCCCCAATCCCTTTATATACTATGTTGCAAGGATCCAAGCGGCGTGGAGTAGCATACCGCATTCTCGGGCGGACCCAAGAAACGCTCGTTAGGGGCTGCTCGCCCGGTCGTGGTCTCACAAAGTGCGGGCCAAGGCTGTGTGTTTCGCCTAGCGGGCTGCCCCATATGCATGGGACCCGGTTCGGCTACTCGCACGAATGTGTGACTGAACCCATTCCCCCAAAGCAATAATATACAAGCATAAATATAGTATCCTGAAATCTAGCATCCAATTCACACAAGGAAAGTTCTCATTTAGGAGTTTGACATTTATATCCCCAGTGAAGTCGCCCTTTGTGAGGACAAAGATGGAAATCTTTAGAAGTCGCCACCTAGATTTAGGTCTAGGACCTTAGAAATGTGAAATCTCACCCCAAGGTAAGACTTCGATTGACTCATGACCCTTAGGTTGGAATTCCGGTCCATCGGAGATTGGGTAAGTGTCGGGTTACGGTTATGGGAAGGGGTTAGGCACCCAAACCGCCCGATCGAAATCGGTCTCCTATACCTTTCCTATGCTAGACTCTATTTGTTAAGCCAAACCAAACCAAGGGGTTTGATATCATTGAACCGAATCTGTATCCATCGGATTGCCTACGTATCACGGAATTATTCGAAAATCGGGTTCACCATCGTAGTTCGGGTGTGATTAAAGTTTATGGATGTGATTTATGCTTGTGCATGATTAAGTTCTTTGTTCAAGTTGAAATTTATGCTTGAATGGTTGAGAAATCCTATGGGTTAGGATCCGGATAGTCCATGTGGACTGATAGATAGTCCTAGTGGATCTAAGAATAACCCTATTTGGGTTGAAATGTGGATAATGTGGGTCTTGCGGTGGCGATGTGGATATATCCTAGTGGATCTATGGATAGTCCAAGTGGACTAAAGGTGTGGATAACCCTATTTGGGTTAAAATATAGGGGGATATCCTAGTGGATCTATGGATAGTCCAGGGAGTGGACTAAAGTATGGATAAATATCCTAGTGGATCTATGGATAGGCCGGAGTGGACTAAGGTGGTGGATCCCGAATTTGGGTTTCTCCCAGGATAGCCTGGGCGGGGTCCTAGGGTTCCCCAAGGGCTAAGTATCCTAGGGTTTGACCTAGGAATCAGAGGACCGCGTAGTTCGGGATGGTTGGTGGATATGGCTGGATATCCTAGTGGATCTATGGATAATCCGAGTGGACTAAGATAAATATCCTAGTGGATCTATGGATAGTCCAAGTGGACTAAGGTTATGGATCCGAATTTGAGTTTCTCCCAAATGGCCCTCGTATCCTAGGGTTTGACCTAGGAATCGGAATCCGCGTAGTTCGGGATGGATAACCTTTTCTAGGTTAATGATTGAGAATCTATTCTAGGTTTGGGATTGAGAACCTATTCTAGGTTTAGGGTTTTTAGGGGGCAAATCGTCCTAAATTACCCTTTTCATTCCGATTCTAATTTTGGAAGGTTTGGCAAAGAATTCTCTTTCTTTATTAAGGTTTTATTATTCCCATTATGCCCTTCCCAAGAATGTGGGTGCCTAAATGCACGTCCCCACACCTACATTGTCTTCTAGAAGTGTGCATATATGGCAGTTTAACTAGGGTGTTGCATAAAATAAGTTATTGCCAAAAAAATAGAATATTCTATCTAAATATGGCACATAAAACATTTATGACAAGAAATTCACATACTGATAAGATTGTTTAAAAATCTTTCAAATATGGCATGTATTGCAAATAAGGCAAGAGCCTATATGGCATGATCTAGTATGCTATCTTCTAAGCATGGCAAGATCCTAATTGCTATTTCTTTCCATATTTAGGGTTTTCTACCCTAATTATTATTTTATTTCTATTTTTTTAGGATTTTCTACCCTAATTGCTACTTTCTTTCCATTTTAGGGTTTTCTACCCTAATTGTAATTTTATTTCCATTTTTTTAGGGTTTTCTACCCTAATTGCTATTTTCTTTCCATTTTTTAGGATTTTCTACCCTAATTGTTATTTTCTTTCCATTTTAGGGTTTTCTACCCTAATTATTTTCTTTCCATTTTTAGGGTTTTCTACCCTAATTGTTATTTTCTTTCCATTTTTTAGGATTTTCTACCCTAGTTGTTATTTTCTTTCCATTTTAGGGTTTTCTACCCTAATTATTATTTTATTTCTATTTTTAGGGTTTTCTACCCTAATTGTTAATTGTTAATATTTTTCCATTTTAGGGTTTTCTACCCTAATTGTTATTTTATTTTCATTTTAGGGTTTTCTACCCTAAATGTTATTTTCTTTCCATTTTTTTAGGGTTTTCTACCCTAATTGTGACAATAAGCATTTAATATAGCATGTGAGCAAGTGTAGCAGACAAATATGGCAATAAACATGTGTATCATTCCAATCATGGCAATGTGATTATTTCAATTATGGCAATGTGATCATTCCAATTATGGCAGTGTATGCATACGAGCATCCGAACATAGCATAGCATCAAATATGGCATGTGAGAAACAACCAAAGCATATGAGAATCAATCAAAACATGATGGAACATGCAGCAAGATAACAGCTTTGTCAGGCCGGACCAAAATGGGCACATAGGGCACTGTACTTACTCAAAAAATTCTTAAAATATATCCCTGGAAAGAAGACTCAGAGGCCAACATTTTGTCTCAAGGAAGCTATTCCTAAAAGAGACCATAGGCAGGTCGAAAACATTCCCCAAGTACAGGCAAATACACTGGTCAGGTCTGTTCCAGATTTTTGACCAGTTGCACCATAAATTCCAAATAAAATTCTATTCTTAATGAAAATTAAATACAGACATATGTCTATGCAGATAACTATCTGATCTAAAATTTCATTAAGAAAAACAAGTTAAAACAGTATATTTTCTTTGTGAAAAATGACTCTTTTCAATCATGCAAATCAGCACATCATGACAGATCTGAAATCAAAGCTTTATGCACTTAAAAATTGATATCAATTCAACGAAAAATGGAAAAAATATGAAACCAGTGCCATTTTTTAGAAGACTTTCATGTCTAAAAAGTTCATGTTAAGTGGATTTTCTGATTATGGCCATAAGGCCTTTGTCTAGAGACTTTTCGATGGAGGATTGCATTACATCCGAGAAAAATAGCAATGTCAAAGACAAATTGTTTGATATATTTCCCCAATTTCAAATGGAACGAAATTTTTAGGGTAGTCTTCTATCATATCAGAGAGACTCCCATAAAATTTTGGGCTTCAAAATCTTAGAAAAAGTACATATGATGTACGTCCTAAGTTTGAACCCTAAATCTGGAATTTTCAGATCAGAAAATCACTTTATGAAATTTACAAAAAACATCAAACATCATTGTATATCAATCAAAAATTCATCATTGAATAGCTTAGACAAATTATCATTCATGAAAAATGTTAGACATAGGCATCCTAACATTAACAAGCATGTAATAGAGCATTCATGATTGAGATTTCATGAAAATTAGCCTTTTTCAAGCAAAATTGGCATTCGGGCATTATAACGACCTCTAAATTTGTTTAGAGTACTAACCTTGGGCTCAAATCGGCGAAACCGTTGATGAAGGGTGATTGGGGGTTGTATCAATCCCCTTTGAATGTGAATCCTCCTTTTCCTCTCTTCTGCTTCTTTCTCTCTTCTCTTTCTCTCTTTTCTTCTTCTCTTTTCTTTCTTTTCTCTTTTCTCTCTCTTTCTTTCTTCCTCTCTCACGTTTTCTCTCTCTCACTCACCTTTCTCTCTCTCACCCACGTTTCCCTCTCTCTCTACTCTGGAAAAAAGGATCCTCCTCTTGCCTATTTATAATTTTTCACTCATTTTCTAGAAGATCCTTTTTTCTAAAAAATATTTTTTTTCCTTTTTCTTTCTTTCCTTTTTTCTTTCTTTCTTTCTCCTCTCTCTCTTTCACGTTTTCTTTCTAGAAAACGTGAAGGGGAATATTTTTCCCCCCCTTTTTTGTTTTTTTTTCTTTTATTCCTCTCTCTTTCCTTTTTTCTTCTCAAGATCTTTTGGATTATCTCAAAACCCTAAATCCCCTTCTCTTTCACGTTTTCTCTCTCCCCTCTTTCCTTTTCTTCTCAAAATGTTTTGGATTATCTCAAAACCCTAAATCCCCTTCTCTTCCACGTTTTTTCTCTCCCCTCTTTCCTTTTTTTCCTCAAAAATCTTTTGGATTATCTCAAAACCCTAAATCCCCTTCTCTTTCACGTTTTCTCTCTCCCCTCTTTCCTTTTTCTTCTCAAAATCTTTTTGGATTATCTCAAAACCCTAAATCCCCTTCTCTTTCACGTTTTTTCTTTCCCCTCTTTCCTTTTTTTTCTCAAAAATCTTTTGGATTATCTCCAAAACCAAAATCCCCCTTCACTTTCACGTTTCTCTCTCCCCTCTTTCCTTTTTCTTCTCAAAATCTTTTGGATTATCATTTACATACAATAATATATATTATATACATATATACACATATATTTAATAACATACATACATATACATACATATACATACATATATATATATATATATATATATATATATATATATATATATATATATATATATATATATATATATATATATATAATATATATAATATATATAATATAAATATCGTGCACATAGATGAACTGATTCGAAATGGGTTGAGGCCGACTTAGGTTGACAACCGATATGGGTTGAGCTAGGTTGGACCAAAACTGGTTTGAACCGAGTTGACTTGGACCGATTGGAATTAGCTTGGGTTTCTTCTCCTTGTCATTTCACGGGTCATTCCCGCTGTTATCCCGCATGGAATTTTTTTATGGCCTCTATTCCAAAATTTTTTGCATTCATTTTGTAGAACATTAAAAATGAGGAATATAGGAACTTGAATCACCTCATTTGGAAGTAAAATGGTCAACTTATGAATTTTTGAAGTTTAAGCGGACCAATTATCGATAATTTGGCTGACCATTCTGCATGAGATCCTTCAGAGGCTTTTACCGAAAATATTTTACGTCCACTTTGTAGAGCACTAAAAATGGAACATAATGAGACTGAAATCGCCTGAATCCGAGGTAGAACGGGAAAGATATGAAGCTTTGAAGTTTTGCCGATCATTTTGCATGCAAGTTTGCATGGGACCCCACGGTGACTTCTACCCGGGATTTTTTACGTCCACTTTGTAGAACATCATGAATGAAGAATAATGGTCTTGGAACCATCTGAATCTGATGTCGGATGATCATGATATGATGATTTGAAATTCAAACAATCTAACTTACGATAATTTGCATGAAAGCCCCTGGGATTATTTATGACAATTTCATAAACCCCCCCTTATATGTATCATCCGACTAAAATGGTCGTCTTCCTCATTTGATACCGGATGTATCATCTGGTATCGCTTAAAATTCACCCATGACCTATGCATCTATGCCTCATTTGGGGATCGGTGGAGAATTACAAATCTTTTTGGGTTAAAGGTCGAAACTCTGCCCCCATATTGGTTCACTTATGCCGAGGGTGGCAAAAATGGGGTGCTTACACATTTATACTGGGTCCTTCCATGGACTTCATAATTTCCTCATGTCCTATGTCAATCTATGCGTAAGATAATAAGCCCAGTTGTATTCCACTTATCTGAAATTCTTTTCTATATAGGTTAATGTATCAATGTCTTGATTGCATGAATCACAATTGCTAATACCAATTTATATCATGAGTTGGGTTTTTTTTCATGCTCTTTTTGTTCTCTTGAAACATATGCAATCGCTCATTTACCTTGCTTCAACCCATCCTAGATCTATGAAAGGCATCGATGTATAGGGTCAAAGGTTTCCCTCATGTCAGAAAGATCAAGATGGGAGTTGATATCAACCTTACTTTAGAATCTGGAAACATTCTTCACACTTGTCAATCCAATTAAACTCCTCTCCCTTCTCAGCTATTGTGAAGCTGTTCTAAGATCCATTGTATGAGTTGCTTCATTCTTAGAATAAACCAAAATATCATCTATGAAAACTATGACCAACGTGTCCAACATGTCATGAAACACCCAGTTCATCAGCTCCATAAAAGATGTAAGGGCATTGGTTAATCCAAACATCATAATTGAGAACTCATAATGTCCAATCCTAATTCTAAAAGCTATCTTCGAGATATCGCTGTCCAAATTCTTCAGCTGATGATATCTTGACTGAAGATCAATCTTAGAGAATAGCTTTGCTCCTTGCAACTATTTAAACAAGTCATCAATCTAAGGTAGTAGATATCGATTCTTGATCGTGAGCTTGTTTAGTTCCCGATATTCTATACATAATTTGACACTACCGTCCATCCCCTTCACGAATTGCATTGGTGCCCCCCGTGACGCAATACTTAGCCTATTAGGACCCTTGTCTAATAACTCTCATAATTGAGTCTCCATCCCGTGAACTCCATAGTAGTTACTCTATAGGTTCCTTTGACACAAGTATCATCCTTGGTAACAAGTCGATGATGAACTCGGTCGCATGATCAGATGGTAACCCAGGTAAGTCTCTTGGAAACACATCAGAAAATTTATGCATCACATCTTCCATCTAGGGTGCTTATTTGGTAACGTATACCACAGATACCATATATCTAACTCCTTTCTCTTCAAAGCATCTCTTCGCCTTTAGCATAGAGAGGATCAGCTTTCACTTCTTAGGCAACATGCTTCCAATAAAACTAAATTATATGTCATCTTTATTCTTGAATGATAACCTCTTCTATGCACATAACAACTTTGTAGAGTGTTGAGACAACCAGTCTATCTTCAAGATGACATCAAAGTCTATCATCTCAAGTTTAATTAGGTTACTTCCAAATTCCATCCATCCATACGATTCAGACATTATTCATAACACTCATCCAATACAACATCTAGTCCAAAAGGGCTTGAACTAGCAAAATCTGGTTTCAAGGTCTTAAGAGCTTGTTTAGTTTCTTCATCTCTTATGATTTTTCAAAGACTAACGCCAATAATCTCATATCCCAAAAAGTTCATTAGCTTACACCTTCTTTTATCATTGCTATTCTACCCTGATCTCTCTATCATATATCTCGAAAAGAAGCTTTTGACTATTTACTCATTACATATCCCAAGTCTATCTATAAGCATTAAGGTATATACTAATAATTTCATTAATTCAGCCAAACTCTTTCGGTCTTTACTTAATCATCTCACTCGACATTGTCATAAATCTATAATAGTTGTGCTATACCAAGTACTATCCATACCATCATTTTTGATTTCATCATTATATCTACTCTTAGATCTGCCTTTAGAATCTTCTTCCTTGTCAACTTCATATCGATATAATCATCTTTAACTATACTTGAGTGCTATCTATTTCTTTACTGGCTACTCTTGATAGTTCTCACTTTTTGCTCATACACTCTTTTATAGACATGACTCATATCCATCCATTCAGTAATCTCGAAATAAATCCTCCATTACTTCATCTGAGGTTCCTTGGCTATAGAATCTAATCTGAATTGAATCATCTTACTTCCCATAATTCCTTATTCACTCAACATCTTATCAATTGATGTCGAGAAATGTAAGAATCAGAATGTTTATCCAAAAGCAATTCATTTTTCTTCTTTCGAATTCAGGGTAATGACGAACACTTTCTTTATCAAGTGAACCTAGGTTTAAAGGAACAAGAGTAAATCTATGGTAATCCAACTGGCATAAAAAAGATCATTAAGTTGTACGGTAGTCCAAATATATGAAAATAAAGGTTTCACAATTCTTAACCTCATGGTTACAGGTCCAATTGAGTATATAATGCCATTGGTCATTGTCACACCCTAATTATGCACCAACCAGAATGGTGTGATGAACCGTCAATAAACCAACGGTTCAACTAGGATCTCGAATAGGCTATCCCCACCATGTTAAACCAAAACACATTCCACATTAATCAGAGGTAATAAAGTAAATAGCAGAAGTCTTACAGATAATGAACTGAGGTCTAGTCATGATAAATAATTAATATTCCATTTATCTCCAAGTAATCAAAACATAATTTAATACATATTACAAATATCCAAATACAAAAATTAAACACTAAGCGTATGCACGGTTGAAATGCTCACTTAACGAATCATAATAGTCCTCCACGGCTTGCTCATCATAGTCGCCACATGTTCATATGTTGGCGTATCGACATAATCTTCAACTGTAATACCTGCAACATCAGAAACTAAAAGAATTACGCGCGCAAGGGTCAGCTCTCCAACTTGAGCTCAGTGAACAAACAAAACAATGCAACAAACATATGCATGCATTCATTCGTATCTTTAGTCTGGTTCATAAGTTTGAAATGTGCAATAGAAAGGATAGGTGGCCATCGCACCTCTATACATGAATGTGTGGAACCGCCCAATGGATCAAACACCATTGCTGCCCCCACATGCACCCACCATGGAATAGGGATAGAGCTAAAGTGCTTAGGACCGCACTGCATTACACTTCACCTAATGCCCTACCCATACCAACATGTAAACCCCTGCTAGCGAGGGCTTACAAACTGGGCTCGCAACTAACCAATCCTAATGTCAAATAGTGTATCCAAGGCCTCACCTCAACATCCCTCAACCCCCCCCGACAGAATCAGAGACTAGACGGTCTGAGACTACCTCCCCTGATGCCCTACGACGTAATAGTTCTGCTAAAGTAATGGCGATACGACGATGTTAGTGGACAAGACTTGAGTAGAGATAGAGCTAGAGTCTGATGACCAGGATGAATCACAGTGTCACATCCTCCCCCTGATGCTCTGTTCACATCAGGTACACTAACCACACACATACATTGACATGCATATTCGTAGCATCATTATCATCATCATGTTATAAATAAATGGAATTAAATATGTATGAACAGTAATAACAAAAATAATGGATGACATGTGATATGCACATTACAAACATACAAGCAAAGAATCATTCATGGTACTGGACTCAATAAACAAAAATAGATTATTATTAGCCAATTAGTTTAGTTCTTGTTCCCTCACCTTTGATTGAGCGTAGATCCTCGTTCAAGCTTTATGAATTACTTTTAAATCACTAGAAAAACCTAACAAGTCGATAGATTTTAATTAGAATTATTTCCAATATGTTTTAAACTAACTGAAATTGTAGGGTCGCAGATAGGGTAGCACCTAGGGTAGCAGTTTCTACGACCTTAGGGTGTAGGGTTGCATGTGGGGTCGGATACCATTCGACCCTACGTGTGACCACACCCTCCCTTGGACATTCCGAGGGCATGTGGTCGATCATGTGGTCTTGTAGGGTTGGATATCATTCGACCCTACGTGCGACCACTTGTTTTCTATGTTAACCTTTCACTCTACAGTCCATTCCTTCATGTTTGGATCCTTTAGGTTACTATCATGGTCCATTCTATGATTGTTCTATGGCTCAAAACTACAATTTATACACCATTCATTGTCCATAATGATTTCCTCCATGGAATCTCTTGGAACTTGTCCATGGATGGATGATTTGAATTTCTCCTAATCCTATGTTCTTCATAACTATTATAGGCTCTCTTATTCGGGTAGGGAATTAGGTTCATACCTTAATTCAAAGGTTTCTCCGAACTTCCTCCTCTTCCTTAGTCTTCTTCTTCAAGTTTCCTTCTCTTCTTGTCTTCTTTCTCTTTCTCTTTCTTTCACTTTCAATTAGGGTTCTAAAGGAGTGGAAGAGCTAAAGGACGTCCAATGTAAAGAGGAAAACCCTCCATAATAAGTCCCAATGAGTTTAGGAAAGACCCCCTTTGAATTGGGAAGGTTTCCTAATTTTCGGATTTTGTCTGCTGTCGTAGGGTCGCATGTAGTGTCGCAGAATCCGTCGACCATACATCTTTTTAGTCATGCGATCCCATGACCCAAAAGTCATGGTTGGACTCCTTTGTGGTGGGGTCGATCATTCCTGTTTAGGCATGTGACCCTACCCTCATATTTGACTATTTTTGTGTTCAATTTCATACCTGGTTTTATGGTTTCTTCACGCACTTGGTCCACTTGGCTCGACCATGATAGGTAGACCTGGTACAAGGTGGTAAGACCGGTTAGTTCGATACGAGTCTTACAACTCCCCTTCACTTATTAGAAATTTTGTCCTTGAAATTTGCACATACCTTTCAAATCGAAAAGGTGAGGATATTGCTTTCGCATAGCATTCTCTTCTTTCCATGTGATCTCTTCTATATCTCGGCTCCTCCAGGTGACTTTAACATAGTATATGTCACGGTTGCGTAGATGTTGCACCTTTTGGCTAGTGATTTCAGTTGGTGCTACTTTGAATGTCAAATCATCAGTTAGATCTGGTGGATCCACTGTCAAAACGTGCATTGGATCTCTGATGTACTTCTTTAATAATGAGATATGAAATACATCATGCACACTTGACATAGATGGTGGTAGTGCTAACTGATAAGCCACTTTTCTACGTTTAGTTAGAATCTCATTCGGCCCGACATATATCGGACTTAGCTTCCCTTTCTGTCCAAATCGTTTAATACCCTGCATAGGTGATACTCTCAAGAATGCCTTATCACCTATGACAAATTCAAGGTCTCGACGTCGAGTATCCGCATACTATTTTTGACGATTATGAGCTGTTCTAACTCTTTCCTTGATAATGCCGACTACTCGACAAGTCTTGTCACACCCCAATTCAGCACCATTCAGAACGGTGTGATGAACCGCTATAAACCAACGATTTAACCAGGATCTCTAGTAGGCGGTATCCACTAAAAATAAAATCATGCACATCCACAACCATAATCAGAATAAATACACAATAGCGGAAGTCTTATAGTAAATGAATTGAGCATTCTAGCTGTAATAATCATAATTAAAATATCAAGTTATTGTTGTATCAACTGAAACATGAATAAATAAAATACCAATTACATCCCTTTATAAATTCAAATCAAATTCTAATAGAATACGCATAAGTTGCACTCGCATGAGGGGTCATGCGTATCCTCTAAGTCTTCAGCTTCCATTGCAGCAACACGCGCATACACTGGATCATTCATATAATCTTCAACTGTAGTACCTACATCATCAACTAAAAATATTCGACGTCGAGAGGGTGAGCACACATCATGGCTCATTGAACAAACAAAAAAATGCAACAAACATATGCATGCATTCAATTCATATCTTTGGTGTGGTAAATAAGTTTGCAATGTGCTATAAAAAGGATAGGTGGCCAAAGATCACGTTTATTGATACCACACCTCTATACACGAGTGCGTGAAACCGCCCAAAGGTAACGTTTATTGTCGACTCACATGCACCCAATCATAGACAATGTACACGTAAATGTCACGTTTATTGTTGTACCCGTTGCCCATACCAACATGTAAGCCCCTGCTGGCGAGGGCTCACAAACTGGGCTCACAACTAACCAATCCTAATGCCAATCAGTCTATCCAAGGCCTCACCCCAGTATCCCTCAATACGTCCATAGAGATAGGGCTAAGGCCCCCCGACAGAGTCAGAGATTACATGGTCCGAGACCAACTCCCCTCATACCCTACGACGTAATAGTTCTGCTAAAGTAATGGCGATACGATGATGTCAGTGGACAAGACATGAGTTAAAGATAGAGCTAGAGTGCTGAGGCCCTGCCTATGACACCTCCCCCTGATACTCGCTCGCATCAAGCACACCAACCACACATATACATCCACATGCCTATTCCTATCATCATCATCATCATGTTATAAATAATAAGTAAATATGCATGAACAATATTAATAGAATTATTGGATGACATGTTGAATGCACATAACAATCATAAACGCATAAAATCATTCATCGCATTGGACTCAAGAATAAAATAGATTATTATTAACCAATTAGTTTAGGTCTTGTTCCCTCATCTTTACTTGATCGTAGGTCCTCTTTCAAGCTTTAAGAATCAACTATATATCGATATTATATCACTAGAAGACCTAATCAAGTCGATATAATTTAATTAGAATTAATTTAGACTTTAAAAAGAATGTTGTTAACTGGGGGTCGATGCCAGGGTCAGAGGTTCCATCGACCCTGGGTGCGACCACCCACAGTCTGGGCTTCCCGAACACTGGGGGTCGATTAACAAGGTTTGGTAGGGTCGATTGGCCATCGACCCCCCGTGCGACCCCCTGTGGGTTTAGTGAATTTTTCATCCTACAGTCCATTCTTCATATTTAGGGTCCTATGGCTTGCTTCAACAATCCATTCCACACATGTTCTATGGCCTAGAACCGTAGTTCACTCACCTATATGGCTTTCATGATTTCCCCCATGGTTTTCCATGAAAACCTAACCATGGGTGGATGATTTGGGTTTCTCCTAGATCAATCCCTCTTCTCTATCTATTCTAAGGTCTGTAGAATTACATGGAGATAGTATCCATACCTGAGAATTAGGCTTGTTTCTCTAAAGCCTTCTCTTTGATCTTCTTCTCCACTTTCCTTCTCTTCTCTTTCTCGTCTCCTTCTCTTCTCTTTCTCTCAATCCAATTAGGGTTCTAAAAGGAGTGAAAGAGGCTTAGGGACGTCCTATTTATAGAATAAAAACTCTCAAAATAAGTCCCATTGAGATTAGGAAAGAATCCCATTGAAATTTTGAAAGTTTCCAAATCAAGGTTTCTGTCAGCAGACTGCGGGTCGATGAGGGGGTCGGAGATCCTGTCGACCCCTGGTTCTTAAAATGTCCGACCCCCGATATAAAACTCAGGGTCTGATTTTTATACTGGGGGGGTCTGACCCTACCTTGCTGGGTATGCGACCCTCTCCCTATTTTTTATGATTTTGGGTCAGTTTAATACCTGGGATCATGATCTCCCTCACGCACTTTATCCATTTGGCTCGACCATGATGGATAGACCTGGTTCAAGGTGGTAAGACCGGGTTAGTTCGATACGGGTCTTACAACTCTCCCCTACATATAAAAATTTCGTCCTCAAAATTGTACATACCTTCTGAGTCGAATAAATGAGGGTATTGCTTTCGCATAGCATTCTCTTCTTCCCTTGTGATTTCTTCCATGTCTCTACTTCTCCAGGTGACCTTAACATAATAGATATCTCGGTTGCATAGTCGTTGAACCTTTCGGCTGGTGATTTCAGTTAGTGTTACTTCAAATGTCAAATTATCAGTCAAATCAGGTAGATCTACTGTCAGAACGCGCGTTGGATCTTTGACATATTTCTTCAATAAGGAAATATGAAATACGTCATGCACACTTGACATAGATGGTGGTAGTGCTAACTGGTAAGCCACTTTCCCACGCTTAGCTAGAATCTCATATGGCCTGACATATCTTGGACTTAGTTTCCCTTTCTGTCCGAATCGTTTCAATCCTCGCATAGGCGATACTTTTACGAATACTTTAACACCCACAAAAACTCAAGCTCTTGGCGTCGGGTATCGGCATATTGCTTCTGACGATTCTAAGCTGTTCTCACTCTTTCTTTGATAATGTCGACTACTCGACAAGTCTCTTCAACAAATTTTAGTCCAACAATACTTCGTTCCCCAACTTCATTCCAAAACAAAGGAGTTCGACACTTTCTGTCATAATTGCTTCATAGGGTGACATCTATATAGTAGCCTGATAGCTATTATTATAAGCGAACTCAATCAGAGGTAACTTTTCATCCCATGATCCTTTGAAATCAATTACACATGCTCAAAGCATATCTTCTAGAATTTGAATTGTATGCTCCTACTGTCCATCTGTTTGTGGATGGAATGCAGTACTAAACTTCAATATTGTACCCATAGCCTTTTGCATTCCTTCCCAAAACTTTGAAGTAAATCGTGGATCTCTATCAGACACAATACTTTCAAGTACACCGTGTAATTGCATGATTTTATCCACATACAGCTTAGCTAACCTCTCCAGTGTATACTGGGGTCGTATAGGTATAAAGCGAGCTATTTTATTCAAACGGTCTACAATCACCCAAACTGCATCAACTACTCGAGGGGTCTAGTAATCCCGTGACGAAGTCCATAGTAATGCAGTCCCATTTCTATGCTGGTTCTGGCAATGGCTGTAACAGTCTGGCCAGTCTTTATCGTTCAGCCTTTACTTTCTGACAATTTAGGCATTGAGAAACGAACTTAGCTACATCTGCTTTCATTCCTCTCCACCAATATAATTTCTTTAGATCATGATACATTTTTGTACTTCCAGGATGTATCGAATAGATGGTGGAATGGGCTTCTTTCATCAATCGGTGTCTAATGTCCGAACTTTCTATTTCGGGTACACATATTCTTCCCTTGTACTTCAGTACCTTTTCTTCTTCCAAGGTGAACTCAGGGTTAGTTCTACCTTTTTCGATGTCTTCTTGTACCGTTCTTAGGCAAGGGTCTGATTTGATAGCTGTCTTCACTTCATCAACTATATCCGGTATAATTTTCAATGCGGCAAACATATTTTAAAACCGATGAATAAACCCTTGGTTGGCTGATCCATCTTGTGCATCTATCACAAACTGCTCATTACCGTGCTTGAATACCTTTCTGGTAGTACACATTGCGGTAGTTATGCTAACCTCTCCCTGAGATTTTATCATTGCCTTTCTACTCAACGCATCAGCAACCACATTAGCTTTCCCCGGATGATACTGGATATCACAATCATAGTCTTTTAATAGTTCCAGCCATCGTCTTTGTCTCATATTCAGCTCCTTCTGATTAAATAGATAAGTAAGACTTTTATGGTCTGATTTAATCTGAAACTTCTCCCCATACAGATAATGTCTCCATATTTTGACAGCATGTACTACTGCCGCTAGATCCAAATCATGAGTGGGGTAGTTCTTTTCATGTGTCTTCAGTAGTCTTGAGGCATAAGCAATTACTTGTTCTCCTTGCATAAGTACATATCCTAATCCAAGTCCTGGCGCATCGGAGTACAAGATAAATGGTTGTCCTAGAATCGGGATGGTCAAGATTGGAGCTGATATCAATATATCCTTCAAGGTTTGGAAACTCTTCTCGCATTTATCCGTCCAGACAAACTTCTCGCCCTTCTTAGTGAAACTGGTAATCGGTACGGCAATACGGGAATAGTTTTCCACAAATCATCGATAATACCCAGCTAGACCCAGAAAACTTCTAACTTTTGTAACGCTCTAGGGTGCTTCCCACTTTACAATAGCCTCGATCATGCTGGGATCTACTTTAATTCCTTCAGCGGATACTATATGGCCTAGAAATGCAACTTCCTTTAGCCAAAACTTACACTTTGTAAATTTGGCGTAGAGCTTTTCCTTCGGTAGTCGCTGCAGAGCTGCGTTTAGATTCTTAACATGAGTTTCCTCGTCTTTGGAGTAGACTAATATGTCATCAATGAATACTATAACCGACGTATCCAACATGTCGTGGAAAACCCGGTTCATAAGTTCCATAAAGGTTACTGGTGCATTTGTCAATCCAAATGACATGACCAAAAATTCATAATGTCCATATCTGGTCTTGAATGCTGTCTTGGGGATATCACCATCCTTAATCTTCAGCTGATGGTAGCCTGACCGAAGATCAATCTTTGAGAACACTTTGGCACCTTGCAACTGATCGAACAGGTCATCGATCCTAGGCAATGGATACCGATTCTTAATTGTCAGTTTATTCAGTTCTCGGTAGTCTATACGTAAGCGAATGCTATCGTCCTTTTTCTTCACGAATAATACTGGCACTCCCCATGGTAATATGCTAAGGTGAATGTAACCCTTGTCCAGCAGTTCTTGTAATTGTACTTTCAATTCCTTCAGTTCAGTAGGAGCCATTAGATAAGGTGCTTTCGATACTGGTATAGCTCCAGGTATAAGATCTATAACGAACTCTGTAGCTCGGTCGGGTGGTAATCCTGGTAATTCTTCAGGAAATACGTCTGGATAGTCTCACATGACATCAATATCTTCCATTCGTGGTGCTTCCTTGGTAAGGTCGACCACAGATACTAAATACCCGTATACTCCTTTCTCAAGGCACTTCTTAGCCTTTAGCGCCGAGAGTATGAGCTTTCGTTTACGGGGAAGTTTGGTTCCCAAAAAACTGAACTCTGCTCCTTCTTTGTCTTTAAATGTCAGCTTCTTTTCGACACACAATAGGTTTGCAGAATGCCAAACTAACCAGTCCATTCCCAAGATGATGTCGAAGTCTGCCATCTCAAGTTGGATCAAGGTTGCATCCAAGGTCTTTTCATCAATAAGCACTAGACATGGTCCATAACCTTTTTCTAACTCCACTTCTAATCCCATATGTGATCGTACAAGTAGTTTGTAGTCTAAGGATTTAAGGGGTAGATTTAACTTCTTTTCAAACGTCACATATATAAAGGAATGAGTAGAACCTGAATCAAAGGGTACTCTGGCGGGAATGCCATTAATAGGTACGATACCTGTGATTTGTTTTGGTTTAGTCTACATGCTCATACAATGTAATACAACTAACAAAAAAATGTAAGTCATACCTATAACCACATTAGGCAATGCGGCAGCATCCTAGGATGTAACCGCATAAACTCGTCCTTGATGTAGCTGCTTCTTGGGCTTAAGACATTCCCTTGCTATATGTCCCACTTGGTTGCAGTTAAAACATTTTATCCCTTCAGTAATTGGCTTCTGTTGCTATTGAACTACGGGGATAGTCTTGGTTGCAGCGGTAAAGCCTTGAAAACGGAAGGGTTTGAATTTCTTATTATTCCCTCCATTATAAGAATTTCCAGCTGGCCTTTTGATACCTCTGTTTTGCATGAAATAACTCTCCTTCTGGCTCGATTCTATTACTCGAGCAATTTGTGTCGCTTTATTATAAATTTTCTTTTCATGTCCCAGAACGTGCTCGCGGATGCTTCCCCTAAGTCCCATGACGAACCTTCGGGTCTTTGTGTTTTCCTCTTGCATAGTAGTGGGTGCAAAGAAGAACAACTCTTTATAACGCTGTTGATATGCATCCACGGTCATCTGTCCCTGATATAAACTCAGGAACTCTCTTTCCATAGAATCTCTGAAACTTCTTGGAAAGTACTTCTCAAAGAACGCCTCTTTATAAATATCCCATGTCAGTTGGGCGTGCTTTGTAAGTAAATACGTCCTGGTAGACTTCCACCAATGGTGTGCATCTCCTTTCAGCATAAAGGTGGCACACAACATTTTTTCTTCTTCATTTAATGTCATCATCATAAAGTTTCTTACCATTTCGTCAACCCAGTGTGCCGGCCATAACGGATCTGCTGGCTTGCCATTAAACTCTCTGGGCTTCAGTTTTAGAAAACGCTCCACCAGTCTGGAGTGATCTAGTGGCTGCGAGACATACGCTCCATACATAGGTGGTTGGTAGTGATATCCACCATGAGCTATTTCAGGATTTGGTACTTGAGCCTGCATGATAGGAGTCTGAGGTGCGTGGGGCACTGTGTTACTTCCCCCTGGTGCTGTGCTTGCCTGTCCAGCTGGCATTTGAGGTGTTTGTGCAGCTGGATGAGTTTTGCCTACGGCAGCTTGGATAGTAGCTTGTTCATGTTGCATCTGTTGCAGCTGTTGGGCCAAGTTCATTACGACTGTGGCCAAGTCTGTAGGTGGAGCTGGCAGATTGGTAGGATTTGTCTGCCCATTTATGACGGACGGTGCCGTGTTCAGGTTCCCCTGTGATTCCAGGTGTGTCTGGTTATCTTCCCCCACAGGTGGTGGTGGTGGGATAGAGTTACGGCTCTGTCTGGTTGCTCTGCATCCTGCCATTAATTAATCTCATAGTGAGATTGCCTGAAAAATCATTGAACACGAGAGACAATCATTAATTATTTTATTCTCATATTTTAAAACCATTAAACATATAAAATTTCAAAATTTTTAGATCATTCGGTCGAAAATGCTGTGTTTTCACTGTAGGGTCGATGGTGGGGGTCGATGGGTGTCCGACCCTCAGTATTCGACCCTGGAAAATCACCCATTCTTCCCGAGAGCCGGGGGCCGATGGGGGGGTCAGACTATGTCCGACCCAGGGTGCGACCCCTGGTTCTCTGTCAGGTTCCCGAGAGCCGAGGGTCGATGCGGGGGTCGATGCTTTTAATCAAATTTTCTGACCCCCGGACTAAAAATCTGATTTTTAAGTTCCGATTCAAGTCCATTTCTCATTCTTTCTTCTCCGCTTCGACTCAGATCATCTCTCTGAGTTGCTATAGTGACAACTCCGATCCATTGGTGGGTTGCACTCCTTGTTTCGTCGTCTACACCTCCGCTACAGGTATTTCTTCTACCTTTTCATGTTTCTAGGTTTCTAAACCTAGGTTTTTACTCGTTTATCTTGTATTTTTCAAATTAAACTTTTTTCAACAGTAAAAATTCGATTTTTATTGGGGGTTTTTGTTGTGGGTGACTCGAGGAATGAAAGCCCTCAAAAATATTTGAGTTTCATCGGTTAGTTATCGAGAAACTCGAAATTTTCACTTTTTGCCCTAATTTTGTCGAGATTTTGAATTTCTTGAAATTTCTTACAATTCAATCTAATTAGTTGAAATTTCTGACTATATGAGCCTCACAGGATAGTCTAGGATCCATGTAAGTCCTCCTGCCCATGTGTATGGGTGAAAAGTAAGGCTTTTGACCAATTTACATCACTGTTATGTCGAAATCTCAGGTTTTTCCTCTCTACTAACCCATTATTTGTTTTTCTTTCTATTTGCAGATACTATGGCTCCAACCAAGGTACCCAGAGTTCGTGACCGTCTTCGCTTCTGTTCCAATAAAGCCGATACACATTATGCCCACTACGCTAGCAAGAAGGTAGAGAGAGGCCGTAAAGTGGATTTGGCTAGCTTAGCCTTGTTCAATGTGGAGAGAGCCTTTGGTGATATGGGATGGCTCCCTGTCATCACTTATGATGCGTGTACCTGTCCTGACTTGGTACGCTAGTTCTACTATAATCTCCAGGTGTTGGGAGATTACAATGATGTGGAGAGGGGTGGTGAGCTCCGCATCACTAGCTACATCAAGGGGGTTGACGTTTCATTTGATTATCGACAGCTGGCCGACTTGTTGGGCATTTCCTATGCAGGCCCCATGTGTTCTGTGTTCTTAGCGGGCCCTAGTTCTTTTCTCTACAGATGAGGGCTGAGATCGATAGCCAGCTCATCAGACCTGATCGCTGGCAGATGAAAGTGAGTTATCTACGTTCAGATCCACGGTTATACTGCAAGATCATCCAGCGTAATTTGATACCACAGAGTGGACATTACGAGAGGGTCTCCCAGTTGACCCAGTTTCTATTATACCGCATATGCACTAGGCAGCCCGTCTGCCTTCCCTACATCATCATGCGTACGATGATCAGTGCCACGTTGCCCAGTCACACTGGCAACCTTCCTTACGGATGCATGATCACTACCTTGCTTACCCGCCTGGGGGTTGACTTAGTGGATGAGAAGATTCAGGAGAAATCCTTCTCATCGCCTCTGGATTGGGAGGCCATCTACAAGATGGGCATGCGGGATGCCCAGGTCAGTTATGAGGAGAGGAACGCGATGGTACGCCCTTGCACTCAAGTGGAGATGGCTGATGCTGAGGCTGCAGCAGCAGCTGCTGGAGCAGGGGTTCATGGAGATGATGACGATCGGTTGTACATGGATGTAGATGCCATACCTCCTCCATCACCTACTCATGCTACTGGAGCTGGTCCGTCTTCTTCAGCTGGTCCTTCGCATGCAGCTGGTCCTTCGCATGCAGCTGGTCCTTCGTATACTCCATTTGATGACATGATGAGGATATTGCACGAGATACGAGAGGCCAAGGATATGTCTGACCTGAGGATGGGAGAGCTTCTAGAGGCTCAGCGTGTGACTGACCAGCAGGTGGCTGATCTCATAGCTAGTCTCCAGACGAGCCAGACTAAGATAGCTTGGTTGACCAGGGTCTACGCTAAGGACTATGATAGAGACCGTGAGGCACCACCTCCCCCATCACCTCCAGCTTCTTGATGTACTTCTCTTATTTTTCTTTTTGTACTTCAAAGTAACTGTCCGGACTGTGGACTATACTCTACTTTAATCATATATATATAAATGTTTGTTCATTTTTTTTAGTTGTATATTAATTTGTTTCTCATTTAACAGATGCATAATTCTCTTTCAATTTAGTCTCAAACAACACAGATGCTTATGGTGTGTTATTATTACATCTTTTATATTTTTATCCTATCTCAGTTCAAGACCTTTTATAGAAGTATACGGTTTCACAGATAAAGCCTGAGATGCTCTGATACCAAGTTATCACACCCCAATTCTGCACCATTCAAAATGGTGTGATGAACCGCTATAAACCAACGATTCAACCAGGATCTCTAATAGGCGGTATCCATTAAAAATAAAACCATGCACATCCACAACCATAATCAGAATAAATACACAATAGCGGAAGTCTTATAGTAAATGAACTGAGCATTCTAGCTGTAATAGTCATAATAAAATATCAAGTTATTGTTGTATAAACTCAGACATAAATAAATAAAATACTAATTACATCCCTTTATAAATTCAAATAAAATTCTTATAGAATACGCATGAGTTGCACTCGCATGAGGGGTCATGTGTATCCTCTAAGTCTTCAGCTTTCATTTCAGCAACATGCGCATACACCGGATCATTCATATAATCTACAACTGTAGTACCTGCATCATCAACTAAAAATATTCGACGTCGAGAGGGTGAGCACACATCATGGCTCAGTGAGCAAACAAAACAATGCAACAAACATATGCATGCATTCAATTCATATCTTTGGTCTGGTAAATAAGTTTGCAATGTGCTATAGAAAGGATAGGTGGCCAAAGATCACGTTTATTGACGCCGCACCTCTATGCATGAGTGTCTGAAACCGCCCAAAGGTAACGTTTATTGTCAACCCACATGCATCCAATCATAGACAATATACACGCAAAGGTCATGTTTATTGTTGTACCCGTTGCCCATACCCACACCTAAGCCCCTGCTGGCGAGGGCTCACAAACTGGGCTCGCAACTAACCAATCCTAATGCCAATCAGTGTATCCAAGGCCTCACCCCAGCATCCCTCAATACATCCATAGAAATAGGCCTAAGGCCCCCCAGCAGAGTCAGAGACTACACGGTCCGAGACCATCTCCCCTCATACCCTATGACGTAATCGTTCTGCTAAGGTAATGGCGATACGATGATGTCAGTGGACAAGACGTGAGTTAGAGATAGAGCTAGAGTGTTGAGGCGCCTATGACACCTCCCCCTGATACTCGCTCGCATCAAGCACACCAACCACACACATACATCCACATGCCTATTCCTATCATCATCATCATCATCATGTTATAAACAATAAAAAAATATACATGAATAGTAATAATATAAATATTGAATGACATGTTGAATGCACATAACAATTATACACGCATAAAATCATTCATGGCATTGGACTCAAGAATAAAACAGTTTATTATTAACCAATTAGTTTAGATCTTGTTCCCTCACCTTTACTTGATCGTAGGTCCTCTTTCAAGCTTTAAGAATCAACTATATATCGATATTATATCACTAGAAGACCTAATCAAGTTGATAGAATTTAATTAGAATTAATTCGGACTTGAAAAAGCATGCTGTTAATTGGGGGTCGATGCCAGGGTCGGAGGTTCCATCGACCCTGGGTAGGACCACCCACAGTCTGGACTTCCCAAATATTGGGGGTCGATTATCAGGGTCTGGTAGGGTCGATTGGCCATCGACCCCCGTGTAACCCCCTATGGGTTTAGTTAATTTTTCATCCTACAGTCCATTCTTTGTGTTTAGGGTCCTATGGCTTGCTTCTACAATCCATTCCACACATGTTCTATGGCCTAGAATCGTAGTTCACTCACCTATATCGCTTTCATGATTTCCCCCCATGGTTTTCCATGAAAACCTAACCACGGGTGGATGATTTGGGTTTCTCCTAGATCATTCCCTCTTCTCTATCTATTCTAAGGTCTGTAGAATTACATGGATATAGTATCTATACCTGAGAATTAGGCTTGTTTCTCTGAAGCCTTCTCTTTAATCTTCTTCTCCACTTTCCTTCTCTTCTCTTTCTCTTCTCCTTCTCTTCTCTTTCTCTCAATCCAATTAGGGTTCTAAAAGGAGTGAAAGAGGCTTAGGGATGTCCTATTTATAGAGTAGAAACTCCCAAAATAAGTCCCTTTGAGATTAGGAAAGAATCCCATTGAAATTTGGAAAGTTTCCAAATCACGGTTTCTGTCGACAGACTGGGGGTCGATGAGGGGGTCGGAGATCCCATCAACCCCTGGTTCTTAAAATGTCCGACCCCCGGTATAAAACTCAGGGTCTGACTTTTATACTGGGGGGTCCGACCCTACCTTGCTAGGTATGCGACCCTCCCCCTATTTTTGTGTTTTTGGGTCAGTTTAATACCTGGGATCGTGATCTCCCTCACGCACTTTATCCATTTGGCTCGACCATGATGGGTAGAACTGGTTCAAGGTGATAAGACCGGGTTAGTTCGATACAGGACTTACAAGGCTCTTCCATAAACTCTGGTCCAACGATGCTACGTTCTCCAACTTCATTCCAAAACAGAGGAGTTTGACACTTCCTACCATACAGTGCTTCATAGGGTGACATCTGTATAGTAGCCTGATAGTTATTGTTATAGGTGAATTTGATCAACAATAGTTTTTCATCCCATGATACTTTGAAATCAATAACACAGGCTCGAAGCATGTCTTCTAAAATCTGAATGGTACACTCCGACCGTTCGTTTGTCTGCGGATGGAACGCAATGCTGTACTACAAAGTTGTACCCATCGCCTTTTGTAATCCTTCCCAAAACATTGAGGCAAAGTGTGGGTCTCTATCAGACACAATGCTTTCAAGTACACCATGCAATCTGACAATATTATCCACATAGAGCTTGGCCAACCTCTCTAGGGTATACTGAGGTCGTATAGCTATGAAAGGAGCTGTCTTAGTCAGACGATCTACAATCACCCAAACCGCGTCAATTACTCAAGCAGTCATTGGTAACCTGGTGAGGAAGTCCATAGTAATGCAGTCCCATTTTCATGCTGGTTCTAGCAACGACTGCAATAATCCTGTAGGTCTTCACCATTCAGCCTTTACCCTTTGACAATTTAGGCATTGATACACGAATTTAGCTACATCTGCTTTCATTCCTCTCCACCAATATAATTTCTTCAAATCATGATACATCTTTGTACTTCCAATATGTACCGAATAAATGGTGGTGTGAGCTTCCTTCATTAGTCGGTGTCTAATGTCAAAATTTTCTGTTTCAGAAACAAATACTCTTCCTTTGTACATCAGTACATGTTCATCATCCAAGGTGAACTCAGGAATTGTCCTACCATTTTTGATGTTTTCTTGTACCGTTCTCAGATAAGGGTCTGATTTAATAGCGGCTTTCACTTCATCAATTATATCAGGTACAATCTTCAATGTTGCGAACATATTTAAAAACCGATGAATAAACCCTTGGTTGGTTGATCCACCCGATGCATTTATCACGAACTACTCATTACCATAATTGAATACTTTTCCTGTAGCACACATTGCTGTAGTCGTGTTATCCTCTCCTTGAGATTTTATCAATGCTTTTCTGGTTAACGCATCAGCAACTACATTAGCCTTTCCTGGATGATACTGGATATTGCAATCATAATCCTTTAACAATTCCAGCCATCTTCTTTGTCTCATGGTCAACTCCTTTTGATTAAAAAGATAAGTAAGACTCTTATGATCTGATTCAATCTAAAATTTCACTCCATACAAATAATGTCTCTATATCTTGACAGTAGCATGTACTACTGCTGCTAATTCCAAGTCATGAGTAGGATAATTCTTCTCATGATTTTTCAGTTGTCTTGAAGCATATGCAACAACTTGCTATCTTTGCATAAGTACACATCCTAAACCCAATCCAGAAGCATTGGTGTATAAGGTAAATGGCTGTCCTGGAATAGGAATAGTCAAGATCAGAGCAGATATCAATCTAGCCTTCAATGTTTGAAAATTTTTCTCACATTTTTTGGTCCAAACAAACTTTTCTCCTTTCTTAGTCAAACTGGTGAGAGGTACGGAAATTTTAGAATAGTCTTCCACGAATCATCGATAATATCCAGCTAGACCTAGGAAACTTTTAATTTCTGCAACGCTCTTAGGTGCTTCCCACTTCACAATGGCTTCAATCTTGCTAGGATCCATTTTAATTCCTTCAGCGGATACAACATGGCCTAAGAAAGTGACCACATTTAGCCAAAACTCACACTTTGTAAATTTGGTGTAAAGCTTCTCTTTCCTTAATCGCTGCAGAGCGGCTCTTAGATTCATGACATGAGTTTCCTTGTCCTTGGAGTAGACCAATATATCATCAATAAACACAATGACTGACATATCCAACATATCATGGAATACCCGATTCATGAGTTCCATAAAAGTTGCGGCTGCATTAGTCAATCCAAAAGACATGACTAGAAATTCATAATGTCTATATCTTGTTCTGAATGCTATCTTTGAAATATCACCATCCTTAATCTTCAACTAATGGTATCCTGACCGAAGATCGATCTTGGAGAACACGTTGGTACCTTGCAACTGATCAAACAAATCATCGATCCGAGGCAACGGGTATCGATTCTTGATTGTTAGCTTATTCAATTCCCTGTAGTCTATACACAATCGAATGCTATCGTTCTTCTTCTTTACGAACAATATTGGTGCTCCCCATGGTGATATGCTAAATCTGATATGACCTTTGTCCACTAATTCCTATAACTGTACCTTTAATTCCTTCAATTCAGTAGGAGCCATTCGATTGGGTGGTTTAGATATTGGTGCGGCTCCGAGTATCAGATCTATAACGAACTTTGTCGCTCGGTCGGGTGGTAGTCTTGGTAATTCATCAGAAAATACATCTGGAAAGTCACACACAACATCAATATTCTCCATTCATGGTGCTTCTTTGGTAACGTATACACCAGATAGCATATATCCAACTTCTTTCTCTTCAAAGCATCTCTTCGCCTTTAGCATAGAGGGGATCAACTTTTACTTCTTAGGCAACATGCTTTTAATAAAACTCAATTATATGCCATCTTTATTATTGAATGATAACCTCTTCTATCCACATAACAACTTTGTAGAGTGTTGAGACAACCAGTATATTCCCAAGATGACATCAAAGTCTGTCATCTCAAGTCAATTTAGGTTGCATCCAAATTCTGTCCATCCATATGATTCGATCATTGTTCATAACACTCATTTATTACAACATCTAGTCCAAAGGGCTTAAACTAGCAAAATCTTGTATAAAGGTCTTAAGAGCACATCTAGCTCATTAATCTCTTAGTTTTTGTTTCAAAGACTATTGCTTCAAATCTCAAATATCCCAAAGAACTCATTAGCTTATACCTTCTTTTATCACTGTTGTTCTACCTTGATCTCTCATTCATATACCTCGAAAAATATCTTGTGATTGTTACTTCATATCCCAAGTCTATCTATAATCATTAGGGTATATGCTTATAAATTCATTAATTCAGCCAAACTCTTTTGGTCTTTACTCAATTACCTCACTTGACATTAGGCATAACTCAGTATTACTTCTACTAATCTGAATACTATCAATGCCATGATCATTGACTTTATCCTTGTATCCACTCTTAGATTTGCCTTTGGGAATCTTCTGCCTTGTCAAAATTCATATCGATATAGCCATCTTTGACTCTGCTTGAGTGCTATCTATTTCCTTACTGGCTACTCTTGACAGTTTTCACTTCTTGCTCATGCACCCTTTTATAGACATGACTCATCTCCATCCATTCAACAATCTCAAAACAGATCCTCTATTTCTTCATCTGAGGTTCCTTGGCTATAAAATCTAATCTGAATTTAATCATCTTACTTCCCATAATTCCATTATTACTAACATCTTTATCAACAAAGGTCAGGGAGTGTATGAATCAGAATGTTCGTCCAAAAGCGATTCACTTCCTTCTTTCAATTTAGCATAATAACAACACTTGCTTTATCTAGTGAACTTATATTCAAAGGATCAGGAGTAAATCTATGGTAATCCAACTGGCATCCAAAGGTCGTTAAGTGCACGGTGGTCCAAATACATGAAAATAGAGGTTTTATAGTTCTTAACTTCATGGTTACATGTTCTATCGAGTATATAATGCCATTGGTTGAGGCACTACAGGAGTAAATCTAGAGAAAGTTTTGGTACATAATAAATTAGGTATAAATCAGAAAGATGTACGCTTAACATGATTAAACATTTAACTGTTCATTCAGTTCATATCTCTGTTCATGTTGTCGATCATAAGAGTGGCTCAGATTGGTATAATCAAGACTTGTACCAAAGAACAATATCTATAACTCGAATTGATAGGTTAAATCAAGAAGGTATCCCGTCAAGACACCAGAATTTAAAATCAGGTATGTTCATCCTCTATAATCATAACCGCATCCTATATAAACATATCTAGTTATATGGCCACAATTGATTTGATCCTTTGCTGAAAACTTCTGAGGCTTCAACTTCAGAAAATATTCCCCAACCCTGGTCGGATCATTCTGCCATGATGCAGCTATCCCATACATCAGTGGCAGATAAGGGTAATCACCTTGATACACTGCTTGTTGTGCACCAAGCTTCTGCACTGGGGTGTGCGTTACTAGGACTTGCTATATGGTAGGCACTGTGTTATAGGTTACATGTGCTTGGGGTGCAGTGTTGCTACCAATTGGTACCGTACTTGGTTTGACCCGGAGGTGTTGATGTAGCATTGGCAACTTATGAAGTGATTCACATAGCAACTTGCATAATCGATCTCATCTGTTGTTGCTCTTGTATTTTGTCGGGCCAAGTTTTATTACAACGGTAGCCTAGGCACTTGGTAGTCCAGGTTGATTGGCTGGAGTGGCCTAGTTGTTCACCTCCTTTGATTTGCTCCAATCTGATTATCATTATTTAGCATCTGCTTAGATGAGTTTTCACTACCCGTTCTCGACCCTAATAGTGGTGGGGTCGAGTTGCAACATCTTCTTAATGCTTAGCGGGCAATGGATCAACTTATGGTAGATCTCACTCTGAGTCTCCATGTCACCCAGGAGTATAGCTTTATCTTCATTTATAGTTACTCTCATTTTTGTTGTATGGCCATTGTTCTCCTATCTCTGTTGGATTTAACCCAAGATCTTTTCCTTTTCCTCTACACGGATTTAGGCATTACTAGCCATTTTTTTCTTCCTCTGTCATATATCGAGTTTCACATCTTGTGAGTACCAACTCGGTATTTTAATTTTTCTACTCTACAAATGCTTCCTTCTTGTTACTGTACTATATCCTTTGTATACTCAGGCAACTATCCTACTTGTAGATCGTATCATATGTTATTTATTTATCGGGATACATTTTGATTCTCTTTTTCTTTAGTCTCTATATATACATACGGTTCCATCTCTTATATGTACATTATTGTCTTGTTTAAGTTCTATTTCAACCAATACAAGTGCATATGGTGTGTTTGTATTAAAGCTTTTAATTTATCCTAACTCAGTTCATGGACTCTAGTGGAAGTATTTAAGTTTGATGGCAAGGCCTGAGAGCTCTGATATCAAGTTGTCACACCCTAATTCTACACCAACCAGAATGTGTGATGAACCGTCAATAAACCAACGGTTCAGTCAGGATCTCAAATAGGCTATCCCCACCATGTTAAACCAAAACACATTCCACATTAATCAGGGATAATAAAATAAATGGCAGAAGTCATACAGATAATGAACTGAGGTCTAGTCATCATAGATAATTAATATTCTATTTAACTCCAAGTAACCAAAACATAATTTAATACAGATTACAAATATCCAAAAATGAAAATTAAACACCAAGCGTATCCACAGTTGAAATGCTCACTTAATGAATCATAATAGTCTTCCACAGCTTACTCATCATAGCCGCCACATGTTCATATGTTGGCGTGCCGACATAATCCTCAACCGTAAAACTTGCAACATAAGAAACTAAAAGAATTGCACGCGCGAGAGTCAGCTCTCCAACTTGAACTCAACGAGTAAAAAAAACAATGAAACAAACATATGCATGCATTCATTCATATTTTTAGTGTGGTTCAAAAGTTTACAATGTGCAATAGAAAGGATAGGTGGCCACCGCACCTCTATACAAGAATGTGTGGAACCACCCAATGGATCAAACACCATTGCCTCCCCCACATGCACCCACCATGGAATAGGGATAGACCTAAAGTGCTTAGGACTGCACCACATCACATTTCCCCTGATGCCCTACCCATACCAACACTTAAGCCACTGCTGACGAGGGCTTGCAAAATGGGCTCGCAACTAACCAATCCTAATGTCAAACACTGTATCCAAGGCCTCACCCCAGCATCCCTCAATACGACCATTGATATAGAGCTAAGGCCCCCCGACAGAGTCAGAGACTACATGGTCCGAGACCAACTCCCCTGATGTCCTACGACGTAATAGTTCTGCTAAAGTAATGGCGATACGACGATGATAGTAGACAAGACTTGAGCAGAGATAGAGCTAGAGTCTGGTGACCAGGATGAACCACAATGTCACGTCCTCCCCTTGATGCTCCATTCACATCAAGTACACTAACCACACACATACATTCGTATTCCTATTCCTAGCATCATCATCATCATCATGTTATAAATAAACAGAATTAAATATGCATGAACAGTAATAACAGGAATGGTAGATGACATGTGATATGCACATTATAATCATACAAGCATAGAATCATTCATGGTATTGGACTCAATAAATAAATATAGATTATTATTAGCCAATTAGTTTAGGTCTTGTTCCCTCACCTTTGATTGAGCATAGATCCTCATTCAAGCTTTATGAATTACTTTTAAATCACTAGAAAGACCTAACAAGTCGATAGATTTTAATTAGAATTATTTCTAATATGTTTCAAACTAACTAAAATTATAGGGTCGCAAGTGGGGTAGCACCTAGGCTAACAGTTTCTACGACCCTAGGGTGTAGGGTCGCATGTGGGGTCAGATACCATTCGACCCTACGTGCGACCACACCCTACCTAGGACTTCCCGAGGGCATGTGGTCCTATCGGATCGGATATCATTCGACCCTACGTGTGACCATACATTTTTTGAGTCGACCTTTCACTCTACAGTCCATTCCTTCAGTTTTGGATCCTTTAGCTTGCTATCATGGTCCATTCTATGATCGTTCTATGGCTCAAAACTATAATTCATACACCATTCATTGTCCATAATGATTTCCTCCATAGAATCTCTTGAAACTTGTCCATGGATGGATGATTTGGGTTTTTCCTAATCCTATGTTCTTCATAACTATTCTGGGCTCTCTTATTTAGGTAGGGAATTAAGTTTATACCTTAATTCAATGTTTCTCTGAACTTCCTCCACTTCCTTGGTCTTCTTCTTCAAGTTTCCATCTCTTCTTGTCTTCCTTCTCTTTCTCTTTCTCTCACTTTCAATTAGGGTTCTAAAAGAGTGAAAGAGGCTAAGGGACGTCCTATTTATAGAGGAAAACCCTCCATAATAAGTCCCAATGAGTTTAGGAAAGACCCCCTTTGAATTAGGAAGGTTTCCTAATTTTTTGATTATGTCTGCTATCATAGGGTCGCATGTAGGGTCGTAGAATCCGTCGACCCTACGTTTTTTTAGACATGCGACCCCACGACCAAAAAGTCATGGGTTGGACTCCTTTGTGGTGGGGTCAATCATACTTGTTTAGGCATGCGACCCTACCCTCATATTTGACTATTTTTTAGTTAAATTTCATACCTAGTCTTGTGGTTTCTTCACAAACTTGGTCCCCTTGGTTCGACCATGATAGGTAAACCTGGTACAAGGTGGTAAGACCGGTTAGTTCGATACGAGTCTTACAATCATGGCACTACAGGAGTAAATCTGGAGAAAGTTTTCATACATCAGTAAATCAGGTATAAATCAAAAGAAGTACGGTCAACATGATTAAACATTTAATTGTTCATTCAGTTCATATCTCTGTTCATGTTGTCGATCATGGGAGTGGCTTAAATTGGTATAATCAGGACTAATACTAAAGAAACAATTTCTATAACTCCAATTAACAAGTGGGATCGATAAGGTATCCTGTCATGGTACGAGAATTAGAATCAGGTATGTGCATCCTCTATAATCATAAGAGTAAGTCGATAATGCATAACATCCTATAAAAACCTATCTAGTTATATGGCCATAATAGATTTGATCCTTTGCTGAAAATGTTTCAGGCTTCATCTTCAGAAAATATTCCTGAACCCTTGTTGGATCATTTTGCCATGATGCAATTATCCTATACATCGGTGGCTGATAAGGTTAACCACCTTGATACACTGCTTGTTGTGCACCAAGCTTCTGTACTAGGGTGTGCATTACTGGGACTTGTTGTATGGTAGGCACTGTCTTATAGCTAACAGGTGCTGGGGGTACAGTTTTGCTACCAATTGATACCGTACTTGGTTTGATCCGAAGGTATTGATGTAGCATTGACAACTTTGTTAGCGATTCACATAGCAACTTACATAGTCGATCTCATCTGTTGTTGCTCTTGTATTTTGTCGGGCCAAGTTTTTTACAACCGTAGCCAAGGCACTTGGTAATCCAGGTAGATTGGCTGGAGTGGCCTGGTTGTTTACCTCATTTTATTTGTTCCAATATGATTATCATTATTTAGCATCTGCTCAGATGAATTTTCACTACCCGTTCTCAACCCAGATAGTTGTGGGGTCAAGTTGCAATCTCTTCTTAATGCTCAGTGGATAATGGACCAGCTTGTGGTGGATCTCACTTAGAGTCTCCACATCACCGAGGAGTATAGCTTTATTTTCTTGTAGTTACTCTTATTCTTAATGTATAGCCATTATTCTCCTATCTCTGTTGGAATTAGCCTGAGATCTTTTCCTTTACCTCTACAGAGATTTAGGCGTTACTAGCCATTTTTCTTCTTCCTCTGTCATACATCGAGTGTCACATCTTGTGAGTACCAACTCGGTGTTCCAATTTCATGCTTTATAGAGGCCCCCTTCTTGCAACTGTACTATATCCTTTGTATACTTAGACAACTGCCCGACTTATAGATCATACCTATATTATTTGTTTATCATGATACATTTAGATTTTCTTTTTCTGTCTATGTATACATATTGTTCCACCTTTTATATATACATTATTGTCTTGTTTAAGTTCTGTCTCAACCAATACTGGTGCTTATAGTGTGTTTGTATTAAAGCTTTTAAATTTATCCTAACTTAGTTCATATACACAGTCATGAATGTATTTAGGTTTTATGGGCAAGGCCTGAGGGCTATGATATCAAATTGTCACACCCCAATTCTATAGCAACCAGAATGGTGTGATGAACTGTCAATAAACCAACGGTTCAACCAGGATCTCGAATAGGGTATACCCACCATGTTAAACCAAAATACATTCCACATTAATCAGAGATAATAAAGTAAATAGTGAAAGTCTTATAGATAATGAACTGAGATCTACTCATGATAAATAATTAATATTTTATTTATCTCTAAGTAACCAAAACATAATTTAATGCATATTACAATTATCTAAATACGAAAGTTAAACACTAAGTGTATCCATAGTTGAAACACTCGCTTAACGAATCATAATAGTCCTTCACAGCTTGCTCATCCATAGCTGTCACATATTCATGTATTGGCATGTCAACATAATCTTCAAACGTAATACCTACAATATCAGAAACTAAAAAGAATTGCATGCGTGAGCGTCAGCTCTCCAACTTGAGCTCAGAGAGTAAACAAAACAATGCAACAAACATATGCATGCATTCAATTCATATCTTTGGTCTGGTTATAAGTTTGCAATGTTCAATAGAAAGGTTTGGTGGCTGCCGCACCTCTATACATGTGTGCGTAAGCCCACCCAATGGATCAAACACCGTTGTCGTCTACATCCACCCCACCATGGAATAGGGATAAAGCTAAAGTGCTTAGGACCGCACCGCATCACACTTCCCCTGATGCCCTACCCATACCAACACGTAAGCCCCTATTGGTGAGGGCTTGCAAACTGGGCTCGCAACTAACCAATCCTAATGTCAAACAGTGTATCCAAGGCCTTACCCTAGCATCCCTCATTACGTCCATAGAGATAGAGCTAAGGCCCCCCGGCAGAGTCAGAGACTACACGGTCCGAGACCACCTCCCCTGATTCCCTACGATGTAATAGCTCTGCTAAGGTAATGGCGATACGATGATGTTAGTGGAAAAGTTCTGGAGTAGAGATAGAGCTAAAGTGCTTAGGACCGCACCGCATCACACTTCCCCTGATGCCCTACTCGCATCAAGTACACCAACCACACACAAACATTTACATGCCTATTCCTAGCATCATCATCATCATCATGTTATAAATAAACGAAATTAAATATGCATGAACAGTAATAGCAGGAATATTGGATGACATATTAAATGCACAATACACGCATACAAGCATAGAATCATTCATGGCATCAGACTCAATAAACAAAAACAGTTTATTATTAGCCAATTAGTTTAGGTCTTGTTCCCTCACCTTTTGTCAATGGTAGTTCCTCGTTCAAGCTTTGTATCATTTTTAGATCACTTGAAAAACTAACAACGATAGATTTTTAATTAGAATTAATTTTCAACAATTTTGACTAACAGAAACTGAGGGGTTGCAGGTGGGGTAGCACCTGGGGTCTCAGTTTCTGTGACCACAGATTGTAGTGTTGCAGGGTAGGGTAGCACCTGGGCTATCAGTTTCTACGACCACAGGGTATAGGGTCGCAGTGTAGGGTTAGACATACTCCGACCCCACGTGCGACCACACCCTCCCTGGAAACTTCCCGAGCGCATGTGGTCGGACATGTGGGTCTTGTGGGGTCAGACATCATGCGACCCCACGTGCGACCACAAGTGTTATGGTCGACCTTTCACTCTTAATTCCATTCCTTCATGTTTGAATCCTTTGGTTTATCATCATGGTCCTTCCTATGATTCTTCTATGGCTCAAAACTTCAATTTTATACACCATCCTTTGTCCACAATAATTTCCTCTATGGATTCTCTTGGAATTCATCAATGGATGGATGATTTGGGTTTCTCCTAGATCCTATCTTCTTCATTAACTATTTTAGGCTCTTAATTAATCATGGGAAATAGGTTCATACCTTATGCTTGCTGAAGATATAGAGTTTTCTCTGAATTTTCCTCCTCCTTAGTCATCCTCTTCAATTCTCCTTCTCTTCCTTTTCTTCTCTTTCTCTCACTTTCAATTAGGGTTCCAATGGAGTGAAAGAGGCTAAGGGACGTCCTATTTATAGAGGAAAACCATCCATAATAAACCCCAATGAGTTTAGCAAAGAACCCCCTTTGGATTAGGAAGGTTTCCTAAATTTGATTTCTGACTATTTCCGTGGGGTCACAGGTAGGGTAGCAGAATCCGTGACCCTACATTTTTAAAATGCGCGACCCCACGACCAAAAGTCATGGGTTGTACTCTTTTGAGGTGGGGTCGGTCACACCTATTTAGGCATGCGACCACACACTCATATTTAACTTTTTTTGTGATAAATTTCATACCTGGTCTCATGGTTTCTTCACACACTTGGTCCACTTGGCTTGACCATGATAGGTAGACTGGTCATGACACAAGAATGTAAGGTTAGACTGGGTTCGTGGCGTGCGGGTCTTACAGACACTATGAGTAGTTTTCACAGTTGACCCAGTACCTTCTGTACTGCATCTGCACTAGGCAACCTATCTGCCTTCCTTATATCATTATCATGACCATGCTCTGTGCCACGATGCCTGGTCTGGTGGGTAACCTACTCTATGGGCGTTTGATCACCACTCTACTCACTCGCCTGTCGATGGACTTGGTCGATGAGAGGATTCACGAGGATACTTTTTTGACTGACCCTGACTAGGAGGCCATCTGTAGGATGGGATTGCAAGATGCGCAGGTCAGTGACGAGGAGAGAAACGCTATGGTGCGTCCCCGTACTCGAGTAGAGATAGCAGACGCGGAGGTGGCAACAACAGCAGCAGCAGAGGTCCACGAGGGCAATGATGAGGAGGATGATGATAGGATGTTCATGGACATGGACGCCATACCTCCTCCATCATCACAGCATTCTACTGGAGCTGGCCCTTCTCGGGTTCCTTCCCACTTAGCTGGTCCTTCGCACCCACCACCAGATGATGTGATAGGGTTGCTGCGTGGGATTCAGGAGCATGCTACTGATCAGCAGGTGGCAGATCTGGCAGCTAGTCTCCAGGTGACTCAGACTCAGGTAGCCTTGCTTACGAGGGTATATGCTGAGGATTATGATCGAGATCATGAGGCACCTCTTCCTCTAGCACCCCCAACTCCATGATGCCTTTATTTCTTTTTACTATGTACTACATAGTAACTATCCGAATTGTGGACCGTCCTCTGATTTCGATATATGTTAGTTTTATTCTCATTTGATATATACATAGAACTTGTTTCTCTTTTTCATATGTGCATTATTCTCTGTCTTAGTTATTGTCTCATACAACACAGGTGCTTATGGTGTGTTCTTATTAAAGCTTTTAAATTATATCCTTACTCAGTTCACGAACTCTTGTGGAAGTATACAGGTTTAAAAGACAGAGCCCGAGGGCTCTTATACCAAGTTGTCACACTACAATTCTGAACCAACCAGAATGGTGTGATGAACCGTCTATGAACCAACAATTCAACCAGGATCTCGTATAGGTCGTGCCATTTGGTTAAACCAGATACAAGCACAACCATAATCAGAGTAAATCAACAATAGCGAAAGTCTTTAATATTAATAAACTAAGTATCTAACAGTGATAACATAATTAATTATCCAATTATCTCCAAATGACTCAAGACATAAAATAAAATAAAGTAATCAATTACATGTTTTGATAATCCAACAACTAAATCTAATTTAAAAATACATGAGTTGCACTCGCACGACGAATCATGTGACTCCACCATAGCTTCCACATCCATTGTAGCAACATGTCCGAACATTAGTGCTATCATATAATCTTCCACCCTAGGACCTGCATCATCAACTAAAAATATTTGACATCGAAAGGGTGAGCAAACATCATGGCTCAGTGAGGAAACAAAACAATGCAACAAACATATGCATGCATTCAATTCAAATCTTTGGTCTGGTTTATAAGTTTACAATGTGCTATAGAAAGGTTTGGTGGCCACCGCACCACTATACACGAGTATGTGAAGCCGCCCAATGGATCAAATACCATTGCCGTCCCACATGCACCCATCATTGAATAGAGATAGAGCTAAAGTGCCCGGATCAACATCGCATAACACTTCCCTTGATGCCCTACCCATACCAACATGTAAGCCCCTATTGACGGGGGCTTGCAAACTGGGCTCGCAACTAACCAATCTTAATGCCAAACAGCGTATCCAAGGCCTCACCCCAGCATCCCTCAATACGTCCATAGCAATAGAGCTAAGGCCCCTTGACAGAGTCAAAGACTACACGGTCCGAGACCACCTCCCCTGATGCCCTATGACGTAATAATTCTGCTAAGGTAATGGCGATATGACGATGTTAGTAGACAAGACTTGAGTAGAGATAGAGCTAGAATCTGGTGACCAGGATGAACCAAAGTGTCACGTCCTCCCCCTGATGCTCCACTTGCATCAACACACTAACCACACACATACATTCATGTGCCTATTCCTAACATCATCATCATCATCATGTTATAAATAAATAGAATTAAATATACATGAGTAGTAATAGCAAGAATATTGGATGACATGTGAAATGCACATTAGAAGCATACAACCACAGAATCATTCATCGCATTGGACTCAATAAGTAAAACAATTTATTATTAGCCAATTAATTAGATCTTGTTCCATCACCTTTGGTCGATGGTTGTTTCTCTTTAAGCTTTGTAAATCACTTTTAGACCACTTGGAAACCTAAAAAAATTATAGATTTTAAATTAGAGTTTATTTCTAGCAATTCAGACTTCCAGAAATTGAGTGCTGCACCTGTGGTCTCAGTTTCTGCGACCACAGGGTGTATGGTGGCAAGGTGTGGTCGCATATCATGCGACCATACATGCGACCACACCCTCCCTAAATTTTTCCCGAGGGCATGTGGTTCCTATATGTGGTTGCATATCATGTGACCATACATGCGACCACACCCTCCCTGAAACTTTCCCGAGGGTGTGTGGTCACTATGTGTGGTCGTATACCATGCGACCACACCCTCCCTGTAACTTTCCCGAGGGTGTGTGGTCGATTATGTGGGTCTCGTGTGGTTGCATATCCTGTGACCACACATGCAACCACACCCTCCCTGGAACTTCCTGAGGGTGTGTGGTCGGTTATGTGTGTCTCATGTGGTCGCATATCATGCGATCATACATGTGATGTTGATTTTTCTACTCCTAACTCAATTCCTTCATGTTTTGATTCCTTGGCTCATCATCATGATACTTCCTACGATTATTCTATGGCTTAAAATTTATATTTTACACAATCCATCATCCTAATAGATTCCCTCAATGGATCTCTTAGAATTTGTCCATGGTTTGATGATTGGGGTCTCACTTTGAATCACTATCTCCTCCATGATCTATTTTAGGTATTCAACAGATGTGGGGGATGGTTTCATACCTTATACTTGTTGAAGATTTAGAGTTCTCTCTGAATTTCCTTTTCTTAGTCTTCCCCTTCTATTCTCCTTCTCTTCCTGCTCTTCTCTTTCTCTCTTTCAGTTTGAGTTCTAAAAGGATGAAAGAGGCTAAGGTCATCCTATATATAGAGAAAAACCCTCCATATAGAGTCCTACATAGATTAGGAAAGAACCCCCTTCGGATTAGGAAGGTTTCCTAATCACGGAGTCTGTCTGACTTCGTGTAGTTACAGATGTGGTCGCAGAACCCGTCGACCATACAGCCAAAAATTGTGACCACACGTCCCAGACTTTTGTGGTCGCTTTATTCTGAGGTGTGGTCGACCACACCTCTTTAGGTATGCGACCACACGCTCCTAATTAGCTAATTTTGGGTTCAATTTCATATCTAGCCTTGTGGTTTCTTCACACACTTGGTTCACTTGGCCCTACCATGATAGGGAGACCTGATACAAGGTGGTAAGATCGATTAGTACGATACGGGTCTTACATGTAATGCTTCCTCTTGTTGTAAATTTTTGAAGAATTCATGGCGATAGGTGTAGATCTTACCTTTCTTCCTCTCTTCCACTTCTTCCTTTCTAGCGTCTCCTCTTCCTTCTTGATGAGCAGTATCCAAAGGAACTCTTCCTCTCTTCTTTTCTTCTCCTCTCTTTTTCTCTTATTTTCTCTATGTTTCTAGTGGGTTGTTCTGAGAGGAATGAATCCTTCCCACAGCCAGAACCGATTGAATGGATTCTCCTTGAAATTAAAAAGGATAATTTCTCTCCTTCCCTTCCATTCTTGGTTCAATCAAGACTAGCCTTCCATGAATATGGTGCTGATGATAGGCTTTCCATATAGGAAAAAGTAAAACATTCAAATTGATGGCACCCACATTCAAATCGGTCACCAATCCCATTTATGCCTAGGGGTGCGGGGGCACATATGACGCTGGTGTTCGACTACACCCTCATTGCCTCGCGTCGGACCTTCTATTTTGCTAGCCACCTTAGGTTCGTACATTCCAAGCTCTTGGGGTAACCTAAACTGGTTTTGAGAATTCTTCTAATGCACTTTTGTGCACCTCGATGATGTAAGAGGCTTAAGATGGTGGTTTGGTATCGCCTCACAAGTATGTCATTGCCATTGATCATGTTGCTATGATATGTTCGTATATTGGAAGATGTGATACATTCCCAAATTGGTCAAACCATAACAAGGTGTAGGCATGGGTCTTACACTAAGAGTCTTGGATTATGGACCAAAGAAGGGATCCGAAAGTTTAGAAATTGGATCTGAGGTCTAAAATCAGATCTGTTATTTCGACTACCTGTTGGATCAAAACATTACCCAAACCTTAGTGAAAACACAGATCTAGGAGCGCAAACTTCATATTCAGACTAAGAAAAATATGAGAAAATTTTGAAAGAAGATGGCAACCATCAGACCATGTTTCAATGTGCGGTTGATAGGATGAGTCGCATGACCCAATCATCGAAACGTGTGGTCAATGCCATTAGTCGCACGCTTTTGCAATGTTAGATCTTGGCCAAACTTAGTTGGTGACTTCTTAAAATTTATTCTGATTTTATTAAGGGCTTAAAACCCAAAAATAGTATTTCTATGGTAAGAAAGCCCTTGTACTTCATATTGGACAGAGGAAAGGATTGGTTTATACCTGTAATTAACCAACCATGGACCACCTCTGCAAGTTAAAACCTTAAACCAAACCTACAGGGTCTAGGCAACCTTTTTGGGGTGCTGGTACTATCAAGCCACCCCTTTTTGATGTGCGATCAATGACACATGCTGTACGGGATTTTGACCCCTGTTGATGACCATCTTTGGTTAGTGGCTTTCTAAAATTTTTATGAGCTAGTTTATAGGTTTAAATCTTCAAGATTAAATTTTTATGAATGTTCTTTACATTGTTTGGACTAGATACCCCATAATCTATTTAGGTAGCTTGTTGTTCACTATTAAAAATGATAGAATCCTCTGGACAACAAGTATTGAACCTTAAAAACTAGTAGCTTGACTTCTGTACAACCCTAGAACCCTTGACTTCAATAGAAGAAGTCCTTCTTAGTATTAAGGCTCTTAGAAGGTGACTTTGACAAATGAGTGTGATGTTTCATGTTGTGCTAAACCACACTTCACCTACTTTGTATGGACAGCATGATCATTATGTGTTAATAAGTTATCCTTAGGCTATGAATAGTAACAAATGAAATTAATAATAAATCCCTAGATGATATGACATGATAATCGGACAGTAAATGGAAGGCATGGATTATTAATTAAGTAATGAATGATGTAAGCACCAGAATAATAAGATTAAAGAGAAACTGAAACAAACTATTGAATAATAAGTTAATGAAAATATATTGCTTATGATTTTGATAGAGATACGTGGACTTTGGTAGGAGGCTACCTGATCGAAATTATAGCAATTTACTCTTTATCTTTTGGTAAGGAAACTAAACCTTTGGATGCGTATGTTTCTCTTATTTTATTATGTTGGGTGATGGTGTATGATTGATAACTTGCTTTTGTGTGATAACATATCATTTAATAAACTATTTTGTGTGATCATGCATATGCATCCTTACGTTTGGGGTCAATAGTATTGTATAGGGATTGGAGGGTGAGTGATATGGGACACTCGCTACCTTTCTACGAAGGCGACTAATCCATGTTTGATTCATGATGTCTGATTAAGTCGGTAAGGATGAAGATGGGTGGTATGAGATGTTTGCACCACTTCTTATTGATGTTGCTTCGCATTGACCATATGTAACCTAGCCAAGTCACAATGTCCAATGTGGGGCTCGGATAAGGTCGGAAGCATGGCTACATTATGATCCAGTAATATGGCTAATTAGGTAGACATGGCTAGTTGAATATTTAATTATCCATGTAATTTATCCCTAGTCATTAGGGGGTTATATAATGGTATGGGTGCAATAAAAAGTTGGTATGAACATAGCTGGCATGCTCCCCATACCCGACAAAGTATGGATGGGCAGATAAATCAACTAGTGGGATTACCATCTCCTCAAGTGGTTCACATAATACAAGCTTGGGATGAGTTTTGGGAAAGTGGCTGGCGTAATACGGGCCTATTCCATAATGATGTGCCCATACTCTGGGGTGATGTTGTATGGCGAGTGAGGAGGGCATCATCTGATGGAGAAGACCCGTACAACCTAGAACTCCATGCATGGGTTGTCCTAAGGTGGCACCTACAATTATTTATCAAACCGTAGTTGATAGTTACATGCATTTGCTTATTGCACTGTTTAGTTTTCTTGCTGAGCTCGGTGATTGTGCTTACCTTGTGCGCATAAACTATTTTTAGATGTTGCAGGCACTTTGTTTGATGCTTCAAGTTGCAGTCCATCTGGTGTGAAGGATGAGGACTATGAACCTGAGAAAGATGTCTCTAATCCATCATGCGATATGTAGAGTTACTTCTAGGCCTAGGTTGACCCTATTTTGGTTTTGTTTTGGATTTGGGATACTATTATTTTGGGTTTACCTTTGAATAAACTTTGAACAATGTCTTTACTTTACAATGGACTATTTATTCTTGACAATTGGATATTTCATTTATTTATGGATTTGGTTCTTAAATATCAATTTGAATTAATAATATGTCAGTTCTTGAATAACTGGATTTAACTTTTAAGTCTTTTGCTAATTTACCTTCTTTCGTTTGGATAATTTGTTTAAATTAAGATTGTAAATTTACTCTGATATTTTCTTGTCTTGGTTGATTGGTGGAATACCGTGATGTGCAATCCTAGAAGGGGATTTCTTATGCCCTGCTAAGATGGAAAGATTCCCATTGCATTCCATAGTACTGATACATCAGGAACGAGGTGTTACATTAGCTATGGGCAAAGGCCTTTATCTAAGGAAAATGCCTCTTGATTTAAGCTGCCATAAATGTGGAGATATTTCATAATCTATTTATCATATTCTCTTTCATTGCCCTTTTGCCTATGCAACTTGCTTTGGTTCTTCTCTCTCTTACATTGTCCAAACTGATAAAAAAAATTTAGTTTCTAAATGGCTTCAAAGTAGGTCCATCTTATTTCAGGATTTCAAAAATTCAGCTCATGATGCTTTTGGCTTAGCATCCTTCATTTGTTGGGGATTATGGAAAGCTAGAAAGGACTTAATTTTCAATAATCATTGCTGTAAACCTGCTGAAGTAGCGCTTTGGCCTGAGAGAACCCACTCAGATTTTTCTCAAGCTTCAATTTTGTCACCTCATCAGATCAGTCAAAGTTCCCATCTTTCTCATCCTAAGCTTTGTAGAATTCTCCTCAAGAGGGCTTTCTAAATATCAATACTAATGCTACTATTTAGCTTAAAGAGATGTTTGGAGGTATTGGCTTTATTTTTAGAAATCACCTTGCTACACCAGTTCGAGCTACCTCCATAAATCTCAGATTTAATTCGATGAAAGCTGGTGAGGCTCTCACAATTAGATACGCTCTCCAATTTGCCATTTCAATTGGATTCTTGAATCTTAATATTGAATCTGATTGCAAGGAGGTCATAAATTGCATCATGAAGCTAAACTCCTCTTATGATTTTGATATCCAACCTATTATATCGGATGTCATTCTTCTTGCAGCTTCATGTGAGGATTATACTTTTTCTTTGACTCCAAGGGAAGCAAATGAAACTGCCCACTCCTTTGTAAGGAGGGCCTTGACATTATCGAGGATGTCAAATTGACCATTATCTACTCCCTGGCTCCATAATCTTTGTATCCTAAATGTTTTGGCTTGTTCATGTTTTCTTGAGCAATGTTTCATCCAGAAACCGTCTCCGTGGCCCACCAAGCTGATTGGACCTACAAGGTAAAAATGCAAGGCAAAGGGGAGGCAGGCCTATGGCTTTGGATCCACTCCAATGCCAAAGTCAGGAATTTGTGAACAGTCAATGGGCTCGGTGTCCGAGCTAACATAAATAATTATGGGGTAAGTATGGGATTCTCAATCCAAGGTGTCAGAGAAATAATCCCTAAGAAAGAATATTATATGTTGTATACCTTGAGCTTTGGGATTCGGGGACTATTTATAGTGAATAGTGGTTCTTCGTAGAAAGTCACTTTTACCCTTGTCTCTAACAGAGATGATGGAATTGACCCTTGAAGCTGTGGAGATGATTATTTTACCCTCAACTTTGTGTGTTATGAATGCTCTTTAATGTCTTACTGAGAGGACATCTATGTAGATATGACCGTCCAGATGGTGTCTTCATGGACAAAGTTTTCTACATGGCATTGCCTCACATGGCATGTAAGATCCGTGTCAATCTAACCCGGTCTTACCACCTTGAACCAGGTTTACCCATCATGGTCGAGTCAAATGGACCAAGGGCGTGAAGGAGATCGAGATCCCAGGTATCAAATCGACCCAAAAACACATAAATTAGGGGAAGGGTCGCATACCCAGCTAAGCAGGGTCGGACTTCCCAAAACAGAAAGTCACACCCTCAGTTTTGGAGGGAGGGTCGGACAGCTTAAGACCCTAGGGTCGACGGGATCATCGACCCTCCCATCGACCCTCGGTTTTTCTCAAAATATAGAAATTAGGAAATTTCTATATTTTTTGATTGGGATTCTTTCCAAATCCCAATGGGACTTATTTAGGATGTTCCTAGTCTATTTAAGGGACGTCCCTAAGCCACTTTCACTCCTTTCACAACCCTAATTGAATTGAGAGAAAGAGAAGAGAAGAAAAGAGGAAGAAGAGAGGCAAGCAAGAGAGCTTAGCAAAAAAGAGAAGAATTGCAGAGAAAGATTAATCTTCTCAGGTATGGATACTTATTGGAGAGAGAGTGACCTCATAGAAACCTAAACCATCCATCCATGGTTAGGTTTTTTTCATGGAAAACCCTAAGAGAATGCATGAAAGCCATCTAGGAGGATGATTTATGGTTTCAGACCATGGAATGAATGTTTAATGGAATGTAGAAGCAAACCATAGGACCCCAAACACGAAGAATGGATTAAAAAGTGGAAATTGGACCATAGTGCACCGAGGGTCGCACCCAGGGTCGATAGGCCATCCGACCCTAGGTATTCCTGACCATCGACCCTCAGCATTCGGAAAGTCCAGAAACAGGGGAGGGTCGATAGACCCATCGACCCTAGCATCGACCCTAGTATCGACCCTCAGTTCACAAAATGGTTTTTAAATTCAGAATTTATTCTAATTAAATTCTATCGATTTTGTTAGGTCTTCTAGCAATATAATAACATTGTAAAGGTGATTTTAAAGCTTGGAAAAGTATCTTATAGCAAGCTAAGGTAAGGAACCTTAACCCCAAACTAAATTGGTTAATAATAAACTATTTTCTATTTCTTGAGTCCTATGCTATGTTTGATTCTATGCGAATATGTTTGTAATGTGCATACAGCATGCCATCCAATGTTTCTATTACTTGTTCATGCATATTTACTTTATTATTTATAACATGATGATGATGATGATGATAGGAATAGGCATGTGCTTGTATGTGTATGGTTGATGTGCTTGATGCGAACGAGTATCAGGGGAGGTGTGATGAGAACGTCAATAAACGTTAACCTTTGGCGGGTCTCAGCACTTTAGCTCTATCTCTAACTCAAGTCTTGTGCATTGACATCATCGTATCGCCATTACTTTAGCAGAACTATTATGTCGTAGAGTATCAAGGGAGGTGGTCTGGGTCCTTGTAGTCTCTGACTCTACCGGGGGGGCCCTAGCTCTATCTCTATGGGCATTTTGAGGGATGCTGGGGTGAGGCCTTGGATACACTGTTTGGCATTAGGATTGGTTAGTTGCGAGCCCAGTTTGCAGCCCTCGCTAACAAGGGCTTACATGTTGGTATGGCACTATATAGCAATAAACGTAACCTTTGTTATATAATGTTCATGGTTGGGTGCATGTGAGTTGACGATAAACATGATCTTCGAGTAACGTCACACACTCGTGTATAGAAGTGGAGTCAATAAACGTGACCTTTGGCTACCTAAACCTTTCTATTGTATACTGCAAACTTTAAACCGGACCAAAGATATAAATTGACTTTTTGCATGCATATGTATTGTTGTATTGTTTTGGCTACTCACTGAGCCGTGATGTGTGCTCACCCCTCGACGTCGAATATTTTTAGTTGATGATGCAGGCTATACGGTTGAAGACTACATGGGTGCGTCTGTGTACGGGAACGTGGCAGCTATGGAAGCTGGAGCTGAAGATGATACACACGACTCCTCTTGCGAGTGCAACTCGTGTGTATTTGATTAGATATTTTTATAAGTTTCTTTTATTGAATTTAATAAAGACTTGTATTTGATATTTAAATATTTATGTCTCAGTTGGAAACAGAATAATTTGCTATTAAGTTATTGATATCATCTTAGTTCTCAGTTCATTTATTTATAAGATTTCCGCTATTGTGTATTTACTCTGATTATGATTATGGATGTGTGTAAGTTTGGATAACGCGGGGATAGCCTATTTGAGATCCTGGTTGAACCGTTGGTTATTTAGCGGTTCATCACATCATTCTGAATAGACCAGAATTGGGGTGTGACAACTTGGTATCAGAGCATCTCAGGCCTTGTCCGTCGACTAACATACATTCGAGAAGATTGTGAACTGAGATAGGATAAACTAAAAGCTTTAATACAAACACATTGTAAGCACAAGTGATGATTGAGACCAAATTTAAAAAGAGAATAATGCATCTATAAAAGGGAAACAAGTTACATACAACGAGTGAGAGAAACAAAACGTATATACATAACTAAAGCAGAGTACAGTCCACAACCCGGACAGTTACTCTGTAGTACAAGAAAATAAAAGTACACTCAGGAAGCTGGAGGCGAAGGAGGAGGCGGTGCCTCACGATCTCTGTCATAGTCCTCAACATAGACTCTAGTCAACCAGGCTATCTAAGTCTGGGTCATCTGTAGACTAGCTGTGGGACCGGCTATCCTCTGATCAATCGCACGCTGCACTTCTAGGAGCTCTCCCATCCGCGCGTTTGATGCGTGCTGAGCATCCAATAGCTCATCCATCCTCAGATCAGATTTGTGGTGAGCATCCCTGATCTCCTATAGCATCTCCATCATTGCTAAATGTGGAAGTGAAGGATCAACCGAATGGGAAGGACCAGCCTCAGGAGCAGGAGCCGCCGCATAAGAAGTACCAACTCCAGCCGCATGTGTGGGTGAAGGCGGTGGTATCGAGTCGACGTCCAATTACATACGATCGTCATCGTCGGCCGGATCCGCACGAGCTCTAGCAGCAGTAGCAGCAGCCTCAGCATCAGCCATCTCGACTCGAGTGTGAGGGCGCACCATCGCGTTCCTCTCCTCATCACTAACCTCAGCATCTCGCAGCCCCATCTTGCAGATAGCCTCCCAATCTAGAGGCGACGAGAAGGTCTTCTCCTGGATCTTCTCATCTACCAGATCCACCCCCAGACGGGTCAGTAGGACTGTAATCATGCGTCCATAGGGTAGATTACCCCTATGCCCGGCCAATGTAGCACTAATCATAGTCCGCATGATGATGTATGGAAGGCAGACGGGCTGGCGAGTGCAGATGCTATAGATCAAGAACCTGTGTCGGCCGAGAGACCCTCTCATAGTGCCCACTCTGCGGGATCAGATTATGCTTTGGATAATCTTACGAGAAGACCCGTGGAGCTGGACGCGAGATAACAAGCTCTCATCCGCCAACGATCGGGACGGAGCAAGCGGTTGTCGATCTCGCTCTCATCTCCATCTCAACAAAGCGTGGCTCTCCCGGCGCACAGTACACCATGGGGCCATCATAGGGAATGCCCAACAGATCGGCCAGCTGCCGATAATCAAAGGAAATGTGCACCCCCTTGACGTAACTGGTTATGCGCAACTCCTGACCATGCTCAACGTCATTGTAATTCCCCACCACCTGGAGATTACAATAGAACTGGCGCACCAAATCTGGACATGTGCACGCGCGTCGTATGTGATGACAGGGAGCCACCCCATATCACCAAATGCTCCCTCTACATTGAACAAGGCTAGTTCCGCCAAGTTCACCATGCGACCCCCTTCAACCTTCTTACGGGCATAGTCAGCATACTGTGCCTCAGCTTCATTCGAACGGAAGCGGAGTGGATCACGCACTCTGGGTACCTTGGTACGAGCCATAGTATCTGCAAAATAAGAAAGAGAAAGGAAACAAGGAAATAGGATAAAAATCCAAAATTTGATGTAATAACGACGTAAGTTGACCATAAAGCCCCATCTCTCACCATTCAAGTGGGCATGAGAACTTACGTAGGTTAAAACATATCCTACAACCCACATACAGTAGGAAATTTTAACTGACGAAGCTCAATTTGAAGAAATTCAAGAAAAATAAAAAATGTCGACAAATTAGGGCAAAAAGAGAAAACTTTAAGTTTCTCGATAACCAACCGATGAAACTCAAAATTTTTTTAAGGGCTTTCGTTCCTCGAGACACCAATAACAAAAGCCCCCAATAAAAATCGAATTTTTACGGTTGGAAAAAGTTTAATTTGAAAAATACAAGTTAAATGGACAAAAACCTAGAAAAGAAAACCTAAAAACAGGTAAAAATGAGAGAACATACCTGTACGGATGACGTGGACGTCGAAACCCGGAGTCAAATCGATCGAAAACGGTAGAGTAGCACTGTAGCAACTCAGAGTGGAGAGGCGAGTCGAAACGGGCAGGGAAATAATAAGAAATGACCCAGAATCGGATCTTAAAAATCTGATTTTTGGTCCGAGGGTCGGACAATTCGACTGGATCCATCGACCCTCGAATCGACCCTCCCATCGACCCTCGGCTCTCGGGACCCGACGAGAAAACTAAGGGTCGGAGCGAGGGTCGGACACCCATCGACCCTCGCATCGACCCTCAGCTCTCGGTAATCTGTCAGGAAACTAAGGGTCGGACACCGAGGGTCGGATACCCATCGACCCTCGCATCGACCCTCAGCTCTCGGGAAGAACAGGTCATTCCCAGGGTCGGATACCAAGGGTCGGACACACCATCGACCCTCACCATCGACCCTGCATAGAAAAGCCAGTATTTTTTTTATAAAATGAGCTGGAATTGGAATCGATTATTGGTTAGCGTGCCTACATGAATTATAAATGACTTCTCACCTATTTTGATGATTTTCAGGCACCACCAACCACAGAAAAGAATTATGTCCGGACGTAGAGTGACCCGACAGACCCAAAACACAGTCCCACCACCACCACCCGTGGAGGAGACTAGTCAAGAGAATAACCATGCGCCGGGAAATCCAGAACCGGTAAACCCTACAAATTTGCCACCTCCACCACCCGAGCTAGCAACAGTGGTGATGAATGGCACAGCAGCTGCAGCAGATGCAACACGCGCAGACTCGGTTGCAGGTTGCCATGGGAATAATGTTTCAAGCCACTCAGGCTGCACCCATGCACACAGGACAAGCCAGTGCAGCACCGGTGGGTAACCACCCAGCTCCTCAGACACCTCAGCAACCGGCTGCACAGATTCCAGTGCAGGTTCCAGAAGCAGCTCAAGGGAATTACCAGTATCCACCCCATATGTTTGAGGCGAACCCCCAAAATCAGCTGGACCACTCCCGACTAGTGGAGAGATTTTTGAAGATGAAACCCAGAGAATTCAACGGCAAGCCGTCTGATCCATTGTGGCCAGCACACTGGATAGACGAAATGGAGAGAAACTTCCTCATGATGACTATTACAGAGGAAGAGAAAGTACTATGCACCACCTTCATGCTCAAGGGCGACGCACACCATTGGTGGAAATCCACGAAGACCTATCTACTGACCAAGCACGCCCTACTGACATGGGCTATATATAAAGAAGCCTTCTTTGAGAAATATTTTCCACGGAGCTTCAGAGATTCGATGGAGAAGGAGTTCCTGAGTCTTTATCAGGGACAGATGTCAGTGGATGCGTACCAACAACGTTATGAAGAGCTGTTTTTCTTCGCACCACTGAGTATGCAAGAAGAAGAAACTAAAACCCGTAGGTTTGTCACGGGACTAAGAGGAAGCATCAGAGAACACGTTCTGGGCTTAGAAAAGAGAATTTATAATGAAGCTGTCCAGATTGCTCGAGTTATAGAATCGAGCCAGAAGGAGAGTTATTTTACTCAGAACAAAGGCATCAAAAGGCCAGCCGGAAACTCCTACAACGGAGGCAATAACAGGACGTATAAGCCTTTCCGTCCTCAGAATATTACTGCTGCAACCAAGACTACTCCAGCAGCTCAACCTCAGCCAAAGCCAAATTCTGAAGTCCTGAAGTGTTTTAACTGCAATCAACCGGGACATATGGCAAGGGAGTGCCCAAAGCCCAAGAAACAATTCCATCAGGGACGTGTATATGCTGTTACGTCCGAGGATGCGGCCGCATCACCCGATGTGGTCACAGGTATGACTGAAACTTTTAAAGTTAAAATTACATTGAATGAGCATGTAGACTAAGTAAAGATAAATCACATGTATTGTACCTATAAATGGCGTACCTGCCAGAGTACTCTTCGATTCCGGAGCTACTCATTCATTTATATCTGTGTCATTTGGAAAGAAGATAAACTTACCCATCAAGACATTAGACTACAAATTACTTGTACGGTCACCGATGGGGTTAGAAGTGGAACTAGAGAAAGGTTATGGACCATGTCCAGTTCTCATTGGGGAACAGATTTTAGATGCAACATTGATACGACTTGAGATGGCAGACTTCGATGTCATCTTAGGAATGGATTGGTTAGCTCGGCATTCTGCAAATCTGTTATGCGCCGAGAAGAAGCTAACATTCAAAGACAAGGAAGGGGCAGAGTTCAGTTTCTCGGGAACCAAACTTCCCCGGAGACGCAAGCTCATACTTTCAGCAGTAAAGGCTAAGAAGTGCCTTGAGAAGGGAGCAGTCGGGTATCTAGTATCAGTGGTCGACCTAACCAAGGAAGCACCACGAATGGAAGACATTGACGTCGTGCGGGATTACCCTGACGTATTTCCGGAGGAACTACCCGGATTACCACCCGACCGTGCCACAGAGTTTGTAATAGACCTGATACCTGGAGCCGCACCAGTATCAAAAGCACCTTATAGAATGGCTCCTACTGAACTGAAGGAATTAAAAGTGCAATTACAAGAACTGCTGGACAAGGGTTATATTCGACCCAGTATATCTCCATGGGGGCACCGGTACTATTCGTGAAAAAGAAGGATGGTAGCGTTCGATTATGTATCGACTATCGGGAGTTGAACAAACTGACAATCAAGAATCGATATCCACTACCCAGGATCGATGACTTGTTCGATCAGTTACAAGGAGCAAAAGTATTTTCTAAGATCGACCTTCGATCGGGTTACCATCAGTTGAAGATTAAAGAAGGTGATATTCCGAAGACAGCATTCAGAACCAGATATGGACATTATGAATTTCTGGTCATGTCATTCGGATTAACCAATGCCCCGGCAACGTTCATGGAACTTATGAACCGAGTTTTCCATGATATGTTGGATACGTCGGTTATAGTATTTATTGATGACATATTGGTATATTCCAAGGACAAGGAAACCCATATCAAGAACCTAAACGCAGCCCTACAGCGTTTAAGGAAAGAGAAGCTATATGCCAAATTTTCAAAGTACGAGTTTTGGCTAAGTGAAGTCGCATTTCTAGGCCATGTGGTATCCGCTGAAGGAATCAAAGTGGACCCCAGCAAGATCGAGGCTATTGTAAAGTGGGAAGCACCAAAGAGCGTTTCGGAAATCAGAAGTTTTCTGGGTCTAGCTGGTTATTATCGGAGATTCGTAGAAGACTATTCTCGGATTGCCGTACCTCTCACCAGTTTGACCAAGAAGGGTGAAAAGTTTGTGTGGACGGATAAATGTGAGAAGAGCTTCCAGACACTGAAGACCAGATTGATATCTGCCCCGATTTTGACTATTCCCGTTCCAGGACAGACATTTACTTTATACACCGATGCGTCGGGACTGGGACTAGGATGTGTGCTTATGCAAGGAGAGCAAGTAATTGCTTATGCTTCAAGACAGTTAAAGGTACATGAGAAAAATTACCCCACTCATGATCTGGAGCTAGCGGCAGTAGTACATGTTGTCAAGATATGGAGACATTACCTATACGGAGAGAAATTTCAGATTAAGTCGGACCATAAAAGTCTTACTTATTTATTTAAATCAGAAGGAGTTGAATATGAGACAACGAAGATGGCTGGAATTATTGAAAGACTATGATTGTGATATCCAGTATCATCCGGGAAAGGCGAACGTGGTAGCAGATGCATTGAGCAGAAAAGCAATGATCCAATCTCAAGGAGAAGTCAGCACGACTGCAGCAATGTGTACTACCGGAATGGTATTCAATCACGGCAACGAGCAGTATGTGATAGATACAACGGATGAATCAGCTAACCAAGGGTTTATTCATCGGTTTTCAAATATGTTCGCGGCATTGAAGATTATACCGGATATAGTGGACGAAGTGAAGACAGCTATCGAAGCAGATCCTTATCTGAGAACAGTACAAGAAGATATTGAGAAAGGTAGGACTAACCCTGAGTTCACCTTGGATGACGAGAAAGTACTGAAATACAAAGGAAGAATATGTGTACCTGAAACAGAAAGTATGGACATTAGACACCGACTGATGAAAGAAGCCCATACCACCATCTATTCGATACATCCTGGAAGTACAAAAATGTATCATGATCTAAAGAAACTATATTGGTGGAGGGGAATGAAAGCAGATGTAGCCAAGTTCGTGTCTCAATGCCTAAATTGTCAGAAAGTAAAGGCCGAACGACAAAGACCCGCAGGACTGTTACAGCCATTACCGGAACCAGCATGGAAATGGGACTGCATCACTATGGACTTCGTCACGGGACTACCATTGACTCCTCGAGTAGTTGACGCAGTTTGGGTGATTGTGGACCGTCTGACTAAAACAGCTCGCTTCATACCTATACGACCTCAGTATACACTGGAAAGGTTAGCGAAGCTGTATGTGGATAATATTGTTCGATTACATGGTGTTCCAGAAAGTATTGTGTCCGATAGAGATCCACGATTTACTTCCAAATTTTGGGAAGGATTGCAAAAGGCTATGGGTACAACGTTGAAGTTCAGTACTGCATTCCACCCACAGACAGATGGACAGTCAGAGCGTACAATTCAGATTCTAGAAGATATGCTACGAGCATGTGTAATTGACTTCAAGGGATCATGGGATGAAAGATTACCATTGATCGAGTTCGCTTACAATAACAGCTATCAGGCTACCATACAGATGTCACCTTATGAAGCATTGTATGGCAGGAAGTGTCGAACTCCCTTGTTTTGGAATGAAGTTGGAGAACGTAGTATTGTTGGACCGGAATTTGTTGAAGAGACTTGTCGAGTGGTCGACATCATCAAGGAAAGAGTGAGAACAGCTCAGAACCGTCAGAAGCAATATGCAGACACTCGACGAAGAGATCTAGAGTTCGCCGTAGGTGATAAAGTATTTTTGAAGGTATCGCCTATGCGAGGATTGAAGAGGTTCGGACAGAAAGGGAAGCTAAGTCCAAGATATGTCGGGCCATATGAAATTCTGGCTAAGCGTGGAAAAGTAGCTTATCAGTTAGCACTACCACCATCTATGTCAAGTGTACATGACGTATTTCACATTTCCCTATTGAAGAAGTATGTCAAGGACCCAACACATGTCTTGACAGTGGATTTGCTGGAATTGACTGATGATTTGACATTTGAAGTAACACCAACAGAAATCACTAGTCGAAAGGTTCAACGTCTACGCAACAGAGATATCTATTATGTTAAGGTCACATGGAAAAGTAGAGACATGGAAGAAATTACATGGGAAGAAGAAAATGCGATGAGAAAGCAATACCCTTACTTATTTGATTCAGAAGGTACGTACAATTTCGAGGACGAAATTTTTATAAGTTGGGGGGAGTTGTAAGACCCGTGTCAATCTAACCCGGTCTTACCACCTTGAACCAGGTTTACCCATCATGGTCGAGTCAAATGGACCAAGGGCGTGAAGGAGATCGAGATCCCAGGTATCAAATCGACCCAAAAACACTTAAATTAGGGGAAGGGTCGCATACCCAGCTAAGCAGGGTCGGACCTCCCAAAACAGAAAGTCAGACCCTCGGTTTTGGAGGGAGGGTCGGACAGCTTAAGACCCTAGGGTCGACGGGATCATCGACCCTCCCATCGACCCTCGGTTTCTGCCGAATATAGAAATTAGGAAATTTCTATATTTTTTGATTGGGATTCTTTCCAAATCCCAATGGGACTTATTTAGGATGTTCCTAGTCTATTTAAGGGACGTCCCTAAGCCACTTTCACTCCTTTCACAACCCTAATTGAATTGAGAGAAAGAGAGGAGAAGAAAAGAGGAAGAAGAGAGGCAAGCAAGAGAGCTTAGCAAAAAGGAGAAGAATTGCAGAGAAAGATTAATCTTCTCAGGTATGGATACTAATTCCATAAGTTTCTACAGACCTTAGGATAGTTATTGGAGAGAGAGTGATCTCGGAGAAACCCAAACCATCCTTCCATGGTTAGGTTTTCATGGAAAACCCTAAGAGAATGCATGAAAGCCATCTAGGAGGATGATTCATGGTTTCAGACCATGGAATGAATGTTTAATGGAATGTAGAAGCAAACCATAGGACCCCAAACACGAAGAATGGATTAAAAAGTGGAAATTGGACCAGAGTGCACCGAGGGTCGCACCCAGGGTCGATAGGCCATCCGACCCTAGGTATTCTTGACCATCGACCCTCAGCATTCGGGAAGTCCAGAAAGAGGGGAGGGTCGATAGACCCATCGACCCTAGCATCGACCCTAGTATCGACCCTCAGTTGACAGAATGGTTTTTAAATTCAGAATTTATTCTAATTAAATTCTATCGATTTTGTTAGGTCTTCTAGCAATATAATAACATTGTAAAGGTGATTTTAAAGCTTGGAAAAGTATCTTATAGCAAGCTAAGGTGAGGAACCTTAACCCCAAACTAAATTGGTTAATAATAAACTATTTTCTATTTCTTGAGTCCTATGCTATGTTTGATTCTATGCGAATATGTTTGTAATGTGCATACAACATGCCATCCAATATTTCTATTACTTGTTCATGCATATTTACTTTATTGTTTATAACATGATGATGATGATGATGATAGGAATAGGCATGTGCTTGTATGTGTGTGGTTGATGTGCTTGATGCGAGCGAGTATCAGGGGAGGTGTGATGAGAACGTCAATAAACGTTAACCTTTGGCGGGTCTCAGCACTTTAGCTCTATCTCTAACTCAAGTCTTGTGCATTGACATCGTCGTATCGCCATTACTTTAGCAGAACTATTATGTCGTAGAGTATCAAGGGAGGTGGTCTCGGTCCTTGTAGTCTCTGACTCTACCGGGGGGCCTTAGCTCTATCTCTATGGGCATTCTGAGGGATGCTGGGGTAAGGCCTTGGATACACTGTTTGGCATTAGGATTGGTTAGTTGCGAGCCCAGTTTGCAGCCCTCGCTAACAGGGGCTTACGTGTTGGTATGGCACTATATAGCAATAAACGTAACCTTTGTTATATAATGTTCATGGTTGGGTGCATGTGAGTTGATGATAAATTTGATCTTCGGGTAACGTCACACACTCGTGTATAGAGGCGGAGTCAATAAACGCGACCTTTGGCTACCAAACCTTTCTATTGCATACTGCAAACTTTAAACCGGACCAAAGATATAAATTGACTTTTTGCATGCATATGTATTGTTGCATTGTTTTGGCTACTCACTGAGCCGTGATGTGTGCTCACCCCTCGACGTCGAATATTTTTAGTTGATGATGCAGGCTATACGGTTGAAGATTACATGGGTGCGTCTGCGTACGGGAACGTGGCAGCTATGGAAGCTGGAGCTGAAGATGATACACACGACTCCTCTTGCGAGTGCAACTCGTGTGTATTTGATTTGATATTTTTATAAGTTTCTTTTCTTAAATTTAATAAAGACTTGTATTTGATATTTAAATATTTATGTCTTAGTTGGAAACAGAATAATTTACTATTAAGTTATTGATATCATCTTAGTTCTCAGTTCATTTATTTATAAGATTTCCGCTATTGTGTATTTACTCTGATTATGATTACGGATGTGTGTAAGTTTGGATAACGCGGGGATAGCCTATTTGAGATCCTGGTTGAACCGTTGGTTATTTAGCGGTTCATCACATTTAAAAAAAAAAATTGGGGTGTGAGATGTTGATAAAAAAAAAAAAAAAAACCTTTTTTTTTTTTTTTTTTATATAAAAAAAAAATAAAATAAAAAAAAAAAAAAATTAAATTTAATTTTTTTAAATATAAAAATTTAAATTTATAAAAGTAAAAAAATAAAAAAAAATAAAAAAAAAAAATTAAATAAATAAAATTTATTTTAAGTGTTTTTTTTTTTTTTTTTTATTTTTTTTTTTGGTTTTGTTTGTTGGGGGGGGTCCAATTTTGGCTTCTGGGGGGGGGGGGTTCCCTGGGTTGGGGGGGGGGTTTTTTTTCGGGGGGGGGGGGGGGGGGGGGGGGGGGTGCGGGGGGGGGGGGGGGGTGACCCGCATTTGACATTTCTCGATGGTGATGTGGCTTGGTCTGTTAAGCAGTGCTGTTGTGCTGAGGAATCCTGCTCAGTTGCATCTAATCGGATTTTCTCCATGCTTACGTGGCTTGGTCGGTCAAGCCAAGCTGCCGCGCTGAGGAAGTCTACTCAGTCGCATTTGGTCAAACTTTCTTGTTGGTCTACTTTGATGGCGACATTTGAGTCAGACGGTTTGGCCCGACCTAGTGTTTGGAGTGAACCATCGGTTCATTCTGCAACGGTAATTTTCTGAATCCGAAGGGTCATGACTTCAAAATATTAACTGGAAGTAGAAGAGTTACTCCAAATATCTCAACCGTTGCTAATTACCTGGATGCCAGGTGCGGAATGTGATAGGTCGTCTGGACGGTCCCTCAAGATTTCGACGCTCAAAATAGTTGTTTATAAAGGGACCACTGTTCTCACTTTTTACCATGTTATTTTTACTGGGAGCTTTTGATTATCATTGGACTCGTTCTTAAGTGTGTTGGAATTTCTTTTGAGTTTCTTTTAAAGATCTTCAAACTTTTGTTGAAGATTTGCTAACTAAGTTTGAAGATTATTGAATCCCGGTTGAAGATTATTGAAGGTTGTTTGAAGAGATTAAAATCACCATTGTCCGTAGTGAAGGAGAGAAGAAATCGCCTTTATCCACAGCTAAGGAGGTCGTTGTATCTGAGATGAGTAAGTCCTTTGCCTCTTTGTTTATTTGCCAATATTTAGATTCTAAATGTCTGAATTGGTCAGGAGGATGGGAAGGACTGATTCTGGTGATGGGAACTCCGAGGGTGAGTATGCTCTGTCTGATCGTCTAGTGTGGGAGGACGAGACATGTCGGGGAGATGGATCTGTGGGTGGGGACTTCTATGAATCCCAATAGGCCATGGGATCCGAGGTAGAGACCACTTCGAGCATAGAGGTGCTAGACTATCCAGGCGAGCTCACTGATGCAGCACTTACTGATCTACGAAATCAGTATATGATTCTTGATCTGTACCAAATTAGGCATCCCAAGGCCGGGGAAAAGTCATGTTGACCTTTCGATAGGGAAGTTTGCTTCTATGAGGACATGTTTTGGGCTGGGATTCGACTACCCTTCCCAACCATGCTTGTAAAATTTTTTGAAGTACTATGGCTTGGTGTCAGCGCAGTATATGCCCAATACATGGAATACGGTTGCCGCATGGTTTATCTGCCTCAAGCATCTGGGTGTTACACCTATGCTGAACTTGTTCCGTGCTTGCTTCTAATTGAATGACCATGATTTAGTTGGATGGTATTACTTTTCTAAGAGGAGGAAGATGCCTGAGTTTCTCAAGGGAAAGTCGTCCTCCATCAAAGGTTGGAAGGGGAGATTTTTCTTCACCTCTCATCCCCTAGGAATGTCGATGTATAATAACTAGGATTTGATTAGCACATGCCCCTTCAACTCTAATCCTAGTTTCTCTGGTATGAAAGTCATGATTTAGAGCAGATTAAGAGGGATGTCGTCACGATGCCTCTTGATGATTTGAAAAATCCTGATCTACTCTTCCAAGCTAGGTTGTTAGGTGAGGGCAAGCATGATGGATCTTTCCAAGACTGACCTTCAACCTTCCAAGGCCAATCCATACAGTTGGTTACATCGGATTCATACCAACTCCTGTAAACTTCAATGGATGCATACGCTGAAAGTTGCTCATAGCCTTTGCCCTATCTAATTGAGGCTGTAACTGTATGCCCACCATAGCTGAGTGTGTCTGTGCTGGAGGCACTAGTACATGAACATGAGGAGCAGGTGGAACTAGGGGCATCTACTCATGTACATGCGGAGCAGGCGGGATTGGAGGTATGCCTCCACCTTGTGCTTAGCCTTGGGCATGTGGAGCTGGAGGTGCTCCACGTAAAGTAGCCAATAACTTGACAAAGATGGTCACTGTAGTTTTTTGTTGCTCTTTTAAATTGCGGACTAATCTACCCATTAATGCTATCATGTCCACCACAGTTTGCACTAGAGGTGCCTGTGGAAGGTCGACTGGTGGCGGAGGAGGAGGTGGTGGTGAGTTCGAGCCACCATGACCAACACTACCTTCATCCTCTACTAGAGGAGGCAAGTGAACATTTCTTCCATGCAGTCTCCACCTTGGAGGAATCACTAAACATCACTGAAGGTTGATAGGGAAAATCTGTAAATGCCCATGTGTTAGTATCAACCATAAATCCAATTTACCAGAACAACAAGTTAATCATATCATGTTATGACAGGCATAGGCGATGCATAAAATTTTTTCCCTGTTCTAAGTCTCTTTTAAACTATTTTCTGAACTGGGGGTAGTAACAGGGAGCAAGTCCCTCCAGTTAGGGTGGGCTGATTAGTAATCTCCCCAATTTATTGGGAGAACTGGGTGATGGGTACCGGGTGCTATACCATCAAGTAATGAATCTGGTTCACAACACCCTGCTACATATATGCTTCCAGTAGGTGAAGCGAAGGGTATGATGGATGGTGTGCCATCCGGATAGTTTACTGGTTAAACACTGAGAAACTTAACTAAATCTGTATGCATACTGGAGGCATGAAATGGAGGTAGGTGGCTCCGGTTAAAATGTAAATGCCTCCAATTAATTTGGGTTCCAAATCCCAACAGACGTAACTCTTGGTTAATCGAAGGATCAAAACGGAGGGAATGCTTAAGTTGTCAGTCCTCTAGTTCTACATAAATTAGAATTCAATAAAAGGCTCATGGGTCTTCATTTGGAGCCTACAACAAAGTTCCTCCGGTGAGAAAAAGAGAGAAAAGGATCCATATGAATCTCCCAAGGTTCCCTTCTCCATTGTTGGTGGTTTCCAGCTATGTTGGGCGGCACAACCCAATTTTCTTCCATTTAGGTATGATTTATTCTCTCTTTTCCTTTTGTTTAACTCCCATTTTCTTTCATTGAGTATATCTAGGGTTTTTCCACTGCGAGAATCCTAACTATCAAATTTATAGTTGGTTTACTTGTAAATATTATGGAATGTGATAGAGATTATTGGGTCATCCCAAACAGGCAATTTGACAGGACCCGATTCCTATCATATAACTGTAGCTGAATCTGGGAGAAGTTTGGCATAGCTGTCAGCACCCCAGTTTTTCCACTGCGAGAACCCCCACTCCTATTATGACATCATGTGCAATGGGAGGGGCATTCTAATTGTTTAGTTTTTTATGAAAAAATGATGGAAAATAAAAAATATATATAAGTATTAAATCATAAAAAAAAACGACCTTTATTATTGGGCCGATTTTGAACTAATACGTTTTAGATAGATTTAGTTTTTTTCAAATGGGTTGAGCTTATGCATGGGTTCCATATTAGAGGGTTTTGGGTTGTTATTTTCTAAATGGGCTCAATATAATACATTAGATATTAGAAGAGTGGTGGGGTAATTTGGGCATCAAAGGGATTATTAAAAAATCTATTAAAACCCCAAATGAAAGGGGGTTTTTGATTGGGCCAAGAATGGAAAGGGGAGGGACAGTGTTGGTTGGGGATTGAGAAAGTGAGAGAGAGAGAGAGATGTAGCTACGGTCTTGGAAATGAGGTTTCGAGAGGAAAGGTACCGAGAGAAGTGAGAAACATGAGGAAAGGGAAGCCGCGGAGGGTTCACAGAGGGCTGTTGGCTAGGGTCATAGGAAAGAGAAGAAGCGGGGAAGAAGATGAAATAAAAAGAGGAAGAAGAGGATAGAGAATGATAAATAACAAAGAGTTTGGGCGTCGGTTGCTAGAGTTGTGAAAAGACAGATTAGGCAGGGAAGAAGAAGAAGAACAGGGTTTCAAAAATAAAAAAAAAGACGGCTTGAGAAGGGGCATTTTGATTTCACTTTGAGGCTTAGGAAAGCCTACAAAAGAAAACCAAAGGGGAATCAAGTAGCGTTGTTTTGTCTTCTCACCATTTCAGATCTGAGATTTAACAATGGTTCATCTCCAGTCGAGTTCTTTGCTCTTTGTGATGCCTTTTCGATCTCTAGCAAGCAAAGATGAATCTCTATCATAAAAATGTCAGATTTGGGTTTGAATTCAAGCATCGATATGTACTAAGATCCATTAAGTTTCAACCCCGATTTTTGTAGGAAGAAGTCGCAAAAGCTATGGTTAGTGTTTGAGTCTCTTTAGGTATGTTTCTTTTGAGCTTTATTTCCTGTATTGCTTTATTTTTCACATATTCTTTACGTCTGCCTTTCATTATCCTGTGCAGATAATTGGTGATTGTTTGTGAGTGTTAGTTTTTCTCATTGGGTTTCAATTGATAGGATAAAGTTTATTCCTCATCTCAATACTTTCGGATTTAACATTGTGGTGAATCTGATGGAGTCGGTTTGATCTAAAATCTAATTCATATTTATATTGTTTGATATATTGAGTATGATGTGATGTCCAGATATTTTGAGCGTGATGTTTACATGCTTACAATGATTTCATTAATGTTTCATTTCTGATTCCTATGAGCCAGAACTTCTACAATAAAATTTTTACTAGATCAGAATTTCCATACATCTCAATTATGATTGAGTATTTGCATGGCTGTTTGTCCTTATTTAGCTTGAGAAACTAAAATATTATGTTCCTTATTTTTTTAGCAATAATTAATTCACTCTGCTTCATTTTTATTGTTTTCCTCTTCTATACAGCATAAGGCTCTATTTGTTCTTACTTCTAATATTTGATTGCTTGGTTCTTGTTGGAATACAATCTCAACAAGTTTTTTCATGACATGTGGTGTCTTTACAAAGCATGGTTTAGTTAGGGGGTCCTAGCATTATTTCTTGCTTTTTCTATTATGGCTCCTTATGTAGCTTAGGTTGGGTTCTTTTGGATTTTTTCTTTTAGTTGAGGTTGGTTTGGGTTAGGCTTGTAAGCATTGGGTTTAGTTTAGGTTTGAGTTTGGTTCGGGTTAGGCTCGAGTTTAGGTTGCTATAGCTTAGGTTGGCTTAGGTTTATGTGGTTCAGGTTTAGTCTAGGTTTGGCTTAGATTAAGTATGGGCTTATAAGGTTAAGTATGGTTAGAGTTTAAATTTTGTTTAAACAAGTTTGACCTGGATTTGGATTTGTGAGGTTTGGGTCTAGTTTAGGTTTGGGTTTGGTTTAGGGTAGATCTAACCAAGTTGGTTTAACCCAAATTGGTTTACATTGGTTAGGCTTAGGTTAGCTTAAGATGATTCGACATGAGTGGGTCTAGCCTGAGTTTGGTTCATAATGTTGGAAACCTTTGCTTGCTATGCTTCAATATGTGCTTCTTTAAAATTGCTCATGTTTGTTGACATCATATTTATGCAGACACATGAATCCATTATCATGTTTGATGTTCTTTGTCTATATGGATATCTCTTATTATGTTTAACTACTCCTCTTCCATGCTTAGGATGATTAAATGCCTGTCTGAATCATGTTGCTCATTTCAAAGCATGATCCCCACCCCAAGAGATCTATCCCCACTCTAACACTTCACTGTAATAGATGTATGTTTGGATACGCCCTTCCCACATTGTGATTGGCTAGGCGACTCCAAAGAGTCCAGCCCATTATGGGCCCATTTAATATGAGGTCCATCCAACCCTAGGATTGGATCCAGGAGTTTGGGAAATTATTGTATCAAAATATATTAATGAAAATATAAGATTGAGTAGATGTATGCATAGGATTGGTGGCCCAACGGGCGGCCCACCTGGGTATCCCGAATATGGGATGTGAGTGAGATTTAGTGAACCCCAGCGTATGGGGAGCTAAGGTGTTTGCTTTTCCTGAGTGTTGGTCACGTGTGTCGATGGCTCGTCAATCCATGGAAACTATGATTGACTTGATTCTTGATATATAGATGTCTCATGAAACACATAGGCAGTGAGGGAGTTTGTTCGCTCCACGTACAGTCAAATTGAGATAATTCTATGTGTTATGGGATTACCTCACTGAGGGGACTTCTTGTGATAGGGAGTACATCTACACTAAGATGGGCTCCATTGTTGTGGGGACACTCTCCTCTTAGATGCATTCTAGTACTTTGGTAGCATCATTTGTTACACACAATTGGGTTATTCACACCTGCCCAAACTACGTTTGGTTTGACTCCCACCGCATAGGATACGTAGGCAGTTTCGGATGTTTTCCAAACTCGGTCATATGTTGTGCATAACTTTTTTTTCTTTCTTTTCTTTTCATTTTCTTAAATGTATGTTAGGTTATGTATTAAATTCTTTAATTCATTTGTAATTGCCTTCTCATTTTAATCTTGTTTAATTTAATACATGGCATGTGTAGTTAATAAAAATTAGAGATCACTAGGGCTCCCCTTGTACTTTGTAGTTTAATTAGATACCCCAAAGTGTACACAAACTTTAGGAAATGATAGGATTTAGGGAGACTAGTCAATGACCAGGCGAGTTGGGCGCCTAATACCTTCCCAACTCATAATTTGGTGCTTACCTGTCATTACTGAGACGAGATAGTCGTTCCATTGCGTGAGTCATTAATAGTCCTTCCAATAAGGGACAACATTTATAGGTCTTACACCTTATCATAGTGACAACTTCAGTTTCTTACACTCCACTGGCATGAGTGGATGAGATCTGAAGGTCAAAACCTTCCAAATTCCATGATTGTATTGAGTGTAGATAACTTTAACCTCACACTAATTAAATTGAAATTAGAGGATAATTTTCAAAAATCTTTGCTCCTCATAGTTGCAACTCCGCTGGGGATTCACATCGGACTTCTGAGTCTTAGTGTTATCATTTTCCTTTTAAAAAAACATAAATTTCTCTTTGGGGCATCAGGTTATAATTGGGTGTAAATGTAGTAAACTTTTATCTTCAGCCTTGTGTGATTAGGTGTACTGTATACATTTCACTGATTATTTTATGGTATAGTGATTCCATGGTTACTGATTTTTGATACTATTGTTACAAACCTCGTGATTAGCTACAACGGGCCCTGATCCATATTAGGTAACCTGCTCAGCGAAGCCACAACCTTGGCTTGTACCCACGGCTATGTGGGTATATAAAGGCATGTAAGTGCCTTTGATTCATCTTATAGACGGTGATAGGAATTCTTATCCTTGTCAAGGTAGCCTTGCCGTGTCCCATTATCACATACTATTGACATGTTTGCTAGATTCACCCTTGAACACCTAAGTGTTGCATTTACCTATATTACACATGGCGGGGTGTCCTGTTTCATGCCACAGTCTTTGTTGGTTTGGGAAATCGGTTTTCTCGAATTACATGTATACTCCAATTACATAATGACTAGGTAGTTGCACCTCTCTTCGTGAAAGGCACAAAACTGGTGGGCTCGGTATTTCATACTTAACTTTCCAATCTTGGATAATGGTCTGAAATTTTTTACCCCAAAATGGAAATTATCGATGAAGTAATTACTTACTTGTTTAAGGTTGAACCGAAATTCTTTGATATCTTGTGTTCATCCTTTGAAATGGGTAATTCCCTCCCAAAATCCATTAATTACAATGCACTCATTTGGCTAGAGTTTTAGTTAGTGGTATAGTCTGTTTTACAGACACACCTCTTGTTGAAAGCCAACTAAGGAACTAGTCCAAATCATTGGGGTTGGTAAGTGTGAGGACAATGGACTAAAATTTTTTTTTAAGTCCTCAGGTTTTCCTAAGAATATGTAGATCATTGGCTTTTGCCTTTGATCTGATCCACCCACGCTGATGGATGGTAAAGATTTGGAGTCGCCAACTAGATTAAGGTCTAGGACCTCTAATATAGCCTCACCATAAGATAAGACTTCTATTGACTCATGACCCAATATATCGACTTTGGCCTATCAGAGAACAAGAAAGCATTCAAGGTATAGTTTAGGAAGGTGTTGGGAATCCAAAGCTGTCTGATCTAAAAATCGGCCTCAAATATGATTTTATTTTTCTTAAACTCTATTATTCTGACTGTTCATGATCAAAGATGATAACTAGGGCTCACGGGATCTTATGTCAAGTTGCTAAGTTCTTCTAACCTAGAGTTTAGCCAAACATGTTCTGAAATAAATAAAAAATAATAAAAGTAATATACGGTGAACCTAACCGAAGATGGTTCAGTAATGAACTGAATATGAGATGTTCATTCCAAATTGCCTATGTAATCTAATCCTAGAAATCAAGTCCATAAAGTAGTTCAAATAGAATGTGATTAAGGTTTATGGATGTGATTTTTGCTTAAGCTTCATTAGATTCACTTGTCCAAGTTGCAGTTTACGCTTGATGACGAATGAGATTGAATCTAAACAGCCCATGTGGATTAAAGTAAATAAGGATAATGGATATGGATATGGATAGTGTAAGACCCGCACGCCACAAACCCGATCTAACCTTACATTCTTGTGTCATGACCAGTTTACCTATCATGGTCGAGCCAAGTGGACTAAGTGTGTGAAGAAACCACAAGACCAGGTATGAAATTTAACTCAAAAATAGTCAAATATGAGTGTGTGGTCGCATACCTAAACAGGTATGACTGACCCCACCTCAAAAGAGTCCAACCCATGACTTTTGGTTGTAGGGTCGCACATTTTAAAAACGTAGGGTCACGGATTTTGCTACCCTACCTGCGACCCTACTAAAATAGCTAGAAATCGAATTTAGTAAACCTTCCTAATCCGAACGGAGTTCTTTCCTAAACTCATTAGGGCGTATTATGGAGGATTTTCCTCTATAAATAGGATGTCCCTTAGCCTCTTTCACTCCTTTAGAACTCCAATTGAAAGTGAGAGAAAGAGAAGAGAAGGAAGACAAGGAGAATTGAAGAAGAAGACCAAGGAAGAGAAAAGTTCACAGAAAACTTTGAATCTCAACAAGCCTAAGGTATGAAACTATTTCCTATGCTAATTTGAGAGCCTAGAATAGTTCATGAAGAATATAGGATTAAGAGAAACCCAAATCATCCATCCATGGACAAATTCCAAGAGAATCCATAGAGTAAATCATTGTGGACAATGGATAGTGTATAAAATTATAGTTTTGAGCCATAGAACAATCATAGGAAGGACCATGAAGATAAGCCAACAGATTCAAACATGAATGAATGGACTTAAGAGTGAAAGGTCGACCATAAGACATGTGGTCGCACGTAGGGTCACATGATGTTCGACCTCACGAGACCCTACACCCTGGGGTCACAGAAAATGAGACCCCAGGTGCTATCCTATCCTACGACCCTATACCCTATGGTCGCAGAAACTGAGACCACAGGTGCTACCCCACCTGTGACCCCACAGTTTCTGCTAGTCTAAACATATTAAAATTAATTCTAATTAAAATCTATCAACTTGTAAGGTTTTCTCCAGTGATTTAAAAGTGAATTATAAAGCTTGAACGAGGATCTACTAGCGATCAAAGGTGAGGGAACAAGACCTAAACTAATTGGCTAATAATAAACTGTTTTTATTTATTGAGTCCAATGCCATGAATGATTCTATGTTTGTATGTGTGTATTATGCATTTAACATGTCATCCAACATTCCTGCTATTAATGTTCATGCATATTTAATTTTTATTTATTTATAATATGATGATGACGATGATGCTAGGAATAAGCATGTTAATGTTTGTGTGTGGTTAATGTACTTGATGCGAGTAGGGCATCAGGGGAAGTGTGATGGGGTGCAGTCCAAAACACTTTAGCTCTATCTCTACTCAAGTCTTGTCCACTGACATCGTTGTATCGCCATTACCTTAGCAGAACTATTATGTCGTAGGGCATCAGGGGAGGTGGTTTCAGACCGCGTAGTCTCTGACTCTGTCGGGGGGCCTTAGCTCTATCTCTATAGACGTATTGAGGGATGCAGGGGTGAGACCTTGGATACACTGTTGGACATTAGGATTGGTCAGTTGCGAGCCCAGTTTGCAAGCCCTCACCAATAGGGGCTTACGTGTTGGTATGGGTAAGGCATTAGGGGCACTATGATGCGATGCGGTTGTCACACCCCAAATTCTGATCCAACCAGAATGGTGTGAGTGAACCGTCAATGAACCAACGGTTCACACCAGGATCTCGAATAGGCCGTGTCCACTCATACAAACCATTACACATAACCACAATCAGAATATAAATAATACAGCGGAAGTATTTAAAATAGAATGAACTGAGTATCTATTGATAAATTAAATAAAATATCTAATTATTCAAATTCAAACATAAAATATAATATCTTTTACATCTCTTAATATCAACCAAAAATAACTGAAACAACTAAATAAAAATCCCATCAAAGGTACACGCAGAAAGGGCACTCACATGAAGCGTCATGCTCGTCCTCTCCTGCCTGCACACCCAGAGCAGCAACATCACCATACGCCGGAGCGTTCACATAATCATCCACGGTATAACCTGCATCAACATCTAAAACAAGTATATATACAAAGGGTGAGCTCACAACTTAGCTTAGTAAGACAATCAGATAATTTCACAATATTATGCATGAGTAACACTCATTTTATGTTGTGGTCTGGTTTTAAGTTTGCAATGTGCTATAGAAAGGTTTGGTGGCCCCCGCACCTCTATACACGAGTGTGTAGCACCTCATGGATCACACCCCCATTGGCCCACATGCACCCATCATGGAATAGAGATAGAGCTAAGATACCCCCGTACCTCCCTTGATGCTCTACCCATACAAGTACCTAAGCCCCTACTGGCCAGGGCTCGCAAACTGGGCTCGCAACTAACTAATCCTATATGTCATCAATGTATGCTCTATCCCAGCACAGCCGCCTACGGCATAGAGATAGAGCTAAGGCATTCCCACACCTCCCCTGATGCCCTATCTGCAACTAACCCACTAGGATAGAAACAATACAGGTAGACCCTATCCCAACATAACTCCCTACGGCATAGAGATAGAGCTAAAGCATCGTGGACAAGCTAGCGTCGACTCGGAGACCATAGTGCCACATAACCATGGCCACGCCAACATCAATATCGGAGACCACCGTACCAGGACCTTCCCCTGATGCCCCACCCGTACCAAGCATTTTAAGACAGAATACTACAAAAAGGTGCTAGTGTGAGGAGCGATCCCAGGCCCATGCCCCACTCCACACACTAACGAAAACAATCACATGCTTAACAATTACATCCTATCAATGCATGAACAATAATAATAACTGAAAGTAAAGGATGGAATGTGAATATGCACAAACAACACATCATAGATATTCAGGTGATTAACAACAACTTACTGTCTATTAATTATTAGGTTTAGGTCAGATTCCCTTACCTAACGCTCGTTTGTTAGCTTGCTCTACGTCGCAAGATCTAAACGATATGTCACAAAGTCCTACAATATTATTAGGGTTTCATTAGAATATATTGTTTAGGGTTTCATGTTGGTCGAAAACCAACATGGTTACAAAATACCCTTACAGAGCTGACCGGTGGCATGTATCGGTCGCAGCTCTGTGGGGAAAGACTGGCGATAGGTATGGTCAGCCGATCCCCACAGAGCAGCCTCCCGAGGGATACTGGTGGCAACATACCGGTCGCACCATGTGCAACCGGTATAGTCGACCGGTATGTCTCCAGAAGACCATACATGGGTTTTTCGACTGCCGTCGATCATCCTCCATGGATTTCCAAGGTTCCTCCTATCCATTCTAATTCTAAACTTGGAGATAGAGTTATCCCCAACTCATTCAAGTCTCGTTTCGATGAATATCATCTCGAAACTCGAATCTAGGGTTTGACGGCAACTTAGGGTTTATTGGCCAATTAGGGTTTTAGATCAATACCTACTTTGCATGGTATTGATCCACCCACACAACTAACATAGGATAAGAAGAATAGTTAAAACACTTACCGTTGACTGGCGTAGCGTGAGCTTCGTCGAACGGTAATGGCAGCACCTTCTTCTTCTTCTTAGCTCTTCTCCTTTCCAACCTCTTTCTCTTCTCTAGGGTTTGTGAGAGACAATGGAAAGGATTTGAGGAGGCTTAAGGGTGTATTTATAGGCTAGATTTAGGGTTTAGTAACCCTACTAGGATTAGGAAAGTCTTAGAATTCGAAATCAGGCAAGTGGGACCCTCAGTAGTCAATTTCTGGATTTCCACACTTTGCTGCGCAGACCTGACCGGTCGACCGGTACCAAGACCGGTACCATCGACCGGTCAACATAGAATTATGTTGATTCGATCGTCTTTGGTCCGATTTCATACCTATTTGCCATCTGCTCGCCCCGTCTGGCCCGGTGATGATCGAAAGAACTGTCACGACATCAAAACCAAGTTTTAGACCGGGTTTACGAAGTGCGGGTCTTACAACTCCCCCACCCTTAAAAGAAATTTCATCCCCGAAATTTCCATGTAGGTTTCACAACTCCCCCACCCTTAAAAGAAATTTCGGCCTCAAAATTTGAACGTACCTTGATCGTCGAAAAGGTTAGGGTACTCCTTCCTCATCGCACTTTCCTCTTCCCAAGTAATTTCCTCCACATTTTGGCTTCTCCAATGCACCTTCACATAATGGATGTCCTTGGTTCGAAGCTGTTGTACTTTTTAACTTGAGAGCATCACAGGCACCACTTCGAATGTTAAGTCTTCAGTCAAGTCTGGGGGATCAGCGGTCAAGATGTGCGATGGATCTCTGACATACTTCTTAAGTAATGATACGTGGAACACATTATGAACACTGGACATAGATGGTGGTAGAGCCAATTGATATGCTACATTACCACGTTGGGTCAATATCTCATACGGTCCCACATACTTGGGGCAAAGCTTTCCCTTTTTATCAAACCGTTTCAGACCTCGCACCGGTGACACCTTCAAGAATACTTTGTCACCCACTGCAAACTCCAGATCTCGACGTCGAATATCCGCATAGTGCTTCTGTCGAACTTGAGCTGTCTTTACTCTCTCCTTGATCTGATCAATCACTCGGAAAGTTTCTTCAACAAACTCTGGTCCTACAATTCTTCTTTCCCCCATTTCGTTTCATAACAGAGGTGTACAACACTTCTTCCCATAGAGTGCTTCATATGGGGCCATCTGAATTGTAGCCTGATAACTGTTGTTATAAGCAAACTCGATAAGTGATAGCTTCTCATCCCAATCTCCCTTGAAATCTATTGCACAAGCTCGGAGCATATCTTCTAAAATTTGAATAGTTCATTCTGACTGTCCGTCCGTCTGAGGGTGAAAAGCTGTGCTGAACTTCAACTTCGTTCCTATAGCTTTCTGTAATCCTTCCCAGAACTTTGATGTAAAACGGGGATCTCTGTCAGATACTATACTCTCTGGAATGCCATGAAGTCTGACTATATTATCAACATATAACTTGGCCAGTTTCTCCATGGTATACTGATGTCTGACCGCAATAAATCGAGCTGTCTTGGTGAGACGATCTACTATAACCCAAACTGCATCCACTGACCTTGGTGTCAAAGGTAAGCCAGTGACGAAATCCATAGTAATACAATCCCACTTCCACGCAGGTTCCGGTAATGGCTGTAGTAAACCTGCGGGTCTCTGCCTTTCTGCTTTAACTTGTTGACAATTCAAAAACTGGAACACGAAACGAGCTATATCTGCTTTCATACCCCTCCACCAATATAGTCTTCTTAAATCATGGTACATTTTGGTACTTCCTGGATGTACCGAATATGGAGTGTAATGAGCTTCAGTCATAACTCGGTCTCTGATATCGTAGTCTTCGCTCTCAGGTATATATAACCGTCCACGAACCTGAGTACCATGTCTGAATCCAAGGTAAAGTCAGGATTGCTCGTACCCTTCTCTAAGTCTTCTTGCACTGTCTTGAGATGAGGATCCTGTAGGATTGCTACCTTGACTTCATCAACTAGATCCGGTGAGATCTTCAAAGCTGCGAACATCATGGTGAACTTATGAATTAAGCCTTGCTCGACTGGATCTTCTGCAGTCTCTATAATATACTCTTCATCACCCTCGATGGAACTTGAGGCTGCGGCACATAATGCAGCATTTGCACTTGGTCCTTCCTCAGGTTTCGATGCCCACTTCCTGCTTAAGGCGTCGGCCACCACATTTGCTTTACCCGGATGGTACTGGATGTCACAATCATAATCTTTCAACAATTCCAGCCATCTCCTCTGTCTCATATTCAGATCCTTCTGAGTGAAAAGATAAGTTATGCTCTTGTGATCTGACTTAATCTAAAACTTCTCACCGTACAAGTAGTGTCTCCAAGTCTTGATTGCATGTATAACCGCTACTAGCTCCAAGTCGTGAGTAGGATAGTTCTTCTCATGCTCCTTTAACTGTCTTGATGCGTAAGCAATCACCTGTTCTCCTTGCATCAATACACACCCAATACCCAATCCTAAAGCATCAGTATATAAAGTAAACGGTACGCTTGGTTCTGGGATGGTCAAGATAGGTGCAGAGACTAGTCTTGACTTCAAAGTCTGAAAGCAATTCTCACACTCATCTGTCCATATGAATTTCTCTCCCTTCTTGGTCAATCTGGTGAGTGGAACAACGATCTTGGAGTAATCTTCCACGAATCTTCTATAATAACTAGCCAACCCAAGGAAACTATGAATCTCCGCAACAGATTTTGGTGCTTCCCATCCTACTATAGCAGCTATCTTACTTGGATAAACCTTGATACCGTCTTCAGATACAACATGGCCCAAGAAAGCCACTTCCTTCAGCCAAAACTCACATTTCTTGAACTTAGCATAAAGCTTCTCCTGTCTCAGTCATTGTAGGGCTGCCCTCAAATGTGATGTATGAGTCTCCATGTCCTTAGAGTAGATCAATATGTCATCGATGAATACTATGACCGAAGTGTCCAACATATCATGAAACACTCGGTTCATCAGTTCCATGAACGACGCTGGAGCATTGGTCAACCCAAAAGACATAACTAGAAACTCATAATGCCCATACCTCATCCTGAAAGCAGTCTTCGGAATATCTCTGGCCTTGATATTCAGTTGGTGATACCCCGATCGGAGATCAATCTTCGAGAAAACTTTTGCACCCTGAAGCTGATCGAACAAATCATCGATCCTAGGCAAAGGATACCGATTCTTGATCGTCAACTTGTTCAGCTCACGGTAGTCAATGCATAGCCTTACACTTCCGTCCTTCTTCTTGACCAATAATACCGGTGCTCCCCAAGGCGATATGCTAGGTCGTATGAAACCCTTATCTAACAATTCTTGTAACTGGGTCTTCAACTCCTTTAACTCGGTAGGGGCCATCCTGTATGGTGCTTTGGACATCGGCGCCGAACCTGGCATAAGGTCTATTACAAACTCTGTAGCCCTGTCCGATGGTAGACCTGGAAGCTCCTTTGGAAATACATCTGGGAACTCTCGAACCACATCTATATCTTCCATCTTGTGTGACTCTGTCGTGATGTAGACTACAGATACTAGATACCCCACTCCCCCCTTCTCTAAGCATCTCTTAGCTTTTAGGGCGGAGAGAATCAGCTTCCGCTTCCTAGATAGCCTGATCCCAGTGAAGCTATATTCCCTTCCCTTTTTGTCAGTAAGCACAAGCTTCCTTTCACCACATAATAGGACGGCCGAATGATGGCCTAGCCAATCCATTCCCAAAATGACATCAAAGTCTGCCATCTCAAGTAGTACTAGGCTTTCTTTTAAGTCTCGGCCCTCAATACATACAGTACATGGTCCATAATATTCGGTCAAATCCACTTCGACTCCTAGTAGAGAGCGAACTATCAAGCTTGGGTTCAAATGCTTGATTGGTAACTCCATTCGCTTCCCAAAAGAAATAGAAACAAAAGAGTGCGTGGCCCCAGAGTCAAATAGTACTCTGGCAGGTATACTAGCTACATTTACAATTCCTGGAATTTTTTTTTATCATCCCTTAGTTCTATATGCGCATACACACAAATGATAATGATAAGTCAAATAGTAAGGGATAGAGTCATACCAGTGACCACATCAGGTGATGCAGCTGCCTCTTCAGTGGTGACCGCATAAACTCTTCCTTGCTGGGGAGGTTGATTTTTTGGTAGAGTGCAGGTCCTTGCAATATGACCCACCTGCTGGCAGTTGAAACATTTGATATTCAGGTTGAATCCAACATTCGGTGGCACAGGTGGTGCCGTATTGTTCTTTGCAGGCACTGTAGTGGTCTGAGCCCTATATGGGCGGAAGGGTTTGTTGTTACCGCCACCCAAACTCTCACTAGCAGGTCTCTTCACTCCCCTGTTCTGAGCAAAGAAGCTGTCCCTCTGACTGGACTCTATCACCCTCGCAACCTACACAACCTCATTATAGATCTTCTTGTCCAGACCCAAGATGTGCTCTCTGATGCTTCCACGTAGTCCCATGGTGAACCTACGTGTCTTGGTCTCTTCTTCTTGCATACTTGCCGGTGCGAAGAAGAATAGCTCTTCATACCTCTGCTGATAAGCATCCAAGGTCGACTGAGATTGTTGTAGATTGAGGAACTCCTTCTCCATCTGATCCTTGAAACTTTTCGGGAAGTATTTATCGAAGAAGGCAACTTTGAATGCTTCCCAATCCACCTGTGCATGCTTCGTCTCTAGGTATGCCCATGTAGAATTCCACCAAGCATTTGCATCTTCTTTCAGCATGAGTGGCAAATAAGACCTTTTCCTCCTCTGTACAGATCATCAGTCGGAAGTTTTTCTCCATCTCTGCAACCCACTGTGCTGACCACAATGGTCTCCCTGCCTTACCAATGAACGATGAAGGCTTCAACTTCAGGAATCTATCCACCGCTCTGCTCAGATCATGTTGTCCCTGAGTGTTCATTCCGTACCATGGTGGTGGATACGGGTAGGCTCCCGGGTACGCAGAAGGCGACGAAAACTGATGTGGTGGTGGCACATTCTGAGCTTGGCCCATCGGCCTTGGGCTACCCTGCATCGGCTGTGTAGTATTTTTCTATCCCGACTTAGGCGTATCTCCAGTGGGAACAGAAACCGGTGGCTTGAGCATCTTCAGCATCTCGCTCAGGAATGCTTTCTGCTGAGCTTGTATCTGATAGACCAGATTTGTAACAATAGTCTCAGAATTCCTATGAGGAGGGCCTGGCACATGCAGCGGGACCATCTCAGCCTCCTCCCGATACCGTGATAGGTATGTTCACGGAGCTCCGGGATGCTCAACATGAGATGAGCCGTGACTTGGCACACTTGGCTCGCAGCCTCAGAGTCACTCAGGATCAGGTGCACTGGCTTAGGGTCGCTTACGAGCGAGATTATGACATAGCGGACCCTATTCCTCCTAGGCCCCCTACCCCATGATTGTTCATTTTATTTTCTCTCTCCTTTGACTGTTTATATAACAGGGTAACTGTCCGGTTTGTGGACTATACCCTGTAGCACTATTTTATCAGATACTCATTTTCTTGTTTAATGAAATTTTATGTTTCACCTAACTAGTGTATGTGCACATGATAAGTTTCATATTTAGAATAATACATTATTCTCTTTCTTAATCAGTCTCAGGTATCAGACAATGCTTAGGGTGTGTTTGTATTAAAATTTTTAATATTTCCTAACTCAGTTCATCGACTTAGTTAAGTGCAATATGGTTTGTTGGACAGAACCCGAGGGCTCTGATACCAAGTTGTCACACCCCAAATTCTGATCCAACCAGAATGGTGTGAGTGAACCGTCATTGAACCAACGGTTCACACCAGGATCTCGAATAGGCCGTGTCCACTCATACAAACCATTACACATAACCACAATCAGAATATAAATAATACAACGAAAGTCTTTAAAATAGAATGAATTGAGTATCAATTGATAAATTAAATAAAATATATAATTATTCAAATTCAAACATAAAATATAATATCTTTTACATCTCTTAATATCAACAAAAAATAACTGAAACAACTAAATAAAAATCCCATCAAAGGTACACGTAGAAAGGGCACTCGAATGAAGCGTCATGCTCGTCCTCTCCTGCCTGCACACCCAGAGCAGCAACGTCACCATACGCCGGAGCGTTCACATAATCATCCATGGTATAACCTGCATCAACATCTAAAACATGTATATATACAAAGGGTGAGCTCACAACTTAGCTCAGTAAGACAATCAGACAATTTCACAATATTATGCATGAGTAACAATAATTTTATGCTGTGGTCTGGTTTTAAGTTTGCAATGTGCTATAGAAAGGTTTGGTGGCCCCCGCACCTCTATACACGAGTGTGTGGCACCTCATGGATCACACCCCCATTGGCCCACATGCACCCATCATGGAATAGAGATAGAGCTAAGATACCCCCGTACCTCCCCTGATGCTCTACCCATACCAGTACCTAAGCCCCTACTGGCCAGGGCTCGCAAACTGGGCTCGCAACTAACCAATCCTATATGTCATCAATGTATGCTCTATCCCAGCACAGCCGTCTACGACATAGAGATAGAGCTAAGGCTTTCCCACACCTCCCTTGATGCCCTATCTGCAACTAACCCACTAGGATAGAAACAATACAGGTAGACCCTATCCCAACATAACTCCCTACGGCATAGAGATAGAGCTAAAGCATCGTGGACAAGCCAGCATCAACTCGGAGGCCACATAACCATGGCCAGGCCAACATCAATATCGGAGACCACCGTACCACGACTTTCCCCGGATGCCCCACCCGTACCAAGCATGTTAAGACAGAATACTACAAAAAGATGCTAGTGTGAGGAGCGATCCCAGGCCCATGCCCCACTCCACACACTAACGAAAATAATCACATGCTTAACAATCACATCCTATCAATGCATGAACAATAATAATAACTAAAAGTAAAGGATGGCATGTGAATATGCACAAACATCACATCATAGATATTCAGGTGATTAACAACAACTTACTGTCCATTAATTATTAGGTTTAGGTCAGATTCCCTTACCTGACGCTCAATTGTTAGCCTGCTCCACGTCGCAAGATCCAAATGATATGTCACAAATTCCTACAATATTATTAGGGTTTCATTAGAATATATTGTTTAGGGTTTCATGTTGGTCGGAAACTAACATGGTTACAAAATACCCTTACAGAGCTAACCGGTGGCATGTACCGGTCGCAGCTCTGTGGGGAAAGACTGGCGACCGGTATGGTCAGCCGGTCCCCACAGACCAGCCTCCCGAGGGATATTGGTGGCAACATACCGGTCGCACCATGTGCAACCGGTATAGTCAACCGGTATCTCTCCGGAAGACCATACATTGGTTTTTCGACTGCCGTCGATCATCCTCCATGGATTTCCAAGGTTCCTCCTATCCATTCTAATTCTAAACTTGGAGATAGAGTTATCCCCAACTCATTCAAGTCTCATTTCGATGAATATCATCTCGAAACTCGAATCTAGGGTTTGACGGCAACTTAGGGTTTATTGGCCAATTAGGGTTTTAGATCAATACCTACTTTGCATGGTATTGATCCACCCACACAACTAACATAGGATAAGAAGAATAGTTAAAACACTTACCGCTGACTGGCGTAGCGTGAGCTTCATCGAACGGTAATGGCAGCACCTTCTTCTTCTTCCTAGCTCTTCTCCTTTCCAACCTCTTTCTTCTCTAGGGTTTGTGAGAGAGAATGGAAAGGATTTGAGGAGGCTTAAGGGTGTATTTATAGGCTAGATTTAGGGTTTAGTAACCCTACTAGGATTAGGAAAGTCTTAGAATTCGAAATCAGGCAAGTGGGACCCTCAGAAGTCAATTTCTGGATTTCCGCACTTAGCTGCGCAGACCTGACCGGTCGACCGGTACCGTCGACCGGTCAACATAGAATTATGTTGATTCGATCGTATTTGGTCCGATTTCATACCTGTTTGTCATCTGCTCGCCCCGTTTGGCCCGGTGATGATCGGAAGACCTGCCACGACATCAAAACCAAGGTTTAGACCGGGTTTACGGAGTGCGGGTCTTACAAGTCCTAAGCACTTTAGCTTTATCTCTATTCCATGGTGGGTGCATGTGGGACGACAATGGTGTTTGATCCATTGGGTGGCTTTACACACTCGTATATAGAGGTGCGGCGGCCACCTATCATTTCTATTGCACATTGCAAACTTATGAACCAGACCAAAGATATGAATTGAATGCATGCATATGTTTGTTGCATTGTTTTGTTTACTCACTGAGCTCAAGTTGGAGAGCTGACCCTCTCACGCATAATTCTTCTTAGTTTCTGATGTTGCAGGTATTACGGTTGAAGATTATGTCGACACGCCAATATATGAATAGGTGACGGCTATGGATGAGCAAGGTGAGGAGGACAAAAATGGCTAATCAAGCTAGCGTTTCAACTATGGATACGCTTAGTGTTTAACTTTTGTATTTGGATATTCATAATATGTATTGAATTATGTTTTGGTTACTTAGAGATAAATAGAATATTAATTATTTATCATGACTACCTCAGTTCATTATCTATAAGACTTTCGCTATTTGCTTTATTATCTCTAATTAATGTGGAATATGTTTTGGTTTAATATGGTGGGGATAGCCTATTCGAGATCCTAGTTGAACCATTGGTTTATTGATAGTTCATCACACCATTCTGGCTGGTGCAGAATTAGGGTGTGACAACTTGGTATCAGAGCTCTCAAGCCTTGCCCATCAAACTTGAATACTTCCACTGGAGTCCATGAACTGAGTTAGGATAAATTAAAAGTTTTAATACAAACACACCATAAGCACCTGTGTTGGTTGAGACAAAACTTAAACAAAACAATAATTTACATATAAAAGGTAGAACCATATGTATACCCAAACAGAAAGAGAAAATTCCAAACTTATCCTGATAAATGAATAATATAAGGTACTATCTATAAGTCAGGTGGTTATCTAAATATACAAAGGATATAGTATAGTAACAAGAAGGGAGCATCTATAAAGCAGAAAATTAAAATATCGAGTTGGTACTCACAAGATGTGAAACTCGATGTATGATAGAGGAAGAAGGAAAATGACTAGTAACGCCTAAATCCCTGTAGAGGTAAAGGGAAAGATCTTGGGCTAAATCCAATAGAGATAGGAGAACAATGACCATACACCAAAAAAGAGAGTAACTATAAAAGAAGATAAAGCTATACTCCTGGGTGACGTGGAGACTCCGAGTGAGATCCACCATAAACTGATCCATTGCCCACTGAGCATTAAGAAGAGGTTGCAACTTGACTCCACCACTATCTGGGTCGAAAACGGGTAGTGAAAACTCATCTGAGTAGATGCTAAATAATGATGATCAGACTATAGCAAATCAAAAGAGTGAACAACCAGGCCACTCCAGTCAATCTACATGGACTACCAAGTGCCTTGGCTACGGTTGTAATAAACCTGCCCCGACAAAATACAAGAGCAACAATAGATGAGTCTGACTATGCATGTTACTATGTGAATCACTATCTAAGTTGCCAATGCTACATCAACACCTCTGGGTCAGACCATATAGTACCAATTGGTAGCAACACTGTACCTCCAACACCTGTTAGCTATAATACAGTGCCTATTATACAGCATGTCCCAGTAACGCACATCCTAGTGCAGAAGCTTGGTGCACAATAAGCAGTGTATCAAGGTGGTTACCCTTATTAACCACCGATGTATGGGATAGCTGCATCATGGCAGAATGATCCGACCAGGGTTGAGGAATATTTTTTGAAGATAAGGCCTCAGATGTTTTCAGCAAAGGATCAAATCTATTGTGGCCATATAACTAGATACGTTATATAGGATGTGGTGCATTATTGATTTACTCTTATTATTATAGAGGATGCACATACTTGATTTTAAAGTTTCGTACCTTGACAGGATACCTTCTTGATTCAACCATCAATTGGAGTTATAGATATTGTTCTTTAGTATTAGTCTTGATTATACCAATCTGAGCCACTTTCATGATCTACAACATGAACAAAGATATGAACTGTATGAACAGTTAAATGTTTAATCATGTTGAGCGTACATCTTTTGATTTATACCTGATTTATTGATGTATCAAAACTTTTTTCAGAATTACTCCTGTAGTACCTCGACTAATGGCATTATATACTCGATAGAACCTGTAACCATGAGGTTAAGAACTGTAAACCTCTATTTCCATGTATTTGGACCACCGTGCAACTTAATGACCTTTTTGATGCCGGTTAGATTACCATAGAATTACTCTTGATTCTTTAAACCTAAGTTCATTAGATAAAGCAAGTGTTTGTCATTATGCTAAATTGATAGAAGGAAATGAATTGCTTTGGATAAACCATTTGATTCTCACATCCATTGATAAGATGTTTAGTTAATAATGAATTATGGGTGGGAAGATGATTAAATTCAGATTAGATTTTATAGCCAATGAACCTCAGATAAAGTAATGGAGGGTCTGTTTTGGGATTGCTGAATTGAAGGATATGAGTCATTTCTACAAAAGAGTGCATTAGCAAAAAGTGAAAACTATCAAGAGTAGCCAGTAAAAAAAATAGATAGCACTCAAGTAGAATTAAAAATGGCCATATTGGTATAAAGTTGACAAAGAAGAAGATTTCTAAATCGACAATGGTGGCATTAATAGTACTTGATTTAGTACAATTCATACTGAGTTATGCCAATGTCAAACGAGATGATTAAGTAAAGACCCAAAAGAGTTTGACTGAATTAATAATTTTATAAGCATATACACTAATGCTTATAGACAGAATTAGAATATGAAGTAACAACCACAAGATATTTTCGATGTATATGAAAGAGAGGTCAGGGTAGAATAGCAGTGATAAAGGAAATATAAGCTAATGAGTTTTTCAAGATAAGAGATTTTGACAATAGTCTTTGAAAAATCATAAGAGATGAAGGAACTAGACAAGCTATTAAGACCTTTATACCAGATTTTGCTAGTTCAAGCCCTTTTGGAGTAGATGTTGTATTAAATGAGTGTTATTAACAATGTTTGAATCATATGGATGGACAGAATTTGGATGCAACTTTAAATCGGCTTAAGATGGTAGACTTTGATGTCATCTTGGGAATAGACTGGTTGTCTCAACACTCTACAAGTTGTTATTTGCATAGAAGAGGTTATCATTCAAGAATAAAGACGGCAAATAATTTAGTTTTATTGGAAGCATGTTGCCTAAGAAGTGAAAGTTGATCCTCTCTATGCTAAAGGCGAAGAGATGTTTTGAAGAAAGAGAAGTTAGATATATGGTATCTGTGGTATACGTTACCAAAGAAGCACCACAGATGAAAGTTATTGATGTGATGCGTAAATTTCTTGATGTGTTTCCAAGACTTACCTTGATTACCATCTGATCATGTGATCGAGTTCATCATTGACTTGTTTCCAAGGACGATACTTGTGTCAAAGGCACCTATAGAGTAGCTCCTATAGAGTTGAGGGGATTGAGACTCAACTACGGGAGTTATTAGACAAGGGTTCTAATAGGCTAAGTATTGCATCACGGGGAGTGTCAATGCAATTAATGAAGAAGAAGGATGGTAGTGTCAGATTATGTATAGACTACTGGGAAATAAACAAGCACGATCAAGAATCGATATCTACTACCTCAGATCGATAACTTGTTTAAACAGTTGCAAGGAGCAAAGTTATTTTTTATGATTGATCTTCAGTCAAGATATCATCAGCTGAAGAATTTAGACAGCGATATCTTGAAGATAGCTTTTAGAATCGGGATTGGATGTTATGAGTTTTTGATTATGATGTTTGGATTAACCAATGCCCTCATAACTTTTATGGAGCTGATGAACTGGGTGTTTCATGACATATTAGACACATCGGTCATAGTTTTCATAAATGATATTTTGGTTTATTCCAAGAATAAAGCAACTCATACAATGGATCTTAGAACAAATTCACAACAGCTGAGAAGGGAAAAGCTTTATGCCATGTCCAAGAAATATGAGACCTGATTAAACAATGTGATCTTCTTAGATCACATAGCATCATAAAAAGGATTAAAGTGGATCCTATTAAGATAGAAGCAATCATATGGTGAGAAACACCTAAACAGTATTGCGAAGATCAAAAGTTCTTGGGTTTAGCTGGTTACTACAGACGATTTGTAGAGGACCACTATAAGATCGCAAAAACTCTTATCAAGCAAACCAGGAAGGGAGAGGAGTTTAATTGGACTAATAAGTGTGAGATTGTTTCTAGACTCTAAAAATAAGGTTGATATCAACTCCCATCTTGACCATTCTGGTACCAAGGGAACCTTTTACCCTATACATCAAAGCTTTCAGATTGGGTTTAGGATGCGGTTGGATATAAGGTAAATAAGCGATTGCATATGCTTCGAGAAAACTAAAGGAGCATGAAAAGAATTACCCAAATCATGATTGGAGTTAACAACTGTGATTCATGCAATCAAGACTTGGAGACATTACATATAATAGAGAAGAATTTCAGATTAAATCGGATTACAAGAGTCTTACTTATCTCTTCACTAGATGGAGTTGAACATGAGACATAGAAGATGGTTAGAACAATTGAAGGATTAAGACTACGATATTCAGTGTCACTCGAGCAAGGCTAATATAGTAGCTAAGACCTTAAGCAAAAAGGGAATTATGAAGTCCAAGGAAGGACCCAGTATAAATGTTGCCTTATGTTTTGCAGCAACAGATTCAGATTTGGAAGAAGAGTAACATATAATAGAAACTCGTGATGATCCAATTGAGCATGAACTTATAGATGAACTTATGGAGCAATAGTTCATCAGCTGCGCTTGTGGCATTAAAGATCATCTTTGAATTGATGGATGAAGTAAAAGTAGTAATTTTGTTAGATCTGTATATAAGAACGGTGTAAGAATATTTGAAGAAAGAAAAACCTAACCCAGACTTACTTCGGATGCGAAAAAGGTCCTGAGATACAGATGATGATTATGAATACCTGAAGTGAAAAACGCTAATCATAAGATACAAAATAATGCTAAAAGTCCATTCTATTCCGTATTGGGTACATCCTATAAGTACAAAATATACCAAAATATGAAGAGATTATTTTGGTGGAAGTGAATTGAAGTAGTTGTGGCTAAATGCATGTTTCAGTAACTAAATTATCAGCAAGTAATGGCTGAAAGACAAAGACCAACATGGCTTACTACAACCACTATCGAAGCCAGTCTGTAAGTGAAACTGCATTACAATAAACTATGTCACTGATTTGCCACTAACTCCCAGATCGATTGACGAAGTTTGGGTGAATGTTGATCGCCTTAGAAAGATAGCTCATTCCATTGTTATACGACCTCGTTATGCTTTGGAGCGACTAACTAAGCAATATGTGGATAATATTGCCAGATTGAATGGTATGCCTGAGAGCCTAGTGTTGGTCAGAGGCTTATGCTTTATCTCGAAGTTTTAGGAGAATCTACAAAAAATAATGGGGACAAAGATGAAGTTTAGTACCGCATTTTACCTTAGACCGATGGACAGTCAGAGCGGACTATACATGTAAGACCCGTGTCAATCTAACCCGGTCTTACCACCTTGAACCAGGTCTACCCATCATGGTCGAGCCAAATGGACCAAGTGCGTGATGGAGATCGTGATCCCAGGTATTAAACTGACCCAAAAACACTCAAAAAGGGGCGAGGGTCGCACACCCAGTGAGGTGGGGTCGGACCCCCAGTACAAAAAGTCAGACCCTCAATATTAACCCGGGGTCGGACATTTTAAAACCAGGGGTCGACGGGATCATCGACCCCCTCATCGACCCCCAGTTGCCGCCAGAAACAGAAATTTGGAAACTTTCCTAATTTTGGTTGGGCTCTTTCCTAATATCAAAGGGGCTTATTTTAGGAGTTTCTACTCTATATAAAGGACGTCCCTAAGCCTCTTTTACTCCTTTTAGAACCCTAATTGAATTGAGAGAAAGAGAAGAGAAGGAAGAGAAGAAGAAGAGAAGAAAAGTAGAGAAGAAGGAAAAGGAGAAGAGTTTCAGAGAAGGAGTACTCTTCTCAGGTAAGAATACTAATTCTATGTATTTTGTGAGACTTACACTAGTTAATGAGAAAAGAATGTTGTAGGAGAAACCTTAAACCATCAATCCATGATTAAGTTTCAATGGAAACCATGGAGGAGATCAACTAAATTATATGATATGTAAAGAGTAGTTATAAACCATAGGAAGTGTATGATGGACTAGGGAAGGAAGCCATAGGATTCAAACAAGAGAGAATGGACCAAAAGGTGATTTATCGACCAAACCCACGGGGGTCGCACCTAGGGTCGATGGACCCATCGACTCTGGCATCGACCCTAATATAGGGCGTCGCAGTATACTACTACCCTAGCATCGACCCGTCCTGCTACCCCCAGTTAACAGCAAGTTGGAAAAACTAGAATAAAATATAACTAAATTCTATCAACTTTGTTAGGTCTTCTAGCAATATAATATCAATATAAAGGTGATTCTTAAAGATTGAAAGAGGATCTACTAGCAAACTAAGGTGAGAAAACAAAACCTAAACTAATTGGTTAATAACAAACTATTTTTATTTCTCGAGTCCAATGCTATGCTTGATTCTATGCGAACATGCTTGTAATGTGCGTTCAACATGTCATCCAATATTTCTATTTATTGTTCATGCATATTTACTTTATTGTTTATAACATGATAATGACCATGATGATAGGAATAGTAATGTGAATGTATGTGTGTGGTTGGTGTACTTGATGCGAGCGATTATCAGGGGGAGTGTCATAGGCCAGGCCTCAGCACTCTAGCTCTATCTCTAACTCAAGCCTTGTGCATTATCATCGTCGTATCGCCATTACTTTAGCAGAACTATTATGTCGTAGAGTACCAGGGGAGGTGGTCTCGGTCCTTGTAGTCTCTGACTCTACTGGGGGGCCTTAGCTCTATCTCTATGGGCGTTTTGAGGGATGCTGGGGTGAGGCTTTGGATACACTGTTTGGCATTAGGATTGGTTAATTGCGAGCCCAGTTTGCAAGCCCACGTCAATAAGGGCTTACGTGTTGGTATGGCATTGTATAGCAATAAACGTTAATCTTTGTTGTACAATGTTCATGGTAGGGTGGATGGGGACGACAATAAACGTTAACCTTTGGGCGGGCTTCCACACCCTGTGTATCGAGGAGGGGTCAATAAACGTTAACCTTTGACCTCCAACCCTTTCTATTGCATATTGCAAACTTTAAACCAGACCATAGATATGAATTGAATGCTTGCATATGTATTGTTGCATTGTTTTGTCTGCTCACTGAGCCATGATGTGAGTTCACCCTCTCGACGTTGAATATTTTTAGTTGATGATGCAGGTACTATCGTCGAAGAATATGTCAATGCTTCAGTGTACGGGCACATGGCAACAGTGGAAGTTGAAGACGAAGTGGATACTCATGACTCCTCTTGCGAGTGCAACTCATGCGTATTCGATTAGATGTTATTTTAATTATTTGGATTTAGTAAAGACATGTAATTGATATTTTATTTATGTCTCTGTTGAAACAGCATAATTGGATATTTTAATATGATTATCTTATTTAGATTTCTCAGTTCATTTTATTATAAGACTTCCGCTATTATGTATTTACTCTGATTATGAATGTGGATGTATGAGGTTTAGATAAAACAGATATAGCCTACTCGAGATCCTGGTTGAACCGTTGGTTTGTTGACGATTTATCACACCATTCTGAATAGTACGGAATTGGGGTGTGACAACTTGGTATCAGAGCATCTCAGGCCTTGTTCGCTAAACTAGCATACCTTCACGACGAATTGTGAACTGAGATAGGTTAAAAGTAAAAACTATAATATTAACACACTATAAGCATAAGTGATGTTTTAGACCAAATTTGAAAAGAGAATAATGCATCTATTAAAGGGAGAACAATTTTAAATACAATGAGAGAGAAACAAACGTATATAAATAACTAAAGCAGAGTACAGTCCACAACCCGGACAGTTCTCGATATTTCAAAGAAAGGAAACAAATACAATCATGAAGCTGGAAGTGAAGGAGGAGGCGGTGCCTCACGGTCTCTGTCATAATCCTTAGCATAGACTCAAGTCAATCAGGCTACCTGAGTCTGGGTTGTCTGAAGACTAGCTGTGAGACCAGCCACCCACTGATCAGTCACGCACTGAGCACCCAAAAGTTCCTCCATCCGCATATTTGACCGGCGCTAAGCATCTATGAGCTCTCCCATCCTCATGTCCGATATGCGCTGGGCGTCTAGTAACTCATCCACTCTCACACGCTGAGCTTCTAGTAACTCCCCCATCATCAGATTAGATCTGCACTGAGCCTCTCTACTCTCATGTAATATCCCCATCATATCAGAAGGTGGATGTGAAGGACCAGCCGCATGAGAAGGACCAGCCACATCAGAAGTACTAGCTCCAGCAGCATGTGTAGGTGAAGGAGGTGGTATGGAGTCCACATTCATGTATAGACAGTCATCATCACCAACAGGCTCCCTATGAACTCCACCGGCTGCTGCTACTGCCTCAGCGTCAGCCATCTCCACGCGAGTGCAAGGGCGCACCATCGCGTTCCTCTCCTCATCACTGACCTGGGTATCCCGCATGCCCATCTTACAGATGGCATCCCAATCCAATGGGGAGGAGAAAGATTTCCCCTGAATTTTCTCACCCAACAAATCCACACCCAGGCGGATAAGCAGCGTAGTGATCATACGTCCATAGGGAAAGTTGCCAGTATGACTGGGCAACGTAGCACTGATCATCGTTCGCATGATGATGTAAGGTAGGCAGACCGGCTGCCTAGTACAGATGCAACACAACAAAAACTGAGTCAGCTGGGAGACCCTCTCAAAATGACCACTCTGTGGAAGCAGGTTGTGCTGAATGATCTTGCAGTACACCCGCGGATCCGAATGAAGATAACTCGCTTTCATCTCCCAGCGATCAGGTCTGATGAGCTGACGGTCTATCTCAGCCCTCATCTGTAATGAGAAGAACTGAGGCTCTCCAGGGGCACAGAAGATGAAGGAGCTATCGTAGGAAATACCCAGCAGGTCAGCTAGCTTCCGATAGTCAAAGGAGACCTCAACTCCCTTGACATAGCTAGTGATCCGGAGCTCATTACCCCTCTCAACATCATTGTAATCCCCCACCACCTGGAAGTTACAATAGAACTGGCGTACCAAGTCAGGGCAGGTACAGGCATCATAGGTGATGATAGAAAGCCAGCCCATGTCACCAAAAGCTCTCTCCACATTGAATAAGGCTAGGCTAGCCAAGTCCACCTTGCGACCTCCCTCTACCTTCTTACGAGCAAAGTGGGCATATTGTGCCTCAGCTTCATTAGTACGGAAGCGAAGATGGTCGCGAACACTAGGAACCTTGGTACGGGCCATAATATCTGCAAACCATAAGGAAAAACAGATAATGGATTAGTAAGGTAGAAAAATCCAAAATTTTGACATTATAATAACTTAAGTTGGCTAAAAGCCTCACTTTTCACCCATACACGTGGGCAAGAGGACTTATGTAGGTTCTAAACTATCCTGCAATACTCATACAGTTGGAAATTCTAGCTAACAGAATTCAATTTGTATAAATTTCGAGAAATTCAAAAATCTTAACAATTTAGGGCAAAAAGGGAAAATTTCAAGTTTCTTGATAACCAACCGATGAAACTCAAATATTTTTGAGGGCTTTCGTCCATTGACTCACCAACAACAAAAGCCTCCAATAAAAATCGAATTTTTACAGCTGGAAAAAGTTTAATTTGAAGAAAACGAGATATACGGGTGAAAACCTAAAAACATGTAAAGGTAAGATACATACCTGTAGGGAAGGTGTAGAGGTCGAAACAAGGAACCCAAATGACCAATGTAGCAGAGTTGGCACTGTAACAACTCAGCGGAAGGAGACGAGTCGAAACGGAGGAGGAAGAATGGAAAATGAACTCAGAATCGGACCTTAAAAATCTGATTTTTGGTCCGGGGGTTGGAGAATACGACCAGGACCATCGACCCACCCATCAACCCCCGTATCGACCCACGACTGTCGGTAATCTAACAGAAAACCAGGGGTCAAACCTATGGTCGGACATACCATCGACCCCCGCATCGACCCGTAGCTCTCGATAATCTGACAGAAAACCAGGGGTCGAACCTAGGGTCGGACATACCATCGACCCCCGCATCGACCCCCGACTCTCGGTAAGAATCAGTGATTCCCAGGGTCGATCCTAGGGTCGGACATACCATCGACCCCCACCATCGACCTTGCATAGAAAAGATAGTATTTTCCACAGAATGATCTGAAAAATTTGAAAATAACATCGGTTAGTGTATCTACATGAGGTATAAATGATTGCCTCACGTATTTTAATGATTTTCAGGCATCACCATTATCAGAGGAAAAATATGGTTGGGCGTAGAGTAACCAGGCAAAGCCGAAACGCAGTTCCACCACCACCACCCGTGGAGGAAGCCAGTCAAGAAAATATAAATGCACAGGGTAATCCGTAGGTTGCACCACCAGTAAACCAGGGTCCGGAAAATCCTACTAACTTGCCACCCCCACCACCGGAACTGACTACTGTAGTGATTAATCTGGCACAACAACTTCAACAAATGCAACACGCGCAAGCCCATATCCAGGCAATGATGGGAATGATGTTCCAGGCAGCACAAACTACACCTATGCCGGCTGGGCAAGCCAATGCAACACCGGTGGGTAACCACCCAACACCTCAACCACCAGTTGCACAGATTCCAGTACCACATCCTGAGGTAGTGCAGGGAAATTTTCAGTATCCACCACCTATATATGGGGCACATGCTCCTAATCAGCTGGATCACTCTCGACTCATCGAGAGATTTTTAAAGATGAAACCTAAGGAGTTCAACGAAAAACCGTCTCATCCGTTCTGGCCGGCACACTGGATCGACGAAATGGAGAGAAATTTTCTCATGATGACTATCACAGATGAGGATAAGGTATTATGTGCCACCTTCATGCTAAAAGGTGATGCACATCATTGGTGGAAATCTACAAAGGACTATTTAATAACCAAACACGCCCTATTGACCTGGGCTATATATAAAGAAGCTTTCTTTGAAAAGTACTTTTCCCCAAGCTTCAAAGATTCTATGGAAAAGGAGTTCCTGAGTTTATATCAGGGACAGATGACAGTGGATGCCTATCTGCAGCGTTATGAAGAGCTGTTTTTCTTCGCACCACTAAGCATGCAAGAGGAAGACACTAAGACCCGTAGGTTTGTCACAGGACTTAGAGGAAGTATCAGGGAGCATGTTCTGGGCCTAGACAAGAAGATTTATAATGAAGCTGTGCAAATTTCTTGAGTTATAGAGTCGAGCCAGAAAGAGAGCTATCTACTCCAAAACAAAGGTATAAAAAGGCCAGCTGGTAATTCATACAACGGAGGTAATAACAAGACATACAAATCCTTCCGTACTCAAAGTTTTACCGCTGCACCCAAGACTACCCCAATAGCTCAACAACAGCCAAATCCAAATACTAATGGTCCAAAATGTTATAATTGCAATCAAGCGGGGCATATGGCAAGGGAGTGTCCTAAGCCCAGGAAGCAGCTACATCAAGGATGAGTTTATGCTATTACATCTGAGGATGCTGCCGCATTACCCGATGTGATCACAGGTATTACTGAAACCTTTTAAGTTGTATTACATTGTGTGAGCATGTAGACTAAGTTAAAATAAATCACAGGTATCGTACCTATAAATGGCATACCCGCCAGAGTACTCTTTGACTCAGGAGCTACTCATTCTTTTATATCTGTGTCATTTGCAAAGAAGCTGAATTTACCCATCAAAACATTAGACTACAATCTACTTGTACGGTCACCGATGGGGTTAGAAGTGGAGTTAGAAAAAGGTTATGGGTCATGTCTAGTTCTCATTGACGAGAAAACCTTAGATGCAACCTTGGTCCAACTTGAGATGACAGACTTTGACATCATCTTGGGAATGGACTGGTTAGCTCGACATTCTGCGAACCTATTATGTGCTGAAAAGAAGCTAACATTTAATGACAAAGAAGGAGCAGAATTCAGTTTTGTGGGAACCAAACTTTCCCATAAACGCAAGCTCATACTCTCAGCACTAAAGGCTAAGAAGTGCCTTGAGAAAGGAGCAGTCGGGTATTTAGTATCAGTGGTCGACCTTACCAAAGAAGCACCACGGATGGAAGATATTGATGTCGTGCGGGACTACCCCAACGTATTTCCTGAGGAACTACCAGGATTACACCCGATCGAGCCACAGATTTTGTAATAGATCTTATACCTAGAGCCGCACTAGTATCGAAAGCACCTTATAGAATGGCTCCTACTGAACTGAAGGAATTAAAAGTACAACTACAAGAACTGCTGGACAAGGGTTACATTCGCCCTAGCATATCACCATGGGGAGCGCCAGTATTATTCGTGAAGAAGAAGGATGGTAGCGTTCACTTGTGTATAGACTACCGAGAACTGAATAAACTGACAATCAAGAATCGGTACCCATTGCCTCGGATCGATGACCTGTTCGATCAGTTGCAAGGTGCCAAAGTGTTCTCAAAGATTGATCTTCGGTCAGGCTACCATCAGCTGAAGATTAAGGATGGTGATATCCCAAAGATAGCATTCAAGACCAGATATGAACATTATGAATTTTTGGTCATGTCTTTTGGATTGACAAATGCACCAGCAACCTTTATGGAACTTATGAACCGGGTTTTCCATGATATGTTGGATATGTCGATTATTGTATTTATTGATGATATATTAGTCTACTCCAAGGATGACGAAACGCATGTGAAGAGTCTAAACGCCGCTCTGCAGCGACTACGGAAGGAAAAGCTCTACGTAAAATTTACAAAGTGTGAGTTTTGGCTAAAGGAAGTCGCATTTCTAGGCCATGTAGTATCTGCTGAAGGAATTAAAGTGGATCCCAACAAGATCGAGGCTATTGTAAAGTGGCAAGCACTGAAGAGCGTTGTAGAAATTAGAAGTTTCTTGGGTCTAGCTGGGTATTATCCATGATTTGTGGAAGACTATTCCCGAATTGCCGTACCTCTTACTAGTTTGACTAAGAATGGCAAGAAATATGTTTGGACGGATAAATGCGATAAGAGTTTTCAAACCTTGAAGGCTAGATTGATATCAGCTCCAATCTTGACCAACCGGATTCCAGGAGAACCATTTATCTTGTATACCGATGCATCAGGACTGGGATTAGGATGTGTACTTATGCAAGGAGAACAAGTAATTGCTTATGCCTCAAGACAACTGAAGACACATGAGAAGAACTATCCTATACATGATTTGGAAGTAGCGGCAGTAGTACATGCTGTCAAAATATGGAGACATTATCTGTACGGGGACAAGTTTCAGATTAAATCAGACCATAAAAGTCTTACTTATCTATTTAATCAGTAGGAGCTGAATATGAGACAAAGAAGATGTCTGGAACATTTGAAAGACTATGATTGTGATATCCAGTATCATCCAGGGAAAGCTAATGTAGTAGCCGATGCGTTGAGTAGAAAGGCAATGATAAAATCTCAGGGAGAGATTAGCACAACTGTCGCAATGTGTACTACAAGAAAGGTATTCAAGCACGGTAATGAGCAATTTGTAATAGATGCACTAGATGGATCAGCCAACCAACGGTTTATTCATCGGTTTTCAAATATGTTCGCCGCATTGAAGATTATACCGGATATAGTTGATGAAGTGAAGACAGCTATCAAATCAGACCCTTACTTAAGGACGGTACAAGAAGACATCGAAAAAGGTAGAACTAACCTTAAATTCACCTTTGATGAAGAAAAGGTACTGAAGTACAAAGGAAGAATATGTGTACCCGAAACAGAAAGCTTAGACATTAGACACCGATTGATGAAAGAAGCCCACACCACCATCTATTCGATACATCTGGGAAGTACAAAAATGTATCATGATCTAAAGAAACTATATTGGTGGAGAGGAATTAAAGCAGACATAGCTAAGTTCGTGTCTCAATGCCTAAATTATCCGAAAGTAAAGGCTGAACGACAAAAACCGGCAGGACTGTTACAGTCGTTACCGGAACTAGCATGGAAATGGGACAACATCATTATGGACTTCGTCATAGGGTTACCATTGACTCCTTGAGTAGATGACGCAGTTTGGGTGATTGTAGACCCCCTGACTAAAATAGCTCGCTTTATACCTATACGACCTCAGTACACACTAGAGAGGTTAGCGAAGCTGTATGTGGATAATATTGTTCGATTACACGGTGTACCAGAGAGCATTGTGTCCGATAGAGATCCACGATTTACTTCAAAGTTTTGGGAAGGATTGCAAAAGGCTATGAGTACAACATTGAAGTTTAGTACTGCATTCCACCCACAGACAGATGGACAGTCGGAGCGTACAATTCAGATTCTAGAAGATATGCTTCGAGCGTGTGTAATTGACTTCAAAGGATCATGGGATGAAAAGTTATCACTGATTGAGTTTGTTTATAATAATAGCTATCAGGCTACTATACAGATGTCACCCTATGAAGCACTGTATGGCAGAAAGTGACGAACTCCTTGGTTTTGGAATGAAGTTGGGGAATGTAGTATTGTTGGACCTGAATTTGTCGAAGAGACTTGTCGAGTGGTCGACATTATCAAAGAAAGAGTGAGAACAGCCCAGAACTTTCAGAAGCAATATGCAGATACTCGACGCAGAGATCTTGAGTTCGTCGTGGGTGATAAAGTATTCTTAAAGGTATCGCCTATGCGAGGTCTGAAACGGTTCGGACAGAAGGGGAAACTAAGTCCAAGATATATCGGGCCATATGAGATCTTAGCCAAACGTGGAAAAGTGGATTATCAGTTAGAACTACCCCCATCTATGTCAAGTGTACATGACGTATTTCATATTTCCTTATTGAAGAAGTACGTCAAGGATCTGACGCATGTTTTGACAATGGATCTACCAGATTTAACTGAAGATTTGACCTTTGAAGTAGCACCAATTGAGATCACTAGTCGAAAGGTGCAACGTTTATGCAACCGTGATATCTATTATGTCAAGGTCACCTGGAGAAGCAGGGATATAGAAGAAGTCACATGGGAAGAAGAGAATGCTATGCGAAAGCAATACCCTTACTTATTTGATTCAGAAGGTACGTACAATTTTGAGGATAAAATTTTTATAAGTAGGGGGGAGTTGTAAGACCCGTGTCAATCTAACCCGATCATACCACCTTGAACCAGGTCTACCCATCATGGTCGAGCCAAATGGACCAAGTGCGTAAAGGAGATCGTGATCCCAGGTATTAAACTGACCCAAAAACACTCAAAAAGGGGCGAGGGTCGCACACCCAGTGAGGTGGGGTCGGACCCCCCAGTACAAAAAGTCAGACCCTCAGTTTTAACCGGACGTCGGACATTTTAAAACCAGGGGTCGATGGGATCATCGACCCCCAGTTGCCGCCAGAAATAAAAATTTGGAAACTTTCCTAATTTTGGTTGGGCTCTTTCCTAATATCAAATGGGCTTATTTTAGGAATTTCTACTCTATATAAAGGACGTGCCTAAGCCTCTTTCACTCCTTTTAGAACCCTAATTGAATTGAGAGAAAGAGAAGAGAAGGAAGAGAATAAGAAGAGAAGGAAAGTAGAGAAGAAGGCAAAAGGAGAAGAGTTTCAGAGAAGGAGTACTCTTCTCATGTAAGAATACTAATTCTATGTATTTTGTGAGACTTAGAATAGTTAATGAGAAAAGTATGATGTAGGAGAAACCCCAAACCATCAATCCATGATTAAGTTTCAATGGAAACCATGGAGTAGATCAACTAAACCATATTATATGTAAAGAGTAGTTCTAAACCATAGGAAGTGTATGGAATGGACTATGGATGGAAGCCATAGGATTCAAACAAGAGAGAATGGACCAAAAGGTGATTTATTGACCAAACCCACGGGGGTCGCACCTAGGGTCGATGGACCCATCGACCCTGGCATCGACCCTACTATAGGGGGTCGCAGTATACTGCTACCCTAGCATCGACCCGTGCTGCTACCCCCAGTTAACAGCAAGTTGGAAAAACTAGAATAAAATCAATCTAAATTCCATCGACTTTGTTAGGTCTTCAAGCAATATAATATCAATATAAAGGTGATTCTTAAAGCTTGAAAGATGATCTACTAGCAAGCTAAGGTAAGGAAACAAGACCTAAACTAATTGGTTAATAACAAACTGTTTTTATTTCTTGAGTCCAATGCTATGTTTGATTCTATGCGAATATGCTTGTAATGTGCATTCAACATGTCATCCAATATTTCTATTTATTGTTCATGCATATTTACTTTATTGTTTATAACATGATAATGACCATGATGATAGGAATAGGCATGTGAATGTATGTGTGTGGTTGGTGTACTTGATGCGAGCGAGTATCAGGGGGAGTGTCATAGGCCAGGCCTCAGCACTCTAGCCCTATCTCTAACTCAAATCTTGTGCATTAGCATCATCGTATCGCCATTACTTTAGTAGAACTATTACGTTGTAGAGTATCAGGGGAGGTGGTCTCGGTCCTTGTAGTCTCTGACTCTACCGGAGAACTAGCATACATTTCAGACAATTGTGAACTGTCTGCGGAACTAGCATACATTCCAGACAATTGTGAACTGAGATAGGATAAAAGTAAAAACAGTAATATTAACCCACTATAAGCACAAGTGATGGTTGAGACTAAATCTAAAAAGAGAATAATGCATCTATTAAAGGGGAAACAATTTTACATACAATGAGAGAGAAACAAACGTATATACATAACTAAAGCAGAGTACAGTTCACAACCCGGACAGTTACTCTGTAGTACAAAGAAAATAAATACAATCAAGAAGCTGGAGGTGAAGGAGGAGGCGGTGCCTCACGATCTCTGTCATAGTCCTCGGCATAGACTCTAGTCAACCAGGCCACCTGAGTCTGAGTCGCCTGAAGACTAGCCGTGAGATCTGCCACCCGCTGATCAGTCTGGTGCTGGGTCTGTAGAAGCTCCTCCATCCTCAGATCAGATCTGTGCTGAGCCTCTCTGATCTCATGCAACATCTCCATCATATCAGAAGGTGGGCGTGAAGGACCAGCCACATGAGAAGGACCAGGTGCAGGACCCGCCGCAGAGGAAGTACCAGCCTCAGCATCATGCGTGGGTGAAGGCGGTGGTATCGAGTCGACGTCCATATACATGCGGTCATCGTCATCGGTAAGATCTGCATGAACTCTAGAAGCGGTAGCATCTGCCTCAGCGTCATCCATCTCGATGTGAGTGTGAGGGCGCACCATCTCGTTCCTCTCCTCGTCACTGACTTGGGCATCCCGCATACCCATCTTGCAGATAGCCTCCCAATCTAGAGGCGATGAGACGGTTTTCTCCTGAATCTTCTCATCAACTAAATCAACCCTTAGGCGGGTAAGCAGAACAGTGATCATACGTCCATAGGGTAGATTACCCCTATGACTGGGCAGTGTGGCACTGATCATAGTCCGAATGATGATGTAAGGAAGGCAGACGGGCTATCAAGTGAAGATGTTGTACAGAAGATACTGGGTTAGCTGAGAAACCCTCTCGTAATGGCCACTCTGCGGGATCAGATTTTTCTGGATAATCTTGCAAAAGACCCGTAGAGCCGGATGCATATAGCAAGCTCTCATCTGCCAGCGATCAGGGCGTAGTAGCTGACTATCAATCTCAGCCATCATCTCTAGGGAAACGAACTGAGGCTCTCTAGGAGCACAGTAAACCATGGGGCCATCATAGGGAATGCCCAGTAGGTCGGCCATTTGCCGATAATCGAATGAAATGTTCACTCCCTTGACGTAGCTGGTGATGCGTAGCTCGTGACCCCTATCCACATCATTGTAATCCCCCACCACCTGGAGATTACAATAAAACTGTCGCACTAAATCCGGGCATGTGCAAGTGTCGTAAGTGATGACAGGGAGCCACCCCATATCACCAAAGGCCCCTCTCCACATTGAACAAGGCTAATTTAGCCAAGTTCACCATACGACCACCCTCTACCTTCTTACGAGCATAGTGGGAATACTGTGCCTCGGCTTCGTTGGAGCGGAAGCGAAGTGGATCACGAACTCTAGGTACTTTGGTATGGGCCATAGTAACTGCAAATAAGAAAGAAAAATAGATAATGTGTTAATAAGGTAGAAAAATCCAAAATTTGACATTATAACGATGTAAGTTGGCCAAAAGCCTCACTTTTCACCCATACACGTGGACAGGAGGACGTACATTGATCCTAAACCAACTTGTGAGATTCAAACAGTCAGAAATTACAACTAATTAGATTGAATTGCAAGAAATTTCAAAAATTCAAAATTTCGACAAAATTAGGGCAAAAAGTGAAAATTTCAAGTTTCTCGATAACCAACCGATAAAACTCAAATATTTTTGAGGGCTTTCATTCCTCGAGTCAACAATAACAAAAGCCCCCAATAAAAATCAAATTTTTATGGTTGAAAAAAGTTTAATTTGAAAAATACAAGTTAAAGGGACAAAAACCTAGAAATGGAAACCTAAAAACAGGTAAAAACGAGAAAGCATACCTGTAGGGATGATGTGGACGACGAAACACGGATCCAAACTAACCAAAATAGTGTAGTGGCATTGTAGCAACTCAGAGGTGAGAGACGAGTCGAAACGGGAGGGAAATAATAGAGAATGAACCTAGAATCGGATCTTAAGGGTCTGATTTTTAGTCCGAGGGTCGGACAATTCGACCAGGATCATCGACCCTCGGATCGACCCTCCCATCGACCCTCAGCTCTCGGGAATCTGACAGAAAACTAGGGTCGAATACTGAGGGTCTGATACCCATCGACCCTCACATCGACCCTTAGCTCTCGGGAAGAACAAGTCATTCCCAGGGTCGGATACTAAGGGTCGGACATACCATCGACCCCCACCATCGACCCTGCATAGAAAAGACAGTATTTTTCATAGAATGATCTGAAAATTTTGAAATTTTACATCGGTTAGCATGCCTACATGTAGTATAAATGATTGTCTCACCTATTTTGATGATTTTCAGGCACTACCAATCTCAGAAGAAAATATGTTTGGGCGTAGAGTTACCAGACAAAACCAAAATGCAGTTCCACCACCACCTGTAGAGGAAACTAGCCAAGAAGGTATATACACCCAAGGAAATCCGTAGGTTGTACCCCCAGGAAATCTAGACCAGGCAAATCCGGCAAACTTGCCACCTCCACCCCCGGAGTTAGCAACCGTGGTAATGAATCTAACACAGCAGCTGCAACAAATGCAACACGCATAGGCTCAAATGCAAGTTGCAATGAGAATTATGTTCCAGGCCGCACATGCTACACCCATGCAGAGTGGACAAGCCAGTGCAGCACCGGTGGGTAACCACCCAGCACCTCAAACACCTCAACCACCAGCTGCACAAATTCCAGTACCCGGTCCAGAAGCAGCTCAGGTTAATTATCAGTATCCACAACCTATGTTTGGGGCATACCCCCACAATCAGATGGACCACTCTCGACTGGTTGAGAGATTTTTGAAGATGAAGCCCAAAGAATTTAACGGTAAACCATCTGATCCGCTATGGCCAGCACACTAGATCAACGAGATGGAGAGAAACTTTCTCATGATGACTATCATAGAAGAAGAAAAGGTGTTATGTGCCACCTTCATGCTGAAAGGAGATGCACATCATTGGTGGAAATCTACCAGGGCATATCTACTGACCAAGCACGCCCTATTGACTTGGACTATTTATAAAGAAGCGTTCTTTGAGAAGTATTTTCCACGAAGCTTCAAAGATGCTATGGAAAAGGAGTTCCTGAGTTTATATCAGGGCCAGATGTCTGTGGATGCATATCAACAGCGTTATGAGGAGTTGTTTTTCTTTGCACCACTTAGTATGCAAGAAGAAGACACTAAGACCCGTCGGTTTGTCACGGGGCTTAGAGGAAGCATCAGAGAGCATGTTCTAGGCTTGGAAAAGAAGGTATATAACGAAGCTGTTCAAATTGCTCGAGTTATAGAATCGAGCCAGAAGGAGAGTTATTTTACTCAGAACAGAGGTATAAAAATGCCAGCCGGAAATGCTTATAACGGAGGGAACAACAAGACATTTAAACCCTTCCGTGCTCAAGGCTTTACTGCTGCACCCAAGACTACTCCAGCAGCTCAACATCAGCCAAAGCCAAATTCTGAAGGTCCGAAATGTTATAACTGCAACCAAGCAGAACATATGGCAAGGGAGTGTCCTAAGCCCAAGAAGCAGTTACATCAAGGACGAGTATATGCGGTTACAATCGAGGATGCTGCCGCATCACCCGATGTGGCCACAGGTATGACTGAAACCTTTTTAAATTGTAATTACATTGTATGAGCATGTAGACTAAGTAAAATAAATCACAGGTATAGTACCCATAAATGGCGTACCCGCCAGAGTACTCTTTGATTCAGGAGCTGCTCATTCCTTTATATCTGTGTCATTCGGAAAGAAACTGAAATTACCCATCAAAACATTGGACTACAAAATACTTGTACGGTCACCGATGGGGTTAGAAGTGGAATTAGAGAATGGTTATGGACCATGTCCAGTTCTCATTGGCGAGAAAACCTTAGATGCAGTTTTGATCCAACTGGAGATGGCAGACTTTGACGTCATCTTGGGAATGGACTGGTTAGCTCGACATTTTGCGAACCTATTATGCATCGAAAAGAAGCTGACATTTAAAGACAAAGAAGGAGCAGAATTTAGTTTTATGGGAACCAAACTGCCCCGTAAACGCAAGCTCATACTCTCAGCACTAAAGGCTAAGAAGTGCCTTGAGAAAGGGGCAGTCGGGTATCTAGTATCAATGGTCGACCTAACCAAGGAAGCACCACGAATGAAAGATATTGATGTCGTGCGGGACTATCCCGATCTATTTCCAGAGGAATTACTAGGATTACCACCCGACCGAGCCACAGAGTTTGTGATAGATCTTATACCCGAAGCCGCACCAGTATCAAAAGCACCCTATAGAATGTCTCCTACAGAACTGAAGGAATTAAAAGTGCAACTACATGAACTGCTGGACAAGGGTTATATTTGACCCAGTATATCACCATGGGGAGCACCGATATTATTCCTAAAGAAGAAGGACGGTAGCGTTCGGTTATGTATCGACTATCGGGAGTTGAATAAACTGACAATCAAGAATCGATATCCACTACCTCGGATCGATGACTTGTTCGATCAGTTGCAAGGAGCAAAAGTATTTTCTAAGATCGATCTTCGGTCAGGCTATCATCAGTTGAAGATTAAAGATGGTGATATTCCTAAGACAGTTTTCAGGACCAGATGTGGACATTATGAATTCTTGGTCATGTCTTTTGGATTAACAAACGCACCGATAACTTTCATGGAACTTATGAATCGGGTCTTCCATGATATGTTGGATACGTCGGTTATTGTATTTATTGATGATATATTGGTATATTCCAAGGACAAAGAAACCGATATCAAGAACCTAAACGCCGCCCTACAGCGTTTAAGGAAAGAGAAGTTATATGCCAAATTTACCAAGTGTGAGTTTTGGTTAAGTGAAGTCGCCTTCCTAGGCCTTGTAGTATCCGCTGAAGGAATCAAAGTGGACCCCAGCAAGATCGAGGCTATTGTAAAGTGGGAAGCACCAAAGAGCATGGCAGAAATTAAAAGTTTTCTGGGTCTCGCTAGTTATTATCGGAGATTTGTGGAAAACTATTCCCGGATTGTCGTACCTCTCACCAGTTTGACTAAGAAAGGTGAAAAGTTTGTGTGGACGGATAAATGTGAGAAGAGCCTCTAGACATTGAAGACCAGATTGATATCCGCTCTGATTTTGACTATTCCTGTCCCAGGACAGCCATTAACCCTATACACTGATGCGTCAGGACTGGGATTAGGATGCGTGTTTATGCAAGGAGAACAAGTAATTGCTTATGCCTCAAGACAGTTGAAGACACATGAGAAAAATTATCCCACTCATGATTTGGAGTTAGCAGCAATAGTACATGATGTCAAGATATGGAGACATTACCTGTACGGGGAGAAATTCCAGATTATGTTGGACCATAAAAGTTTTACTTATTTATTTAATTAGAAGGAGTTGAATATGAGGCAAAAAAGATGGCTGGAACTATTGAAAGACAATGATTGTGATATCCAGTATCATCCGGGGAAAGCTAATGTAGTAGCGGATGCGTTGAGCAGAAAGGCGATGATAAAATCTCAAGGGGAGGTTAGTACAACTGCAGCTATATGTACTACCGCAATGATATTCAAGCATGGCAATGAGCAATATGTGATAGATACAATGGATGGATCAGCCAACCAAGGGTTTATTCATCGGTTTTCAAATATGTTCACGGCATTGAAAATTATACCGGATATAATGGATGAGGTGAAGACAGCTATCAAATCAGATCCTTATCTGAGAACAGTACAAGAAGATATCGAGAAAGGTAGGACTAACCCTGAGTTCACCTTGGACGAAGAAAAGGTACTAAAGTACAAAGGAAGAATATGTGTATCCGAAACAGAAAGTGTGGACATTAGACACCGACTGATGAAAGAAGGCCATACCACCATCTATTCGATACATCCTAGAAGTATAATAATGTATCATGATCTAAAGAAACTGTATTGGTGGAGAGGAATGAAAGCATATATAGCTATGTTCGTGTCTCAATGCCTAAACTGTCAGAAAATAAAGGCTGAACGATAAAGACCCACAGGACTGTTACAGCCGTTATCGAAACCAACATGGAAATGGGACTGCATCACTATGGACTTCGTCACGGGGTTACCACTCACTCCTCGAGTAGTTGACGTAGTTTGGGTGATTGTAGACCGTCTGACTAAAATAGCTCGCTTCATACCTATATGACCTCAGTATACACTGAAAAGGTTAGCAAAGCTGTATGTGGATAATATTGTTAGGTTACACGGTGTACCAGAGAGCATTGTGTCTGATAGAGATCCACGATTTACTTTCATGTTTTGGGAGGGATTGCAAAAGGCTATGGGTACAACATTGAAGTTCAGTACTGCATTCCACCCACAGACAGATGGGCAGTCAGAGCGTACAATCCAGATTTTAAAAGATATGCTACGTGCATGTGTAATTGACTTCAAAGGATCATGGGATGAAAGATTACCACTGATCGAGTTCGCTTATAACAATAGCTCTCAGGCTACTGTACAGATGTCACCCTATGAAGCACTGTATGGAAGAAAGTGTCGAACTCCTTTATTTTGGAATGAAGTTGGAGAACGTAGTATTGTTGGACCGGAATTTGTTGAAGAGACTTGTCGAGTGGTCGACATTATCAAGGAAAGAGTTAGAACAGCTCAGAACCGTCAGAAGCAGTATGCAGATACTCGACGTAGAGAACTTGAGTTCTTTGTAGGTGATAAAGTATTTTTGAAGGTATCGCCTATGCGAGGATTGAAAAGGTTCGGACAGAAAGGGAAACTAAGTCCAAGATATGTCGAGCCGTATGAGATTTTAGCTAAGCGTGGGAAATTGGCTTATCAGTTAGCACTACCACCATCTATGTCAAGTGTGCATGACGTATTTCATATTTGCCTATTGAAGAAGTATGTCAAGGATCCAACGCTTGTCTTAACAATAGATTTACCAGAATTGACTGATGATTTGACATTCGAAGTAACACCAACTAAAATCACTAGCCGAAAGGTTCAACGACTACGCAACCGAGATATCTATTATGTTAAGGTCATCTGGAAAAGTAGAGATATGGAAGAAATTACATGGGAAGAAGAAAATGCTATGCGAAAGCAATACCCTCACTTATTTGATTCAGAAGGTACGTACAATTTCGAGGACGAAATTTTTATAAGTAGGGGGAGTTGTAAGACCCGTATCAAACTAACCTGGTCTTATCACCTTGAACCAGGTTTACCCATCATGGTTGAGTCAAATATACCAAGGGCGTGAAGGAGATCGTGATCCCAGGTATCAAATCGACCCAAAAACACTTAAATTAGGGGGAGGGTCGCATACCTAGCAAGGGAGGGTCGGACCCCCCAAGATAGAAAGTCAGACCCTCTGTTTTACAGGGAGGGTCGGACACCTTAGAAACCTAGGGTTGACGGGATCATCGACCCTCCCATCGACCCTCAGTTGCCGCCGAAACTGAAATTAGGAAATTTCCATAATTTCGATTGGGATTCTTTCCTAATCTCAAAGGGACTTATTTAGGATGTTTCTACTCTATTAAAAGGACGTCCCTAAGCCTCTTTCACTCCTTTTACAACCCTAATCGAATTGAGAGAAAGAGAAGAGAAGGAAGAGAAGAAGAAGAGAAACAAGGTAGAGAAGAAAGCAAAAGGAGAAGAGTTGCAGAGAAGGAGTGTTCTTCTCAGGTATGGATATTAATTCCATGATTTTCTATAGGCCTTAGGTTAGATAATGATGAGAGTGTGATCTGGGAGAAACCTAAACCATCAACCCATAGCTAGGATTTCATGGAAAACCATGGGAGAATACATGAAATCTATTTGGGTGGGTGATTCATGATTCTAGACCATGGAATGCATGTTGTATGGACTGTAGGAGCAAGCCATAGGACCCCAAGCACGAAGAATGGACTAAAAGGAGGAAAATTGACCAAAACCACCGAGGGTCGCATAGAGGGTCGATGACCATCCGACCCTATGTGATCCTGAGTATCGACCCTCTGGGTTCTGGAAGTTTAGATTTGGGGAGGGTCGCACCCAGGGTCGATCATGACTCTGACCCTACCTCTGACCCTCAGTTAACAGAATGGTTTTTAAATTTGAAATTAATTCTAATTAAATTCTATCGACTTTGTTAGGTCTTCTAGCAATATAATAACATTATAAAGGTGATTCTAAAGCTTGGAAGAGTATCTATTAGCAAGCTAAGGTGAGTAAACGAAACTCTAAACTAATTGGTTAATAACAAACTATTTTCTCTTTTCTTGTGTCCAATGCCATGTTTGATTCTATGCGACTATGATTGTAATGTGCATACAACATGTCATCCAATATTTCTATTACTTGTTCATGCATATTTACTTTATTGTTTATAACATGATGATGATGATGATGATAGGAATAGGCATGTGATTGTATGTGTGTGGTTGGTGTACTTGATGTGAGCAAGTATCAGGGGAGGTGTGATGAGAACGTCAATAAACGTTAACCTTTGACGGGTCTCAGCATTTTAGCTCTATCTCTAACTCAAGTCTTGTGCATTAGCATTGTCGTATCGCCATTACTTTAGCAGAACTATTATGTCGTAGAGTATCAGGGGAGGTGGTCTCGGTCCTTGTAGTCTCTGACTCTATCATGGGGCCTTAGCTCTATCTCTATGGACATTCTGAGGGATGCTGGGGTGAGGCCTTGGATACACTGTTTGGCATTTGGATTGGTTAGTTGCGAGCCCAGTTTGCAAGCCCTCACCAGCAGGGGCTTACGTGTTGGTATGGCACTATACAGCAATAAACGTTAACCTTTGTTGTATAATGTTCATGATTAGGGTGGATGGGGATGACAATAAACGTTAACCTTTGGACAGATTTCTACACCCTGTGTATAGAGGCGGGGTCAATAAACGTTAACCTTTGACCACCCAACCTTTCTATTGCACATTGCAAACTATAAATCAGACCAAAGATATGAATTGATTGCATGCATATGTACTGTTGCATTGTTTTGTTTGCTCACTGAGCCATGATGTGTGCTCACCCCTCGACGTCGAATATTTTTAGTTGGTGATGCAGGTTATACCGTTGAAGATTATGTAAATGCTCCAGCGTATGGGAACGTTGCGGCGATGGAAGTTAAAACTGAAGTGGATACACATGACTCCTCTTGCAAGTGCAACTCATGTGTATTTTATTAGATATTTTCTTAGTTTTCTTACTTGGATTTACTATGGACATGTATTTGATATTTATTTATGTCTCAGTTGATACAGAATAATTTGATATTTAAATATTAATATCACAGTAGATTCTCAGTTCATTTTACTATAAGACTTTCGCTATTATATATTTACTCTGATTATGAATGTGGATGTATGGAGTTTAGATATCACGGATACAGCCTACTCGAGATCCTGGTTGAACCGTTGGTTTGTTAGCGGTTCATCACACCATTCTGAATAGTGCGGAATTGGGGTGTGACATTAGCTCTATCTCTATGGGCGTTCTGAGGGATGCTGGGGTAAGGCTTTGGATAGACTATTTTTCATTAGGATTGGTTAGTTACGAGCCCAGTTTGCAAGCCCTCGCCAACAGGGGCTTACGTATTGGTATGGTACTGTACAGCAATAAACGTTAACTTTTGTTGTACAATGTTCATGGTAGGGTGGATGGGACGACAATAAACGTTAACCTTTGGGCGGGCTTCCACACCCTGTGTATAGAGGAGGGGTCAATAAACGTTAACCTTTGACCTCCAACCCTTTCTATTGCATATTGCAAACTTTAAACCAGACCACAGATATAAATTGAATGCATGTATATGTATTGTTGCATTATTTTGTTTGCTCACTGAGCCATGATGTGCTCACCCTCTCGATGTCGAATATTTTTAGTTGATGATGCATGTACTACCGTTAAAGATTATGTCAACGCTCCAGTGTTCAGGCACATGGCGGCAATGGAAGTTGAAGATGAAGTAGATACGCATGACTCCTCTTGCGAGTGCAACTCATGCGTATTCGATTAGATTTTATTTTAATTATTTGGATTTAGTAAAGACATGTAATTGGTATTTTATTTATGTCTATATTGAAACAGCATAATTGGATATTTTAATATGATTGTCATATTTAGATTTCTCAGTTCATTTTATTATAAAACTTCCTCTATTGTGTATTTACTCTGATTATGAATGTGGATGTATATGGTTTAAATAAAATGGATATAGCCTACTCGAGATCCTGGTTGAACCATTGGTTTGTTGACGGTTCATCACACCATTCTGAATAGTGCGGAATTGGGGTGTGATAATACAGATCCTAAGAGATATGCTCCGAGCTTGCAAAATTGATTTCCAAGAGCTTGAGTTGAGAAGTTATCGTGAATTAAATTTGCTACCAAGCTACTATATAGATGTCACCTATGAAGCATGGTACGGTAGAAATGTCGAATTCCTTTGTCTTGGAATGAAGTTGGTGAATGAAGAATTTTAAGACCTGAGTCTATTGAAGAAACCTGTCGAGTGGCAGACAAGATCAAAGAAAAGGGCCAAGACAGCTCAGGATTGTTAGAAGAGATTCCAATACCTTGAGTTCGTCATAAGTGACAAGGTGTTCTTGAAGATAACAATTATGCGTAGTTTGAAGCAGTTCAGCAAGAAGGGAAAGTTGTATCCTATATATGTTTTGGACCTCATAAAAATTGTAGAGAGACATAAAAAAGTTACATATCAACTAGCATTACTGCTGTCCATGTCTAGTGCGCATGACGTATTTCGCATGTCTCTATTGAAGAAGTACATTGGAGATCCATATCAAAGGTATTGACCACTGATCCACTGGAGTAGATAAAAGATTTAATTATTGAAGTGGTACTAGCCTAGTTCACTAGTTAGAAGGTACAACATCTCCGAAGCTGGGATAATTATTATATGAAGGTAACTTGGCGAAGACAAGACATGGAGAAGATTGCATGGGAGGAAGAAGATGCAATGCGGAAACAGAATTCCCACTTATTAACTCCGAAGTAAATTTAAATTTTGAGGACAAAATTTATTTTAAGGATGGGGGAGTTGTAAGATCCGTACGTTCAAATTTCGAGGATGAAATTTCTTTTAAGGGTGGTGGAGTTGTAAAACCCACATGCCACGAACCCGGTCTAACCTTACATTCTTGTGTCATGACCAGACTACCTATCATGGTCGAGCCAAGTGGACCAAGTGTGTGAAGAAACCACAAGACCAGGTATGAAATTTAACTCAAAAACAATCAAACATGAATGTGTGGTCGCATGCCTAAACAGGTATGACCGACCCCACCTCAAAAGAGTCCAACCCATGACTTTTGGTCGTAGGGTTGCACATTTTAAAAATGTAGGGTCACGGATTTTGCGACCCTACCTGCGACCCCACGAAAACAGCCAGAAACCGAATTTAGGAAACCTTCCTAATTCGAAGGGGGTTGTTTCCGAAACTCATTGGGGCTTATTATGGAGGATTTTCCTCTATATATAGGACGTCCCTTAGCCTCTTTCACTCCTTTAGAATTCCAATTGAAGGTGAGAGAAAAATAAGAGAAGGAAGAGAAGGAGAATTGAAGAAGAAGACCAAGGAAGAGGAAAGTTTAGAGAAAACTCTGAGTCTCAGCAAGCCTAAGGTGTGAACCTATTTCCTATTCTAATTTGAGAGCCTTGAAAAGTTCATGAAGAAGATAAGATTAGGAGAAACCCAAATCATCCATCCATGGATAAATTCTAAGAAAATCCATAGAGAAAATCATTGTGGACAATGGATATTGTATAAAATTATAGTTTTGAGCCATAGAACAATCATAGGAAGGACTATGAAGATAAGTCAAAGGATTCAAACACGAAGGAATGGACTTAAGAGTGAAAGGTCGACCATGAGATGTGTGGTCGCAGGTAGGGTCGCATGATGTTCAAACCCACGAGACCCACATGTCCGACCACATGCCCTCGTGATGTTTCCAGGGAGGGTGTGGTCGCACGTAGGGTCACAGTATGTCCGACCCTACCTGCGACCCTACACCCTGGGGTCACAGAAAATGAGACCCTAGGTGCTACCCTACCCTGCGACCCTACACCCTGTGGCCGTAGACACTGAGACCCCAAGTGCTACCCCACCTGCGACCCCTCAATTTCTGTTAGTCTAAACATATTGGAATTAATTCTAATTAAAATCTATCGACTTATTAGGTTTTTTTTAGTGATTTAAAAGTGAATTATAAAGCTTGAACGAGGATCTACTAGCGATCAAAGGTGAGGAGACAAGACCTAAACTAATTGGCTAATAATAAAATATTTTTATTTATTGAGTCCAATGCCATGAATGATTCTATGTTTGTATAAGTGTATTGTGCATTTAACATGTCTTCCAATATTTCTACTATTAATGTTCATGCATATTTAATTTTTGTTTATTTATAATATGATGATGACGATGATGCTAGGAATAGGCATGTGAATGTTTGTGTGTGGTTAGTGTACCTGATGCGAGTAGGGCATCAGGGGAAGTGTGATGCGGTGCGGTCCTAAGCACTTTAGCTCTATCTCTACTCAAGTCTTGTCCACTGACATCGTTGTATCGCCATTACCTTAGCAGAACTATTACGTCGTAGGGCATCAGGGGAGGTGGTCTCAGACTGTGTAGTCTCTGACTCTGTCGGGGGGCCTTAGCTCTATCTCTACAGTCGTATTGGGGGATGTTGGGGTGAGGCCTTGGATACACTGTTTGACATTAGGATTGGTTAGTTGCGAGCCCAGTTTGCATGCCCTGGCCAATAGGGGCTTACATGTTGGTATGGGTAGGGCATCAGGGGAAGTGTGATGCTGTGCGGTCCTAAGCACATTAGCTCTATCCCTATTCCATGGTGGGTGCATGTGGGACGGCAATGGTGTTTGATTCATTGGATGGCTTCACACACTCGTATATAGAGGTGCGGCGGCCACCTATCCTTTCTAATGCACATTGCAAACTTATGAACCAGACCAAAGATATGAATTGAATGCATGCATATGTTTGTTGCATTGTTTTGTTTACTTACTGACCTCAAGTTAGAGAGCTGACCCTCGTGCGTGTAATTTCTTTTAGTTTCTGATGTTGCAAGTATTACGATTGAAGATTATGTCGACACGCTAATATATGAATAGGTGACGCTATGAATGAGCAAGCTGAGGAGGACGAAAATGGCTCGTCAAGCTTGCGTTTCAACTATGGATACGCTTAGTGTTTAACTTTCGTATTTGGATATTAGTAATATGTATTGAATTATGTTTTGGTTACTTAGAGATAAATGGAATATTAATTATTTATCATGACTAGACCTCAGTTCATTATCTGTAAGATTTTCACTATTTACTTTATTATCTCTGATTAATATGGAATGTGTTTTGGTTTAATATGATGGGGATAGCCTGGTTGAACCGTTGGTTTATTGACGGTTCATCACACCATTCTGGCTAGTACAGAATTGGGGTGTGACAGGTAGTGGATATGGAGAACCTAAGGATACTAAGATGTGGACCGTACTTGGAGAGGTTCTCTAAGTTGCCTACGTATTCCAGAGGTCCTGAAAATCAAGTAGAACATAGTTCGTTGTTTGATGTTTTGATACTCTCAAGGAGCAAAGGGTTGATACTCTTAATGAGTCAAGAAGGACAAATACTCTCAAGGGGCAATGGGTTGATAGATAGATACTCTCAAGGAGCAAAGGGATAAATACTCTCAAGGAGCATACTCTCAAGGAGCAAGGGGTTTGATACTCTCATGGAGCATACTCTCAAGGAGCAAAGGGTTTGATACTCTTAAGGAGAAAAGGGTTTAATACTCTCAAGAAGCAAATGACATGATACTCTCAAAGAGTAAATGATATAATACTATCAAGGAGCAAAGGGTTTGATACTCTTGAGTAGCAAAGGTTTGATATGCTCAAGGAGCAAAGGTTTAATACTCTCAAGGAGCAAAGGGATAAATACTCTCAAGGAGCAAAAGATTTTGATACTCTCAAGGAGCAAAGGTTTGATACCATCAATGAGCAAAGGTTTGATACTCTCAATAAGCAAGATATGATACTCTCAAGGAGCAAGGATATGATACTCTCAAGGAGCAAGGATATAATACTCTCAAGGAGTAAGGTTTGATACCTTCAATGAGCAAAGGTTTGATACCCTCAATGAGCAAGATATGATACTCTCAAAAGGCAAGGATATGATACTCTCAAGGAGCAAGGATATAATACTCTCAAGGAGTATGGATATGATAATTTTAAGGAGCAATGATATGATACTCTCAAGGAGCAAGGATATGATACTCTCAAGGAACATGGATTTGATACTCTCAAGGAGCAATGATGTAGATAAATACTCTCATGGAGCAAAGGTGTGGAACCATATTTGAGAATCTCTCAAAACTACCTATGTATCTTAGGGTACTGACTTAAGAATCAGGATCCATGTAGTTCGAAAAGGGATTCAATTCATGTGTTCTTTTAAGATCAAAGTGTGGATCCTAAATGCTCTAGGGCTGGGTTCACGTCACACCTATCTAGGTCTCTGTATCCTAGGGGAAATGAGCTGTGGGATAAGATTTTTCCTAGAGCTACTCTTAACTTATAACCCTAATTTGGAATGTGTTGGGCTAGGCTTTCTAATTCTTGATTAAGATTTATCATTTCCATTTTACCCTTCCCATGAATATGAGTGCATACATGCACGTTCTCACGCCTAATATGTCTTCTAGGAGTGTACATGCATAGCAGTTCGACTAAGGTGTTGTAGAAATTAAATTTGTGCCAATAATATCATATCAGGCAAGCAACAAACAACATGTACCATATCAGCTATAGCAAGAAAGCATATGAATAAGCTTAGCAGGAAGTATGTGAGCATCAAAATACAGACATGCCATCTCATGTATTATTCTCCAATAAAGTATGTCTCTATGTATCAGATGGGATTCTCTAGATCTAAGGTTGAGACCTAATGTAAATCTGTCAACGTATCAAAATCAGATCCTCGATCAATGGTTCAGATTTAATTCATCTCTTTATCAATGTGTCAAGATCAATTCCTCAAACTAATGGTTAGATCTCTTTAACACCTTATTATTATGACCACAATTTAGATTTCATCAAAACAGCCAAGATCAACGTCTTAGATCTCACATCAAGTTTTGATTACAATCAAACTATGATCCAACAGCTCAAATTCATATCAATCAATCATGATGATCGTCCAACAGTTAAAATTTACCCGAAACACTCATGATCATGATCCAACGGTTAAAATTCACACAAAATACTCATGATCAAGCTCCAACGGTTAAAATTCACCCAAAACACTTATGAATGAAATCCAATGGTTAATATCAATCCTAAACACTGACGACAAAAATCCAACGATTCAAATCAATCTTAAACACTTATGACGAAAATCCAACAGTCTAAATCAATCCTGATGATAATCCAATCGTTCCAGATTTATTTAAATCACTCCCAAAGAAAATCTAACTATTCAAATTCTTTTAAATCACTCACAAAGATAATCTAACCATTCACATTCATTTTAGACAACTCATAATGACCATCTAACTGTTTAGATTCAAAATCAACATCCAATGGCCCATATTTAATGACCATCACATGTTCCAAATAAAAATTAATCATCAAATGTCCAGATTTCATATCATCACATAATTTCAGGATCAATGGCCATATTTAATCATCAAATTCCATGATCAATGGCCATGATTTCATCTCATCCAAATTCATGATCAATGGTTCAAATTTATCATCTCAATATAATCCGATTAATGGTTGAAAATTAAATAAAATCAAATATAATCAAATTAATGGTGGGGATAAACAATGTGGTGGATTTTGATTTGATTCGGGTAGAATTTGGATTGGAGTGACCCACTGACCCACAAGGTGTGAATTAATCCAAACTGACCCAATTGGTGAAATCAGTCTAATTAATATGAGATTGACCCGCTTGATGACATCGGACCAAATAAATGGCAATGACCTACTAATTATGATGGAATTAAACATATGATGTTAACTCTACACAACCTAAACACTAAATTGACATGTAGCAAATGCATGCATAGAAACCGTGGTTTAGACATGGACAGCATTGGATAACATGTCAAACTGAAACATATATATAAACAAGAGTTGAGATCGAACCAAATATAAGTCAATAAGAATATATAAAAATGCAAGATAAAGTGTAGGGAGATAACTAGTCCTTGCGGACATGTGGTGGCTGCATGGTTGGAGTATTATTGGAGGTAATGACAAGAGGGTGGATTTTGATAAACGGGCATGAGAATACCTTGGTGTGTTGATCCGGCCGTGGGTGACCAGTGTAAGGATTAGGAGTGGTGTGTGAGGTATTGAAATTAGGCTATCGAGCAAGGGATTTATGGGATAACAGGAATAGGTGACGACAAGTGGGTAGACTGCTGAGTTGTATTCGGTGCAGCAATCGAGATGTGGTGTAGGTAAGTTAGACGGTGGGATGTAAGGTGATCTGGTTAAGGTTGAAGGTAGAAAGATGGTGGTGTGGGTCAGTTGATCTGAAACTAAGGTAAATTGGAGGTTTGAGGTATATAAGGTTTAGTTGCAGGGATGGTTCTTGCGGTTGGCTTACGGCCAAGTAGTAGCTGCAGATCATGATGAGGTTGGGTATTACGGTAGGTTTTGATCGTAGAGGGTGATAGTTACAGGTGAATTCTGGTCGATCTGGGGTGCAAGGTGTTCGATCAGGTTGCTGCAGAAGGTTGCAAAGGGATAGAGTTGTAGGTAGAAAATTAGAGGGTAAATTTCTCCCACCTCCCCTCCAGGAATTCTAAATGGCTACCATCCCCCAACTTGACTCATAATGTCTCTCACCTCCCTACTTTTGAAAATAATCTATCTCATTCAATTTGGTGATGACAATCATCACCATTATTTTTTGGACTATTATACCCTCAGTTTGACTTAAAAGAGATTTTAATTAAAAGATTTTAATCAAATTTAATTTAAAAATATATATTAAAAAATTAAAAAAAGAAAACGTGAGATACTAAATAGATCTTGCCCAAAAAAAAAAAAGAGACTAAATAAATTTTGGGTAATCAAATTTAATTAATAAAATCCCAAAAGAGATTTACTAAAACTCTCCCAACGAACCCTCTCTCTTGCATTTCAATTTTTTTTTTTTAATTTTTTAATTTCATCCATATTTCTCTACCACTACTCTCTCTTCTTCAACTAGCCGGGGACCGGCACATTTTCAACTCGCCGGAGAGTTTTAGTAAATCTCTTTTTGGGATTTTAAAAATTAAATTCGATACCCTAAATCTTTTTTTTTGCAAGATCTATTTAGTATCTCACGTTTCCTTTTTTAAAAATTTTAATATATATTTTAAATTAAATTTGATAAAATTTTTTGATAAAATCTCTTTTAAGTGAATATGAGGGTATAATAGTCTCAAATATATTGGTGATGATAAATATCATCACCAAATTGAATGGGGGAGACTATTTTCAAAAGCAAGGGAGGTGGGAGACATTTTCATTCAAGTTGGGGGGTGGTAGCATTTAGGATTCCTAGAGGGGAGGTGCGAGAAATTTATCCAAAATTAAATAACCAAAAGGGAAAAAGGGAAATGAGGTGGACTTACCCGAATCTCTTCTCCCTCTTCTTCTCCGGCCTTGCTATTTCAATCTCCTGCCGCTTCTTCTTTCTTCTTTTAGATCCTAAATCTTCTTCTCCGATCTCCATTTTCTTACCACTCGGCCAGCTCTATAAGACCCGTGTCAAACTAACCGGTCTTACCACCTTGTACCAGGTCTACCTATCATGGTCGAGCCAAGTGGACCAAGTACGTGAAGGAAATCACAAAACCAGGTATGAATTTGACCCAAAAACAGTAAATTTGAGGATAGGGTCGCATGCCTAAACAGGTAGGGTCGACCCTGCCTCAATAGAAGTCCAACCCATGACTTTTCAGTCGTAGGGTTGGATGACTTGAGAACCATAGGGTCGACGGATCCTGCGACCCTATGATCGACCCTATGATGACAGACTGAAACCGTAAATTAGGAAGCTTTCCTAAATTCAAGGAGTCCTTTCCTAATCTCAATGGGACTTATTTTGGGAGGTTTTCCTCTATAAATAGGACGTCCCTTAGCCTCTTTCACTCCTTTTAGAAACCTAATTGAAAGTGAGAGAAAGAGAAAGAGAAGGAAGAGAAGAATAGAAGGAAAATTGGAGAAAAAACTAAGAAAGAGGAGGAACTTCAGAGAAACCTCTAAGTCTCAGCCAACTTCAGGTATGAGTCTAATTTCCTCATGAATTAAGAGCCTAGAATGGAATATAAAGAAGTTAGGATTAGGAGAAACCCAAATCATCTATCCATGGATGAGTTTCGAAGGAATCCATGTAAGTAATCATCATAGGCAATGGAAAGTGTGTAAAAATCATAGTTATGAGTCATAGAACAATATTAGAATGAACCTACGAGACCTCAGGATCGATCACATACACTCGGGAAGCCCCAGGGAGGGTGTGGTAGCACATAGGGTCGATTGATAACCGACCCCATGTCCGACCCTACCCCTAGGGTCGATTGGGTAACCGACCCTAGGTACTACTCTACCCACGACCCTATGATTTCAGCTTGTATAAATTGGTTGGAATTAATTTTAATTAAAATTTATCGACTTGTTAGGTTGTCTTAGTGATTTAAAAGTGGTTCTTAAAGCTTGAACGAGGATCTACACTCAATCAAAGGTGAGGGAACAAGACCTAAACTAATTGGATAATAAAAATCTATTTTTGCTTATTGAGTCCTATACCATGATTGATTCTATGCGTGTATGTCTATATTGTGCATTTAACATGTCATCCAATATCCCTGCTATTACTGTTCATGCATAATTAATTTCATTTATTTATAACATGATGATGATGGTGATGTTAGGAATAGGCATGTGAATGTTTGTGTGTGGTTAGTCTATTTGATGCGAGTGGGGCATCAGGGGGAGGACGTGATTTCGTGGTGTGTCCTAGTCACCTGGCTCTAGCCCTATCCCAACTCAAGTCTTGTCCACTAACATCGTCGTATCGCCATTACCTTAGCAAAGCTATTACATCGCAGGGCATCAGGGGAGGTGGTCTCGGACCGTGTAGTTTCTGACTCTACCAGAAGGCCTTAGCTCTATCCCTATGGATGTATTGAGGGATGCTGAGGTGAGGCCTTGGATACAGTGTTTGACATTAGGATTGGTTAGTTGTGTAAGCACTCCATTTTTGCCACCCTCGGCATAAGTGAACCAATATAGCAGGTTTCTGACCTTTAACCCAAAGATTTGTAATTCTCCACTGATCCCCACAGCAGGGTCATGGGCTATTATCTGCATAGATGCATAGGTCATGGAATTATCTTCGAAACGAGACCAGAATTGCTCAATTTCGATATCAAATGAGGAAGATATGACCATTTTAGTCGGATGATACATATAAGGGAGGTTTCTGAAATTATTATAAATAATCCTAGGGGCCTCCATGCAAATTATCCTAAGTCGGATCGTTTGAATTTCAAATCATCATATCTTGATCATCCGACATCGGATTCAGATGATTCCAAGACCATTATTCTTCATTCATGATGTTCTACAAAGTGGACGTAAAAAATCCCGGGTAGAAGTCACCAGTGGGTCCCATGCAAACTTGCATGCAAAATGATCGTTAGAACTTCAAAGCTTCATATCTTTCCCGTTCTATATCGGATTCAGATGATTCCAAGACCATTATTCTTCATTCATGATGTTCTACAAAGTGGACGTAAAAATCCCGGGTAGAAGTCACCAGTGGGTCCTATGCAAACTTGCATGCAAAATGATCGTCAGAACTTCAAAGCTTCATATCTTTCCCGTTCTACATCGGATTCAGATAATTCCAGTCTTATTATGTTCCATTTTTAGTGCTCTACAAAGTGGACGTAAAATATTTCTGGTAGAAGCCTCTGAAGGATCTCATGCAGAATGGTCAGCCAAATTATCGATAATTGGTCCGCTTAAACTTCAAAAATTCATAAGTTGACCATTTTACTTCCAAATGAGGTGATTCAAGCTCCTATATTCCTCATTTTTAATGTTCTACAAAATGAACAAAAAATTTGGAATAGAGGCCATCGAAAAATTCCATGCGGGATAACAAGGGAATGACCCGTGAAATGACAAGGAGAAAAAACCCAGTTAATTCCAATCAGTCCAGTCAACTCAGTTCAAACCCGTTTTGGTCCAACCTAGCTCAACCCATATCAGTTTTCAACCTAAGTCAGTCTCAACCCATTTCGAATCAGTTCATCTATGTGCACAATATTTATATTATATATTATATATATATATATATATATATATATATATATATATATATATATATATATATATATATATATATATATATATATATGTATGTATATGTATGTATGTTATTAAATATATGTGTATATATGTATATAATATATATTATTATATGTAAATGATAATCCAAAAGATTTTGAGAAGAAAAAGGAAAGAGGGGAGAGAGAAACGTGAAAGTGAAGGGGGATTTTGGTTTTGGAGATAATCCAAAAGATTTTTGAGGAAAAAAAGGAAAGAGGGGAGAGAAAAAACGTGGAAGAGAAGGGGATTTAGGGTTTTGAGATAATCCAAAAAGATTTTGAGAAGAAAAAGGAAAGAGGGGAGAGAGAAAACGTGAAAGAGAAGGGGATTTAGGATTTTGAGATAATCCAAAAGATTTTTGAGAAAAAAAAAAGAGGGGAGAGAGAAACGTGAAAGTGAAGGGGGGATTTTGGTTTTGGAGATAATCCAAAAGATTTTTGAAAAAAAAAGGAAAGAGGGGAGAGAAAAAACGTGGAAGAGAAGGGGATTTAGGGTTTTGAGATAATCCAAAAAGATTTTGAGAAGAAAAAGGAAAGAGGGGAGAGAGAAAATGTGAAAGAGAAGGGGATTTAGGGTTTTGAGATAATCCAAAAGATTTTTGAGAAAAAAGGAAAGAGGGGAGAGAGAAAACGTGAAAGAGAAGGGGATTTAGGGTTTTGAGATAATCCAAAAGATTTTTGAGAAAAAAAAGGAAAGAGAGAGGAATAAAAGAAAAAAAAAAAGAAAAGAAAAAAGGGGGAAAAAGATTCCCCTTCACGTTTTCTAGAAAGAAAACGTGAAAGAGAGAGAGGAGAAAGAAAAAAAGAAAAAAGGAAGGAAAGAAAAAGGAAAAAAAAATATTTTATAGAAAAAAGGATCTTCTAGAAAATGAGTGAAAAATTATAAATAGGCAAGAGGAGGATCCTTTTTTCCAGACCATAGAGAGAGGAGAACGTGGGTGAGGGAGAGAAAAACGTGAGAGAGAGAGAAAAGAAAAAAATCGGAAGAAAAGAGAAGAAGAAGAAAATAGAGAAAGAGAGAAGGAGAGAGAGAGAGAGAGAGGGAGTGAGAGAGAGAGAGAGGTGTTAAGAAGAGAAGATCTAGAGGAAAAAGAGGGAAGGATCAGAGAGGCAGTAAAGAGGATGATGAGAAGATGCAAAGGAGAGAAGGAGAGAGAAGAAGCCTGAGGTAAGAATCACCCATCGCTTTTGTCAGTTTATTTTTTCAAAGTCAAAGCATACTGCAAATGCATGTCTGAGATTGGTGTCTAGCATTAGGAAGATGCCTCTGTTTGCATTAGGTTCCTTGAGACAAAATGTTGGCCTCTGAGTCTTCTTTCTGACCATGTATTTGGATTTTATTTTCATGAGTTATATGATTTTATATTGATTTTATAGTACCACTGGCCAGAATCTGGAACAGACCTGACCAGTGTATTTGCCTGTACTTGGGGAATGTTTTCGACCTGCCTATGGTCTCTTTCAGGATTAGCTTCCTTGAGACAAAATGTTGACCTCTGAGTCCTCTTTCTGACCATGTATTCGGATTTTATTTTCATGAGATATATGATTTTATATTGATTTTATAGTACAACTGGCCAGAATCTGGAACAGATCTGACCAGTGTATTTGCCAGTACTTGGGGAATGTTTTCGACCTGCCTATGGTCTCTTTCAGGATTAGCTTCCTTGAGACAAAATGTTGGCCTCTGAGTCCTCTTTCCGAGGATATCTTTTAAGAATTTTTTGAGTAAGTACAGTGCCCTATGTGCCCATTTTGGTCCAGCCTGACAAAGCTGTCATCTTGCTGCGTGTTCCATCATGTTTTGATTGATTCTCATATGCTTTGGTTTTTTCTCACATGCCATATTTGATGCTATATTTATTCACATGCTATGTTCGGATGCTCGTATGCATACACTACTATAATTGGAATAATCACACTGCCATAATTGGAATGGTCACACTGCCATAATTGGAATGGTCACACTGCCATAATTGGAATGATCACACTGCCATAATTGAAATAATCACATTGCCATGATTGAAATGATACACATGTTTATTGCCATATTTGTCTGCTACACTTGCTCACATGCTATATTAAATGTTTATTGTCACAATTAGGGTAGAAAACCCTAAAAAATGGAAAGAAAATAACATTTAGGGTAGAAAACCCTAAGATGGAAATAAAATAATAATTAGGGTAGAAAACCCTAAAATGGAAAGAAAGTAACAGTTAGGGTAGAAAACCCTAAAAAATAGAAATAAAATAATAATTAGGGTAGAAAACCCTAAAATGGAAAGAAAGTAACATTTAGGGTAGAAAACCCTAAGATGGAAATAAAATAATAATTAGGGTAGAAAACCCTAAAAAATGGAAAGAAAATAACATTTAGGGTAGAAAACCCTAAGATGGAAATAAAATAATAATTAGGGTAGAAAACCCTAAAATGGAAAGAAATTAACAGTTAGGGTAGAAAACCCTAAAAAATAAAAATAAAATAATAATTGGGGTAGAAAACCCTAAAATGGAAAGAGGGTAACATTTAGGGTAGAAAACCCTAAGATGGAAATAAAATAATAATTATAGTAGAAAACCCTAAAATGGAAAGAAAGTAACATTTAGGGTAGAAAACCCTAGATGGAAATAAAATAATAATTAGGGTAGAAAACCCTAAAATGGAAAGAGAGTAACATTTAGGGTACAAACCCTAAGATGGAAAGAAAACAATAATTAGGGTAAAAAAAACCTAAAATGGAAAGAAAGTAATATTCAGGGTAGAAAACCCTAAGATGGAAAGAAAATAATAATTAGGGTACAAAACCCTAAAATGGAAAGAAAGTAACAATTAGGGTAGAAAACCCTAAAAAATGGAAATAAAATAGTAATTAGGGTAGAAAACCCTAAAATGGAAAGAATGTAACAATTAGGGTAGAAAACCCTAAAAAATGAAAATAAAATAATAATTAGGGTAGAAAACCCTAAAATGGAAAGAAAATAACAATTAGGGTAGAAAATCCTAAAAAATGGAAAGAAAATAACAATTAGGGTAGAAAATCCTAAAATTCGAAAGAAAATAATTAGGGTAGAAAACCCTAAAATGGAAAGAAAATAACAATTAGGGTATAAAACCCTAAAAAATGGAAAGAAAATAGCAATTAGGGTAGAAAACCCTAAAAAATGGAAATAAAATTACAATTAGGGTAGAAAACCATAAAATGGAAAGAAAGTAGCAATTAGTGTAGAGAACCCTAAAAATGGAAATAAAATTATAATTAGGGTAGAAAACCCTAAATATGAAAAGAAATAGCAATTAAGATCTTGCCATGCTTAGAATATAGCATACTAGATCATGCCATGTAGGCTCTTGCTTTATTTACAATACATGCCATATTTGAAAGATTTTTAAACAATCTTACTGTATGTGAATTTCTTGTCATAAATGTTTTATCTGCCATATTTAGATAGAATATTCTACTTTTTTGGCAATAACTTATTTTATGCAACACCCTAGTCAAACCGCCATATTCGCACACTTCTAGAAGACAATCTAGGCGTGGGGACGTGCATTTAGGCACCCACATTCTTGGGAAGGGCATAATGGGAATAATAAAACCTTAATAAAGAAAGAGAATTCTTTGCCAAACCTTCCAAAATTAGAATTCAGAATGAAAAGGGTAATTTAGGACGATTTGCCCCTCGGCAAACCCTAAACCTAGAATAGGTTCTAAACCCTAAACCTAGAATAGGTTCTCAATCATTAACCTAGAACAGGTTATCCATCCCGAACTACGCGGATTCTGATTCCTAGGGCAAACCCTAGGATACGTAGGCCATTTGGGAGAAACCCAAATTCGGATCCACAATTTAGTCCACTTGGATTATCCATAGATCCACTAGGATATATTTATTCACACTTTAGTCCACTCAGACTATCCATAGATCCACTAGGATATTTATCCAAACCTTAGTCCACTCGGACTATCAATAGATCCACTAGGATATCTATCCATATTCCAACCCAAAAGGGGTTATCCAAATCTTAGTCCACTTGGACTATCCCTAGATCCTCTAGGATACTTACCCACATTTTGACCCAAATAGGGTTATCCATTTCGAACTACGCGGATTCTGATTCCTAGGGCAAACCCTAGGATACGTAGGCCATTTGGGAGAAATCCAAATTCGGATCCACAATTTAGTCCACTTGGACTATCCATAGATCCACTAGGATATTTACCTTAGTCCACTCGGACTATCCATAGATCCACTAGGATATCCATTCCCATTTCAACCCAGATAGGGTTATCCATATTTCAACCCAAATAGGGTTAGTCTTAGATCCACTAGGACTATCTATCAGTCCACATGGACTATCCAGATCCTAACCCATAGGATTTCTCAACCATTCAAGCATAAATTTCAACTTGAACAATGAACTTAATCATGCACAAGCATAAATCACATCCATAAACTTTAATCACACCTGAACTACGATGGTGAACCTGATTTTCAGAATAATTCCGTGATACGTAGGCAATCTGATGGATACAGATTCGGTTCAATGATATCAAACCCCTTGGTTTGGTTTGACTTAGCAAATAGAGTCTAGCATAGGAAAGGTATAGGAGACCGATTTCGATCGGGCGGTTTGGGTGCCTAACCCCTTCCCATAATCGTAACCTGACACCTACCCAATCTCTGATGGACCAGAATTCCAATCTAAGGGTCATGAGTCAATCGAAGTCTTACCTTGGGGTGAGATTTCACATTTCTAAGGTCCTAGACCTAAATCTAGGTGGCGACTTCTAAAGATTTTTATCTTTGTCCTCACAAGTTGCGAGCTCAGTTTGCAAGCCCTCGTCAATAGGGGCTTACGTGTTGGTATGGGAGCATGTGATACTTTATTGCCGATACCCATTGGGTACACTGTTTCCATGGTGGGTGCATGTGAGACGGCAATGCTGATATTCATTGGGCGGCTTCACACACTCGTGTATAGAGGTGAGGCGGCCTCCGAACCTTTCTATAGTACATTGCAAACTTATAAACCAGACAACAGATATGAATTAAATGCATGCATATGTTTATTGCATTGTTTTGTTTGCTCACTGAGCCGTGATATGTGCTCACCCTTTTCGACGTCGAATATTTTAGTTGATGATGCAGGTACCACGATTGAAGACTACATGAATGCTCTTGTGTACGGGCAAGCGGCGACAATGGACGCTGAAGTGATGATGGAGTCACATGATTCGACATGCGAGTGCAACTCCTGTGTTTTTTATTAGACTTTTATTTGGATTATACAGAAAATGTATTTGAATTAAATATTTAAGTTTATGTCTCAGTCTTTTTGAGAATAATTGGTTAAATTATTTATTTTATCACATTTAGATTCTCAGTTCATTTAATATTTAAGACTTCGGCTATTGTGTATTTACTTTGATTATTATCGTGGATATGTATGGTTTAAGCAAACGGACACAGTCTATTTAAGATCCTGGTTAAACCGTTGGTTTATTAGCGGTTCATCACACCATTCTAAATAGTATGGAATTGGGGTGTGACAACTTGGTATCAGAGCTCTCAAGTCCTGTCTATTAAACCAGTATATTCCCACAATGGTCGTGAACTATGTGAGGATAAAATTTAAAAGCCTTAATAATAACATACCGTAAGCACCTGTGTTGTTTGAGACAAAGATTAAGAAAGAGAATAATGGACATATAAAAGTAGAAACAAGTTGTATACACATCAAGTCAAGAGCACGTTATATACATATACAAAGCGGAGAATAGTCCACAACCCGGACAGTTACTCTGTATTACAAAAATAAAAAGAAAAAGAAAATAGACATCATGGAGCTGGAGGTGATGGAGTAGGTGGTGCCTCGCGATCTCTGTCATAGTCCTCAGCATATACTCTAGTCAACCAGGCTACCTGAGTGTGGGTCGTCTGGAGACTAGCTGTCAACTCAGCCATCCGCTGATCAGACGCACGCTGAGCATCCAGAAGATCTCCCACTCTTGATTCCATCGCGCACTGAGCCTCCCTGATCTCACACAGTAATCCCATCATATCATCAGATAGTGGGCGTGAAGGACCAGCCATGCGTGAAGGAGTCCGAGATGGACCAGCTCCAGTAGAATGTAAAGGTGATGGAAGAGGTATGGAGTTTCCATCCATGTACATATGATCCTCATCCTCAGCATCACCCCCATTGACCCCTGCTCCGACTGCTACTGCTGCGGCCTCAGCGTCTGCCATCTCTGTCACACCCCAATTCCGTACTATCCAGAACGGTGTGATGAACGGCTAATAAACCAACGGCTCAACCAGGATCTTGAGTAGGCAATATCCGTGTTATCTAAACTCCCATACATCCATAATCATAATCAGAGTAAATACACAATAGCGGAAGTCTTATAATAAAATGAACTGAGAATCTACAGTGATATTAATATTTAAATAGAAAATTATTTTGTATCAACTGAGACATAAGCAAATATCAAATACATGTCCATAACAAATCCAAGTAAAGAAAACTAGAAAATATCTAATCGAATACACATAAGTTGCACTCGCAAGAGGAGTCATGTGTATCCACATCAGCTTCAACCTCCATCGCCGCTACGTTCTCGTACGTTGGAGCATTCATATAATCTTCAACGATATAACATGCATCATCAACTAAAAATATTCGACGTCGAGGGGTGAGCACACATCACAGCTCAGTGAGTAGACAAAACAATGCAACATTACATATGCATGCAATCAATTCATATCTTTGGTCTGGTTTATAGTTTGCAATGCGCAATAGAAAGGTTGGGTGGTCAAAGGTTAACGTTTATTGACCCTGCCTCTATACACAGGGTGTGGAAGTCCGCCCGAAGGTTAACGTTTATCGTCGTCCCCATCCACCCTAATCATGAACATTATATAACAAAGGTTAACGTTTATTGCTATATAGTGCCATACCAACACGTAAGCCCCTGCTGGCGAGGGCTTGCAAACTGGGCCCGCAACTAACCAATCCTAATGCCAAACATTGTATCCAAGGCCTCACCCCAGCATCCCTCAAAATGTCCATAGAGATAGAGCTAAGGCCCCCCGGTAGAGTCAGAGACTACAAGGACCGAGACCACCTCCCCTGATACTCTACGACATAATAGTTCTGCTAAAGTAATGGCGATACGACGATGCTAGTGCACAAGACTTGAGTTAGAGATAGAGCTAAAGTGCTGAGACCTGCCAAAGGTTAACGTTTATTAACGTTTCCATCACACCTCCCCTGATACTCGCTCGCCTCAAGTACACCAACCACACACATACAATCACATGCCTATTCCTATCATCATCATCATCATGTTATAAACAATAAAGTAAATATGCATGAACAAATAATATAAATATTAGATGGCATGTTGTATGCACATTAGAAACATATTCGCATAGAATCAAACATGGCATTGGACTCAAGAAAATAGAAAATAGTTTGTTATTAATCAATTAGTTTAGAGTTCTGTTTCCTCACCTTAGCTTGCTAATAGATACTTTTCCAAGCTTTAGAATCACCTTTATAATGTTATTATATTACTAGAAGACCTAATAAAGTTGATAGAATTTAATTAGAATTAATTATGAATTTAAAAACCATTCTGTAAACTGAGGGTCGGATGTAGGGTCGGAGTCCTAATCGACCCTGGGTGCAACCCTCCTCAACTCTGAACGATGGTCGATAGTTAGGATCACCTAGGGTCGGATGGTCATCGACCCTCGATGCGACCCTCGGTGTATTTTGGTCAATTTTTCTCCTTTTAGTCCATTCTTCGTGTTTGGGGTCCTATGGTTTGCTCCTACCATCCATTCAACATGCATTCCATGGTATAGAACCATGAATCATCCCCCTAAATAGATTTCATGTATTCTCCCTTGGTTTTCTATAAAAACCTAACCATGGATTGATGGTTTAGGTTTCCCCAAGATTATATTCTCATCAATATCTATCTTAAGGTGTGTAGAAACTCATGAAATTAGTTTCCATACCTGAGAAGAATACCCCTTCTCTGTAACTTTTCTCTTTTGGCTAAACTCTCTTCCTTGCTTTTCTTCTTCTTCTTTTCCTTATCTTCTCTTTCTCTCAATTCAATTAGGGTTGTGAAAGGAGTGAAAGAGGCTTAGGGATGTCCTTTAAATAGAGTAGGAACATCCTAAAATAAGTCCCTTTGAGATTAGGAAAGAATCCAAATCGAAAATCTAAAAATTTCCTAATTTCAGTTTTGGCGACAACTGAGGGTCAATGATCCCGTCGACCCTAGGTTTCTAATGAGTCCGACCTTCCCTTCAAAATTGTGGGTCTGACATTCTGTCTTGCGGGGTCCGACCCTCCTTGGCTGGGTATGCCACCCTTCCCCTAATTTAAGTGTTTTTGGGTCGATTTGATACCTGGGATCTCGATCTCCTTCACGTCCTTGGTCCATTTGACTCGACCATGATGGGTAAACCTGGTTCAAGGTGATAAGACCGGGTTAGATTGACACGGGTCTTACAACTCCCCCCTATTTATAAAAATTTCGTCCTCGAAATTGTTCGTACCTTCTGAATCAAATAAGTGAGGGTATTGCTTCCGCATAGCATTTTCTTCTTCCCATGTAATTTCTTCCATGTCTCTACTTTTCCATGTGACCTTAACATAATAGATATCTCGGTTGCGTAGACGTTGAACCTTTTGACAGGTGATTTCTATTGGTGTTACTTCAAATGTAAAATCATCAGTCAATCCCAGCAAATCTACTGTCAAAACATGCGTTGGATCCTTGACATACTTCTTCAATAGGGAAATGTGAAATACGTCATGCAAACTTGACATAGATGGTGGTAGTGCTAATTGATAAGCCACTTTCCCATGCTTAGCTAGAATTTCATACAACCCGACATATCTTGGACTTAGTATCCCCTTCTCTCCGAACCTTTTCAATCCTCGCATAGGTGATACATTCAAAAATACTTTATCACCAACAGCGAACTCCAGATCTATGCGTCGAGTATCTGCATATTGCTTCTGAAGGTTCTGAGCCGTTCTCACTCTTTCCTCGATTATGTCAACCACTCGGCAAGTCTCTTAAAAAAATTCCAGTCCAACAATACTACGTTCTCTAACTTCATTCCAAAACAAAGGAGTTCGACACTTCCTGCCGTACAGTGCTTCATAAGGTGACATCTGTATAGTAGCCTGATAGCTATTGTTATAAGCGAACTCGATCAGTGGTAATCTTTCATCCCATGATCCCTTGAAATTAATTACACATGCTCGTAGCATATCTTCTAGAATCTGGATTGTACGCTCTGACTGCCCGTCTGTCTATGGGTGGAATGCAGTACTGAACTTCAACGTTGTATCCATAGCCTTTTGCAATCCCTCCCAAAACTTGGAAGAAAATAGTGGATCTCTATCAGACACAATGCTTTCTGGAACACCATATAATCGAACAATATTATCCACATATAGCTTTGCTAACCTTTCCAGTAAATACTAAGGTCGTATAGGTAGAAACGAGCTGTTTTCGTCAGACGGTCTAGCATCACCCAAACTGCGTCAACTACTCGAGGAGTCAGTGGTAGTCCCGTGACGAAGTCCATAGTGATGCAGTCCCACTTCCATGCTGGTTCCGATAATGGCTGTAACAGTCCTGCGGGTCTTTGTCGTTCAACCTTTACTTTCTGACAATTTAGGCATTGAGACACGAACTTGGCTATATCTGCTTTCATTCCCCTCCACCAATATAGTTTCTTTAGATCATGATACATTTTTGTACTTCCAGGATATATCGAATAGATGGTGGTATGGGCTTCTTTCATCAGTCGGTGTCTAATGTCCATACTTTCTGTTTCAGGTACACATATTCTTCCTTTGTATTTCAGTACTCTCTCTTCATCCAAGGTGAACTCAGGATTAGTCCTACCTTTCTCGATATCTTCTTGTACTGTTCTCAGATAAGGATCTGATTTAATAGCTGTCTTCAGTTCAACCATTATATCCGGTATAATCTTCAAGGCGGCGAACATATTTGAAAACCGATGAATGAACCCTTGGTTGGCTAATTCATCCGTTGCATCTATCACATATTGCTCATTGCCGTGATTGAATACCATTCTGGTAGTACACATTGCTACAGTTGTGCTAACCTCTCCTTGCGATTTTATCATTGCCTTTCTGCATAACACATCCGCTACTACGTTCGCTTTTCCCGGATGATACTTGATATCACAATCATAGTCTTTCAATAGTTTCAGCCATCTTCTTTGTCTCATATTCAACTCCTTCTGATTAAATAAATAAGTAAGACTTTTATGGTCTGACTTAATCTGAAATTTCTCTCCGTATAGGTAATGTCTCCATATCTTGACAGCATGTACTACTGCCGCTAACTCCAAATCATGAGTGGGGTAATTTTACTCATGTATCTTCAACTGTCTCGAGGCATAAGCAATTACTTGCTCCCCTTGCATAAGCACACATCCTAATCCCAGTCCCGACGCATCAGTGTATAAGATAAATGTCTGTCCTGGAATAGGAATAGTCAAAATCGGGGCGGATATCAATCTGGTCTTCATTGTCTGGAAACTCTTCTCACATTTATCCGTCCACACAAACTTTTCACCTTTCTTAGTCAGACTGGTGAGAGGTACGACAATCCGGGAATAGTCTTCCACGAATCTCCGATAATAACCAGCTAGACCCAGGAAACTTCAAATATCTGAAACACTCTTTGGTGCTTCCCACTTTACAATAGCCTCGATATTGCTGGGGTCTACTTTGATTCCTTCAGCGGATACTACATGGCCTAAGAAGGCGACTTCACTTAGCCAAAACTCACACTTTGAAAATTTGGCATATAACTTCTCTTTCCTTAAATGCTGTAGGGCGGCGTTTAGGTCCTTGATATGGGTTTCTTCATCCTTGGAGTATACCAATATATCATCAATAAATACTATAACCGATGTATCCAACATATCGTGGAAGACCCGGTTCATAAGTTCTATAAAAGTTGCTGGTGCGTTTGTTAATCCAAAAGACATCACCAAGAAATCATAATGTCCATATCTGGTCCTGAAAGCTATCTTAGGAATATCACCCTCTTTAATCTTCAATTGATGATAGCCTGATCGAAGATCAATCTTAGAAAATACCTTTGCTCCTTGCAACTGATCGAACAAGTCATCGATCCGAGGTAGTGGATATCGATTCTTGATTGTCAGTTTATTTAACTCCCGATAGTCGATGCATAATCGAATGCTACCGTGTCACACCCCAATTCCATACTTCTCAGAATGGTGTGATGAACCGCTAGCAAACCAACGGTTCAGCCAGGATCACAAGTAGGCTATCCCTGCGTTATCTAAACTCCTACACATCCGTAATCATAATCAGAGTAAATACACAATAGCGGAAATCTTATAATAAAATGAACTGAGAATCTACTGTGATATAAATATTAAATAGGAAATTATTCTATATCAACTGGGACATAAATAATTATCAAATACATGTCTTTATTAAATTCAAATAAAGAAACCTAAGAAAATATCTAATCGAATACACATGAGTTGCACTCGCAAGAGGAGTCATGTGTATCTACTTCAGCTTCAGCTTCCATTGCCGCCACATTCCCGTATGCTGGAACATTCATGTATTCTTCAACTGTATAACCTGCATCATCAACTAAAAATATTCGACGTCGAGGGTGTGAGCACACATCACGGCTCAGTGAGAAGACAAAACAATGCAACAATACATATGCATGCAATCAATTCATATCTTTGGTCTGGTTTATAGTTTGCAATGCGCAATAGAAAGGTTGGGTGGTCAAAGGATAACATTTATTGACCCCGCCTCTATACACAGGGTGTGGAAGTCCGCCCGAAGGTTAACGTTTATCGTCGTCCCCATCCACCCTAATTATGACATTATACAACAAAGGTTAACGTTTATTGTTATATAATACCATACCAACACGTAAGCCCCTGTTAACGAGGGCTTGCAAACTGGGCTCGCAACTAACCAATCCTCATGCCAAACAATGTATCCAAGGCCTCACCCCAGCATCCCTCGGAATGTCCATAGAGATAGAGCTAAGGCCCTCGGTAGAGTCAGAGACTACAAGGACCGAGACCACCTCCCCTGATACCCTACGACATAATAGTTCTGCTAAAGTAATGGCGATACGATGATGTTAATGCACAAGACTTGAGTTAGCGATAGAGCTAAAGTGCTAAGACCCGCCAAAAGTTAACGTTCATTGACGTCCTCATCACACCTCCCTTGATACTCGATCGCATCAAGTACACCAACCACACACATACAATCACATGCCTATTTCTATCATCATCATCATCATCATGTTATAAACAACAAAGTAAATATGCATGAACAAATAATAGAAATATTGGATGACATGTTGTATGCACATTACAAACATATTCGCACAGAATCAAGCATGGCATTGGACTCAAGAAAAAGGAAAATAGTTTGTTATTAACCAATTAGTTTAGAGTTCTGTTTCCTCACCTTAGCTTGCTAATAGATACTTTTCCAAGCTTTAGAATCACCATTATAATGTTATTATATTGCTAGAAGACCTAATAAAGTTAGTAGAATTTAAATAGAATTAATTCTGAATTTAAAAACCATTTTGTTAACTGAGGGTCGGAGGTAGGTCGGAGTCATGATCGACCCTGGGTGTGACCCTCCCCAAAATTTGAACTTCCCGAACATAGAGGGTCGATGGTCAAGATCACCTAGGGTCGGATGGTCATCGACCCTCGGTGCGATCCTCGGTGCACTTTGGTCTGATTCCCTCTTTTAGTCCATTCTTCGTGCTTGGGATCCTAAGGCTTGCTCCTACATTCCATTCTACATTCATTCCATGGTCTGAAACCATGTATAATCCACCTAGATACCTTTCATGAAATCCCCCATGGTTTCCCATTAAAACCTAACCATGGATTGATGGTTTGAGTTTCTCCGAGATCACACTCTCATCAGTATCTAACCTAAGGTCTGTAGAAACTAATGGAATCAGTATCCAGACCTGAGAAGAATACTCCTTCTCTACAACTCTTCTCTTTTGGCTAACTTTTCCTCCTTGCTTCTCTTCTTCCTCTTTTCTTTCTCTTCTCTTTCTCTCAATTCAATTAGGGTTGTGAAAGGTGTGAAAGAGGCTTAGGGACATCCTTTAAATAGAGTAGGAACATCCTAAAATATGTCCCTTTGAGATTAGGAAAGAATCCCACTCGAAAATTAGGAAATTTCCTAATTTCAGTTTCGGCAGAAACTGAGGGTCGATGGGAGGGTCGATGATCCCGTCGACCCTAGGATTCAAGATGTCTGACCCTCCCTTCAAATTTGAGGGTCTGACTTTCTGTTCTTGGGGGGTCCGACCCTGCTTAGCTGGGTATGCGACCCTCCCTTCAAATTAAGTATTTTTGGGTCGATTTGATACCTGGGATCTCGATCTCCTTCACGCCCTTGGTCCATTTGACTCGACCATGATGGGTAAACCTGGTTCAAGGTGGTAAGACCGGGTTAGATTGACACGGGTCTTTCAACTCCCCCCTACTTATAAAAATTTCGTCCTCAAAATTGTACGTACCTTCTGAATCAAATGAGTGAGGGTATTGCTTTCGCATAGCATTTTCTTCTTCCCAAGTGATTTCTTCCATGTCTCTACTTTTCCATGTGACCTTAACATAATAGATATCTCGGTTGAGTAGACGTTGAACCTTTCGGCTGGTGATTTCTGTTGGTGTTACTTCAAATGTCAAATCATCAGTCAATTCTGGCAAATCTACTGTCAAAACGTGCGTTGGATCCTTGACATACTTTTTCAATAGGGAAATGTCAAATACGTCATGCACACTTGACATAGATGGTGGTAGTGCTAACTGATAAGCCACTTTACCATGCTTAGCTAGAATTTCATACGGCCCGACATATCTTGGACTTAGTTTCCCTTTCTGTCCAAACCTTTTCAATCCTCGCATAGGCGATACCTTCAAAAATACTTTATCACCTACACTGAACTCCAGATCTTTGTGTCGAGTATCTACATATTGCTTCTGACGATTCTGAGCTATTCTTACTCTTTCCTTGATAATGTCGACCACTCGGCAAGTCTCTTCAACAAATTCCGGCCCAACAATACTACGTTCTGCAACTTCATTCCTAAACAAAGGAGTTCGACACTTTCTGCCATACAGTGCCTCATAAGGTGACATCTGTATAGTAGCCTGATAGCTATTGTTATAAGCGAACTCGATCAATGGTAACTTTTCATCCCATGATCCTTTGAATTCAATTACACATGCTCGTAACATATCTTCTAGAATCTGGATTGTACGCTCTGACTGTCCGTCTGTCTGTGGGTGGAAGGCGGAATTGAACTTCAGCGTTGCACCCATAGCCTTTTGCAATCTCTCCCAAAACTTGGAAGTAAATCGTGGATCTCTATCAGACACAATAATTTTTGGAACACCATGTAATCGGACAATATTATCCACATACAGCTTTGCTAACCTTTCCAGTGTATATTGAGGTCATATCGATATGAAGCGAGCTATTTTAGTCAGACGGTCCACAATCACCCAAACTGTGTCAACTACTCGAGGAGTCAGTGGTAGTCCCGTAACGAAGTCCATTGTGATGCAGTCCCATTTCCATGCTGGTTCCGGTAATGGCTGTAACAGTCCTGCGGGTCTTTGTCGTTCAGCCTTTACTTTCTGACAATTTAGGCAATGAGACACGAACTTGGCTACATCTGCTTTCATTCCCCTCCACCAATATAGTTTCTTTAGATCATGATACATTTTTGTACTTCCAGGATGTTTAGAATAGATGGTGGTATGGGCTTCTTTCATCAGTCGGTGTCTAATGTCCATACTTTTGTTTCCGGTACATATACTCTTCCTTTGTATTTCAGTACTTTCTCTTCGTCCAGGGTGAACTCAGGGTTAGTCCTACCATTCTCGATATCTTCTTGTACTGTTCTCAAATATGGATCTGATTTGATAGTTGTCTTCACTTCATCCATTATGTCCGGTATAATATTCAATGCAGCGAACATATTTGAAAACCGATGAATGAACCCTTGGTTGTCTGACTCATCCGTTTCATCTATCACATATTGCTCATTGCCATGATTGAATATCATTCCGGAAGTACACATTGCTGCAGTTGTGCTAACCTCTCCTTGCGATTTTATCATTGTTTTTCGGCTTAACGCATCCGCTACTACGTTCGCTTTTCCCGGATGATACTGGATATCACAATCATAGTCTTTCAATAGTTCCAGCCATCTTCTTTGTCTCATATTCAATTCCTTCTGATTAAATAGATAAGTAAGACTTTTATGGTCTGACTTAATCCGGAATTTCTCCCCGTATAGGTAATGTCTCCATATCTTGACAGCATGCACTACTACCGCTAGCTCCAGATCGTGAGTGGGATATTTTTTCTCATGTATCTTTAACTGTCTTGAAGCATAAGCAATCACTTGCTCTCCTTGCATAAGCACACACCCCAATCCCAGTCCCGACGCATCAGTGTATAGAGTAAATGTCTGTCTTGGAATGGGAATAGTTAAAATCGGATCGGATATCAATCTGGTCTTCAGCGTTTGGAAACTATTCTCACATTTATTGGTCCACACAAACTTTTCACCTTTTTTAGTCAAACTGGTGAGAGGTATGGCAATCCGGGAATAGTCTTCTACGAACCTCCGATAATAACCAGCTAGACCCAGAAAACTTCTGATTTCTGAAACGCACTTTGGTGCTTTCGACTTTACAATAGCCTCGATCTTGCTGGGGTCCACTTTGATTCCTTCAGCGGATACTACATGGCCTAAGAAGGCGACTTCACTTAGCCAAAACACACACTTTGAAAATTTTGCATATAGCTTCTCTTTCCTTAAACGTTGTAGGGCGGCATTGAGGTTCTTGATATGAGTTTCTTCGTCCTTGGAGTATACCAATATATCATCAATAAATACTATAACCACGTATCCAACATATTATGGAAAACCAGGTTCATTAGTTCCATAAAAGTTGCAGGTGCGTTCGTTAATCCAAAAGACATGGCCAAGAACTCATAATGTCCGTATCTGGTCTTGAAAGCAGTTTTAGGAATATCACCCTCTTTAATCTTCAATTGATGGTAGCCCGATCGAAGATCGATCTTAGAACATACCGTTGCTCCTTGCAACTGATCGAACAAGTCATCGATCCTTGGTAGTAGGTATCGATTTTTGATTGTCAGTTTATTTAACTCCCGATAGTCGATGCATAATCGAACACTACCGTCCTTCTTCTTCACGAATAACACTGGCGCTCCCCATGGTGATATACTGGGTCGAATATAACCCTTGTCCAGTAGTTCTTGTAGTTACACTTTCAGTTCCTTCAGTTCCGTAGGAGCCATTCTATAAGGTGCTTTTGATACGGGTGCGGCTCCAGGTATAAGATCTATCACAAACTCTGTGGCTCGGTCGGGTGGTAAACCTGGTAGTTCCCACGAAAATACGTCGGGATAGTCCCGCACGACTACAATATCTCCCATTTGTGGTGCTTCCTTTGTTTGGTCGACCACTGATACTAGATACCCGACTGCCCCTTATTCAAGGCATCTCTTAGCCTTTAGTGCTGAGAGTATGAGCTTGCGTCTACGGGGAAGTTTGGTTCCCGTAAAACTGAATTCTGCTCCTGCTTGGTCTTTAAATGTTAGCTTCTTTTCGGCGCATAGTAGGTTCGCCGAATGCCGAGCTAACCAGTCCATTCCCAAGATGACGTCAAAGTCTGCCATCTCAAGTTGTATCAAGATTGCATCTAAGGTTTTCTCACCAATGTGGACTGGACATGGTCCATATCCTTTTTCTAATTCCACTTCTAACCCCCATCGGTGACCGTACAAGTAATTTGTAGTCTAATGTTTTGATGGGTAAGTTTATCTTCTTTCCGAATGACACAGATATAAATGAATGAGTAGCTCCTGAATCAAAGAGTACTCTGGCGGGTGAGCCAATTATAGGTACGATACCTGTGATTTATATTAACTTAGTCTACATGCTCACACAATGTAATTACAACTTCAAAAGTTTCAGTCATACTTGTGACCACATCGGGTGATGCAGCCGCATCCTCAGATGTAACAGCATATACCCGTCCCTGATGGAATTGCTTCTTGGGCTTAGGGCACTCCCTTGCCATATGTCCCAGTTGGTTGCAGTTGTAACACTTCGGGCTTTCAGAATTCGGATTTGGCTGAGGTTGAGTCCCTGGAGTAGTCTTAGTTGCAGCATTAAAATTCTGAGGGCGGAAAGGCTTATATGTCTTGTTATTGCCTCCGTTATAAGAATTTCCAGCTGGCCTTTTGATACCCCGGTTCTGTGTGAAATAACTCTCCTTCTGGCTCGATTCAATAACTCGAGCTATTTGGACAGCTTCATTATAAATCTTATTTTCTAAGCCCAGAACATGCTCTCTGATGCTTCTTCTCAGTCCCGTGACGAACCTACGGGTTTTGGTTTCTTCTTCCTGCATACTCAGTGGTGTGAAGAAAAACAGCTCTTCATAACGCTGTTGGTATGCATCCACTGACATCTGCCCCTGATATAGACTCAAAAACTCCTTCTCCATAGAATCTCTGAAGCTTCGTGGAAAATATTTCTCGAAGTAAACTTCTTTATAAACAGCCCAAGTCAGTTGGGCGTGCTTGGTCAATAGATAGTCCCGGGTAGACTTCCAACAGTGATGTGCATCGCCTTTGAGCATGAAGGTGGCACATAATACTTTTTCTTCTTCTGTAATAGTCATCATGAGGAAATTTCTCCCCATCTCGTCTATCCAATGTGCTGGCCATAATGAATCAGACGGCTTGCCATTAAATTCCCTAGGCTTCATCTTCAAGAATCTCTCCACCAATCGAGAGTGATCCAACTGATTTTGGGGATATGCCCCAAACATATGGGGTGGATACTGGTAATTAACCTGGGCTGCTTCCGGAGCCTGTACTGGAATCTGTGCAGTAGGTTGTTGAGGTGTCTGAGGGGCTGGGTGGTTACCCACCGGTGATGCACTGGCTTGTCCTGTCTGCATAGGTGCAGCTTGAGTGGCTTGAAACATAATACCCATCGCAACTTGCATCTGGGCCTGTGCGTGTTGCATCTGGTGCAGCTGCTGAGCCAGATTCATCACCACGGTTGTTAGCTCTGATGGTGGAGGTGGAAAATTTGTAGGGTTTGCCTGTTTTGTATTACCTGGTGCATAATTATTTTCCTGACTGGTCTCCTCCACGGGTGGTGGTGGTGGAACTGCATTTCGGTTCTGTCGGGTTACCCTACGTCCAAACATAATTCCTTCTGTGATTGGTGGTGCCTAAAAATTATCAAAATAAGTGAGAAGTCATTTATATTTCATGTAGGCACGCTAACCGATATAAAATTCCAATTCCAGTTCATTTTTAAAGAAAATTACTGTCTTTTCTATGCAGGGTCGATGGTATGTCCGACCCATAGTTTCCAGCCCTGGGAACGACATGTTCTTCCCGAGAGCTGAGGGTCGATGTGAGGGTCGATGGGAGTCCTCCCCTCAGTTTCGACCCTTGGTTTTCTGTCAGATTACTGAGAGCCGAGGGTCGATGGGAAGGTCGATTCGAGGGTCGATTGTTCTAGTCGAATTGTCCGACCCTCAGACTAAAAATCAGATTTTTAAGATCCGATTTTGGGTCATTTCCTATTATTTCCCTCCTGTTTCGACTCGTCTCTCCCCTCTGAGTTGCTATAGTGCCACTCTACTGTTTTTGGTCGGTTTGACTCCGGGTTTCGACGTCCACGTCAATCATACAGGTATGTTCTCTCATTTTTACCTGTTTTTAAGTTTTCTTTTCTAGGTTTTTGTCCATTTAACTTGTATTTTTCAAATTAAACTTTTTGCAATCATAAAAATTTGATTTTTGTTGGGGGCTTTTGGTATTGGTATCTCGAGGAACGAAAGCCCTCAAAATTTTTTGAATTTCATCGGTTGGTTATCGAGAAACTCGAAAATTTGTCATTTTTGCCCTAATTTGTCAAAATTTTCGATTTCTTGAAATTTCTTCAAATTGGTCTTCGTGGGTTTCCATTTCCTACTGTGTGAGTGTCGTAGGGTGTGTTGAAACCTAAGTAAGTCCTCCCGCCCACGTGTATGGTACAAAGTGAGTCTTTTGGGCAACTTACATCGTAAATTTCAGATTTTTACCCTATTAACTCCTTGTCTCCCTTTCTCTTTCTTATCTGCAGATACCATGGCTAGTACCAAGATACCTAGAGTTCGTGATCCGCTTCGCTTTCGCTCTAATGAAGCCGAGGCACAGTATGCCGACTATGCCCGTAAGAAAGTGGAGGGTGGTCGTATGGTGAACTTGGCTGAGCTAGCCTTGTTCAACGTAGAGAGAGCATTTGGTGATATGGGGTGGCTCCCTGTGATCACCTATGATGCGTGCACATGTCTGGATTTGGTGCGCCAGTTCTATTGTAATCTCCAGGTGGTGGGGAATTACAATGACGTTGAGCATGGTCAAGAGTTACGCATCACCAGTTACGTTAAAGGGATGCACATTTCTTTTGATTATCGGCAACTGGCCGATCTGTTGGGCATACCTTATGATGGCCCCATGGTGTACTGTGCGCCTGGAGAGCCACAGTTTGTTTCTATGCAGATGAGGGCAGAGATCGACAATCAGCTATTACGACTTGATCGCTGGTAGATGAGAGCCTGTTACCTGCATCCAGCTCCATGGGTCTTCTGCAAGATTATCCAGCATAATCTGATCCCGCAGAGTGGGCACTATGAGAGGGTTTCTCAGCTGACCCAGTTTTTGATATACAGTATTTGCACCAGACAGCCGGTCTGCCTTCCCTACATCATCATGCGGACCATGATTAGTGCTACATTATCCGGGCATAGGGGTAATCTACCCTATGGATGCATGATTACAATCCTACTGACCCGTCTAGGGGTTGACCTGGTAGATGAGAAGATCCAGGAGAAGTCCTTCTCGTCGCCTCTAGATTGGGAGGCTATCTGCAAGATGGGTATGCGGGATGCCCAACTCAGTGACGAGGAGAGGAACGAGATGGTGTGCCCTCACACTCGCATCGAGATGGCTGACGCCGAGGCCGCTGCTGCCGCTGCTAGAGCTCGTGTGGATCCTGTCGACGATGACGACTGACTGTATGTATATGGATGTCGACTCGATTCCACCGCCTTCCCCTACACATGCGGCTGGAGTTGGTACTTCTTCTGAGGCGGCTCATGCACCTGAGGATGGTCCTTCTCATGCGACTGGTCCTTCACTCCCACCTTCTGACATGATGGAGATGTTGTAGGAGATCAGGGAGGCTCAACGCAGATCTGATATGAGGATGGAGGAGTTTCTAGACGCTCAGCGTGTGAGAGTGGATGAGCTCATAGCGATCCAGCGGGCGACGAATCAGAGGGTAGCCGATCTTACAGCTAGTCTCCAGACGACCCAGACTCAGGTGGCCTGGTTGACTAGAGTCTATGCTGAGGATTATGATAGAGATCGTGAGGCCCCGCCTCCTCCTTCACCTCCAGCTTCTTGATTGTTCTTTATTTTCTTGTACTACAGAGTAACTGTCCGGGTTGTGGACTGTACTCTGCTTTAGTTGTGTATATACATTTTGTTTCTCTCTCTCATTGTATGTAACTTGTTTCCCCTTTAATAGATGCATTATTCTCTGTTTAAATTTGGTCTCAATCATCACTTGTGCTTACAGTGTGTTTATATTACTGTTTTTACTTTTATCCTATCTCAATTCACAATTGTCTCGAATGTATGTTAGTTTAGCGGACAAGGCCAGAGATGCTCTGATACCAAGTTGTCACACCCCAATTCCGCACTGCTCAGAATGGTGTGATAAACCGCTAGCAAACCAACGGTTCAGCCAGGATCTCAAGTAGGCTAATCCCACGTTATCTAAACTCCCACACATCCGTAATCATAATCAGAGTAAATACACAATAGCAGAAATCTTATAATAAAATGAACTGAGAATCTACTATGATATAAATATTAAATAGCAAATTATTCTGTATCAACTGGGACATAAATAATTATCAAATACATGTCTTTATTAAATTCAAATAAAAAAACCTGAGAAAATATCTAATCGAATACACATGAGTTGCACTAGCAAGAGGAGTCATGTCTATCTACTTCAGCTCCAACTTCCATTGCAGCCACGTTCCCGTATGCTGGAGCATTCATGTATTCTTCAACTATATAACTTGCATCATCAACTATTAATATTCCACGTCGAGGGGGTGAGCACACATCACGGCTCAGTGAGTAGACAAAACAATGCAACAATACATATGCATGCAATCAATTCATATCTTTGGTCTGGTTTATAGTTTGCAATGCGCAATAGAAAGGTTGGGTGGTCAAAGGTTAACGTTTATTGATCCCGCCTCTATACAAAGGGCGTTGAAGTCCGCCCGAAGGTTAACGTTTATCTTCGTCCCCATCCGCCCTAATTATGACATTATACAACAAAGGTTAACGTTTATTGCTATATAATACCATACCAACACGTAAGCCCCTGTTAGCGAGGGCTTGCAAACTGGGCTCGCAACTAACCAATCCTAATGCCAAACAGTGTATCCAAGGTCTCACCCCAGCATCCCTCAGAATGTCCATAGAGATAGAGCTAAGGCCCCTGGGTAGAGTCAGAGACTACAAAGACCGAGACCACCTCCCATGATACCCTACGACATAATAGTTCTGCTAAAGTAATGGCGATACGACGATGTTAATGTACAAGACTTGAGTTAGAGATAGAGCTAAAGTGCTGAAACCCGCCAAAGGTTAACGTTTATTGACGTTCTCATCACACCTCCCCTGATACTCGCTCGCATCAAGTACACCAACCGCACACATATAATCACATGCCTATTCCTATCATCATCATCATCATCATGTTATAAACAACAAAGTAAATATGCATGAACAAATAATAGAAATATTGGATGACATGTTCTATGCACATTACAAACATATTCGCACAGAATCAAGCATGGAATTGGACTCAAGAAAAAAGAAAACAGTTTGTTATTAACCAATTAGTTTAGAGTTCTATTTTCTCACCTTAGCTTGCTAATAGATACTTTTCCAAGCTTTAGAATCACCTTTATAATGTTATTATATTGCTAGAAGACTTAACAAAGTCAGTAGAATTTAATTAGAATTAATTTTGAATTTGAAAATCATTCTGTTAACTAAGGGTCGGAGGTAGGGTCGGAGTCATGATCGACCCTGGGTGCGACTCTCCCCATACTCTGAACTTCCCGAACACTTAGGGTCGATGGTCAGGATCAGCTTGGGTCGGATTGTCATCGACCCTCGGTGCGACCCTCAATGCACTTTGGTCCAATTCCCTCTTTTAGTCCATTCTTCGTGCTTGGGATCCTATGGCTTGCTCCTACATTCCATTCTACATTCATTCCATGGTCTGAAACCATGTATAATCCACCTAGATAGCTTTCATGTAATCCCCCATGGTTTCCCATGAAAACCTAACCATGGGTTGATGGTTTGGGTTTCTCCGAGATCACACTCTCATCAATATCTAACCTAAGGTCTGTAGAAACTCATGGAATTAGTATCCATACCTGAGAAGAATACTCCTTCTCTGCAACTCTTCTCTTTTGGCTAACTTGTCCTCCTTGCTTCTCTTCTTCCTCTTTTCCTTCTCTTCTCTTTCTCTCAATTCAATTAGGGTTGTGAAAGGAGTGAAAGAGGCCTAGGGACGTCCTTTAAATAGAGTAGGAACATCCTAAAATAAGTCCCTTTGAGATTAGGAAAGAATCCCACTCGAAAATTAGGAAATTTCCTAATTTTAGTTTCGGCAGAAACTGAGGGTCGATGATCCCGTCGACCCTAGGATTCAAGATGTCCGACCCTCCCTTCAAATTTCAGGGTCTGACTTTCTGTTCTTGGGGGGTCCGACCCAGCTTAACGGGGTATGTGACCCTCCCTTCAAATTAAGTATTTTTGGGTCGATTTGATACCTGGGATCTCGATCTCCTTCACGCCCTTGGTCCATTTGACTTGACCATGATGAGTAAACCTGGTTCAAGGTGGTAAGACCGGGTTAGATTGACACGGGTTTTACAACTCCCCCCTACTTATAAAAATTTCGTCCTCGAAATTGTACGTACCTTCTGAATCAAATAAGTGAGGGTATTGCTTTCTCATAGCATTTTCTTCTTCCCTAGTGATTTCTTCCATGTCTCTACTTTTCCATGTGACCTTAACATAATAGATATCTCGGTTGCATAGACGTTGAACCTTTCGGCTGGTGATTTCTGTTGGTGTTACTTCAAATGTCAAATCATCAGTCAATTCCGGCAAATCTACTGTTAAAACATGCGTTGGATCCTTGACATACTTCTTCAATAGGGAAATGTGAAATACGTCATGCACACTTGACATAGATGGTGGTAGTGCTAACTGATAAGCCACTTTACCACGCTTAGCTAGAATTTCTTACGGCCCGACATATCTTGGACTTAGTTTCCCTTTCTGTCCAAACCTTTTCAATCCTTGCATAGGAGATACCTTCAAAAATACTTTATCACCTACGACGAACTCCAGATCTCTACGTCGAGTATCTGCATATTGCTTCTGACGATTCTGAGCTGTTCTTACTCTTTCCTTGATAATGTCGACCACTCGGCAAGTCTCTTCAACAAATTCTGGCCCAACAATACTACGTTCTCCAACTTCATTCCAAAACAAAGGAGTTTGACATTTTCTTCCATACAGTGCCTCATTAGGTGACATCTGTATAGTATCCTGATAGCTATTGTTATAAGCGAACTCAATCAATGGTAACTTTTCATCCCATGATCCTTTGAAATCAATTACACATGCTCGTAACATATCTTCTAGAATCTGGATTGTACGCTCTGACTGTCCGTCTGTCTGTAGGTGGAATGCGGTACTGAACTTCAGCGTTGTACCCATAGCCTTTTGCAATCCCTCCAAAAACTTGGAAGTAAATCGTGGATCTCTATCAGACACAATACTTTCTGGAACACCATGTAATCGGACAATATTATCCACATACAACTTTGCTAACCTTTCCAGTGTATACTGAGGTCGTATCGGTATGAAGTGAGCTGTTTTAGTCAGACGGTCCACAATCACCCAAACTGGGTCAACTACTCGAGGAGTCAGTGGTAGTCCTGTGACGAAGTCCATTGTGATGCAGTCCCATTTCCATGCTGGTTCCGATAATGGCTGTAACCGTCCTGCGGGTCTTTGTCGTTCAGCCTTTACTTTCTGACAATTTAGGCACTGAGACACGAACTTGGCTACATCTACTTTCATTCCCTTCCACCAATATAGTTTCTTTAGATCATGATACATTTTTTTACTTCCAGGATGTATCGAATAGATGGTGGTATGGGCTTCTTTCATCAGTCGGTGTCTAATGTCCATACTTTCTGTTTCCGGTACACATACTCTTCCATTGTATTTTAGTACTTTCTCTTCGTCCAGGTGAACTCAGGGTTAGTCCTACCTTTCTCGATATCTTCTTGTACTGTTCTCAAATAAGGATCTGATTTGATAGCTATCTTCACTTCATCCATTATGTCCGGTATAATATTCAATGCAGCAAACATATTTGTAAACCGATGAATGAACCCTTGGTTGGCTGACTCATCCGTTGCGTCTATCACATATTGCTCATTGTTGTGATTGAATACCATTCCGGTAGTACACATTGCTGCAGTTGTGCTAACCTCTCCTTGCGATTTTATCATTGCTTTTCGGCTTAATGCATCCGCTACTACGTTCGCTTTTCCCGGATGATACTGGAGATCACAATCATAGTCTTTCAATAGTTCGCTTTTCGGCTTCTTGCTCTCCTTGCATAAGCACACATCCCAGTCCCAATCCTGACGCATCGGTATATAAAGTAAATGTCTGTCCTGGAACGGGAATAGTCAAAATTGGAGCGGATATCAATCTGGTCTTCAGTGTTTGGAAACTCTTCTCGCATCTGTCGGTCCACACGAACTTTTCACCTTTCTTAGTCAAACTTGTGAGAGGTACGGCAATCCGGGAATAGTCTTCTACGAATCTCCGATAATAACCAGCTAGACCTAGAAAACTTCTAATTTCTAAAACGCTCTTTGGCGCTTCCCACTTTACAATAGCCTCGATCTTGCTGGGGTCCACTTTGATACCTTCAGCGGATACTACATGGCCTAAGAAGATGACTTCACTTAGCCAAAACTCACACTTTGAAAATTTTGCATATAGCTTATCTTTCCTTAAACGCTGTAGGGCGGCGTTTAGGTTCTTGATATGAGTTTATTCTTCCTTGGAGTATACCAATATGTCATTAATAAATACTATAACCGACGTATCCAACATATCGTGGAAAACCCGGTTCATTAGTTCCATAAAAGTTGCTGGTGCGTTCGTTAATCCAAAAGACATGACCAAGAACTCATAATGTCCGTATCTGGTCCTGAAAGCTGTTTTTGGAATATCACGCCCTTTAATCTTCAATTGATGGTAGCCCGATCGAAGATCGATCTTAGAAAATACCTTTGCTCCTTGCAACTGATCGAATAAGTCATCGATCCTTGGTAGTGGGTATCGATTTTTGATTGTCAGTTTATTTAACTCCCGATAGTCGATGTATAATCGAACACTACTGTCCTTCTTCTTCACGAATAACACCGGTGCTCCCCATGGTGATATACTGGGTCGAATATAACCCTTGTCCAGTAGTTCTTGTAGTTGCACTTTCAGTTCCTTCAGTTCCGTAGGAGCCATTCTATAAGGTGCTTTTGATACGGGTGCAGCTCCAGGTATAAGATCTATCACAAACTCTGTGGCTCGGTCGGGTGGTAAACCTGGTAGTTCCTCTGGAAATACGTTGGGATAGTCCCGCGCGACTTCAATATCTCCCATTTGTGGTGCTTCATTGGTTAGGTTGACCACTGATACTAGATACCCGACTGCCCCTTTCTCAAGGCATTTCTTAACCTTTAGTGCTGAGAGTATGAGCTTGCGTCTACGGGGAAGTTTGGTTCCTGTAAAATTGAATTCTGCTCCTGCTTGGTCCTTAAATGTTAGCTTCTTTTCGGCGCATAGTAGGTTCGCCGAATGCCAAGCTAACCAGTCCATTCCCAAGATGACGTCAAAGTCTGCCATCTCAAGTTGTATCAAGGTTGCATCTAAGGTTTTCTCACCAATGCGGACTGGACATGGCCCATATCCTTTTTCTAATTCCACTTCTAACCCCATCGGTGACCGTACAAGTAATTTGTAGTTTAATGTTTTGATGGGTAAGTTTATCTTCTTTCCGAATGACACAGATATAAATGAATGAGTAGCTCCTGAATCAAAGAGTACTCTGGCGGGTGCGCCATTTATAGGTACGATACCTGTGATTTATTTTAACTTAGTCTACATGCTCACACAATGTAATTACAACTTCAAAAGTTTCATTCATACTTGTGACCACATCGGGTGATGTAGCCGGATCCTCGGATGTAACAACATATACCCGTCCCTGATGGAATTGCTTCTTGGGCTTAGGGCACTCCCTTGCCATATGTCCCGGTTGGTTGCAGTTGTAACACTTCGGGCTTTCAGAATTCGGCTTTGGCTGAGGTTGAGTCCTTGGAGTAGTCTTAGTTGCTGCATTAAAATTCTGAGGGCAGGAAGGCTTATATGTCTTGTTATTGCCTCCGTTATAAGAATTTCCAGCTGGCCTTTTGATACCCCGGTTCTGTGTGAAATAACTCTCCTTCTGGCTCGATTCAATAACTCGAGCTATTTGGACAGCTTCATTATAAATCTTCTTTTCTAAGCCCAGAACATGCTCTCTGATGCTTCCTCTCAGTCCCGTGACGAACCTATGGATTTTGGTTTCTTCTTCCTGCGTACTCAGTGGTGCGAAGAAAAACAGCTCTTCATAACGTTGTTGGTATGCATCCACTGACATCTGCCCCTGATATAGACTCAGAAACTCCTTCTCCATAGAATCTCTGAAGCTTCGTGGAAAATATTTCTCGAAGAAAGCTTCTTTATAAACAGCCCAAGTCAGTTGGGCGTGCTTGGTCAATAGATAGTCCCGGGTAGACTTCCACCAGTGATGTGCATCGCCTTTGAGCATGAAGGTGGCACATAATACTTTTTCTTCTTCTGTAATAGTCATCATGAGGAAATTTATCTCCATCTCGTCTATCCAATGTGCTAGCCATAATGGATCAGACAGCTTGCCATTAAATTCCCTAGGCTTCATCTTCAAGATTCTCCACCAATCGAGAGTGATCCAACTGATTTTTGAGATATGCCCCAAACATATGGGGTGGATACTGGTAATTAACCTGAGCTGCTTTTGGAGCCTGTACTGGAATCTGTGCAGCAGGTTGTTGAGGTGTCTGAGGTGCTAGGTGGTTACCCACCGGTGCTGCACTGGCTTGTCCCGTCTCGCATAGGTGCAGCTTGAGTGGCTTGAAACATAATACCCATCGCAACTTGAATCGGGCTGTGCGTGTTGCATCCGTTGCAATTGCTTGAGCCAGATTCATCACCACGGTTGTTAGCTCTGGTGGTGGAGGTGGCAAATTTGTAGGGTTTGCCTGTTTTGGATTACCCGGTGAATAATTATTTTCCTGACTGGTCTCCTCCACAGTTGGTGGTGGTGGAACTGCATTTCGGTTCTGTCGGGTTACCCTACGTCCAGACATAATTCCTTCTGTGATTGGTGGTGCTTGAAAATTATCAAAATAAGTGAGAAGTCATTTATATTCCATGTAGGCACGCTAACCGATATAAAATTCCAATTCCAGCTCATTTTTTAAGAAAATTACTGTCTTTTCTATGCAAGGTCGATGGTGAGGGTCGATGGTATGTTCGACCCTTAGTTTCCGACCCTGGGAATGACATGTTCTTCTCGAGAGCTGAGGGTCGATGTGAGGGTCGATGGGTGTCCGACCCTCAGTTCCGACCCTTGGTTTTCTGTCAGATTCCCGAGAGCCGAGGGTCGATGGGAGGGTCGATTCGAGGGTCGATTGTTCTAGTCGAATAGTCCGACCCTCAGACTAAAAATCAGATTTTTGAGATCCGATTTTGGGTCATTTCCTATTATTCCCCCCGTTTCGACTCGTCTCTCCCCTCTGAGTTGCTACAGTACCACTCCACTGTTTTTGGTCAGTTTGACTCCGGGTTTCGACGTCCACGTCATCCATACAGGTATGTTCTCTCATTTTTACCTGTTTTTAGGTTTTCTTTTCTAGGTTTTTGTCCATTTAACTTGTATTTTTCAAATTAAACTTTTTCCAGTCGTAAAAATTTGATTTTTATTGGGGGCTTTTGGTATTTGTATCTCGAGGAACGAGAGCCCTCAAAAATTTTTTAATTTCATCGGTTGGTTATCGAGAAACTCAAAAATTTGTCATTTTTGCCATAATTTGTCAAAATTTTTTGTTTCTTGAAATTTCTTCAAATTGGTATTCGTGGGTTTCCATTTTCTACTGTGTGAGTGTCGTAGGGTGTGTTGAAACCTAAGTAAGTCCTCCCGCCCACGTGTATGGTACAAAGTGAGTCTTTTGGGCAACTTACATCGTTAATTTTAGATTTTTACCCTATTAACTCCTTGTCTCCCTTTCTCTTTCTTATCTGCAGATACCATGGCTCGTACCAAGATACCTAGAGTTTGTGATCCGCTTCGCTTTCACTCTAATGAAGCCGAGGCACAGTATGCCGACTATGCCCGTAAGAAAGTGGAGGGTGGTCGTGTAGTGAACTTGGCTGAGCTAGCCTTGTTCAACGTAGAGAGAGCATTTGGTGATATGGGGTGGCTCCCTGTCATCACCTACGACGCGTGCACATGTCCGGATTTGGTGCGCCAGTTCTATTGTAATCTCCAGGTGGTGGGGAATTACAATGACGTTGAGCATGGTCAAGAGTTACGCATCACCAGTTACGTTAAAGGGGTGCACATTTCTTTTGATTATCGGCAACTGGCCGATCTGTTGGGCATTCCTTATGATGGCCCCATGGTGTACTGTGCGCCTGGAGAGCCACAGTTTGTTTCTATGTAGATGAGGGCAGAGATCGACAATCAGCTGTTACGACCTGATCGCTGGCAGATGAGAGCATGTTACCTGCGTCCAGCTCCATGGGTCTTCTGTAAGATTATCCAGCATAATCTGATCCCACAGAGTGGGCACTATGAGAGGGTTTCCCAGCTGACCCAGTTTTTGATATACAGTATCTGTACCAGACAGCCGGTCTGCCTTCCCTACATCATCATGCGGACCATGATTAGTGCTACATTGTCTAGGCATAGGGGTAATCTACCCTATGGATGCATGATTACAGTCCTACTGACCCGTCTAGGGGTTGACCTAGTAGATGAGATGATCCAGGAGAAGACCTTCTCGTCTCCTCTAGATTGGGAGGCTATCTGCAAGATGGGTATGCGGGATGCCCAAGTCAGTGACGAGGAGAGGAACGAGATGGTGCACCCTCACACTCGCATCGAGATGGCTGACGCCGAGGCCGCTGCTGCCGCTGCTAGAGCTCGTGTGGATCCTGTCGACGATGACGACCGTAAGTATATTGATGTCGACTCGGTTCCACCGCCTTCCCCTACACATGCGGCTGAAGTTGGTACTTCTTCTGAGGCGGCTCCTGCACCTGTGGCTGGTCCTTCTCATGCGGCTGGTCCTTCACTCCCACCATCTGACATGATGGAGATGTTACAGGAGATCAGGGAGGCTCAGTGTAGATCTGATATGAGGATGGAGGAGTTGCTATACGCTCATCGTGTGAGAGTGGATGAGCTCATAGCGATCCAGCCGGCGACTGATCGGAGGGAGCCGATCTTACAGCTAGTCTCCAGACGACCCAGACTCAAGTGGCCTGGTTGACTAGAGTCTTTGCTGAGGATTATGACAGAGATCGTGAGGCCCCGCCTCCTCCTTCACCTCCAGCTTCTTGATTGTTCTTTATTTTCTTGTACTACAGAGTAACTGTCCGGGTTGTGGATTGTACTCTGCTTTAGTTGTGTATATACATTTTGTTTCTCTCTCTCATTGTATGTAACTTGTTTCCCCTTTAATAGATGCATTATTCTCTGTTTAAGTTTGATCTCAATCATCACTTGTGCTTACAGTGTGTTTATATTACTGTTTTTACTTTTATCCTATCTCAGTTCACAATTGTCTCGAATGTATGTTAGTTTAGCGGAAAAGGCCTGAGATGCTCTGATACCAAGTTGTCACACCCCAATTCCGCACTGCTCAGAATGGTGTGATGAACCGCTAGCAAACCAACGATTCAGCCAGGATCTCAAGGAGGCTATCCCCGCGTTATCTAAACTCCCACACATCCGTAATCATAATCAGAGTAAATACACAATAGCGGAAATCTTATAATAAAATAAACTGAGAATCTACTTTGATGTATATATTAAATAGCAAATTATTCTGTACAAACTGGGACATAAATAATTATCAAATAGATGTCTTTATTAAATTCAAATAAAGAAACCTAAGAAAATATCTAATCGAATACAAATACACATGAGTTGCACTCGCAAGAGGAGTCATGTGTGTCTACTTCAGCTTCAGCTTCCATTGCCGCCATGTTCCCGTATGCTGGAGCATTCATGTATTCTTCAACAGTATAACCTGCATCATCAACTAAAAATATTCGACGTCGAGGGGGTGAGCACATATCACGGCTCAGTGAGTAGACAAAACAATGCAACAATACATATGCATGCAATCAATTCATATCTTTGGTCTGGTTTATAGTTTACAATGCGCAATAGAAAGGTTGGGTGGTCAAAGGTTAACGTTTATTGACCCCGCCTCTATACACAGGGTGTGGAAGTCCGCCCGAAGGTTAACGTTTATCGTCGTCCCCATCCACCCTAATCATGACATTATACAACAAAGGTTAACGTTTATTGCTATATAATACTATACCAACACGTAAGCCCCTGTTAGCGAGGGCTTGCCAACTGGGCTCGCAACTAACCAATCTTAATGCCAAACAGTGTTTCCAAGGCCTCACCCCAGCATCCCTCAGAATGTGCATAGAGATAGAGCTAAGGCCCCCCGGTAGAGTCAGAGACTACAAGGACCGAGACCACCTCCCCTGATACCCTACGACATAATAGTTCTGCTAAAGTAATGGCGATACGATGATGTTAATGCACAAAACTTGAGTTAGAGATAAAGCTAAAGTGCTGAGACCCGCCAAAGGTTAACGTTTATTGACGTCCTCATCACACCTCCCCTGATACTCGCTCGCATCAAGTACACCAACCACACACATACAATCACATGCCTATTCCTATCCTCATCATCATCATCATGTTATAAACCATAAAGTAAATATGCATGAACAAATAATAGAAATATTGGATGACATGTTGTATGCACATTACAAACATATTCGCACAGAATCAAGCATGGCATTGGACTCAAGAAAAAGGAAAATAGTTTGTTATTAACCAATTAGTTTAGAGTTCTGTTTCCTCACCTTAGCTTGCTAATAGTTACTTTTCCAAGCTTTAGAATCACCTTTATAATGTTATTATAATGCTAGAAGACCTAACAAAGTCAGTAGAATTTAATTAGAATTAATTCTAAATTTAAAAACCATTCTGTTAACTGGGGGTCGGAGGTAGGGTCGGAGTCATGATCGACCCTGGGTGCGACCCTCCCCAAACTCTGAACTTCCCGAACACTGAGGGTCGATGGTCAGGATCACCTAGGGTCGGATGGTCATCGACCCTCGGTGCGACCCTTGGTGCACTTTGGTCCAATTCCCTCTTTTAGTCCATTCTTCATGCTTGGGTTCCTATGGCTTGCTCCTACATTCCATTCTACATTCATTCCATGGTCTGAAACCATGTATAATCCACCTAGATAGCTTTCACGTAATCCCCCATGGTTTCCCATGAAAACCTAATCATGGGTTAATGGTTTGGGTTTCTCTGAGATCACACTCTCATCAATATCTAACCTAAGGTCTGTAGAAACTCATGGAATTAGTATCCATACCTGAGAAGAATACTTCTTTTTTGCAACTCTTCTCTTTTGGCTAACTTCTCCTCCTTGCTTCTCTTCTTCCTCTTTTCCTTCTCTTCTCTTTCTCTCAATTCAATTAGGGTTGTGAAAGGAGTGAAAGAGGCTTAGGGACGTCCTTTAAATAGAGTAGGAACATCCTAAAATAAGTCCCTTTGAGATTAGAAAGGAATCCCACTCGAAAATTAGGAAATTTCCTAATTTCAGTTTCGACAGAAACTGAGGGTCGATGATCCCGTCGACCCTAGGATTCAAGATGTCCGACCCTCCCTTCAAATTTGAGGGTCTGAATTTCTGTTCTTGGGGGGTCCGACCCTGCTTAGCTGGGTATGCGACCCTCCCTTCAAATTAAGTGTTTTTGGGTCGACTTGATACCTGGGATCTCGATCTCCTTCACGCCCTTGGTCCATTTGACTCGACCATGATGGGTAAACCTGGTTCAAGGTGGTAAGACCAGGTTAGATTGACACGGGTCATACATAGCGTCCATCTTCTTTACGAATAATATCGGTGCTCCCCATGGTGATATACTGGGTCGAATATAACCCTTGTCCAGCAGTTCCTGTAGTTGCACTTTCAGTTCTTTCAGTTCAGTAGGAGCCATTCTGTAAGGTGCTTTTGATACTGGTGCGGCTCCAGGTACAAGATCTATCACAAACTCTGTGGCTCGGTCGGGTGGTAATCCTGGTAGTTCTTCCGAAAATACGTCAGGGTAGTCCCGCACGACATCAATATCTTCCATTCGTGGTGCTTCCTTGGTTAAGTCGACCACTGATACTAGATACCCAACTACCCCCTTCTCATGGCACTTCTTAGCCTTTAGTGCTGAAAGTATCAGCTTGTGTCTACGGGGAAGTTTGGTTCCCGTAAAACTAAATTCTGCTCCTTCTTTGTCTTTAAATGTTAACTTCTTTTCGGCGCATAATAGGTTTGCAGAATGCCGAGCTAACCAGTCCATTCCCAAGATGACGTCAAAGTCTGCCATCTCAAGTTGTATCAAGGTTGCATCTAAGGTTTTCTCGACAATGAGAACTGGACATGGTCCATAACCCTTTTCTAATTTCACTTCTAACCCCATCGGTGACCGTACAAGTAATTTGTAGTCTAATGTTTTGATGGGTAAATTTATCTTCTTTTCGAATGACACAGATATAAAGGAATGAGTAGCTCCTGAATCAAAGAGTACTCTGGCGGGTACGCCATTTATCGATACGGTACCTGTGATTTATTTTTCTTCGTCTACATGCTCATACAATGTAATTACAACTTTAAAAGGTTTCAGTCATACCTGTGACCACATCGGGTGATGCGGCCGCATCCTCAGATGTAACAGCATATACCCATCCCTGATGTAACTGTTTCTTGGGCTTAGGGCACTCCCTTGCCATATGTCCCGGTTGGTTGCAGTTATAACAGTTTGGGCTTTCAAAATTTAGATTTGGCTGAGGTTGAGCTACTGGGGTAGTCTTGGTTGGAGCAGTAAAATTCTGAGGGCGAAAAGGCTTATATGTCCTGTTATTGCCTCCGTTGTATGAATTTTCAGCTGGTCTTTTTATACCCCTGTTTTGTGTGAAATAACTCTTCTTCTGGCTCGATTCTATGACTCGAGCAATTTGGACAGCTTCATTGTATACCTTCTTTTCCAAGCCCAGACAAACCTACGGGTTTTGGTGTCTTCTTCTTGCATACTAAGTGGTGCAAAGAAAAATAGCTCTTCATAACGCTGTTCATATGCATCCACAGACATCTGTCCCTGATATAAACTCAAGAACTCCTTCTCCATAGAATCTCTAAAGCTTCGTGGAAAATACTTCTCAAAGAAAGCTTCCTTATATATAGCCCAAGTCAATAGGGCGTGCTTGGTCAATAAGTAAGCCCTAGCAGATTTCTACCAATGATGTGCGTCACCCTTTAGCATGAAGGTGGCACATAGTACTTTCTCTTCTTCGGTGATAGTCATCATAAGAAAATTTCTCTCCATCTTGTCTATCCAGTGTGCTGGCCATAAAGGATCAGACGGTTTGCCATTAAACTCCTTGGGCTACATCTTCAAGAATCTCTCAACCAGTCGAGAGTGATCCAACTGATTTTGGGGGTATGCCCCAAACATAGGTAGTGGATACTGATAATTAACCTGAGCTGCTTCCGGACCTAGTACTAGAATCTGTGCAGCAGTTTGTTGAGGTGTTTGAGGTGCTGGGTGGTTACCCACCGGTGCTGCACTGGCTTGTCCCGTCTGCATGGGTGTAGTATGAGCAGCTTGGAACATGATTCCCATTGCAACTTACATTTGAGTCTGTACGTGTTGCATTTGTTGCAGCTGTTGTGCTAAATTCATTACCACAGTTGCTAACTCCGGGGGTGGAGGTAGAAAGTTAGTCAGATTTGCCTGAACTGGGTTTTCTGGTACATTCATATTTTCCTGACTGGTCTCTTCCACAGGTGGTGGTGGTGGAACTGCATTTCGACTCTGCCTGGTCACCCTTCGTCCAGACATATTTTTCTCTGATATTGGTGGTGCCTGAAAATCATTAAAAAAGTGAGAATGTCATTTATACTTCATATAGGCACGCTAACCAATGTAAAATTTCAATTTCGACTCATTTTATAACAAATTTACTGTCTTTCCTATGCAGGGTCGATGGTGAGGGTCGATGGTATGTCCGACCCTTAGTATCAGACCCTGGGAATGACCTGTTCTTCCCGAGAGCTAAGGGTCGATGCCGAGGGTCGATGTGAGGGTCGATCCGAGGGTCGATGGTTCTGGTCGAATTGTCCGACCCTCAGACCAAAAATCAGATTTTTATAATCCAATTCTGGGTTCATTCTTTGTTATTTCCCTCCCGTTTAGACTCGTCTCTCCCCTCTGAGTTGCTACAGTGTCACTCCACTGTTTTTGGTCAGTTTGAGTCCGGTTTTTCGACGTCCACGTCATCCATACAGGTATGTTCTCCCATTTTCCCCTGTATTTAGGTTTCCATTCCTTGGTTTTTACCCATTTACATTGTATTTTTCAAATTAAACTTTTTCCAATCGTAAAAATTTGATTTTTATTGGGGCTTTTGTTATTGGTGTCTCGAGGAACGAAAGCCCTTAAGAATTTTCGAGTTTCATCGGTTGGTTATCGAGAAACTTGGATTTTTGCTCTTTTTGCCCTAATTTGTCGAAATTTTTCGATTTCTTGAAATTCCTTCAAATTGGACTTCATTAGTTCCAAATTCCTACTATGTGAGTGTTGTAGGATATGTTGGAACCTACGTAAGTCCTCCTGCCCACGTGTACGGGTGAAAAGTAAGACTTTTGGCCAACTTACGTCGTTATAATGTCAAATTTCGGATTTTTATCCTATTAACTCATTGTCTGATTTTCTTTCTTTGCAGATACCATGGCTCGTACCAAGGTACCCAGAGTTCGTGATCTGCTTCGCTTCCGTTCCAACGAAGCCGAGGCACAGTATGCCGACTATGCTCGTAAGAAAGTGGAGGGTGGTCATATGGTGAACTTGGCTGAGCTAGCCTTGTTCAACGTAGAGAGAGCATTCGATGATATGGGGTGGCTCCCTGTCATCACTTACGATGCGTGCACATGTCCGGATTTGGTGTGCCAGTTCTATTGTAATCTCCAGGTGGTGGGGAATTACAATGATGTCGAGAGGGGTCAAGGGTTGTGCGTCACCCGCTACGTCAAAGGGGTGAATATCTCGTTTGACTATCGGCAACTGGCCGACCTACTCGGCACTCCTTATGATGGCCCTATGGTGTACTGTACGCCTGGAGAGCCCCAGTTTGTTTCCATGGAGAAGAGGGAAGAGATCGATAGTCAGCTGCAACGACCTGATCGCTGGCAAATGAGAGCTTGTTACCTGCGTCCAGCTCCACGGGTCTTCTACAAGATTATCCAGCATAATCTGATTCCGCAGAGTGGGCACTATTTGAGGGTTTCTCAACTGATCCAATTTCTAATATATAGTATCTGCACCAGACAGCCAGTCTGCCTTCTCTACATCATCATGCGGACCATGATTAGTGCTACATTGTCTGGTCATAGGGGTAATCTACCCTATAGACGTATGATTACTGTTCTACTGATCCGCCTGGGGGTTGACTTAGGGGATGAGAAGATTCAGGAGAAGACCTTTTCGTCGCCTCTAGATTGGGAGGCTATCTGCAAGATGGGACTACGGGATGCCCAAGTCAGTGACGAAGAGAGGAACGAGATGGTACGCCCTCACACCCGCATTGAGATGGCTGACGTTGAGGCCGCTGCTACCGCTGCTAGAGCTCATGTGGATCCTGTCGATGATGACGATCGTATGTATATGGATGTCGACTCGATACCACCGCCTTCACCTACGCATGCGGCTAGAGTTGGTAATTCTTCTGCGGTGGATCCTGTACCTGAGACTGGTCCTTCTCATGCGGCCGGTCCTTCACGCCCACCTCCTGATATGATGGAGATGTTGCATGAGATCAGAGAGGCTCAGCGCAGATCTGGTATGAGAATGGAGGAGTTACTGGACGCTCAGCGAGTGAGAGTGGATGAGCTGTTAACCGCCCAGCACATATCAGACACATGGATGAGAGAGCCCATAGAGGCTCATCGTGCTACTGATCGGAGGGTAGTCGATCTCACAGCCAGTCTACAGATGACTCAGACTCAGATAGCCTGGTTGACTAGAGTCTATGCTGAGGACTACGACAGAGACCGTGAGGCACCGCCTCCTCCTTCACCTCCAGCTTCTTGATTGTACTTTATTTTCCTTGTACTACAGAGTAACTGTCTGGGTTGTGGACTGTACTCTGCTTAAGTTATGTATATACATTTTGTTTCTCACTCATTGTATGTAACTTGTTTCCCCTTTAATAGATGCATTATTCTCTTTTTAAATTTGGTCTCAACCATCACTTGTGCTTATAATATGTTAATATTACTATTTTTACTTTTATCCTATCTCAGTTCACATTTATCTTGAATGTATGTTAGTTCAACGGACAAGGCCTGAGATGCTCTGATACCAAGTTGTCACACCCCAATTCCACACTATTCAGAACGGTGTGATGAACCGCTAATAAACCAACGATTCAACCAGGATCTCGAGAAGGCTATATCCGTGTTATATAAACTCCCATACATCCATAATCATAATCAGAGTAAATACACAATAGCAGAAGTTTTATAATAAAATGAACTGAGAATCTACTGTGATATTAATATTTAAATAGAAAATTATTTTGTATCAACTGAGACATAAGTAAATATCAAATACATGTCCATAACAAATCCAAGTAAAGAAAACTAGAAAATATCTAATCGAATACACATGAGTTGCATTCGCAAGAGGAGTCATGTGTATCCACTTCAGCTTCAACCTCCATCGCCGCTATGTTCCCGTACGCTGGAGCATTCATATAATCTTCAACGATATAACCTGCATCATCAACTAAAAATATTCGACGTCGAGGGGTGAGCACAAATCACGGCTCAGTGAGTAGACAAAACAATGCAACATTACATATGCATGCAATCAATTCATATCTTTGGTCTGGTTTATAGTTTGCAATGCGCAATAGAAAGGTTGGGTGGTCAAAGGTTAACGTTTATTGACCCCGCCTCTATACACAGGGTGTGGAAGTCCGCCCGAAGGTTAACGTTTATTGTCATTCCCATCCACCCTAATCATGAACATTATATAACAAAGTATAACGTTTATTGCTATATAGTGTCATACCAACACGTAAGCCCCTGCTGGCGAGGGCTTGCAAATTGGGCTCGCAACTAACCAATCCTAATGCCAAACAGTGTATCCAAAGCCTCACCCCAGCATCCCTCAGAATGTCCATAGAGATAGAGCTAAGGCCCCCCGGTAGAGTCAGAGACTACAAGGATCGAGACCACCTCCCCTGATACTCTACGACATAATAGTTCTGCTAAAATAATGGCGATACGACGATGCTAGTGCACAAGACTTAAGTTAGAGATAGAGCTAAAGTACTGAGACCTGCCAAAGGTTAATGTTTATTGACGTTCCCATCACACCTCCCCTGATACTCGCTCGCATCAAGTACACCAACCACACACATACAATCACATGCCTATTCCTATCATCATCATCATCAAGTTATAAACAATAAAGTAAATATGCATGAACAAATAATAGAAATATTGGATGGCCTGTTGTATGCACATTACAAACATATTCGCATAGAATCAAACATGGCATTGGACTCAAGAAAATAGAAAACAGTTTCTTATTAATCAATTAGTTTAGAGTTCTGTTTCCTCACCTTAGCTTGCTAATAGATACTTTTCTAAGCTTTAGAATCACCTTTATAATGTTATTATATTGCTAGAAGACCTAACAAAGTCGATAGAATTTAATTAGAATTAATTCTGAATTTAAAAACCATTCTGTAAACTGAGGGTCGGAGGTAGGGTCGGGGTCCTGATCGACCCTGGGTGCGACCCTCCCCAACTCTGAACTTTCCGAACACTGAGAGTCGATAGTTAGGAACACCTAGGGTCGGATGGTCATCGACCCTCGATGCGACCCTCGGTGTATTTTTGTCAATTTTTCTCCTTTTAGTCCATTCTTCGTGTTTGGGGTCCTTTGGTTTGCTCCTACCGTCCATTCAACATGCATTCCTTCGTCTAGAACGATGAATCATCCCCCTAAATAGCTTTCATGTATTCTCCCATGGTTTTCTATAAAATCCTAACCATGGATTGATGGTTTGGGTTTCCCCGAGATTATATTCTCATTAATATCTATCCTAAGGTCTGTAGAAACTTATGAAATTAGTATCCATACCTGAGAAGAATACCCCTTCTCTGCAACTCTTCTCTTTTTGCTAAACTCTCTTCCTTGCTTTTCTTTTTCTTCTTTTCCTTCTCTTATCTTTCTCTCAATTCAATTAGGGTTGTGAAAGGAGTGAAAGAGGCTTAGGGACGTCCTTTAAATAGAGTAGGAACATCCTAAAATAAGTCCCTTTGAGATTAGGAAAGAATCCAAATCGAAAATCTAAAAATTTCCAAATTTCAGTGTCGACGACAACTGAGGGTCAATGGGAGGGTCGATGATCCCGTCGACCCTAGGTTTCTAATGAGTCCGACCCTCCCTTCAAAATTGAGGGTCTGATTTTTTGTCTTGGGGGGTCCGACCCTCCTTGGCTGGGTATGCAACCCTCCCCCTAATTAAGTGTTTTTGGGTCGATTTGATACTTGGGATCTCGATCTCCTTCATGCCCTTGGTCCATTTGACTCGACCATGACGGGTAAACCTGGTTCAAGGTGATAAGACGGGGTTAGATTGACATGGGTCTTACAATCTCTATCTTCGTACGAGGACGCACCAGAGCGTTCCTCTCATCATCACTGACCTGAGCATCCCGCATGCCCATCCTATAGATGGCCTCCCAGTCCAGCACCGATGAGAAGGTCTTCTCCTAAATCCTCTCATCCACTAAATCAACACCTAGGCGGGTGAGCAGAGTAGTGACCAGACATCCATAGGGCAGGTTGCCTATCTGACCAGGCAGTGTAGCACGGATCATCGTCCTCATGATATTATAAGGAAGGCAAATAGGCTGCCTAGTGCAGATACAGTAGAGTACGTATTGAGTCAATTGGGAGATCCTCTCATAGTGTCCACTCTGGGGTATCAGGTTATGCTGGATGATCTTGCAGCACACCCGAGGCTCTGGACGTAGGTTGATCGCTTTCATCTCCCAGTGATCATCTTTGATAAGCTGACTGTCAATCTTAGCACACATCTCCAAGGAAAGGAACTGGGGCTCCCTGGGTGCACAGTACACTAGAGGGCCATCATTTGATATGCCCAGAAGATCAGCCAACTGTTGACAGTCAAAGGAAATCTCTACCCCTTTGACGTAGCTCGTGATCCTGAGCTTCCTACCCCTCTCTGTGTCATTGCGATCCCCCACCACCTGGAGATTGCAATAGAACTGTCTCACCAAATTTGGACGGGTGCACACATCCTAAGTGATCACAGGGAGCCAACCCATGTCACCAAATGCCCCCTCCACGTTGAACAAGGCTAGACTAGCCAAGTCTACACAGCGACCCCCCTCTACCTTCTTACGCTCATAGCGAGCATACTGAGCTTCGGCCTCGTTGGAGTGAAAACGAACTGGGTCATGAACCCTAGGAACTTTGGTACGAGCCATATTATCTACCAAAACAAAGAAAACTGATAATAAATCAGTAAAGAGGAAAAATTTAAAAATTTTGGCATTATAACGGTATAAATTGGTCAAAAACCTCACTTTTCACCCATACACTTGGGCAGGAGGACTTACATAGGTTCTAAACCATCCTGCAAGGCTCATACAATTTGAAATATAAATTTGAAAGATCGAATTTAAAGAAATTTCAATAAATTCAAAAAATCTCAAAAATTAGGTCAAAAATGGAAATTTTCAAGTTTCTCGATAACCAATCGATGAAACTCGAATATTTTTGAGGGCTTTCCTCCATTGCGTGACCAATAGCAAAATCCCCCAATAAAAATTAATTTTTTACTGTTAGAAAAATTTTAATTTGAAGAAAACAATGTAAATGGGCAAAAACCTAGTTAGAAAGCTTTAAAAACATGAAACAGTAAGAGAGCATACCTGAAGAGAAAGAGTGGTAGTCACGAATGGAAGATATGATCACTAAAGAGGTAGGGGTCGTTACTGTAGCAACTCAGAGGAATGAGTTGAGTTGGAAGAGAGGAGAAAGAATGGGAAATGAATAAAAAATCGGGTTTAAAAACCTGATTCTGGGTCATAGGGTCGCAGAGTTTGACCAAAACATGCGACCCTACGTTAAACCCTACCATCGACACTAGCCTCTCGGTGATCTGATAGAGAACTATGGGTTGGACCTAGGGTCGGACAACTACCGACCCTACCATCGACCCTAAGCTCTCGGTGATCTGACAGAGAACTAGGGGTCGGACCTAGGGTCGGACATATACCAACCCTACCATCGACCCTAGGCTCTCGGTAAGCTGACAGTGATTCTCAGGGTTGCATACCCTGGGGTCACATAATGACCGACCCTACCATCGACCCTACGATGGATAATTCAGTATTTTGTCAGAAAGATCTAAAAATTTTGAATTTATATTGATTAGTTGGATGTTTGATCGAAGAACAACTTCTATTGAATGCCTCACATGTGCTATGATTGTTTATAGACACTACCATCATCAGAACAGAAAAATGGCTGGGCGAAGAGTGACCAGACAAAGCCGTAACTCTATTCCGCCACCACCACCTGTGGAGGAAGACAGCCATATACATCTTGAGACATAGGAGAATCTAAACACGGCACCGCCCGTAGCTAATGGCCAGACAAATCCTACTAACTTGCCAGCCCCACCTACGGATCTGGCTACGGCGGTAATGAACTTGGCACAACAGCTGTAGAAAATACAACATGTACAATCTAATATGCAAGCTGCCAAAGGCATGGCTTTTTCAGCTACACATACGACACCGATGCCAACAGGATAGGCAAGCACAGTACCAGGGGGAAGTAACACGGTACCCCATGCACCACAAACACCAGTCATGCAGGCTCAAGTGCAGAACCCTGAATAGCTCATGGTGGTTATCAGTACCAACCACCTATGTATGGGGCCTATACTCCGTATCAGCTGGACCACTCCAGACTGGTCGAGCATTTTCTGAAAATGAAGCCCAAAGAATTTAATGGCAAGCCAGCAGATCCTTTGTGTCCAGCACACTGGGTCGACGAAATGGAGAGAAATTTCATGATGATGACAGTTAACGTGGAAGAGAAAGTACTGTGTGCAACATTCATGCTGAAAGGCGATGCACACCACTAGTGGAAGTCCACACAGACTTATCTGTTAACGAAGCACACCCACTTAACCTGGGATATATATAAAGAGGCATTCTTTGAAAAGTACTTCCCTATAAGTTTCAGAGACTCTATGGAGAGAGAGTTCCTGAGTTTATATCAGAGACAGATGACTGTCGATGCATATCAACAGCATTATGAGGAGTTGTTCTTCTTTGCGCTAGTCAGTATGCATGAAGAAGATACGAAGACCCAAGCTTCATCATGGGACTTAGGGGAAGCATACGTGAACATGTTCTGGGACTTGAGAAGAAAGTCTACAATGAAGCGGTACAAATTGCTCGAGTGATAGAGTCGAGCCAGAAAGAGAGCTACTTTGCTCAAAATAGGGGTATAAAAAGGCCTAATGGGAATTCTTAGAACGGAGGGAACACCAAGACATTCAAACCCTTCCGTACTCAAGGCTTTAATGCTGGACCCAAGACTCCTCTAGCAGCCCCACTGCAACCAAAGCAAAGTAGTGAAGGAATAAGGTTTTAACTGCAACCAAGCGGGACATATTTCAAGGGAGTGCCCTAAGCCCAGCAAGCAGCTACAGCAAGGAAGAGTTTATGCTGTTCCATCCGAGGATGCTGCCGCATCACCAGATGTTGTCACAGGTATGACCTGAACCTTTTAAATTGTGTTCCATTGTATGAGCATTTAGACTAAATTAAAACAAATCACAGGTATCGTACCTATTAATGGCATTCCTGCCAGAGTGCTCTTTGATTTTGGAGCTACTTATTCTTTTATATCTGTGTCATTTGGAAAGAAACTAAATCTACCCCTCAAATCTTTAAACTACAAATTGCCTGTATGATCGCCTATGGGATTAGAAGTGACATTAGATAAAGGTTATGGGCCATGCCCAGTTCTTATTGACGAGAAGACTTTGGATGCAACCTTGATTCAACTTGAGATGGCAGACTTTGATGTCATCTTGGGAATGGACTGGTTAGCCCGGCATTCTACAAATCTATATGTGTAGAAAAGAAGTTGACATTTAAAGACAAGGAAGGAGCAGAGTTTACTTTTGCGGGAACCAAACTTCCCCGTAAACGAAAACTCATCATCTCTGCATTAAAGGCTAGGAAATGCCTTGAGAAAGGAGGAGTTGGGTATCTAGTCTCAGTGGTCGACCTCACCAAGTAAGCACCACGAATGGAGGATATTGATGTGGTGCGTGACTTTCCAGATGTATTTCCTGAAGAACTACCAGGACTACCACCCGACCGAGCTACAGAGTTTGTTATAGATCTGATACCCGGAGCCACACCAGTATCTAAAGCACCCTATCGAATGGCTCATACTGAACTGAAGGAATTAAAAGTACAGTTACAGGAACTACTGGACAAGGGGTACATCAGACCTAGCATATCACAATGGGGAGCGCCAGTATTATTCGTAAAGAAGAAGGACGGTAGTGTTCGACTATGTATAGACTACTGGGAACTGAATAAGCTGACAATCAAGAATCGGTACCCATTGCCTCGGATTGATGACTTGTTCAATCAATTGCAAGGTGCCAAGGTGTTCTCCAAGATCGATCTTCGGTCAGGATACCATCAGTTGAAGATTAAGGACAATGATATTTCCAAGACAGCATTCAGAACAAGATATGGACATTATGAATTTTTGGTCATGTCTTTTGGATTGACTAACGCACCAGCAATGTTTATGGAACTTATGAATCAGGTATTCCATGTTATGTTGGATACGTCGGTTATTGTATTTATTGATGATATATTGGTCTACTCCAAGGACAAGGAAACTCATATTATGAATCTAAGAGCCGCTTTGCAGCGATTACGAAAAGAGATGCTTTATGCCAAATTTAAAAAGTGTGAATTTTGGCTAAATGAAGTTTCTTTCTTAGGCCATGTTGTCTCCACTGAAGGAATTAAAGTGGACCCTATCATGATTGAAGCCATTGTGAAGTGGGAAGCACCGAAGAGTGTTACAGAAATTAGAAATTTTCTAGGTCTAGCTAGGTATTACCGACGATTCGTGGAAGACTACTCCAGAATCGTCGTACCGCTCACCAGTTTGACTAAGAAAGGAGAGAAGTTTGTTTGGACTGACAAATGTGAGAATAGTTTCCAAACATTGAAGGCAAGATTGATATCTTCTCCCATCTTGACTATTCCTATTCCAGGACAACAATTTATTTTATACACTGATGCATCTGGTGCAAGACCCGTGTCAATCTAACCCGGTCTTATCACCTTGAACCAGGTTTACCCATCATGGTCGAGTCAAATAGACTAAGGGCGTGAAGGAGATCGAGATCCCAGGTATCAAATCGACCTTAAAACACTCAATTTAAGGGGAGGGTCACATACCCAGCTAAGGAGGGTTGGACCCCCCAAAACAGAAAGTCAGACCCTCTGTTTTACAGGGAGGGTCAGACAACTTAAGAACCTAGGGTCGACGGGATCATCGACCCTCCCATCGACCCTCAGTTGCCTCCAAAACTGAAATTAAGAAATTTCCTAATTTTCGATTTGGATTCATTCCTAATCTCAAAGGGACTTATTTTAGGATGTCTCTACTCTATAAATAGGACGTCCCTAAGCCTCTTTCACTCCTTTTACAACCCTAATTGAATTGAGAGAAAGAGAAGAGAAGGAAAAGAAGAAGAAGAGAAGCAAGGGAGAGATGAAAGCAAAAAGGAGAAGAGTTGTAGAGAAGGAGTATTATTCTCAGGTATGGATACTAATTCCATGAGTTTCTACAGACCTTAGGTTAGATAATGATAAAAGTATGATCTCGAAGAAACCCAAACCATCAACCCATGGTTAGGTTTTCATAGAAAACTATGGGAGATTACATGAAAGCAATCTAGGTGGATGATTCATGGCTCTAGACCATGGAATGAATGTTGAATGGACTGTAGGAGAAAGCCATAGGACCCCAAACACGATGAATGGACTAAAAGGAGGGAAATTGACCAAAATCCACCGAGGGTCGCAGAGAGGGTCGATGACCATCTGACCCTATGTGATCCTGAGGATCGACCTTCAGTGTTCGAGAAGTCCAAAATGGGGAGGGTCGCACCCAGGGTCAATCATGACTCCGACCCTGCCTCCGACCCTCAGTTAACAGAATAGTTTTTAAATTCTGAATAAATTCTAATTAAATTCTATCGACTTTGTTAGGTCTTCTAGTAATATAATAACATTATAAAGGTGATTCTAAAGCTTCGAAGATGATCTATTAACAAGTTAAGGTGAGGAAACAAGACCAAAACTAATTGGTTAATAATAAACTACTTTTCTTTTCTTGAGTCCAATGCTATGCTTGATTCTATGCGAATATGCTTGTAATGTGCATTCAACATATCATCCAATATTCCTGCTATTATTGTTCATGCATATTTAACTTTGTTTACTTATAACATGACGATGATGAGTTGATACTAGGAATAGGCATGTGAATGTTTGTGTGTGGTTAGTGTGCTTGATGCGAGTAGGGCATCAGGGGAGGTGTTATGCGGTGTTTAATCTGGACACTTTAGCTCTATCTCTGACTCAAGTCTTGTGCATTAGCATCGTCGTATCGCCATTACCTTAGCAGAACTATTGCGACATAGGGCATCAAGGAGGGTCTCGGTCCTTGAGTCCTATACTCTACCGGTGGGCCTTAGCTCTATCTCTACGGGTGCTCTGAGGGATGCTGGGGTGAGGCCTTGGATACATTGTTTAACATTAGGATTGGTTAGTAGCGAGCCCCATTTGCAGCCCTAGCCATTAGGGGTTCATTTGTTGGTATGGAGTTGTGCATCGATAAATGCGACCTTCATTGTACAATGTTCATTGGGGTGCTGTGGGCGACGGTGAGAGTCATCGGGCGTATCCACACTCTCGTGCATAGAGGTGCGGCGGCCACCTATCCTTTCTATAGCACAATGCAAACGTAAAACCAGACCAACGATATGAATTGATTGCATGCATATGTATTGTTGCATTGTTTTGTTTGCTCACTGAGCCATGATGTGTGCTCACCCCTCGACGTTGAATTTTTTTAGTTGATGATGCAGGTACAACCGTTGAAGATTATATTAATGCTCCAGAGTATGGGAACGTTGCAGCGATGGTAGTTGAAGCTGAAGTGGATACACATGACTCCTCTTACGAGTGCAACTCATGTGTATTCGATTAGATATTTTTCTAGTTTTCTTTATTTGGATTTATTAAAGACATGTATTTTATATTTATTTATGTCTTAGTTGATACAGAATAATTTGTTATTTAAATATTAATATCACAATAGATTCTCAATTCGTTTTACTATAAGACTTTCGCTATTATATATTTTCCCTGATTATGAATGTGAATGTATGGGGTTCAGATAACACGGATATAGCCTACTCGAGATCCTGGTTGAACCGTTGGTTTGTTAGCGGTTCATCACACCATTCTGAATAGTACGGAATTGGGGTGTGAGAACTTGGTATCAAAGCATCTCAGGCCTTGTCCGTCGACCTAGCATACATTCAAGACAATTGTGAATTGAGATAGGATAAAAGTAAAAAAAAGTAATATTAACACACTATAAGCACAAGTGATGTTTGAGACCAAACTGAAAAGAAAATAATGCATCTATTAAAGGAAGAACAAATTTAAATACAATGTGAAAGAAACAAACGTATATACATAGCTAAAACAGAGTACAGTCCACAACCCAGACAGTTACTCTATACTATAAAGAAAGAGAAAAGATACAATCATGAAGCTGGAGGCGATGGAGGAGGCGGCGCCTCACGATCTCTGTCATAGTCCTCAGCGTAGACTCTAGTCAACCAGGCTATCTGAGTCTGGGTCGTCTGCAGACTAGCTGTAAGATCAGCTACCCGCTGATCAGTACGGTGCTGAGCCTCCATGAGCTCTCCCATCCTCATGGCTGATGTCCACTGGAAGTCTAGTAGCTCATCCACTCTCACCCGCTGAGCATCTAGTAACTCTCCCATCCTCATGTCTGATGTACACTGGGCGTCTATGAACTCATCCACTCTCACACGTTGAGCGTCCAGCAACACCTCCATCCTCAGATCAGATCTGCGCTGAGCCTCTCTGATCTCATGCAACATCTCCATCATATCAGAAGGTGGGCGTGAAGGACCAGCCGCATGGGAAGGACAAGTCTCAGGTGCAGGATCCACCGCAGAAGAAGTACCAACTCCAGCCGCATGCGTAGGTGAAGGCGGTGGTATCGAGTCGACATCCATATACATGCGGTCATCATCATCAGCAGGATCCGCATGAGGTCTAGCAGCGGCAGCAGCTGCGTCAGCATCAGCAATCTCGATGCGTGTGTGAGGGCGCACCATCTCGTTCCTCTCCTCGTCACTAACTTGGGCATCCCGCATGCCCATCTTGCAGATAGCCTCCCAATCGATAGGCGACAAGAAGGTTTTCTCCTGAATCTTCTCATCCACCAAATCAACCCCCCAGGCGAGTAAGCAGGACTGTGATCATACGTCCATAGGGTAGATTAGCCCTATGACTGGGCAATGTGGCACTAATCATAGTCCGCAGGATGATGTACGGTAGGCAAACGGGTTGTCTAGTGCAGATACTGTATAGCAGATACTGGGTCAGCTGAGAAACCCTCTCGTAATGGCCAGTCTGTGGAATCAGATTATGCTGAATAATCTTGCAGAAGACCCGTGGAGCTGGACGCATGTAACAAGCTCTCATCTGGAAGCTATTAGGTCGTAGCAACTGACTGTCGATCTCTGCCCTCATCTCCATGGAAACAAACAGGGGCTCTCCAGGCACACAGTAAACCATAGGGCCATCATAGGAAATGCCCAATAGATCGGCCAACTGCCGATAATCAAAAGAAATGTTCACTCCCTTTACATAGCTAGTGAAGCGTAGCTCGTGACCCCTATCCACATCATTGTAATCCCCCATGTCACACCCCAATTCCGCACTGTACAGAATGGTGTGATGAACCGCTAGCAAACCAACGGTTCAACCAGGATCTCGAGTAGGCTATCCCCGCATTATCTAAACTCCCACACATCAGAGTACATACACAATAGCGGAAGTTTTATAAAAAAATGAACTAAGAATCTAATGTGATATAAATATTAAATAGTAAATTATTCTGTATCAACTGAGACATAAATAATTATAAAATACATTTCTTTATTAAATTCAAATAAAGAAACCTAAGAAAATATCTAATCGAATACACATGAGTTGCACTCGCAAGAGGAGTCATGTGTATCTACTTCAGCTTCAGCTTCCATCGCCGCCACGTTCCCTTATGCTGGAGCATTCATATAATCTTCAACCATATAACTTGCATCATCATCTAAAATATTCGACTTCGAGGGGTAAGCATACATCACGGCTCAGTGAGTAGACAAAACAATGCAACAATACATATACATGCAATCAATTCATATCTTTGGTCCGGTTTATAGTTTGCAATGCGCAATAGAAAAGTTGGGTGGTCAAAGGTTAATGTTTATTGACCCTACCTCTATACATAGGGTGTGGAAGTCCACCCGAAGGTTAACATTTATCATCGTCCCCATCCACCCTAATCATGACATTATACAACAAAGGTTAACGTTTATTGCTATATAATACCATACCAACACGTAAGCCCCTGTTAGCGAGGGCTTGCAAACTGGGCTCACAACTAACCAATCCTAATGCCAAACAGTGTATCCAAGGCCTCACCCCAGCATCCCTCAGAATTTCCATAGAGATAGAGCTAAGGCCCCCCAGTAGAGTCAGAGACTACATGGACCGAGACCACCTCCCCTGATACTCTACGACATAATAGTTTTGCTAAAGTAATGGCGATACGACGATGCTAATGCACAAGACTTGAGTTAGAGATAGAGCTAAAGTGCTGAGACCCGCCAAAGGTTAACGTTTATTGACGTTCTCATCACACCTCCCCTGATACTCGCTCGCATCAAGTACACCAACCACACACATACAATCACATGCCTATTCCTATCAACATCATCATCATCATGTTATAGACCATAAAGTAAATATGCATGAACAAGTAATATAAATATTGGATGACATGTTGTATGCACATTACAAACATATTCGCATAGAATCAAGCATGGCATTGGACTGAAGAAAATAGAAAATAGTTTGTTATTAACCAATTAGTTTAGAGTTCCGTTTCCTCACCTTAGCTTGCTAATAGATATTTTTTCAAGCTTTAAAATCACCTTTATATTGTTATTATATTGCTAGAAGACCTAACATAGTCGATAGAATTTAATTAGAATTAATTCTCAATTTAATAACCATTCTGTCAACTGAGGGTCGGAGGTAGGGTCGGAGTCATGATCGACCCTGGGTGCGACCCTCCCCAAACTCTGAACTTCTCGAACACTGAGGGTCGATAGTTAGGATCACCTAGGGTCGGATGGTCATCGACCCTCGGTGCGACCCTCGGTGTACTTTGGTCGATTTCCCTCTTTTAGTCCATTCTTCGTGCTTGGGATCCTATGGCTTGCTCCTACATTCCATTCTACATTCATTCCATGGTCTGAAACCATGAATCATCCACCTAAAATAGCTTTCATACATTCTCCTATGGTTTCCCATGAAAACCTAACCATGGGTTGATGGTTTGGGTTTCTCCGAGATCACACTCTCATCAATATCTAACCTAAGGTCTATAGAAACTCATTGAATTAGTATCCATACATGAGAACAATACTCTTTCTCTGCAACTCTTCTCTTTTGGCTAAATTCTCTTCCTTGCTTCTCTTCTTCTTCTTTTCCTTCTCTTCTCTTTCTCTCAATTCAATTAGGGTTGTGAAAGGAGTGAAAGAGGCTTTGGAACGTCCTTTAAATAGAGTAGGAACATCCTAAATAAATCCCATTGAGATTAGGAAAGAATCCCAATCAAAAATTAGGAAATTTCCTAATTTTTATTTCTTACGGTAACCGAGGGTCAATGGGAGGGTCGATGATACCGTCGACCCTAGGGTTCAAGATGTCCGACCCTCCCTTCAAAATTGAGGGTTTGACTTTCTTCTTTGGGAAGTCCAACCCTGTTTAGCTGGGTATGCGACCCTCCCTTCAAATTAAGTGTTTTTGGGTCTATTTGATACCTGGGATCTCGATCTCCTTCATGCCCTTGGTCCATTTGACCCAACCATGATGGGTAAACCTTGTTCAAGGTGGTAAGACCGGGTTAGATTGACATGGGTCTTACAACTCCCCCCCACTTATAAAAATTTTGTCCTCGAAATTGTACGTACCTTCTAAATCAAATAAGTGAGGGTATTGCCTCCGCATAGCATTTTCTTCTTCCCATGTAATTTCTTCCATGTCTCTACTTTTCCATGTGACCTTAACAAAATATATATCTCGGTTGTGTAGACGTTGAACCTTTTGGCTGGTGATTTTTGTTGGTGTTACTTCAAATGTCAAATCATCAGTCAATTCCGGCAAATCTACTGTCAAAACGTGCGTTGGATCCTTGACATACTTCTTCAATAGGGAAATGTGAAATACGTCATGCACACTTGAAATAGATGGTGGTAGTGCTAACTGATAAGCCACTTTACCACGCTTAGCTAGAATTTCATATGGCCCGACATATCTTGGACTTAGTTTCCCTTTCTACCCGAACCTTTTCAATCCTCGCATAGGCGATACTTTCAATAATACTTTGTCACCTATGGCGAACTCCAGATCTCTACGTCGAGTATCTGCATATTGCTTCTGACGATTCTGAGCTGTTCTTACTCTTTCCTTGATAATGTCGACCACTCGGCAAGTCTCTTGAACAAATTCTGGCCCAACAATACTACGTTCTCCAACTTCATTCCAAAACAAAGGAGTTCGATACTTCCTGCCATACAGTGCTTCATAAGGTGACATCTGTATAGTAGCCTGATAGCTATTGTTATATGCGAACTCAATAAATGGTAACTTTTCATCCCATGATCCTTTGAAATCAATTACACATGCTCGTAGCATGTCTTCTAGAATCTGGATTGTACGCTCTGACTGTCCATCTGTCTGTGGGTGGAATGCAGTACTGAACTTCAACGTTGTACCCATAGCCTTTTGCAATCCCTCCCAAAACTTAGAAGTAAATCGTGGATCTCTATCATACACAATGCTTTCTGGAACACCATGTAATCGAACAATATTATCCACATACAACTTTGCTAACCTTTCCAGTGTATACTGAGGTCGTATCGGTATGAAGCGAGCTGTTTTAGTCAGACGGTCCACAATCACCCAAACTTCGTCAACTACTCGAGGAGTCAGTGGTAGTCCCGTGACGAAGTCCATAGTGATGCAGTCCCATTTCCATGCTGGTTCTGGTAATGGCTGTAACAGTCCTGCGGGTCTTTGTCGTTCAGCCTTCACTTTCTGACAATTTAGGCATTGAGACACGAACCTGGCTACATCTGCTTCAATTCCCCTCCACCAATATAGTTTCTTTAGATCATGATACATTTTTGTACTTTCAGGATGTATCGAATAGATGGTGGTGTGGGCTTCTTTCATCAGTCGGTGTCTAATGTCCATACTTTCTGTTTCAGGTACACATATTCTTCCTTTGTATTTCAGTACTTTCTCTTCGTCCAAGGTGAACTCAGGATTGGTCCTACCTTTCTCGATATCTTCTTGTACTGTTCTCAGATAAGGGTCTGATTTGATAGCTGTCTTCACGTCACCCATTATGTCCGGTATAATCTTCAATGCAGCGAACATATTTAAAAACCGATGAATGAACCCTTGGTTGGCTGATTCATCCGTTGCGTCTATCACATACTGCTCGTTTCCGTGATTGAATATCATTCCGGTAGTACACATTGCTGTAGTTGTGCTAACCTCTCCTTGCGATTTTATCATTGCTTTTCTGCTTAACGCATCCGCTACTACGTTCGCTTTTCCCGGATGGTACTGGATATCACAATCATAGTCTTTCAATAGTTCCAGCCATCTTCTTTGTCTCATATTCAACTCCTTCTGATTAAATAGATAAGTAAGACTTTTATGGTCTGACTTGATCTGGAATTTCTCTCCGTATAAGTAATGTCTCCATATCTTGACAGCATGCACTACTATCGCTAGCTCCAGATCATGAGTGGGATAATTTTTCTCATGTACCTTTAACTATCTTGAAGCATAAGTAATTACTTGCTCTCCTTGCATAAGCACACATCCCAGTCCCAATCCTGACGCATCGGTATATAAAGTAAATGTCTGTCCTGGAACGGGAATAGTCAAAATTGGAGCGGATATCAATCTGGTCTTCAGTGTTTGGAAACTCTTCTCGCATTTGTCGGTCCACACGAACTTTTCACCTTTCTTAGTCAAACTTGTGAGAGGTACGACAATCCAGGAATAGTCTTCTACGAATCTCCGATAATAACCAGCTAGACCTAGAAAACTTCTAATTTCTAAAACGCTCTTTGGCGCTTCCCACTTTACAATAGCCTCGATCTTGCTGGGGTCCACTTTGATTCCTTCAGCGGATACTACATGGCTTAAGAAGGCGACTTCACTTAGCCAAAACTCACATTTTGAAAATTTGGCATATAGCTTCTCTTTCCTTAAATGCTGTAGGGCAGCATTTAGGTTCTTGATATGAGTTTCTTCATCCTTGGAGTATACCAATATATCATCAATAAATACTTTAATCGACGTATCAAACATATCGTGGAAAACCCGGTTCATTAGTTCCATAAAAGTTACGGGTGCGTTTGTTAATCCAAAAGACATGACCAAGAACTCATAATGTGCGTATCTGGTCCTGAAAGCTGTCTTAGGAATATCACCCTCTTTAATCTTCAGTTGATGATATCCCGATCGAAGATCGATCTTAGAAAATACCTTTGCTCCTTGCAACTGATCGAACAAGTCATCGATCTGTGGTAATGGGTATCGATTCTTGATTGTCAGTTTATTCAACACCCGATAGTCGATGCATAATCGAACACTACCGTCATTCTTCTTCACGAATAACACTGGCGCTCCCCATGGTGATATACTGGGTCGAATATAACCCTTGTCCAGTAGTTCTTGTAGTTTCACTTTCAGTTCCTTCAGTTCCGTAGGAGCCATTCTATAAGGTGCTTTTGATACGGGTGCGGCTCCAGCTACAAGATCTATCACAAACTCTGTGGCTCGGTCGGGTGGTATTCCTAATAGTTCATCTGGGAATACATCTGGATAATCCCACACGAATTTAATATCTTCCATTTGTGGTGCTTCCTTGGTTAGGTCGACCACAGATACTAGATATCCGACTGCCCCTTTCTCAAGGCATCTCTTAGCCTTTAGTGCTGAGAGTATGAACTTGCGTCTACGGGGAAGTTTGGTTCCTGTAAAACTGAATTCTGCTCCTGCTTGGTCTTTAAATGTTAGCTTCATTTCGGCGCATAGTAGGTTTGCCGAATGCCGAGCTAACCAGTCCATTCCCAAGATGACGTCAAAGTCTGCCATCTGAAGTTGTATCAAGGTTGCATCTAAGGTTTCTCACCAATACGGACTGGACATGGTCCATATCCTTTTTCTAATTCCACTTCTAACCCCATCAGTGACCGTACAAGTAATTTGTAGTCTAATGTTTTTATGGGTAAGTTTATCTTCTTTTCGATTGACACAGATATAAATGAATGAGTTGCTCCTGAATCAAAGAGTACTCTGGCGGGTGTGCCATTTATAGGTACGATACCAGTTATTTATTTTAACTTAGTCTACATGCTCACACAATGTAATTTCAACTTCAAAAAGTTTCGGTCATACCTGTGACCACATCGGGTGATGCGGCCCCATCCTCGGATGTAACAGCATATACCCGTCCCTGATGGAATTGCTTCTTGGGCATAGGGCACTCTCTTGCCATATGCCCTGGTTGATTGCAGTTATAACACTTCGGACTTTCAGAATTTGGCTTTGGCTGTGGTTGAGTTCCTGGAGTAGTCTTGGTTGCAGCATTAAAATTCTGAGGGCGGAAAGGCTTATATGTCTTGTTATTGCCTCCGTTATAAGAATTTCCAGCTGACCTTTTGATACCCCGGTTCTGTGTGAAATAACACTCCTTCTGGCTCGATTCAATAACTCGAGCTATTTGGACAGCTTCATTATAAATCTTCTTATCTAAGCCCAGAACATGCTCTCTGATGCTTCCTCTCAGTCCCATGATGAACATATGGGTTTTGGTTTCTTCTTCCTGCATACTCAGTGATGCGAAGAAAAACAGCTCTCCATAACGCTGTTGGTATGCATCCACTGACATCTGTCACTGATATAGACTCAAAAACTCCTTCTCCATAGAATCTCTGAAGCTTCGTGGAAAATATTTCTCGAAGAAAGCTTCTTTATAAACATCCCAAGTCAGTTGGGCGTGCTTGGTCAATAGATAGTCCCGGGTAGATTTCCACCAGTGATATGCATCGCCTTTGAGCATGAAGGTGGCTCATAATACTTTTTCTTCCTCTGTAATAGTCATCATGAGAAAATTTCTCTCCATCTCGTCTATCTAGTGTGCTGGCCCTAATTGATCAGACGGCTTGCCATTAAATTCCTTAGGCTTCATCTTCAAAAATCTTTCCACCAATCGAGATTGATCCAACTGATTTTGGGGATATGCCCCAAACATATGGGGTGGATACTGGTAATTAACCTGAGCTGCTTCCAGAGCTTGTACTGGAATCTGTGCATCAGATTATTGAGGTGTCTGAGGTGCTGGGTGGTTACCCAATGGTGCTGCACTGGCTTGTCCTGTCTGCATAGGTGCAGCTTGAGTGGCTTGGAATATAACACCCATCGCAACTAGCATCTGAGCCCGTGCGTGTTGCATCTGTTGCTGCTGCTGAGCTAGATTCATCACCACGGTTGTTAGCTCTGGTGGTGGAGGTGGCAAATTTGTAGGGTTTGCCTGTTCTGGATTACCCGGTGCATAATTATTTTCCTGACTGGTCTCCTCTACTGGTGGTGGTGGTGGAGCAGCATTTCGGTTCTGTCGGGTTACCCTACGTCCAAACATAATTCCTTCTGTGATTGGTAGTGCCTAAAAATTATCAAAATAGGTGAGAAGTCATTTATATTTCAAGTATGCACGCTATCCGATATAAAATTCCAATTCCAGCTCATTTTAAAAAAAAATACTGTCTTTTCTATGCAGGGTCGATGGTGAGGGTCGATGGTTTGTCCGACCCTTAGTATTCGACCCTGGGAATGACCTGTTCTTCCCGAGAGCTGAGGGTCGACGGGTGTCCGACCCTCAGTTCCGACCCTTAGTTTTCTGTCAGATTCCCGAGAGCCGAGGGTCGATTCGTGGGTCGATTGTTCTAGTCGAACTGTTCGACCCTCAGACTAAAAATCAGATTTTTAAGATCCGATTTTGGGTCATTTCTTATTATTTCCCTCCCGTTTCGACTCGTCTCTCCCCTCTGAGTAGCTACAGTGCCACTCCACTGTTTTTGGTCGGTTTGAGTCCGGGTTTCGATGTCCACGTCATCCATACAGGTATGTTCTCCCATTTTTACCTGTTTTTAGGTTTTCTTTTCTAAGTTTTTATCCATTTAACTTGTATTTTTCAAATTAAACTTTTTCCAACCGTAAAAATTTGATTTTTACTGGAGGCTTTTGTTATTGGTATCTCGAGGAACGAAAGCCATCAAAAAATTTTGAATTTCATCTGTTGGTTATCGAGAAACTTAAATTTTTCTCGTTTTTGCCCTAATTTATCAAAATTTTCGATTTTTTGAAATTTCTTCAAATTGGTCTTCGTGGGTTTACATTTTCTACTGTGTGAGTGTCGTAGGATGTGTTGGAACCTAAGTAAGTCCTCCCGCCCACGTGTATGGTGAAAAGTGAGGCTTTTGGGCAACTTACATCATTAAAACGTTAAATTCAGATTTTTACTCTATTAACTCCTTGTCTCCCTTTCTCTTTCTTATCTGCAGATATCATGGCTCGTACCAAGATACCCCGAGTTCGTGATCCGCTTCGCTTTCGCTCTAATGGAGCCGAGGCATAGTATGCCGACTATGCCCGTAAGAAAGTAAAGGGTGGCCGTATGGTGAACTTGGTTGAGCTAGCCTTGTTCAACGTAGAGAGAGCATTTGGTGATATGGGGTGGCTCCCTGTCATCACCTATGACGTGTGCACATGTCCGGATTTGGTGCGCCAGTTCTATTGTAATTTCGGGGTGGTGGGGAATTACAATGACGTTGAGCATGGTCAAGAGTTGCGCATCACCAGTTATGTTAAAGGGGTGCACATTTCCTTTGATTATCGACAACTGGCCGATCTGTTGGGCATACCCTATGATGGCCCCCTGGTGTACTGTGTGCCTGTAGAGCCCCAGTTTATTTCTATGGAGATGAGGGCAGAGATCGACAATCAGCTGCTACGACCTGATCGTTGGCATATGAGAGCCTGTTACCTGCGTCCAGCTCCACGGGTCTTCTGTAAGATTATCCAGCATAATCTGATCCCGCAGAGTGGGTACTACGAGAGGGTTTCTCAGCTGACCCAGTTTTTGATATATAGCATCTACACCAGACAGCCAGTCTGCCTTCCCTACATCATCATGCGGACCATGATTATTGCTACATTGTCCGGTCATAGGGGTAATCTACCCTATGGATGCATGATTACAGTGCTACTGACCCGTCTGGGGGTTGACCTGGTAGATGAGAAGATCCAGGAGAAGACCTTCTCGTCACCTCTAGATTGGGAGGCTATCTGCAAGATGGGTATGCGGGATGCCCAAGTCAGTGATGAGGAGAGGAGCGAGATGGTGTGCCCTCACACTCGCATCGAGATGGGTGACGCCGAGGCTGCTGCTAGAGCTCATGTGGATCCTGTCGATGATAACGATCGTATGTATATGGATGTCGACTCGATACCACCGCCTTCCCCTACACATGCGGCTGAAGTTGGTACTTCTTCTGTGGCAGCTCCTGCACCTGAGGCTGGTCCTTCTCATGCGGCTGGTCCTTCACTACCACCTTCTAACATGATGGAGATGTTGCAGGAGATCAGGGAGGCTCAGCAAAGATCTGATCTGAGGATGGAGGAGTTGCTAGACGCTCAGCGTCTGAGAGTGGATGAGCTGTTAGCCGCCCAGCGCATATCAGACACACGGATGGGAGAGCTTTTAGAGGTACAGCGTGCGACTGATCGGAGGGTAGCCGATCTCACAGCTAGTCTACAGACGACCCAGACTCAGATAGCCTAGTTGACTAGAGTCTATGCTGAGGACTATGACAGAGATCGTGAGGCCCCACCTCCTCCTTCACCTGCAACTTCATGATTGTACTTTACTTTCTTGTACTCCAGAGTAACTGTCTGGGTTGTGGACTGTACTTTGCTCTAGTTGTGTATATACATTTGGTTTCTCTCACTTATTGTATGTAACTTGTTCCCCTTTTAATAGATGCATTATTCTCTTTTTAAATTTGATCTCAATCATCACTTGTGCTTATAGTGTGTTTGTATTACTGTTTTTACTTTTATCCTATCTCAGTTCACAATTGTCTCGAATGTTTGTTAGTTTAGCGGACAAAGCAAGAGATGCTCTGATACCAAGTTCTCACACCCCAATTCTACGCTGTATAGAATGGTGTGATGAACCGCTAGCAAACCAACGGTTCAACCAGGATCGAGTAGTAGGCTATCCCCGCGTTATCTAAACTCCCATACATCCATAATCACTATCAGAGTACATACACAATAGCAGAAATCTTAAAATAAAATGAACTGAGAATCTAATGTGATATAAATATTAAATAGTAAATTATTCTGTATCAACTGAGACATAAATAATTATCAAAATACATGTCTTTATTAAATTCAAATAAAGAAACCTAAGAAAATATCTAATCGAATATACATGAGTTGCACTCGCAAGAGGAGTCATGTGTATCTACTTCAGCTTCAGCTTCCATCGCCGCGATGTTCCCGTATACTGGAGCATTCATATAATCTTCAACCGTATAACCTGCATCATCAACTAAAAATATTTGAAGTCGAGGGGTGAGCACACATCACGGCTCAGTGAGTAGACAAAACAATGCAACAATACATATGCATGCAATCAATTCATATCTTTGGTCTGGTTTATAGTTTGCAATGCGCAATAGAAAGGTTGGGTGGTCAAAGGTTAACGTTTATTGACCCCGCCTCTATACACAGGGTGTGGAAGTCCGCCCGAAGGTTAACGTTTATCGTCGTCCCCATCCACCCTAATCATGACATTATACAACAAAGGTTAACATTTATTGCTATATAATACCATACCAACACGTAAGCCCCTGTTAGCGAGGGCTTGCAAACTTGGCTCGCAACTAAGCAATCCTAATGCCAAACAGTGTATCCAAGGCCTCACCCCAGCATCGCTCAGAATGTCCATAGAGATAGAGCTAAGGCCCCCGGTAGAGTCAGAGACTACAAGGACCGAGACCACCTCCCCTGATACTCTACAACATAATAGTTCTGCTAAAGTAATGGCGATACGACGATGCTAATGCACAAGACTTGAGTTAGAGATAGAGCTAAAGTGCTGAGACCTGCCAAAGGTTAATGTTTATTGACGTTCTCATCACACCTCTCCTGATACTCGCTCGCATCAAGTACACCAACCACACACATACAATCACATGCCTATTCCTATCAACATTATCATCATCATGTTATAAACCACAAAGTAAATATGCATGAACAAGTAATAGAAATATTGGAAGACATGTTGTATGCACATTACAAACATATTCGCATATAATCAAGCATGGCATTGGACTAAAGAAAATAGAAAAGAGTTTGTTATTAACCAATTAGTTTAGAGTTCCGTTTCCTCACCTTAGCATTCCAATAGATACTTTTCAAAGCTTTAGAATCACCTTTATATTTTTATTATATTGCTAGAAGACCTAACAAAGTCGATAGAATTTAATTAGAATAATTCTCAATTTAAAAATCATTCTGTCAACTGAGGGTCGGAGGTAGGGTCGGAGTCATGATCGACCCTGGGTGCGACCCTCCCCAAACTCTTAACTTCCCGAACACTGAGGGTCGATAGTTAGGATCACCTAGGGTCGGATGGTCATCGACCCTCGGTGTGACCCTCAGTGTACTTTGGTCGATTTCCCTCTTTTAGTCCATTCTTCATGCTTGGGATCCTGTGGCTTGCTCCTACATTCCATTCTATATTCATTCCATGGTCTGAAACCATGAATCATCCACCTAAAATAGCTTTCTTACATTCTCCTATGGTTTCCCATGAAAACCTAACCATGGGTTGATGGTTTGGGTTTCTCCGAGATCACACTCTCATCAATATCTAACATAAGGTCTGTAGAAACTCATGGAATTAGAATCCATACTTGGGAAGAATACTCCTTCTCTGCAACTCTTCTCTTTTGGCTAAATTCTCTTCCTTGCTTCTCTTCTTCTTCTTTTCGTTCTCTTCTCTTTCTCGCAATTCAATTAGGGTTGTGAAAGGAGTGAAAGAGGCTTAGGAACGTCCTTTAAATAGAGTAGGAACATCCTAAATAAGTCCCATTGAGATTAGGAAAGAATCCCAATCAAAAATTAAGAAATTTCCTAATTTCTATTTCTTACGGTAACCGAGAGTTGATGGGAGGGTCGATGATCCCGTCGACCCTAGGGTTAAAGATGTCCGACCCTCCCTTCAAAATTGAGGGTCTGACTATCTACTTTGGGCGGTCCGACCCTACTTAGCTGGGTATGCGACCCTCCCTTCAAATTAAGTGTTTTTGGGTCGATTTGATACCTGGGATCTCGATCTCCTTCACGCCTTTGGTCCATTTGACTCAACCATGATGGGTAAACCTGGTTCAAGGTGGTAAGACCGGGTTAGATTGACACGAGTCTTACACCCCACCACCTGGAGATTACAATAGAACTTTCGTACTAAATCCGGGCATGTGCACGCATCGTAAGTGATGATAGGGAGCCAACCCATATCACCAAATGCTCTTTCCACATTGAACAGGGCTAACTCAGCCAAGTTCACCATACAACTACCCTCTACCTTCTTATGAGTGTAGTGGGCATACTGTGCCTCGGCTTCATTAGAATGGAAGCAAAGCGGATCGCAAACTCTGGGTACCTTAGTACGAGCCATGGTATCTGCAAAGAAAAACAGATAATGAGTTAATAGGATAAAAATCCAAAATTTGACATTATAACGACGTAAGTACCCAAAAGCCTCACTTGTCACCCATACACGTGGGCAGGAGGACTTACGTAGGAAATTTTAACTAATGGGGTCGAATTTGAAGATATTTTAAGAAATCGAAGATTTCGACAAATTAGGGCAAAAAGAGCAAAAATCCAAGTTCTCGATAACCAACCGATGAAACTCAAAAAATTTTGAGGGCTTTCATTCCTTGAAACACCAATAACAAAAGCCCCCAATAAAAATCGAATTTTTACGGTTGGAAAAAGTTTAATTTGAAAAATACGGGTTAATTGAACCAAAACCCAGAAATGGAAACTTAAAAATAGGTAAAAATGAGAAAACATACCTGTAGGGATGATGTTGATGTTGAAACACGGATCCAAATTGACCAAAATAGCAGAGTGGCACTGTAGCAACTCAGAGGTGAGAGACGAGTCAAAACTGGGGGAAATAACAGAGAATGAACCCAAAATCGGATCTTAAAAGTCTGATTTTTGGTCTGAGGGTCGGACAATTCGACCAGGACAATCGACCCTCGGATCGACCCTCCCATCGACCCTCGGCTCTTAGGAATCTGACAGAAAAACCAGGGTTGGATACTGAGGGTCGGATACCCATCGACCCTGCAAAGAAAAGACAGTATTTCTTTTATAAAATGAGCTGAAAGGTGAAATTTTACATCGATTAGCGTGCCTACATGAAGTATCAATGATTTCTCACCTATTTTGATGATTTTCAGGCACCACCAATCTCAGTAGAAATTATGTCTGGACGTAGAGTAACCAGACAGAGCCGAAATGCAGTTCCACCACCACCACCTGTGGAGGAAACTAGCCAGGAGAATATATATGTACCAAGAAATCCAAATCATGCAAATCCTACAAATTTGCCACCTCAACCACCAGAGTTGGCAACGGTGGTAATGGTTTAGCACAACAGCTACAACAGATGCAACATGCACAGGCCCAAATGCAAGTTGTAATGGGAATTATGTTCCAAGTCGCTCATGCTACACCCATGCAGACGGGACAAGCCAGTGCAGAACTAGTGGGTAATCACCCAGCATCTCAAACACCTCAACCACCAGTTGCACAGATTCCAGTACCAGGACCGGAAGCAGCTCAAGTTAACTATCAGTATCCACAACCCATGTTTGGGGCATACCCCCAAAATCAGCTGGATCACTCTCGACTGGTTGAGAGATTTCTGAAGATAAAGCCGAAGGAATTTAACGGTAAACCATCGGATCCGTTATGGCCAGCACATTGGATCGACGAGATGGAGAGAAACTTCCTCATGATGACTATCACGGAAGAATAAAAATTACTATGTGCCACCTTCATGCTAAAGGGTGATGCACATCATTGGTGGAAATCTACCAGGGCATATCTACTGACCAAGCACGCCCTATTGACGTGGGCCATATATAAGGAAGCGTTCTTTGAGAAGTACTTTCCCCAAAGCTTCAGAGATTCGATGGAGAAGGAATTCCTGAGTTTATATCAGGGACAAATGTTAGTGGATGCATATCAACAACGTTATGAAGAGCTGTATTTCTTTGCACCACTTAGTATGCAAGAAGAAGACACTAAGACCCGTAGGTTTGTCACAGGACTTAGAGGAAGCGTCAGAGAGCACGTTCTGGGCTTGGAAAAGAAGATATATAATGAAGCTGTTCAAATTGCTTGAGTTATTGAATCAAGCCAGAAGGAAAGCTATTTTATACAAAACAGAGGTGTAAAAAGGCCAGCTGAAAATTCTTACAACGGAGGTAATAACAGGACATACAAGCCTTTCCATACTCAGAATTTCACCGCTACACCCAAGACCATTCAAGCAGTTCAGCAGCAACCAAAGCCAAATACTGAGAGTCCAAGATGTTATAACTACAATCAAGTGGGACATATGATGAGAGAGTGTCCTAAACCCCGGAAGCCACAACATCAAGGACGAGTGTATGCTGTTACATCCGAAGATGCTGCCGCATCACCCGATGTGGTCACAGGTATGACTGAAACCTTTTAAGTTGTAATTACATTGTATGAGCATGTAGACTAAGTAAAATAAATCACAGGTATCGTACCTATAAATGCCGTATCCGCCAGAGTACTCTTTGATTCAGGAGCTACTCATTCCTTTATATCTGTGTCAATCAGAAAGAAGTTGAATTTACCCATCAAAACATTGGACTACAAACTACTTGTACGGTCACCCATGGGGTTAAAAGTGGAATTAGAGAAAGGTTATGGACCATGTCCAGTTCTAATTGGCGAGAAAACCTTAGATGCAACCTTGATACAACTTGAGATGGTAGACTTTGATATCATCTTGGGAATGGACTAGTTAGCTCGGCATTCTGCAACCCTATTATGCACCGAAAAGAAGCTAACATTCAAAGACAAATAAGGAGCAGAATTCAGTTTTTTGGGAGCCAAACTTCCCCACAGACGCAAGCTTATACTCTCATCACTGAAGGCTAAGAAGTGCCTTGAGAAGGGGGCAGTCGGGTATTTAGTATCAGTGGTCGACCTAACCAAGGAAGCACCACGAATGAAAGATATTGATGTCGTACGGGACTATCCCGACATATTTTCGGAGGAACTACCAGGATTACCACCCGACAGAGCCACTGAGTTTGTGATAGACCTTATACCTGGAGCCGCACTATTATCAAAAACACCTTATAGAATGGCTCCTACTGAACTGAAGGAATTGAAAGTGCAACTACAGGAACTCCTGGACAAGGGTTATATTCGACCCAGTATATCACCATGGGGAGCACCGGTATTATTCGTAAAGAAGAAGGATGGAAGCGTTCGATTATGTATCGACTATCGGGTGTTGAATAAACTGACAATCAAGAATCGATACCCACTACCTTGGATCGATGACTTCTTCGATCAGTTGCAAGGAGCAAAATTATTTTCTATGATCGACCTTCGGTGAGGCTATCATCAGTTGAAGATTAAAGAAGGTGATATTCCTAAGACAGCTTTCAGGACTAGATGTGGACATTATGAGTTCTCCGTCATGTCTTTCGGATTAACAAACACACCAGCAACTTTCATGGAGCTTATGAACCGGATTTTCCACGATATGTTGGATACGTCAGTTATAGTATTTATTGATGATATATTGGTATACTCCAAGGACAAGGAAACCCATGTCAAGAACCTAAATGCTGCCCTACAGCGTTTAAGGAAAGAGAAGTTATATGCCAAATTTACCAAGTGTGAGTTTTGGCTAAGTGAAGTCGCCTTCCTAGGCCATGTAGTATCTGCTGAAGGAATCAAAGTGGACCCCCGCAAGATCGAGGCTATTGTAAAGTGGGAAGCACCAAAGAGCGTTTTAGAAATTAGAAGTTTTTTGGGTCTCGCTGGTTATTATCGGAGATTCGTGGAAGACTATTCCCAGATTGCTGTACTTCTCACTAGTCTGACTAAGAAAGGTGAAAAGTTTGTGTGGATGGATAAATGTGAGAAGAGCTTCTAGACATTGAAGACTAGATTGATATCTGCTCTGATTTTGACTATTCCTGTTCTAGGACAGACATTTACCTTATACACTGATGCGTCAGGACTGGGATTAGGATGTGTGCTTATGCAAGGAGAGCAAGTGATTGCTTATGCTTCAAGACAGTTAAAGGTACATGAGAAAAATTATCCCACTCATGATCTGGAGTTAGCGGCAGTAGTACATGCTGTCAAGATATGGAGACATTACCTATACGGAGAGAAATTTCAGATTAAGTCGGACCATAAAAGTCTTACTTATTTATTTAATCAGAAAGAATTGAATATGAGAAAAATAAGATGGTTGGAACTATTGAAGGACTATGATTGTGATATTCAGTATCATCCGGGGAAAGCTAACGTAGTAGCAGATGCGTTGAATAGAAAAGCAATTATTAAATCTCAAGGAGAGGTTAGTACAACTGCAGTAATGTGTACTACTGGAATGGTATTCAATCATGGCAGTGAGCAGTATGTGATAGATACAATGGATGGATCAGCCAACCAAGGGTTTATTCATCGATTTTCCAATATGTTCGCTGCATTGAAAATTATACCGGATATAATGGATGAAGTGAAGACAGCTATTAAATCAGATCCTTATATGAGAACAGTACAAGAAGATATCGACAAAGGTAGGACTAATCCTGAGTTCACCGTGGACGAAGAGAAAGTATTGAAATATAAAAAAAGAATATGTGTACCTGAAACAGAAAGTATGGACATTTGACACCGACTGATGAAAGAAGCCCATACCACCATCTATTCGATACATCCTGGAAGTACAAAAATGTATCATGATCTAAAGAAACTGTATTGGTGGAGAGGAATGAAAGCAGATGTAGCTAAGTTCGTGTCTCAATGCCTAAATTTTCAGAAAGTAAAAGTTGAACGACAACGACCCCAGGACTGTTACAATCGTTATCGGAACCAGCATGGAAATGCGACTGCATCACTATGGACTTCGTCATGGGATTACCATTGACTCCTCGAGTAGTTGACATAGTTTGGGTGATTGTAAACCGTCTGACTAAAACAGCTCGCTTAATACCAATACGATCATAGTATACACTGGAAAGGTTAGCAAAGCTGTATGTGGATAATATTGTTCGATTACATGATTTACTTCAAACTTTTGGGAGGGATTGCAAAAGGCTATGGGTACAACATTGAAGTTCAGTACTGCATTCCATCCACAGACAGATGGATAGTCAGAGCGTACAATCTAGATTCTAGAAGATATGCTACGAGCATGTGTAATTGACTTCAAGGGATCATGGGATGAAAGATTACCACTGATCGAGTTCGCTTATAACAATAGTTAGCAGGCTACTATACAGATGTCACCTTATGAAGCATTGTATGGCAGAAAGTGTCGAACTCTTTTGTTTTGGAATGAAGTGGGAGAACATAGTATTGTTGGACCGAAATTTGTTGAAGAGACTTGTCGAGTGGTCGACATTATCAAGGAAAGAGTGAGAACAGCTCAGAACCGTCAGAAGCAATATGTAGATACTCGACGCAGAGATCTTGAGTTCGTTGTAGGTGATAAAGTATTCTTGAAGGTATCGCCTATGCGAGGATTGAAAAGGTTCGGACAGAAAGGGAAACTAAGTCCAAGATATGTCAGGCCGTATGAGATTTTAGCTAAGCGTGGGAAAGTGGCTTATTAGTTAGCACTACCACCATCTATGTCAAGTGTGCATAACGTATTTCATATTTCCCTATTGAAGAAGTATGTCAAGGATCCAACACACGTGTTGACAGTAGATTTACCGAAATTGACTGATGATTTGACATTTGAAGTAACACCAACGGAGATCACCAGCCGAAAAGTTTAACGTCTACGCAACCGAGATATCTATTATGTTAAGGTCACATGGAAAAGTAGAGACATGGAAGAAATTACATGGGAAGAAGAAAATGCCATGCGAAAGCAATACCCTAACTTATTTGATTCACAAGGTACGTACAATTTCGAGGAGGAAATTTTTATAAGTAGGGGGAGTTGTAAGACCCGTGTCAATCTAACCCGGTCTTATCACCTTGAACCAGGTTTACCCTTCACGATTGAGTCAAATGGACTAAGGGCGTGAAGGAGATCGAGATCCCAGGTATCAAATCGACCTTAAAACACTCAATTTAAGGGGAGGGTCGCATACCCCGCTAAGGAGGGTCAGACCCCCCAAAATAGAAAGTCAGACCCTCTGTTTTACAGGGAGGGTCGGACATCTTAAGAACCTAGGGTCGACGGGATCATCGACCCTCTCATCGACCCTCAGTTGCCGCCGAAACTGAAATTAGAAAATTTCCTAATTTTCGATTTGGATTCTTTTCTAATCACAAAGGGACTTATTATAGGATGTTTCTACTCTATAAATACGACGTCCCTAAGCCTCTTTCACTCCTTTTACAACCCTAATTTAATTGAGAGAAAGAGAAGAGAAGGAAAAGAAGAAGAAGAGAAGCAAGGGAGAGAAGAAAGCAAAAAAGAGAAGAGTTGTAGAGAAGGAGTATTCTTCTCAGGTATGGATACTAATTCCATGAGTTTCTATAGACCTTAGGTTAGATATTGATGAGAGTATGATCTCGGGGAAACCCAAACCATCAACCCATGGTTAGGTTTTCGTAGAAAACTATGGGAGATTACATGAAAGATATCTAGGTGGATGATTCATGGCTCTAGACCATGGAATGAATGTTGAATGGACTGTAGGAGAAAGCCATAGGACCCCAAACACGAAGAATGGACTAAAAAGAGGGAAATTGACCAAAATCCACCGAGGGTCGCACAGAGGGTCGATGACCATCCGACCTTATGTGATCCTGAGGATCGACCCTCAGTGTTTGGGAAGTCCAGAATGCGGAGGGTCGCACCCAGGGTCGATCATGACTCCGACCCTCAGTTAACAGAATAGTTTTTAAATTCTGAATAAATTCTAATTAAATTCTATCGACTTTGTTAGGTCTTCTAGCTATATAATAACATTATAAAGGTGATTCTAAAGCTTGGAAGAGGATCTATTAACAAGCTAAGGTGAGGGAACAAGACCTAAACTAATTGGTTAATAACAAACTATTTTTATTTTCTTGAGTCCAATGCTATGCTTGATTCTATGCGAATATGCTTGTAATGTGCATTCAACATGTCATCCAATATTTCTGTTATTATTGTTCATGCATATTTAACTTTGTTTACTTATAACATGATGATGATGAGTTAATGCTAGGAATAAGCATGTGAATGTTTGTGTGTGGTTAGTGTGCTTGATGCGAGTAGGGCATCAGGGGAGGTGTTATGTGGTGTTTAATCTGGACACTTTAGCTCTATCTCTAACTCAAGTCTTGTGCATTAGCATCGTCATATCTCCATTACCTTAGCAAAACTATTGCGACGTAAGGCATCAAGGAGGGTCTCGGTCCTTGAGTCCTATACTCTACCGGGGGGCCTTAGCTCTATCTCTACGGGTGCTCTGAGGGATGCTGGGGTGAGGCCTTGGATACATTGTTTGACATTAGGATTGGTTAGTAGTGAGCCCCGTTTGCAGCCCTAGCCATCAGGGGTTCATTTGTTTGTATGGAGTTGTTCATCGATAAATGTGACCTTCGTTGTACAATGTTCATTTGGGTGCTGTGGGCGACAGTGAGAGTCATCGGGCGTATCCACACTCTCATGCGTAGAGGTGCGGTGGCCACCTATCCTTTCTATAGCACAATGCAAACGTAAAACCAGACCAAAGATATGAATTGATTGCATGCATATGTATTGTTGCATTGTTTTGTTTGCTCACTGAGCCATGATGTGAGCTCACCCCTCGACGTCGAATATTTTTAGTTGATGATGCAGGTACAACCGTTGAAGATTATATAAATGCTCCAGAGTACGGGAACATTGCAGCGATGGTAGTTGAAGCTAAAGTGGATACACATGACTCCTCTTGCGAGTGCAACTCATGTGTATTCGATTACATATTTTTCTAGTTTTCTTTATTTGGATTTATTAAAGACGTGTATTTGATATTTATTTATGTCTTAGTTGATACAGAATAATTTGTTATTTAAATATTAATATCACAATAGATTATTAGTTCGTTTTACTATAAGACTTCCGCTATTATATATTTTCTCTGATTATGAATGTGAATGTATGGGGTTCAGATAACACGGATATAGCCTACTCGAGATCCTGGTTGAACCGTTGGTTTGTTAGCAGTTCATCACACCATTCTGAATAGTACAGAATTGGGGTGTGACATCTGGATTGGGTTTAGGATGTGTACATATGCAAGGAGAACAAATAGTTGTTTATGCTCTAAGACAACTGAAAACACATGAAAAGAACTATCCCACTCATGACTTGGAGTTAGCGGCAGTAGTACATACGATAAAAATATGGAGACATTATTTATATGGAGAAAAATTTCAGATTAAATCAGATCATAAGAGTCTCACTTATCTCTTTAATTATAAGGAGATGAATATGAGACAAAGAAGATGGCTGGAACTATTGAAAGATTACGATTGTGATATCCAGTATCATCCAGGGAAAGCTAATGTAGTTGTTGATGCACTGAGTAGAAAAGTAATGATAAATTCCCAAGAGGAGGTTAACACGACTGCAGCAATGTGTGTTACAGTAAAGGTATTCAATCTTGTTAATGAGCAATTTATGATAGATGCACTAGGTGAATCAACCAACCAAGGGTTTATTCATAGGATTTTAAATATGTTTGCAACACTGAAGATTGTACCTGATATAATAGACGAAGTAAAATCTGCTATAAAATCAGACCCTTATCTAAGAACGGTACAAGAGGACATTGAAAAAGGTAGGTGTCACAAATTCTGAACCAACCAGAATGGTGTGAGTGAACCATCATTGAACCAACGGTTCACACCAGGATCTCGAATAGACCGTGTCCACTCATACAAACCATTGCCCAAAATCACAATCAGAATATAATTAATACAGCGGAAGTCTTTAAATAAATGAACTGAGTATCTATTGATAAATTTAATAAAATCTCCAATTATTTAAATCCAAACATAAATTAAATATCCTTACATCTCTTTATAAGTCAACCGAAAACAACTGAAACAAATAAATAAAATCAATCAAAGGTACACGCAGAAAGGGCACTCGCATGAAGCGTCATGCTCATCCTCTCCTGCATGTACATCCAAAGCAGCGACACCACCATACGTCAGAGCGTTCACATAGTCATTCACTGTGTAACCTGCATCAACATCTAAAAATATGTATATATACAAAGGGTGAGCTCACAACTTAGCTCAGTAAGACAATCAGACAGTTTCACAATATTATGCATGAGTAACAATCATTTTATGTTGTGGTCTGGTTTAAGTTTGCAATGTGCTATAGAAAGGTTTGGTGGCCCCCGCACAACTATACACGAGTGTGTGGCACCGCATAGTAGATCACACCACCACCGGTCCACATGCACCCATCATGGAATAGAGATAGAGCTAAAGTATCCCCGTACCTCCCCTGATACCCTACCCATACCAGTACCTAAGCCCCTACAGGCCAGGGCTTACAAACTGGGCTCGCAACTAGCCAATCCTATATGTCATCAATGTAGGCTCTATCCCAACACAACCGTCTACAGCATAGAGATAGAGCTAAGGTATCCCCGTACCTCCCCTGATACCCTATCCGCAACTAACACACTAGGACAGAACAATACACAGGTAGACCCTATTCCAACATAACTCCCTACGGCATAGAGATAGAGCTAAATCATCGTGGATAAGCCAGCGTCGGCATCGGAGACCACAGTGCCACATAACCATGGCCAGGCCAACATCAACATCGAAGACCACCGTATCATGACCTTCCCCTGATGCCCCACCCGTACCAAGCATGTTAAGATAGAATACTACAAAAAGTGCCATTGTGAGGAATGATCCTAGGCCCATGCCCTACTCCACACACCAACAAAAACAATCACATGCCTAACAATCACATCTTATCATGCATTAACAATAACAATAACTGAAAGTAAAGAATGACATGTGAATATGCACAAACATCACATCATATATATTCAGGGTTATTAACAACGATTTATTGTCCGTTAATTATTAGGGTTTAGGTCAGATTCCCTTACCTGATGCTCGTTTGATAGCTTGCTCTACGTCGCAAGATCCAAACGTAATATCACAAAGTCCTACAATATTATTAGGGTTTCATTAGAATAGTTTTCTTAGGGTTTCACATTGGTCGGAAACCAACAAAGTCCAAAACCAACCTTTCAAAGCTGACCGGTCGCAACATACCGGTTGCAGCTCTGTGAGAAAATTAACGACCGGTATGGTCGACCGGTATGTCTCCGGAAGACCATACTTTAGGTTTTTCGACTGCCATCGATCAATCTCTATTGATTTCCAGGGTTCCTCCTATCCATTCTAAGTCTGAGCTTTGAGTTAGAGTTATCTCCAACTCATTCAAGTCTAGTTTTGATGATAACCATCCTAGAACTCGAATCTAGGGTTTGACGGCAAATTAGGTTTAATGTCCAATTAGGGTTTTAGATCAATACCTACTTTGCATGGTATTGATCCAACCATACAACTATCCTAGAGTCATAGAGTAAGAAGAATGATTAAAACACTTACCGTCGACTGGCGTAAGGTGAGCGTCGTCCAACGGCAATGATGGCACTTTTTTCTTTTTCCTAGCCTCTTCTCCTTCTCCAACCTCCTTCTCCTTTCTAGGATTTGTGAGAGATAATGGAAAGGATTTGAGGAGGTTTAGAGGTGTTTATATAGGCTTGGATTAGGGTTTAGTAACCCTATTAGGATTAGGAAGGTTCATGTATTAGGGTTTAGGAAAGTGGAACCCGCAGAGATCCAAATTCTGGATCTCCGTAGTAAGCTGCGCAGAGCTGACCGGTCGACCGGTACCAAGACTGGTACCATCGACTGGTCAACATAAAATGACACTTATTTGACCGTCATTGATCTGATTTCGTACCTGTTTGTCATCCGCTCGTCCCATCTGGCCCAGTGATGATCCGAAGACCTGCTACGACGTGAAATCAAGGTTTATACCGGGTTTATGGAGTACGGGTCTTACAACTCCCCCACCCTTAAAAGAAATTTCATCCCCGAAATTTGCATATGTAGGTCTCACAACTCCCCCACCCTTAAAGGAAATTTTGGCCTCAAAATTTGAATGTACCTTGATCGTCAAAAAGGTTAGGGTCTCCTTCCTTATCGCGCTCTCCTCTTCCCAAGTAATCTCTTCGACATCTTGGCTTTTCCAATGCACTTTCACATAATGGATATCCTTGGTTTGAAGTTGTTGTACCTTTCGGCTTGAGGGCATCACAGGCACTACTTTAAATGTTAAGTCTTCAGTCAACTCTGGGGTGTCTGCTGTCAAGATGTGCGATGGATCCCTGACATACTTCTTCAATAATGATACATGGAACACATCATGTACGCTTGATATAGATGGTGGTAGAGCCAATTGATATGCTACATTACCACGTCTGGTCAATATCTTGTACGGTCCCACATACTTGGGGCATAGCTTCCCCTTCTTACCAAACCTTTTCAGACCTCGCACTGGTGATATCTTCAAGAATACTTTCTCACCCATTGCAAACTCCAGATCTCGACGTCGATTATCCGCATAGTGCTTCTGTCGAACTTGAGCTGTCTTTGCTCTCTCCTTGATTTGATCAATCACTCCACAAGTTTCATCAACAAACTCTGGTCCTACAATTCTTCTTTCTCCCACCTCATTCCATAGCAGAGGTGTACGACACTTCTTCCCATAGAGTGCTTCATATGGAGCCATCTGGATTGTAGCCTGATAGATGTTGTTATAAGCAAATTCGATAAGCGATAGCTTCTCGTCCCAAGCTCTCTTGAAATCTAATGCACAACTCGGAGCATATCTTCTAAAATTTGAATGGTCCTTTCTGACTGCCCGTCCGTCTGAGGGTGGAAAGTTGTACTAAACTTCAACTTGGTTCCCATAGCTTTCTATAATCCTCCCCAGAACTTTGATGTAAAACGAGGGTCTCTGTCAGATACTATACTTTCTGGGACGCCATGAAGTCTGACTATATTATCAACATATAACTTGGCCAGCTTGTCCATGGTATATTGAGGTCTGACCGCAATGAATCGAGCTGTCTTGGTGAGTTGATCGACTATTACCCAAACTGCATCCACTGACCTTGGTGTCAAAGGTAGGCATGTGACGAAATCCATAGTAATGCAATCCCACTTCTATGCAGGCTCCGATAGTGGTTGTAGCAAACCTACGGGTCTCTGCCTTTTAGCTTTGACTTGCTGGCAATTCAGACATTGGAACACGAAACGAGCTATATCTGCTTTCATACCCCTCCACCAACACAGTCTTCTTAAATCATGGTACATTTTGGTACTTCCTGGATGTACCGAGTATGGAGTGTAATGAGCTTCCATCATAACACGATCTCTGATATTGCCGTCTTCACTCTCAGGTATGCATAACTGTCCACGATACCTGAGTACCTTGTCTGAATCCAAGGTAAAGTCAGGATTGCTCGTACCCTTCTCTAGGTCTTCTTGCACTGTCTTGAGATGTGGATCCTGTGGGATTGCTACCTTAACTTCATCCACTAGATCCGGTGAGATCTTCAAAGCTGCGAACATCATGGTGAACTTATGAATTAAGCCTTGCTTGACTGGATCTTCTACAGTCTCTATTATATACTCTTCATCGCCTTCAATTGAACTTGAGGTTGCAGCACACAATGCAACATTTGTACTTGGCCCGGCCTCAGGTTTCGATGCCCACTTTCTGCTTAAGGCGTCAGCCACAACATTTGCTTTACCCGGATGGTACAGGATGTCACAATCATAATCTTTTAATAACTCCAGCCATCTCCTCTATCTCATATTCAGATCCTTCTGAGTGAAATGATAAGTTAAGCTCTTGTGATCTGACTTAATTTGAAACTTTTCACCGTACAAGTAGTGTCTCCAAGTCTAGATTGCATGTATAACCGCCGCTAACTCCAAATCATGCATAGGATAGTTATTCTCATGCTCTTTTAACTGTCTTGATGTGTAAGCCATCACCTGTTCTCCTTGCATCAATACACACCCAATACCCAACCCTGAAGCATCCGTATATAAGATAAATGGTACGCTTGGTTCTGGGATTGTCAAAATAGGTGCAGAGACTAGTCTTGACTTCAAAGTCTGAAAACACTTCTCGCACTTATCTGTCCATATGAATTTCTCTCCCTTCTTGGTCAATGTGGTGAGTGGAACAGCGATCCTGGAGTAGTCTTCCACGAATCTTCTATAATAACCAGCCAACCCAAGGAAACTATGAATCTCTGCAATAGATTTGGTGCTTCCCATCCTACTATAGCAGCTATGTTACTTGGATCAACCTTGATACCGTCTTCAGATACTACATGGCCCAAGAAAGCCACTTCCTTCAGCCAAAACTCATACTTCTTGAACTTAGCATAAAGCTTATCCTTTCTCAGCCATTGTAGGGCTGCCCTCAAATATGTTGTATGAGCCTCCATGTCCTTTGAGTAGACCAATATGTAATCGACGAATACGATGAGTGAAGTGTCCAACATATCATGAAACACTCGGTTCATCAGTTCCATAAACGACGTTGGGGCATTGGTCAACCCGAATGACATAACTAGAAACTCATAATGCCCATACCTCGTCCTGAAAGCAGTCTTCGAAATATCTCCGGCCTTGATCTTCAGTTGGTGATACCCCGATCGGAGATCAATCTCCGAGAAAACCTTTGCACCCTGTAACTGATCGAACAGGTCATCGATCCTAGGCAAAGGATACCGATTCTGCTCACGGTAGTCGATGCACAGTCGTACACTTTCGTCTTTATTCTTGACAAATAATACAGGTGCTCCCCAAGGTGATATGCTAGGTCGTATGAAACCCTTATCTAACAATTCTTGTAACTGGGTCTTCAACTCCTTTAACTCGGTAGGGGCCATGCTGTATGGTGCTTTAGACACCAGCGTCGAACCTGGCATGAGGTCTATCACAAACTCTGTAGCCCTATCCGATGGCAGACCTGAAAGATCCTCAGGAAATACATCTATGAATTCTCGTACCACATCTATATCCTCCATCTTTTGTGAATCCGTAGTGATGTCGACTACAGATACAAGGTACCCCACTCCCCCCTTCTCTAAGCATCTCTTAGCTTTTAGGGCGGAGAGGATCAGCTTCCGCTTCTTAGGTAACTTGGTCCCAGTGAAGCTATACTCGTTTCCCTTTTTGTCTGTAAGCACAAGCTTCCTTTCACCACATAATAGGATAGCTGAATGATGGCCTAGTCAATCCATTCCCAATATGACATCAAAGTCTGCCATCTCGAGTAGTACCAGACTTGCTTCTATGTCTCGACCCTCAATACATACTGTACACGACCCATAATATTCAGTCAAAGCCACTTCAACTCCTAGCAGAGAGCGAACTATCAAGCTTGGGTTCAAGTGCTTGATCGGTAACTCCATTCGCTTTCCAAAGAAAATAAAAACAAAGGAGTGCATGGCCCCAGAGTCAAAGAGTACTCTGGAAGGTATACCAGCTACATTTACAATTCCTAAAATTTTATTGTCCCTTAGTCCTACATGCTCATGCACACAATGAAATAGTAAGCTAAATAGTAAGGGGTAGAATCATACCAGTGACCACATCAGGTGATGCGGCTGCCTCTTCAGTGGTGACAGCAAATACTTTTCCTTGCTGGGGAGGTTGTTTCCTAGGTAGAGTGCAGGTCCTTGCAACATGTCCCACTTGCTGACAGTTGAAACATTTAATGTTCGGGTTGTGTCCAGCGAATTGTGGCACAGGTGGTGCCGTATTGTTTCTTGCAGGCCCTGTAGTGTACTGAGCCCTATACGGGCGAAAAGGTCTATTGTTACCGCTACCTGAACTCTCAGTAGCGGGTGTCTTCACTCCCCTGTTCTGAGCGAAGAAGCTGTCCCTCTAACTGGATTCTATAACTCTCACAACCTGTACATCCTCATTATAAATTTTCTTGTCCATCCCCAATATGTGCTCTCTGATGCTTCCACGCAGTCCCATGGTGAACCTACGCGTCTTGGTCTCTTCCTCTTGCATACTTGCCGGTGTGAAGAAAAATAATTCTTCATACCTCTGCCGGTAAGCAACCACAGTCGACTGAGACTGCTGTAGATTAAAGAACTCCTTCTCCATCTGATCTCTGAAACTCTTCGGAAAATATTTATCGAAAAAGGCAACCTTGAACACTTCCCAATCCACCTGTGTATGCTTTGTCTCTAGATATGCCCGAGTAGAATTCCACCAAGTATTTGCATCTTCCTTCAGCATATGAGTGGCAAACAGAACCTTCTCCTCCTCTGTACAAGTCATCAGGCAGAAATTCTTCTCTATTTTTGCAACCCACTGTGCTGGCCACAATGGTTTCCCGATCTTACCCGTGAATGAAGAAGGCTTCAACTTAAAAAATCTGTCCACTGCCCGACTCAAATCGTGCTGTCCCTGTGTATTTATCCCGTACCATGGTGGTGGATACGGATAGGCTCCCTGATAAGCAGAAGACGATGGAAATTGGTGCGGTGGTGGTACATCTATGCTTGGCCCATCGGCCCTGGACTACCATGCATCGGCAGTGTAGTATTATTCCCTCCAGACCTAGGTGTACCTTCGGTGAAAACATGACCCGGTGGCCTGAACATCTTTAACATCTCGCTCAGGAATGCTTTCTGTTGAGCTTCCATTTGATATATCAGATTGGTCACAATAGTCTCAGAGTTCATGTGAGGAGGGCCAGGCAAATTTGTCGGTACCCTTGGAACCTGTTCTTCCTTAACTACCGGGCTTGGCTCTCTAACATAGCCTGGTTCTACATGTTCTTCTTCATCGTGGCGCACCCTACCCTGGTCACGCTTTTGGCCCCTACGACCGTTTCTGCCTACCATCTCAGACTATTCTGTTTGGATCTGAGAAGAAGACATAACACATGAGAACAATAATAGTGGTGTTAGTCTTGAACAATATAAGGTGAAACAGTCAAAAAGTAGAAATTAAATTTACAAAATTTTTAAAATTTTTCATAATTTTTCTACCCCTTCTATAGCTGACCGGTCGCAACATACCGGTCGCACCTCTGTAGAATGTTGTGCGACCGGTATAGTCGACCGGTCAGAATTTTCATTATGACCGAGACATAGCGGTCGCAGCCCCTATGGGGTACCGGTCAACTGGTATGTCGACCGGTATGCCCAGAAAGGGCTTAAAATCGCAAAAAAGTGAGATTTTTCTCACTTTTTCTCTCTTCCTTCTCTCGGGTGGGGATTCCTCTCTGGCTCCTAAGTTGCTACCGTCTGGCCGGTGACCTTAGAAGCCATTTTCATCCATTCCAGACTTAGAACATCACCTCCAGGTAAGTTTTTTCCCTCTCTATCAAACTTTTACATAGTTTTCATATCGACTTTACCTAAAATTTTCGATTTTTCTTTGATTGGAAGATTCTAACCGTAGGAACTTCTTTCCTTTGGCTTAGAAAGGGTTTAGAGACCCCCAAGAGAAAAAGCCCTCAATCAATTTGGACTTTCACCGAATGGTTTTCATAAAATCGGATTTTTCTAGTTTTTAACCTAGGTTTTGTAAAAATTTTGAATTTTCTTGAATATTTCTTAATTTCTCAAATATTTTGCTTGAATTGCATATGATTGGTTTGCTTGAAGTGTGCGGGGGTTACGTAAGTCCTCCTCCCCAAGTTTTGGGTGAGTTCGAGGCTTTCTCCCAATTTACTGTCCTTATGCTATCGAATTTTTGAAGATTATTAACATTTTTTTCTTGTTTTCTTTATGTTTTGCAGTTTAAATGGCTCCCCGAAGAGGTCTTGGCAAGCGTTCCTATGGCTTGGGCATGTGCGCTCCTCATCCACCAGTTCCACAGCTCGATGAGCAGTGGTTCTGTTCTGAGGCGGCACAAGCCCGTTTCCCTTGGTTCGATAGCAAGAACATAGAGTTTGGGTGGCGGGTCAACTTGGAGTAGTTGCACAGGTTTGATGTGCAAGCAGCTTTTGACAGGCTTGGGTGGGTGCCTGTCATTACTTACACTGAGACCACTCGCCCCAATCGGGTCAAACACTTCTACGCCAACCTGGAGCTTCATGGGGATGTCAACGATCCAAATCAGGGTAGGGACTTGTGCATCTCCAGCTTCGTAAAGGGCGTCAACATCTCCTTCGATACTCATTAGTTGGCTGACCTGCTAGGGGTCCCCAATGATGGAGATCTAGTGTACTGCCCTCCAAAAGTGAAGGGTTACTTGAGCAAGGATCTACGTCGAGAGATAGTGGAGCAGATACTAAATCCTGGGGCTCCTATGAAGGCTGCTAGTCTGAGGCCCCTGGCTCGAGTTTATAGCCGCATCATCCAGCACAACATTGTGCCCCAGAGTGGCCACTATAGTGAGTTATGTCAGCTCACTCAGTACATCACCTACTTCATCTGCACAGGGGAGCGGGTCTCTCTCCCTTACCTCATCATTCAGACTATGCATCAGGCGACTCTGGCCGATCAGGCCAGTAACCTCCCCTATGGCCGTCACATCACTACTCTTCTGTGGCGCATACGAGTGAGCATGAGAGGCGAGGTGGCTGTTGAGCATACTATGACTTCAGACATTGACTGGGATGCCATTCTTAGGATGCAGGTGGATAATCTGCTTGTTAGTGATGATGAGCTGGAGGCTTGCCCTCACCCACTTAGGAGGGTAGTAGCGCGGCAGCAGCAGCCAATGCGGCACACGCAGCAGAGGCTGAGAGTGATGATGGGGATGACGATGATAGGGCAGAGGATGTATCAGTGCCAGCTTCCCAGCCTATACCTACAACACCACAGCCTACATCTACAGCTGGACCGTCTCATCCCCCTCCGGACCCAGTGTTGAGCATGTTCACGGAGATCAGGGATACCCAGAGGATCATCCTAGAGTCTCAGTGAGAGATGGGTTTGGAGTTGGGACGTCTGGCTCGTACCCTACAGGTCACACAGGACCAGGTACACTGGCTTAGGGTCACTTACAAGCGAGATTATGACATAGCGGACCCTATTCCTTCTAGGCCCCCTATCCCATGATTTTTTTCCTTTTATTTTTCTCTCTCCTGACTGTTTATATAACAGGGTAACTGTCCGGTTTGTGGATTGTACCCTATAGTACTATTACATTTGATACTCTCTTTCTGTTTAATGAAAGTTTTTTATGGTTTTCCTAACTAGTGCATGGGTATCATTAAATTCCATATTCAATATCATATATTATGCTCTTTCTTAGTCCGTCTCAGGTATCAAACAATGCTTAGGGTGTGTTTGTATTAAGATTTTTAAATTTCCCAACTCAATTCATTGACTTAGTTAAGTGCAATATGGTCTGTTGGACAAAGCCCGATGGCTCTGATACTAAGTTGTCACACCCCAAATTCTAAACCAACCAGGATGGTGTGAGTGAACCATTATTGAACCAACGGTTCAAACCAGGTTCTCGAATAGACCGTGTCCACTCATATAAACCATTGCACATAACCACAATCAGAATATAATTAATTCAGCGAAAGTCTTTAAATAAATGAACTGTGTATCTATTGATAAATTTAATAAAATATCTAATTATTTAAATCCAAACATAAATTAAATATCCTTACATCTCTTTATAAGTCAACCGAAAACAACTGAAACAAATAAATAAAATCAATCAAAGGTACACGCAGAAAGGGCACTCGCATGAAGCGTCATGCTCGTCCTGTCCTGCCTGTACACCCAAAGCAGCGACACCACCATATGCCGGAGCGTTCACGTAGTCATCAACTGTGTAACCTGCATCAACATCTAAAAACATGTATATATACAAAGGGTGGCTCACAACTTAGCTCAGTAAAACAATCAGACAGTTTCACAATATTATGCATGAGTAACAATCATTTTATGTTGTGATGTGCTTTAAGTTTGCAATGTGCTATAGAAAGGTTTGGTGGCCCCCGCACCTCTATACATGAGTGTGTGGCATCGCATAGTATATCACACCACCACCGGCCCACATGCACCTATAATGGAATAGTGATAGAGCAAAGGTATCCCCGTACCTCCCCTGATATCCTACCCATACCAGTACCAAAGCCCCTACTAGCCAGGGCTTGCAAACTGGGCTCGCAACTAGCCAATCCTATATGTCATCAATGTAGGCTCTATCCTAGCACAGCCGTCTACGGCATAGAGATGGAGCTAAGGTATCCCCGTACCTCCCCTGATACCCTATCCGTAACTAACACACTAGGACAGAACAATACACAGGTAGACCCTATCCCAACATAACTCCCTACGGCATAGAGATAGAGCTAAAGCATCGTGGACAAGCCAGTGTCGGCATCGGAGACCAGAGTGCCACATAACCATGGCCAGGCCAACATCAACATCGGAGACCACCGTACCATGACCTTCCCCTGATGCCCCACCCGTACCAAGTATGTTAAGATTGAATACTACAAAAAGTGCCAGTGTGAGGAATGATCCCAGGCCCATCCCCCACTCCACACACCAACAAAAATAATCACATGCCTAACAATCACATCTTATCATGCAAGAACAATAACAATAACTGAAAGTAAAGGATGACATGTGAATATGCATAAACATCACATCATATATATTCAGGGTTATTAACAACGATTTATTGTCCGTTAATTATTAGGTTTAGGTCAGATACCCTTACTTAATGCTCGTTTAATAGCTTGCTCCACGTCGCAAGATCCAAACGTAAAATCACAAAGTCCTACAATATTATTAAGGTTTCATTAGAATAGTTTTCTTAGGGTTACACGTTGGTCGAAAACCAACAAAGTCCAGAACCAGCCTTTTCAGCGCTGACCTGTCGCAACATACCGGTTGTAGCTCTGTGAGAAAACTAGCAACCAGTATGGTCGATCGATATGTCTCCGGAAGACCATACTTTGGGATTTTCAACTACAATCGATCAATCTACATGGATTTCTAGGGTTCCTCCTATCCATTATAAGTCTGAGCTTTGAGTTAGAGTTATCTCCAACTCATTCAAGTCTAGTTTTGATAATAACCATCCTAGAACTCAAATCTAGGGTTTAACGGCAAATTATGGTTTAATGTCCAATTAGGGTTTTAGATCAATACCTGCTTTGCATGGTATTGATCCAACCATACAACTATCCTAGAGTCATAGAGTAAGAAGAATGATTAAAACACTTACCGTCGACTGGCGTAGGTGAGCATCGTAGAACGGCAATGACGGCACTTCCTTCTTCTTCCTAGCCTCTTTTCCTTCTCCAACCTCCTTTTCCTTTCTAGGATTTGTGAGAGATAATGGAAAGGATTTGAGGAGGTTTAGAGGTGTTTATATAGGCTAGGATTAGGGTTTAGTAACCCTATTAGGATTAAGAAGGTTCATGTATTAGGGTTTCAGAAAGTGGGACCCGTAGAGATTCAAATTCTGGATCTCCGTAGTCAGCTGCGCAGAGCTGACCGGTCGTCCGGTACCAAGACCGGTACCATCGACCGGTCAACATAAAATGACACTTATTTGACCATTTTTGATCCGATTTTGTACACCTGTTTGTCATCCGCTCGTCCCGTCTGGCCCGATGATGATCGAAAGACCTGCTACGACATGAAATCAAGGTTTTGACCAGGTTTATGGAGTACGGGTCTTACAATTCCCCCACCCTTAAAAGAAATATTGTACCTGAAATTTGCATATGTAGGTCTTACAGTAGGACTATCCCTGAGTTCACCTTGGACGATGAAAAGGTATTGAAGTACAAAGGAAGAATATGTGTTCCTAAAACAGAAAATTTGGACATTAGATACCGACTAATGAATGAAGCTCACACCACCGCCTATTCGATACATGCTGGAAGTACAAAGATGTATCATGATTTAAAGAAGTTATATTGGTGGAGAGGAATGAAGACAGATGTAGTTAAATTTGTGTCTCAATGCTTAAATTGTCCGAGGGTGAAGGCTGAACGACAAAGACCAGTAGGACTATTACAGTTGCTACCAGAACCAGCATGGAAATGGGACTGCATCACTATGGACTTTGTCACCGGGTTACCACTGACTCCCTGAGTAGTTGACGCGGTTTGGGTAATTATAGGCCGTTTGACTAAAATAGATCGATTTATAGCTATACGACCTCAGTATACATTGGAAAGGTTAGCTAAGTTGTAAGTGGATAATATTGTCAGATTACACAATGTACCTGAAAGCATTGTGTCCGACAGAGATCAACGATTTACTTCAAAGTTTTGGGAAGGATTGCAAAAGGCTATGGGTACAACATTGAAGTTCAGTACTGCATTCCATCCTCAAACAAACGAACAGTCGGAGCGTACCATTCAAATTTTAGAAGACACGCTTCGAGCCTATGTAATTGATTTTAAAGGATCATGGGATGTAAAACTACCATTGATCGAGTTCACTTATAACAACAGCTATCAGGCTACTATACAGATGTAACCCTATGAAGCACTGTATGGTAGGAAGTGTTGAACTCCATTGTTTTGGAATGAAATTGGAGAACATATTATTGTTGGACAAGAATTTGTTGAAGAGACATGTCGAGTAGTCGACATTATCAAGGAAAGAGTAAGAACGGCTCAGAATCGTCAGAAACAGTATGCAGATACTCGACGACGAGACCTTGAATTTGTCATAGGTGATAAGGTGTTCTTGAAAGTATCACCTATATGAGGTTTAAAGCGGTTCGGACAGAAAGGGAAGCTTAGTCTGAGATATGTCGGGCCATATGAGATTCTAACTAAACGTGGAAAGGTGGCTTATCAGCTAGCACTACCACCGTCTATGTCAAACGTGCATGATGTATTCCATGTTTTATTTTTGAAGAAGTACGTCAGGGACCCAACACACGTTTTGACAGTGGATCCACCTGATTTGACTGATGATTTGACATTTGAAGTAGCACCAACTGAAATCACCAGCCGAAAGGTTCAACGACTATGCAACTGTGATATTTACTATGTTAAGGTCACCTGGAGAAGCCGAGTTATAGATGAAATCACATGGGAAGAAGAGAATGCTATGCGAAAGCAATACCCTCATCTTTTTTACTTGGAAGGTATGTACCAATTTCGAGGACAAAATTTTTAATAAAAAGGAGGGGAGTTGTAAGACCCGTGTCAAACTAACCGGTCTTACCACCTTGTACCAGGTCTACCTATCATGGTCGAGCCAAGTGGACCAAGTACGTGAAGGAAATCACAAAACCAGGTTTGAATTTGACCCAAAAATAGTAAATTTTGAAGATTGGGTCGCATGTCTAAACAGGTAGGGTCGACCCCACCTCAATAGAAGTCCAACCCATGACTTTTCAGTCGTAGAGTTGGATGATTTGAGAACCATAGGGTCGACGGATCCTGCGATCCTATGATCGACCCTATGATGACATACTAAAACTGTAAATTAGGAAGCTTTCCTAATTTCAAGGAGTCCTTTCCTAATCTCGATGGGACATATTTTGGGAGGTTTTCCTCTATAAATAGGACATCCCTTAGCCTCTTTCACTCCTTTTAGAACTATAATTGAAAGTGAGAGAAAGAGAAAGAGAAGGAAGAGAAGAATAGAAGGAAAATTAGAGAAAAGACTAAGGAAGAGGAGGAACTTCAGAGAAACCTTTGAGTCTCAGCCAACTTCAGGTATGAGTTTAATTTCCTCATGAATTAAGATCCCAGAATGGAATATAAAGAAGTTAGGATTAGGAGAAACCCAAATCATCTATCCACGGATGAGTTTCGAAGGAATCCATGTAAGTAATCATCATAGGCAATGGAAAGTGTGTAAAAATCATAGTTATGAGTCATAGAACAATATTAGAATGGACCTACGAGACCTCATGATTGATCACATACCCTCGAGAAGTCCCAGGGAGGGTGTGGTCGCACATAGGGTCGCGACCGCATGTCCGACCCTACCCCTACGGTCGATTGGGTAACCGACCCTAGGTAGTGCCCTACCTGCGACCCTATGATTTTAGTTAGTCTAAATTTGTTGGAATTAATTATAATTAGAATCTATCGACTTGTTCAGTTGTCTTAGTGATTTAAAAGTGGTTCTTAAACCTTGAACGAGAATCTACACTCAATCAAAGTTGAGGGAACAAGACCTAAACTAATTGGATAATAAAAAACTATTTTTTCTTATTGAGTCATATACCATGATTGATTCTATGCGTGTATGTGTGTATTGTGCATTTAACATGTCATCCAATATCCCTGCTATTACTGTTCAAGCATATTTAATTTCATTTATTTATAACATGATGATGATGTTGATGTTAGGAATAGGCATGTGAATGTTTGTGTGTGGTTAGTGTATTTGATGCGAATGGGGCATCAGGGGGAGGACGTGATATCATGGTGTGTCCTAGTCACCATACTCTAGCCCTATCTCTACTCAAGTCATGTCCACCAACATCATCGTATCACCATTATCATAGCAGAGCTATTACGTCGTAGGGCATCAAGGGAGGTGGTCTCGGACCGTGTGGTCTGACTCTACCGGGGGGCCTTAGCTCTATCTCTATGGACATATTGAGGGATGCTAGGGTGAGGCCTTGGGTAGACTGTTTGACATTAGGATTGGTTAGTTGTGAGCCCAGTTTGCAAGCCCTCGCCAATAGGGGCTTACGTGTTGGTATGGGAGCATGTGGTACTTTAATATCGATACCCATTGGGTACACTGTTTCCATTGTGGGTGCATGTGGGACGACAATGTCGATATTCATTGGGCGGCTTCACACACTCATGTATAGAGGTGAGGCGGCCTCCGAACCTTTCTATTGCACATTGCAAACTTATAAACCAGACCACAGATATGAATTGAATGCATGCATATATTTGTTGCATTGTTTTGTTTGCTCACTAAGCCATGATGTGTGCTCACCCTTTTCGACGTCAAATATTTTAGTTGATGATGCAGGTACGACAGTTGAAGACTACATGAATGCTCCTGTGTACGGGCAAGCGGCGGCAATGGACGCTGAAGTGATGATGGAGTCGCATGATTCGACATGCGAGTGCAACTCCTGTGTTTTTTATTAGACTTTTATTTGGATTATACAGACAATGTATTTGAATTAAATATTTAAGTTTATGTCTCAGTCATTTTGAGAATAATTGGTTAAATTATTTATTTTATCACATTTAGATTCTCAGTTAATTTAATATTTAAGACTTCCGCTATTGTGTATTTACTCTGATTATTATGGTGAATATGTATGATTTAAGCAAACAGACACAGCCTATTTGAGATCTTGGTTAAACCATTGGTTTATTAGCGGTTCATCACACCATTCTGAATAGTGCAGAATTGGGGTCTAACAAGCTCTCCCCCAAAATCGAAAATCCTTCTCCTTCTCTTGCTTATTGGTTTTATCTCCTCCTAGACTCCCTCTCTTACCCTAACTCTATTTCTTATCTATCTCCTTATTCCACACGTCTTTCTCGTATTTCCTCTCTAGGTCCTTTATTCCCACTCAATCTCTTATTCCCTCTCAATCTCCTAGCCTATATCGGCCTTTTAATCTCCTCTCCAACCCTCTTTCCTATTCGGTTAATATGTATACAATATATATAATAAATTATATAATATATCATATATATATAGTAATGTGTATATATATATATATATATATATATATATATATATAAGCAATATATTAAAATACATGTATAATACACATAAACTGAACTGATTCAGATTGGTCTGGGTTGGACTGGTCAGGAGTGAACTGGTCTGATCCAGTGTGAGTAGAGTTGAGTTGGTCAAACCCCACCTTTTCCCTTTTTCCTCTTGTCTACTCACCTAAACTATGCTGAGGACTATGATAGAAACCGCGAGGCACCGCCTCCCCCATCACCTCCAGCTTCCTGATGTATTTTTCTTATATTTTTCTTTTGTACTACAGAGTAACTATCTGGATTGTGGACTGTACTCCGCTTTAGACATGTGTATATACGTTTATTTTTCATTCGAGTGTATATGAATTTTGTTTCTCATTTAATAGATGCATTATTCTATTTCAATTTTTGTCTCAATCAACACAGATGCTTATAATGTGTTATTATTATAACTTTTAAATTTTATCCTATCTCAGTTCACAACTTTTGTAGTAATATACTGGTTTAAAAGACAGGGCCTAAGAGCTCTGATACCAAGTTGTGACACCTCAATTCCATACTATTCAGATCGGTGTGATGAACCGCTAATAAACCAACGGTTTAATCTAGGATCTCAAATAGGCTGTGTCCCTTAGCTTAAACCACACACACCCACAACCATAATTAGAATAAATACACAATAGCGGAAGTCTTAATATTAAACGAACTGAGAAACTAACTGTGATAATCATAAATAAAATATTCAATTATGTTGTATCAATCGAGACATAAATAAATAAAATATCAAATTATATTTCCTTAATAGTTCAAATAAAAATCTAATGAAAAACGCATGAGTTGCACTCGCATGAGGAGTCATGCGTCTCCACTATATCTTCAGCCTCCATTGCAGCCACGTGCCCGTACACAGAAGCATTCATATAATCTTCCGCAGTGGTACCTGCATCATAAACTAAAAATATCCGAATTCAAAAAGGGTGAGCACACATCACGGCTCAATGAGCAAACAAAACAATGCAACAAACATATGCATGTATTCAATTCATATCTGTGGTCTGGTATATAAGTTTGCAATGTGCTATAGAAAGGTTCGGTGGCCGCCTCACCTCTATACACGAGTGTGTGAAGCAGCCTAATGAATATCGTTATTTCCGTCCCACATGCACCCACCATGGAATAGAGATAGAGCTAAAGTGCTTAGGACCGCACCGCATCACACTTCCCCTGATACTCTACCCATACCAATACGTAAGCCCCTGTTGGTGAGGGCTTGCTAACTGGATCGCAACTAATGAAACCTAATGTCAAACAGTGTATCCAAGGGCTCACCCCAGCATCCCTCAATACGTCCATAGAGATAGAGCTAAGGCTCCGTGGTAGAGTCGAAGACTACACGGTCAGAGACCACCTCCCCTGATGCCCTACCACGTAATAGTTCTGCTAAGGTAATGGCGATACGACGATGTCAATGGATAAAACTTGAGTAGAGATAGAGCTAGAGTCTGGTGACCAGGACACACCACAATATCATGTCCTCCCCCTGATGCTCCACTCGCATCAAGCACACTAACCACACACATACATTCACATGCCTATTCCTAGCATCATCATCATCATCATGTTATAAATAAATAGAATTAAATATGCATGAACATTAATAGTAGGAATATTGGATGACATGTTGAATGCACATTACAAGCATACACGCATAAAATCAGTCATGGCATTGGACTCAAGAAATAAAAATAGTTTATTATTAGCCAATTAGTTTAGGTCTTGTTTCCTTACCTTTGCTTGAGTGTAAATCCTCTTTCAAGCTCTAAGAATCACCTTTATATCAATAGGGAAACCTAACAAGTCGATAGATTTTTATTAAAATTCATTCTGACAGTTTTAAGCTTGCCGTAAAGCTAGGGTCGCAGGATGGGTCACAGGTAAGGTCGCAGGTTTGTGCGACCCCAGGGTATAGGTTCGATGCTAGGGTTCGTTGTCCCATCGACCCTAGGTGCGACCGTAGCTTCCTTGGACTTCCCGAAAGCTAGGGGTCGATCCTGTGGTTTGGTAGGGTCGATTCCCAATCGACCCTATGTGCGATCGGACGTAGTTTGAGTCAACCTTTTCATTTTACAATCTAATCTTTCAAGTTTGGGTCCTTTGGCTTACTTCCACAGTCCATTCTATGCTTGTTCTATGGCTTAAAACTCTAGGTTACTTCCTTACTTTGTCTACCATGATTCCCTCCATGGATTTCATTGAAATCTTCCCATTGATGGATGATTTGGGTTTCTCCTAGATTATACCATCTTCTTGAACTATTCTAAGGTCTTAAATAATTCATGGAAAGCATATCCATACCTTAGGTTTGTTGAGATTCAGAGGCTTCTCTGAATTTCTTCCTTTTAGTCTTCTTCTCCAATTCTTCTTCTGTTCTCCTTCTCTTCTCTTTCAATTAGGGTTTCAAAAGGAGTGAAAGAGGCTAAGGGACATCCTATTTATAGAGGAAAACCTCCCAAAATAAGTCCCATTAAGATTAGGAAAGAATCCCCTTGAAATTAGGAAAGTTTTCTATTTATGATTTTTATCGATGATCCTAGGGTCGATGCTAGGGTTGGAGATCCCGTCGACCCTAGGGTCTCAGTTGTCCTACCCTAGGACTAAAAGTCATGGGTCTGACTTCCTGATGAGGTGGGATCGACCCTACCTGTTTAGGTATGTGACCCTACCCCCTATTTTACTGTTTTTGGGTCTGTTTCATACCTGGTCTTGCTATTTCATTAACGAACTTGGTCCATTTGGCTCGACCATGATAGGTAGACCTGGTACAAGGTGGTAAGACCGGTTAGTTCGATACGAGTCTTACAAATTGTGCTTGAAAAAGGCTAATTTTTATGAAATCTCGATCATGAATGCTCTATTGCATGCATATTAATGTTAGGATGCCTATGTCTAGCATTTTTTATGAATGATAATTTGTCTAAACTATTCAATGATGATGTTCTGAATGCTATATGATGATGTTTGATGGTTTTGACATGTTTCATAAAGTGATTTTCTAATTTGAAATTTCTAGATTTAGGATCCAAACATAGGACGTACATCACATGTAGTTTTTATTAGATTTTGAAGCCCAAATATTTATGAGAGTCTCTCTGATATATTAGAAGACAACCCTAGAAATTTTGTTCCATTTGAAACTGAAAAAGTATATCAAAAAATTCTTTCTTTGACATTGCTATTTTATTCAAATATAACGCAATCCCCTATCAGAAAGTCTCTAGACAAGGGTCTTATGGTCATAATCAGGAAATAAACTTCATATAAACTTTTTAGATAAGAAAGTTTTCTCAAAAATAGTACTGGTTTCATATTTTTTAATTTTTTATTAAATTGATATTGATTTCTAAGTGCATAGTGCTCTGATTTTGAATATGTCTGGATGTACTGATTTGCATGATTAAAAAGGATCATTTTTCACAAAGAAAATATACTGTTTTCACTTGTTTTTCTTGACAAATTTTAGATTAGACATTTATCTACATGGACATATGTCTGGATTTAATTTTCATTAAGTATAGGATTTTATTAGGAATTTATGGTGCAACTGGTCAAAAATCTAGAACAGACTTGATCAATGCACATATCCGGTCTTGGGGCTTTGACCTATTTTTGCTCTTTGTTGGGATTTGACTTCTTCATATGAAATCTAACATGTTGAGTCAACTTTTTGTGAAAAATAATTGAGCTTGATTTGAGTTACAAAAGACCTACGTATGGTCATTCTTCTGTAATGTGATAGAATCTGAAAGTAATTCATATTTTGTCAATTATATGAAACCTTGTGTCACAATTTTGACAATTTTGAGTCATTAATCTTTCCAAATGTCTTCATAAAAATTATAATTTTTTCAAAGAACATTGAACATAGGTTTTGATAATTTTACACTTTTTAAAAAAAAAAGTTTCATTGATGTCTCATTCATTGTAACTGCAATTGATTGCTTGAATGAATTCTATTATATTTGGATTAATGGCTATATTTGGAGCATTCATATGCTTCGATTGGATTGTGCACATAACATATTTGTCATATTCCATCTGTTGTTATATTTGGTAGAATAAATAGATTTTTACCATATTTAGCAAAATCTTAATAGTTACAATTTTTAAGTCTTACTACGCTTAGAAAATAGCATATAAGATCTTACCTTTTTGAAAAATTCATGCCATATTTGCATTCTATGATTGGTACTTACAATATTGATATAGATGCGTACATCAATTTCTTACCATTTTTAAGTCTTTTCATGCTTAGAAAATAACATATAAGTTCTTACCTTTTTGGATGATTCATGCCATATTTTGCATTTTATGTTTGGTACATGCAATATTGATATATAGATGCATATATTAATTTCTTACTATATTAGGTTTTACCATACTTAGATTAGCATATTAGATCTTGCCATATAGGTTCTTACTTTATTTGAAATACATGCCATGTTAGGGAGATTTTCATAATCTTACTATATGTTGTGATAGTTACCATAAATAACATACATGCCATGCTTAGATAGAATATTCCATTTATGACAATAACTTAATTTATGCTGCACCCTAGTCGAACTGCCATATTTGTACACCTAGCAAACATATTAGCTGTGGGGACGTGCATATAGGCACCCACATTCTCGGGAAGGGTATAATGGGAAATAATAAAAATCTTAACAAAGAAAGAGAATGCTTTGCCAAACCTTCCAAAATTAGAGCTTAGGATGAAAGGGTAGCTCAGGATGATTTTCACCCCTCATTAAACCCTAAACCTAGAATAAGTTTTCAATCCTAATCTTAGAATAGGTCCTCAATCCTAAACCTAGAATACGTTCATAATCCTTAACCTAGAATAGGTTCTCAATCTTTATCCTAGAATAGGTTATTTCATCAGCCCGAACTATGCGGATTCTGATTCCTAGGTCAAACCCTAGGATACGTGGGTCATTTGGGAGAATCCTAAATTCGGATCTACACCTCAGTCCACTCGGACTATCCATAGATCCACTAGGATATCCATCCCCATTTTTACCCAGAGTTTGAACTACATGGATTCTGATTCCTATGGCAAACCTTAGGATACGTAGGCTATTTGGGACAAACCTTAATTCGGATTCGAACCTTAGTTCACTCGGACTATCCATAGATCTACTAGGATATTCACCCACAGAGCCCGAACTATGCGGATTCTGATTCCTATGACAAACCCTAGGATACGTAGGCCATTTGGAAGAAACCCAAATTTGGATCCAAACCTTAGTCCACTCGGACTGTCCATAGATCCACTAGGATATTCATCCACAGAGCCCAAACTACGTGAATTCTGATTCCTAGGTCAAACCCTAGGATACATAGGTTATTTAGGACAAAGCCAAATTTGGATCTACACCTTAGTCCATTCTGACTATCCATATATCCACTAGAATATCCATCCGCATTTTGACACAAATAGGGTTATCCACATTTCAACCCAAATAGGGTTATCCACATTCCAACCCAAATAGGATTATCCACATTCAGACCCAGAAAGGGTTATCCATTCTTAAATCCACTAAGACTATCTATCCGTTCGCATGGACTATCCAGATACTATCCCATAGGGTTTTCTCATCATTTCAAGCATAAACTTCAACTTGAACAATGAACTTAATCATGCACAATCATAAATTACAATCATAAACTTTAATCACACCTGAAATATGATGGTGAAACTGATTTTCAAAATAATTCCGTAATACGTAGGGAATCTGATGGATACAGATTCGGTTTAATGATATCGAACCACTTAGTTTGGTTCAGTTTAATCGATAGAGTCTAGCATAGGAAAGGTATAGGAGACCGATTTCGATCGGGGGTTTGGGTGCCTAACCCCTTTCCATAACCGTAACCTGACACTTTCCCAATCTCTGATGAGCCAGAAATCTAATCTAAGGGTCATGAATCAATCGAAGTCTTACCTTGGGGTGAGATTTCACATTTCTAAGGTCCTAGACCTTAATCTAGGTGGCGACTTCTACAGATTTCAATCTTTTGTCTTCACAAAACCATACATAAGTGATATCTCCAAAAATACTTTGTCACTTATGGCGAACTCGAGGTCTTAACATCTCGTTTGCTACTTGATAGGTTTCTTCAATAGACTCAGGTCTTATAATTCCTTATTCTCTTACTTCATTCCAAAATAAAGGAATTTGACATTTCTACCGTACCATGCTTCATAGGTGACATCTACATAGTAGTTTGGTACCAAATTCAATCCACATATAGCTTAGTTAGCCGCTACAAAGCATACCGAGGTCGTATAGCAATGGAATGAGCTATCTTTCTAAGGCGATCAACAATCACCCAAACTATGTCAATCGATCTGGGGGTCAGTGGAAAATCGGTGACATAGTTCATTGTAATGCAGTTTCACTTCCATACTGGCTCTGATAGTGGTTGTAGTAAGCCATGTTAGTTTTTTTCTTTCAGCCTTTACTTACTGATAATTCAGACACTGGAACATGCACTAAGCCACATCTATTATCATTCCTCTTTACCAGTACAATCTCTTCAGATCATGATACATATTGGTACTCCATGATGTACTGAATATAGAGTACAATGGGCTCTTATCATTATCCTCTTCATGATATTAGAGTCTTTACCTTCAGGTATTCAGAATCTACCTCTGTATCTGAGTACCGTATCCACATCCAAAGTAAGTCAGGATTAGGTTTTTCTTTCTCTAAATCTTCTTGCACCTTTCTTATATACAGATCTAACAAATTACTACTTTTACTTCATCCATCAATTCAGAGATGACCTTTAATGCCACAAGCGCAGTCGAGGAACTATTTCTCCATAAGTTTATCCATAAATTCTCACTCAACTAGATCATCACAAGTTTTTATTAGATGTTACTCTTCTTCCAATCTGAATTTGTTGTTGTGAAACATAAGACAACATTTATACTAGGTCCTTCCTCAGACTTCATAATTTCCTTTTTGCTTAAGGCCTCAGCTACTACATTAGCCTTGCTCGAGTGACACTGAATATCATGGTCTTAATCCTTCAGTAGTTCCCACCATCTCCTTAGCTTCCTGTTCAACTCTTTCTGGGTGAAGAGATAAGTAAGACTCTTGTAATTCGATTTAATCTGAAATTCTTCTCTCTATAGATAATGTCTCCAAGTCTTGATTGCATGAATCACATTTGCTAACTCCAAATCATGAGTTGGGTGATTCTTTTCATGCCCTTTCAGTTATCTTGAAACATATGCAATCACTTGTTTACCTTACATTAACCCGCATCCTAGACCCAATCCAGAACCATCGGTGTATAGGGTAAAAGGTTTCCCTGGTGCCAAAATGGTCAAAATGGGAGCTGATATCAATCTAGCCTTCAATGTTTGAAAATCCTCCTCACATTTGTTGGTCCAAACAAACTTTTCTCCTTTCTTAGTCAAACTAGTAAAAGGTACAGCGATTCTAGAGTAATCTTCCATAAATTGTCGATAATAACCTGCTAAACCCAAGAAACTTCTGATCTTTACAATATCCTTTAAGTATTTCTCACCATATGATTACTTATATCATAATAGGATCCACTTTAATCCCTTTTTATGATGCTACGTGATTTAAGAATATCATTTTATTTAATCAGGTCTCCTATTTCATGGGCTTGGCATAAAGCTTCTCCCTTCTCAACTGTTGTGAAGTTGATCAAAAATTCGTTATAGGACTTTCCTCATCTTTGGAATAAACCAATATATAGTCTATGAAACTATGACCAACGTGTCTAACATATCATGAAACACCCGGTTCATAAGCTCCATAAAATATTCTGGAGCACTAGTTTATCCCAATGATATACCTAGGAACTCATAATGCTCATTCCTGGTTTTAAAAAAACTATCTCTAGAATAACACTGTTCAAATTCTTCATCTGATGATATCTTGACTGAAGATCAATATTAGAAAATACCTTTGCTCCTTGCAACTGTTTAAACAAGTGATCCATCTGAGGTAGTAGATATCGATTCTTGATCGTGAGCTTGTTTAGTTCCTGATAGTCTACACATAATCTGACACTAGCATCCTTCTTCTTTACAAATTACATTGGAGTTCCCCGTGATGCAATACTTAGCCGATTAGAACCCTTGTCAATAACTCCCATAGTTGAGTCTCAATCCCTTCAACTCTATAGGAGCTACTCTATAGGTGCCTTTGACACAGGTATTGTCCTTGGTAACAAGTGGATGACGAACTCGGTCGCACGATCAGATGGTAACCCAGGTAAGTCTCCTGGAAACACATCAGGAAATTTACGCATCAAATCAATATCTACCATCTGTGGTGCTTCTTTGATAACGTATACCACAGATAACATATATCCAACTCCTTTCTCTTTAAAGCATTTCTTCGCCTTTAGCATAAAGAGAATCAACTTTCACTTCTTAGGCAACATGCTTTCAGTAAAACTAAATTATATGCCATTTTTATTCTTGAATGATAGTTTCTTCTATGCACATAACAACTTTGTAGAGTGTTGAGACAATCAGTTTTTTCCCAAGATGAAATCAAAGTCTACCATCTCAAGTCAATTTAGGTTGCATCCAAATTCTGTCCATCCATATGATTCAAACATTGTTCATAACACTCATCCAATACAACATCTAGTCCAAAAGGGCTTGAACTAGTAAAATCTGGTATAAAGGTCTTAAGAGCACATCTAGCTCCTTAATCTGTTATGGTTTTTCAAAGACTAATGTCAATAATTTCATATCCCAAAAAAGCTCATTAGCTTATATTACTTTTATCATTGCTGTTCTACCCTGATCTCTATTTCGTATACCTCAAAAAATATCTTGTGAGTGTTACTTCATATCCCAAGTCTACCTATAAGCATTAGGGTATATGCTTATAAATTCATTAATTCAGCCAAATTCTTTTGGTCTTTACTTAATCATCTCACTCGACATTGGGCATAACTCAGTATTACTTGTACTAATCCGAATACTATCGATGCCATGATTTTTGACTTTATCCTTGTACCCACTCTTAGATATCCTTTTAGAAATCTTCTATCTTGCCAAAATTCATACCGATATAGCCATCTTGAATTCTACTTGAGTGCTATCTATTTCTTTACTGGCTACTCTTGATAGTTCTCACTTTTTGCTCATATACTCTTTTATGGACATGACTCATATCCATCCATTCAGTAATCTCGAAACAAATCCTCCATTACTTCATCTGAGGTTCCTTGGCTATAGAATCTAATCTGAATTTAATCATCTTACTTCCCATAATTCCTTATTAACCAAACATCTTATCAATGGATGTCGAGAAATGTAAGAATTAGAATGTTTATCCAAAAGCAATTCATTTCCTTCTTTCAATTTAGTATAATGATGAACACTTGCTTTATCTAGTGAACTTAGGTTTACAGGATCAAAGATAAATCTATGGTAATCCAATTGGCATCAAAAGGTCGTTAAGTTACACGGTGGTCCAAATATATGGAAATAGAGGTTTTACAGTTCTTAACCTCATGGTTACAGGTTCTATCGACTATATAATACCAATTGGTCGAAGCACTACAGGAGTAAATTTGGAGAAAATTTTGGTACATCAATAAATCAGGTATAAATCAGAAAGATGTACACTCAACATGATTAAACCTTTAATTGTTCATTCAGTTTATATCTCTATTCATGTTGTCAACTATGAGAGTAGCTTAGGTTGGTATAATTAGGACTAATTCTAAGGAAACAATATCTATAACTCTAATTGATAGGTTGAATTGAGAATGTATTCTATCAAGACATGAGAATTTAAAATCAGGTATGTGCATCCTCTATAATCATAAGAGTAAGTCAATGATGCACTGCATCCTATATAAACCTATCTAGTTATATGACCCTAATAGATTTGATCCTTTGCTGAAAACGTTTGAGGCTTCATCATCAGAAAATATTCCTCAACCCTTGTTGGATCATTCTGCCATGATACAGCTATCCCATACATCGGTGGCTGATAAGGGTAACCATTTTGATACACTGCTTGTTGTGCACCAAGCCTCTGCACTGGGGTGTGCATTACTCGGACTTGCTGTATGATAGGCACTATGTTATAGCTAACAGGTGCTGGGGGTACAGTGTTGCTACCAATCGATACCGTACTTGACTTGATCCGGAGGTGTTGATGTAGCATTGGCAACTTGGATAGTGATTCACATAGCAACTTGTATAGTCGGTCTCATCTATTGTTGCTCTTGTATTTTGTCGGGCCAAGTTTATTACAACCGTGGCCAAAGCACTTGGTAGTCCAGGTAGATTGGCGGGAGTGGCCTGGTTGTTCACTTCCTTTGTTTTGCTCCAATCTGATTATCATTATTTAGCATCTGCTCAGATGAGTTTTTAATACCCGTTCTTGACCCAGATAGCGGTGGGATCAAGTTACAAGATCTTCTTAAAGCTCAGCGGGTAATGGATTAGCATATGGCGGATTTCATTCTGAGTCTCTACATCACCTAGGAGTATAGCTTTATCTTCTTTTATAGTTATTCTCATTTTTGGTGTATGGCCATTGTTCTCCTATCTTTGTTGGATTTAGCCCGAGATATTTTCCTTGACCTCTACAGGGATTTAGGCATTACTAGCCATTTTTCTTCTTCCTCTGTCATACATCGGGTTTCACATCTTGTGAGTAACAACTCGGTATTGTAATATCTTGCTTTATATCCTTTGTATACTTAGACAACTGCCCGACTTGTAGATCATACCCTATATTATTTGTTTATCATGATACATTTAGATTTTTTTTTCAGTCAGTGTATGTATATGGTTCCACCTTTTATATATACATTGTTGTCTTGTTTAAGTTCTATCTCAACCAACAGAGGTGCTTATGGTGTGTTTGTATTAAAGCTTTTAATTTATCCTAACTCAGTTCATTGACTCTAATGAAAGTATTCATGTTTGATGGGCAAGGCCTGAGAGCTTTGATACCAAGTTGTCACACCCCAATTCTGGACTAACCAAAATGGTGTAATGAACCGTCAATAAACCAACGGTTCAACCAGGATCTCGTATAGGCCATGCCAACCATATTAAACCAAAACGCATTCCATATTAATCAGAGATAATAAAGTAAATAGCGAAAGTCTTATTAATAATGAACTGAGGTCTAATCATGATAAATAATTAATATTCCAGTTATCTCCAAGCAACCAAAACATAATTTAATATATATTACTGTGAGGACAAAGATGGAAAATCTTTTGAAGTCGCCACCTAGATTTAGGTCTAGGACCTTAGAAATGTGAAATCTCACCCCAAGGTAAGACTTCGATTGACTCATGACCCTTAGATTGGAATTCTGGTCCATCAGAGATTGGGTATGCGTCAGGTTACGGTTATGGGAAGGGGTTAGGCACCCAAACTGCCCGATCAAAATCGGTCTCCTATACCTTTCCTATGCTAGACTCTATTTGCTAAGCCAAACCAAACCAAGGGGTTTGATATCATTGAACCGAATCTGTATCCATCAGATTGCCTACGTATTACGGAATTATTCCGAAAATCAGGTTCACCATCGTAGTTCAGGTGTGATTAAAGTTTATGGATGTGATTTATGCTTGTGCATGATTAAGTTCTTTGTTCAAGTTGAAATTTATGCTTGAATGGTTGAGAAATCCTATGGGTTAGGAGCTGGATAGTCCATGTGGACTGATAGATAGTCCTAGTGGATCTAAGGGTAACCCTATTTGGGTTGAAATATGGATAACCCATTCTGGGTTGGAATGTGGATAGATATCCTAGTGGATCTATGGATAGTCCGAGTGGACTAAGGTTTGGATAATCCCTTTTGGGTTAAAATATGGGGGATGTCCTAGTGGATCTATGGATAGTCCAAGTGGACTAAAATTGTGGATCCGAATTTGGGTTTCTCCCAAATAGCCTACGTATCCTAGGGTTTGCCCTAGGAATCAGAATCCACGTAGTTCGGGTTGGATAACCCTATTTGGGTCAAAATGTGGGTAAGTATCCTAGAGGATCTATGGATAGTCCAAGTAGACTAAGGTTTGGATAACCCCTTTTAGGTTAATAATTGAGAACCTATTCTAGGTTTAGGGTTTAGAACCTATTCTAGGTTTAGGGTTTAGAACCTATTCTAGGTTTAGGGTTTGCCGAGGGGCAAATCGTCCTAAATTACCCTTTTCATTCTGAATTCTAATTTTGGAAGGTTTGGCAAAGAATTCTCTTTCTTTATTAAGGTTTGTTTATTCCCATTATGCCCTTCCCAAGAATGTGGGTGCCTAAATGCACGTCCCCACGCCTAGATTGTCTTCTAGAAGTGTGCAGATATGGCAGTTTGACTAGGGTGTTGCATAAAATAAATTATTGCCAAAAAATAGAATATTCTATCTAAATATGGCACATAATACATTTATGACAAGAAATTCACATACAATAAGATTGTTTAAAAATCTTTCAAATATGGCATATATTGCAAATAAGGCAAGAGCCTATATGGCATGATCTAGTAGGCTATCTTCTAAGCATGGCAAGACCCTAATTGCCATTATCTTTCCATATTTAGGGTTTTCTACCCTAATTGCTATTTTCTTTTCATTTTAGGATTTTCTACCCTAATTGCTACTTTCTTTCCATTTTGGGGTTTTCTACCCTAATTGTAATTTTATTTCCATTTTTTAGGGTTTTCTACCCTAACTGTTACTTTCTTTCCATTTTAGGGTTTTCTACCCTAATTGTTATTTTCTTTCCATTTTAGGGTTTTCTACCCTAATTATTTTCTTTCCATTTTAGGGTTTTCTACCCTAGTTGCTATTTTCTTTCCATCTTAGGGTTTTCTACCCTAAATATTACTTTCTTTCCATTTTAGGGTTTTATACCCTAATTATTATTTTATTTCTATTTTTAGGGTTTTCTACCCTAATTGTTACATTCTTTCCATTTTAGGGTTTTCTACCCTAATTGTTATTTTATTTTCATTTTTTTTAGGGTTTTCTACCCTAATTGTTACATTCTTTCCATTTTAGGGTTTTCTACCCTAATTAATATTTTCTTTCCATCTTAGGGTTTTCTACCCTAAATTTTACTTTCTTTCCATTTTAGGGTTTTATACCCTAATTATTATTTTATTTCTATTTTTAGGGTTTTCTACCCTAATTCTTACATTCTTTCCATTTTAGGGTTTTCTACCCTAATTATTATTTTCTTTCCATCTTAGGGTTTTCTACCCTAAATGTTATTTTGTTTCCATTTTTTAGGATTTTCTACCCTAATTGTTATTTTCTTTCTATTTTTTAGGGTTTTCTACCCTAATTATGACAAAAAGCATTTAATATATCATGTGAGTATGATCATTCCAATCATGGCAGTAATCATCCAATTATGGCAGTGTGACCATTCCAATTATAGTAGTGTATGCATACGAGCATCCGAACATAGCATGTGAACAAATATAGCATCAAATATGGCATGTGAGAAACAACCAAAGCATATGAGAATCAATCAAAACATGATGGAACATGCAGCAAGATAACAGCTTTGTCAGGCTGGACCAAAATGGGCACATAGGGCACTGTACTTACTCAAAAAATTCTTATAAGATATCCTCGGAAAGAGGACTCAGAGGCCAACATTTTGTCTCAAGGAAGATAATCCTGAAAGAGACCATAGGCATGTCGAAAACATTCCCCAAGTACAGGCAAATACACTGGTCAGATCTGTTCCAGATTCTGGCCAGTGGTACTATAAAATCAATATAAAATCATATAGCTCATGAAAATAAAATCTGAATACATGGTCAGAAAGAGGACTCAGAGGCCAACATTTTGTCTCAAGGAAGCTAATCCTGAAAGTGACCATAGGCAGGTCGAAAACATTCCCCAAGTGCAGGCAAATACACTGGTCAGATCTGTTCCAGATTCTGGCCGGTGGTACTATAAAATCAATATAAAATCATATAGCTCATGAAAATAAAATCCAAATACATGGTCAGAAATAGGACTCAGAGGCCAACATTTTGTCTCAAGGAAGCTAATCCTGAAAGAGACCATAGGCAGGTCGAAAACATTCCCCAAGTGCAGGCAAATACCCTGGTCAGATCTGTTCCAGATTCTGGCCAGTGGTACTATAAAATCAATATAAAATCATATAGCTGATTAAAATAAAATCTGAATACATGGTTAGAAAGAAGACTCAGAGGCCAACATTTTGTCTCAAGGAACCTAATGCAAACAGAGGAATCTTTCTAATGCTAGATACCAATCTCAGACGTGCATTTGCAGTATGCTTTGACTTTGAAAAAATAAACTGACAAAAGCGATGGGTGATTCTTACCTCAGGCTTCTTCTCTCTCCTTCTCTCCTTTGCATCTTCTCATCATCCTCTTTTCTTCCTCTCTGATCCTTCTCCCTTTTTCCTCTAGATCTTCTCTTCTTAACACCTCTCTCTCTCTCTCTCTCTCTCTCTCTCTCTCTCTCTCCTTCTCTCTTTCTCTATTTTCTTCTTCTTCTCTTTTCTTCCGATTTTTTTTTTCTTTTCTCTCTCTCACTCACGTTTTTCTCTCTTCATGGTCTCGAAAAAAGGAACGTCCTCTTGCCTATTTATAATTTTTCACTCATTTTCTAGAAGATCTTTTTTTCTAAAATTTTTTTTTTTCCTTTTTCTTTCCTTCCTTTTTTCTTTCTTTTTTTTCTCCTCTCTCTCTTTCACTCTAGAAAACGTGAAGGGGAATCTTTTTCCCCCCTTTTTTTTTTTTTTTTTTCCTCTCTTTCCTTTTTTCTTCTCAAGATCTTTTGGATTATCTCAAAACCCTAAATCCCCTTCTCTTTCACGTTTTCTCTCTCCCCTCTTTCCTTTTCTTCTCAAAATCTTTTTGGATTATCTCAAAACCCTAAATCCCCTTCTCTTCCACGTTTTTTCTCTCCCCTCTTTCCTTTTTTTCCTCAAAAATCTTTTGGATTATCTCAAAACCCTAAATCCCCTTCTCTTTCATGTTTTCTCTCTCCCCTCTTTCCTTTTTCTTCTCAAAATCTTTTTGGATTATCTCAAAACCCTAAATCCCCTTCTCTTCCACGTTTTTTCTCTCCCCTCTTTCCTTTTTCTCAAAATCTTTTGGATTATCTCAAAACCCTAAATCCCTTTCTCTTCCACGTTTTTTTTTCTCTCCCCTCTTTCCTTTTTTTCTCAAAAATCTTTTGGATTATCTCCAAAACCAAAATCCCCCTTCACTTTCACGTTTCTCTCTCCCCTCTTTCCTTTTTCTTCTCAAAATCTTTTGGATTATCATTTACATACAATAATATATATTATATACATATATACACATATATTTAATAACATACATACATATACATACATATACATACATACATACATATATATATATATATATATATATATATATATATATATATATATATATATATATATATATATATATATATAATATAAATATCGTGCACATAGATGAACTGATTCGAAATGGGTTGAGACTGACTTAGGTTGACAACTGATATGGGTTGAGCTAGGTTGGACCAAAACTGGTTTGAACTGAGTTGACTGGACTGATTGGAATTAACTGGGTTTCTTCTCCTTGTCATTTCACGGGTCGTTCCCGCTGTTATCCCGCATGGAATTTTTCGATGTCCTCTATTCCAAATTTTTTTGCGTTCATTTTGTAGAACATTAAAAATGAGGAATATAGGAACTTGAATCACCTCATTTGGAAGTAAAATGGTCAACTTATGAATTTTTGAAGTTTAAGCGGACCAATTATCGGTAATTTGGCAGACCATTCTGCATGAGATCCTTCAGAGGCTTCTATCGGAAATATTTTACGTCCACTTTGTAGAGCACTAAAAATGGAACATAATGAGACTGGAATTATCTGAATCCGATGTAGAACGGGAAAGATATGAAGCTTTGAAGTTCTGACGATCATTTTGCATGCAAGTTTGCATGGGACCTACTGGTGATTTCTACCCGGGATTTTTTACGTCCACTTTGTAGAACATCATGAATGAAGAATAATGTTCTTGGAATCATCTGAATCCGATGTAGAACGGGAAAGATATGAAGCTTTGAAGTTCTAACGATCATTTTGCATGCAAGTTTGCATGGGACCCACTGGTGACTTCTACCCGGGATTTTTTACGTCCACTTTGTAGAACATCATGAATGAAGAATAATGGTCTTGGAATCATCTGAATCCGATGTCGGATGATCAAGATATGATTTTTTGAAATTCAAACAATCCGACTTAGGATAATTTGCATGAAGGCCCCTGGGATTATTATTTATAATAATTTCAGAAACCTCCCCTATATGTATCATCCGACTAAAATGGTCGTATCTTCCTCATTTGATATCAGAATTGAGCAATTCTGGTCTCGTTTCGAAGATAATTCTATGACCTATGCATCTATGCAGATAATAGCCCATGACCCTGCTGTGGGGATTAGTGGAGAATCACAAATCTTTGGGTTAAAGGTCAGAAACCTGCCATATTGGTTCATTTATGCCGAGGGTGGCAAAAATGGGGTGCTTACAATTACAAATATCCAAATACGAAAGTTAAACACTAAGCGTATTTATAGTTGAAACACTCGCTTAATGAATCATAATAGTACTCCACAGCTTGGTCATCCATAGCCACCACCTATTCATATGTTGGCGTGTCGACATAATCTTCAACCGTAATACCTGAAACATCAAAAACTAAAAATAATTATGTGCGCGAGGGTCAACTCTCCAACTTGAGCTCAGTGAGAAAACAAAAAAACAATACAACAAACATATGCATGCATTCAATTCATATCTTTGGTCTGGTTTATAAGTTTGTAATGTGATATAGTAAGGATTGATGGCCGCCGCACCTCTATACACGAGTATGTGAAGACGTCCAATGGATCAAACACCATTGCCATCCCACATGCACCCATCATGGAATAGAGATAGAGCTAAAGTGCCCGGATCATACACCGCATAATACTTCCCCTGTGCCCTACCCATACCAACACGTAAGCCCCTATTGGCAAGGGCCTGCAAACTGGGCTCACAACTAACCCTTCCTAATGCCAATCAGTGTATCCAAGGCCTCACTCCAGCATCCCTCAATACGTCCATAGAGATAGAGCTAAGGCTCATCGGCAGAGTCAGAGACTACACGGTCTGAGACCACCTCCCCTGATGCCCTATGACGTAATAGTTCTGCTAAGATAATGGCGATACGAGGATGTTAGTGGACAAGACTTGAGTAGAGATAGAGCTAGAGTCTGGTGACCAGGATGAACCACAGTGTCACGTCCTCCCCCTGATGCTCCACTCGCATCAAGCACACTAACCGCACACATACATTCACATGTCTATTCCTAACATCATCATCATCATCATGTTATAAATAAAAAGAATTAAATATGCATGAGCAGTAATAGCAGGAATATTGGATGACATGTGAATGGCACATTATAAGCAAGCAATCATAGAATCATTCATGGCATTGGACTCAATAAGTAAAATAGTTTATTATTAGCCAATTAATTTAGGTCTTGTTCACTCACCTTTGATCGATGTTTATTCCTCTCCCAAGCTTTGGAAGTCACTTTGAATCTATTAGGAACCTAAACAATTAATGTACTTAAGTTAGGGTTCAATTTTACCAAGTTACAGTAGTCAAAAACCTTGTTTGGTCTCAAAATATGCTTGCTGTTATCGTATGGTCACACATATGGTCGATCCTGTGGTCGCAATATATGAGACCACACATTGTGTGGTCGAACCCTGTGGTCGTATTTTATGCAACCACACCATGCGACCATACCTTTTTTGGGAACTTCCCGAATAGCTGTAGTAGACCCACTGGTCACCCTGTGGTCGACCACAAGCTGCGACGACATGATGTTTGGTCACTTTTTCATCTTCAATCCGAATTCTTCCTAAGTCGATTCCTCGGCTCATCACTTGGGTTCATCCTATGATTATTCTATGGCCATTATATACAGTTTCTCATTAACCATTATCCCAAATCTATTTTCTCATGATTTTTCTTAGAAATTCCATAACCAAAATCATTGCATTAGATTCAACACATCAACTGGATAAAAGGAACATATCCTATCTGATCTAGCCTACAGAGTCAAGTCCATACCTTAAGCTTGTTGTAGGGAGATAGAACTTTTCTCTTCAAAACCTTATTCTCTATGCTTCTTCTCCAAATCTCCTTCTTCCCCTTCTCTTCCTTTCTCTTTCTCTCTTAGGTTTAGGGTTTCAATTTGAGTTCTAAAAAGAGAGAGGCTAAGGAACATCCCTTATATAGAGAAAAAAACTTCCATATAAAGTCCTACTTTAATGAGGAAAGAGTCCCCCTTAAATTAGGAAAGTTTCCTAAACACGGAGTCAGTTCAGCATCGTGTGGTCGCACGTGGGGTCGTAGAATCCATTGACCACACGTAAAAAATATGCGACCACATGTTATGTGGTCACATATGTGGTCTCATGTGTGGTCTCATGTATTGACCACATGTATCGATCACACCCCGTAAAACTGCTACCACACAGACCAAAATTTTCTGATTTTTAGTTTTTGACTGGTTGCTTCCATACGATCTTAAATGGTCAACCACAACAACTAAATTTGACATGTTCCTTACCTTATCTTGTGGTTTCTTCATACAATTGGTTCACTTGAGCCAATTATGATGGAAAGACCAGTCATGACATGAGAATGTAAGGTTAGACCGGGTTCATGTCTCAACAAGCTACATCGAGATGTCGAATAAGTCGCGATCATATCTGCGCCTAAAACATTTAAGTTTGTTGACAAGTATTGATGTTGAACGTCCGGGAGGACTAATGTGAAACTATCCACATGGGTCTACCATTGGGAGAGTATTTGGTTGTTTATGTAGAATGGTTTCCTACCGAGAAGATCCTATTTTATTGTATTGAAAAATGAAGGGCTTATAGGAACCCTGGGAAGCCATTGGATGTAATGAACGACAGATGAGAGTTTCAGCTAGATTCATGAATTTGTACATAAAATGATGACATGATCACGAGATACAATGCCATAAAAACTCATAATCAAAAGAGGGGCTTGTAATAGAGACTCCTTGGAAGGCCGTCAGATTGATAGACGGGAGAGAGTCTAAAGCCGATGTGAAATCTTTTTCTGATGATGAAGAAGTGATGAGATCATCTCCTGTAAAAGCGAGATGTAATTGGCCAAAATCAAAAGTCCGGTCCAACATGCTGTGAATCCCGACGAACGATCGAACTTGCTATCAGGCTTCGATTGGAACTACCATTCTCTTGAAGTGAGATGGACAATTGGCTTACTATCGAGCTCCAATGCCATTCAACATCTTACTATTTTCTTTTCTTTTCGTTTTTTTTTTTTTGGATTTGGAGGCAACAAAATGCAGTGCTTCGGTTGATCGCAAAGTTGAATCATGACTTTCAATATTGGATTTGAATCTTCTTCTTTCAAACATTTCCAATCAGATAAAACATCTTTGCCCCAGTTAGTACTCTGATCTTCTGTAAACTTTATGAACATTTGTGACTGCTCATCTAGTATCTGATTTTATCTGAATGGTGAATCTGTATGCTGTCCTCTAGAAGTTAATCATCACCTTTTGTCTGATGTGACTACCCCCCATTATTGATGTAGATAAAACATAGGCTTGAATTTTCTTTTTCATTCTTTTTTTTTTTTATTTTTTGGTATTCTTATGACCTCATTCTTTGATTTTGAGATCGATCATTCATCGTGTATCGCTAGATTGCAGATGATGTACTTTGTAAGAACTTTGGTATTTCCATATTTTTGGTGGCACATCTGTCCTCCACTCATTTGTACTGATTGGCTGACCTGTTGATATGATCTGTTACTATCTAATGCTTTCCTTGGAATCTTTTCATTGGTAGAACAAATGGACGCCTCTCCAATACATGTTTCTTAAGAGTACTCTTGTGTCTCCCGATTGATTATTTAAAGCTTTTTTAGATGGGTTGGACTGTTCTTTCTCAAGAGGCCAGGTGCCGTAGAAGTTCAGGAGATGGCTCATCGTTTCAATCATCTTTAGAGTCAGAATTGACTGCGTACGTAGAATAGGAGGATGTATGAAACTTTGATGAAATGTGTAAGACCCGTATCAAACTAACCCGGTCTTACCACCTTGAACCAGGTCTACCCATCATGGTTGAGCCAAATGGACCAAGTGCGTAAAGGAGATCACGATCCCAGGTATTAAACTGACCCAAAAACACTTAAATAAGGGGAGGGTCACATACCTAGCAAGGGAGGGTCGGACACCCCCAGTATAGGAGTCAGACCCCCAGTTTTATATAGGGGGTCGGACATTTTATGGACCAGGGGTCGACGGGATCTCCAACCCCCCTATTAACCCCCGGTACTCGGTAAAAACTAAAATTAGGAAACTTTCCTAATTTCAATGGGATTCCTTCCTAATCTCAATGGGAATTATTTTAGGAGCTTCTACTCTATAAATAGGACATCCCTAAGCCTCTTTCACTCCTTTAAGAACCCTAATTGAATTGAGAGAAAGAGAAGAGAAGGAAGAAAAGAAGAAGAGAAGGAAATAAGGGAAGAAAGCAAAAGGAAAAGAGTTGCAGATAAGGAGTAATCTTCTCAGCTATGGATACTATTTTCATGAGTTTGTAAAGACCTTAGAGTGGATAATGAAGAGGGAATGATCTCGGAGAAACCCAAACCATCAACCCATGGTTAGGTTTTCATGGAAAACCATGGGGGAAATCATGGAAGCCATATAGGTGAATGAATCATGATTCTAGGCCATAGAACATGTGTGGAATGGACCGTAGGAGAAAGCCATAGGACCCCAAACACGAAGAATGAGCTAAAGGAAGAAAAATCGACAAAACCCATAGGGGGTCGCATGGGGAGTCGATGGCCAATCGACCCTACCAGACCCTGAGCATCGACCCCCATTGTTCGGGAAGCCCAGAAGAGGGGTGGTCGCACCCAGGGTCGATCATAACTCAGACCCTAGCTCTGACTCCCAGTTAACAGCATGGTTTTTAAATTTAGAATTAATTCTAATTAAATTCTATCGACTTTGTTAGGTCTTCTAGCAATATAATAACAATATAAAGGTGATTTTGAAGCTTGAAAGAGGATCTATTAGCAAGCTAAGGTGAGGAAACGGGACTCTAAATTAATTGATTAATAACAAACTATTTTTATTTCTTGAGTCCAATGCCATATTGATTCTTTGCGTGTATGCTTGTATGTGCATTCAACATGTCATCCAATATTTCTATTATTTGTTCATGCATAATCACTTTATTGTTTATAACATGATGATGATGATGATGATAGGAATAGGCATGTGAATGTATGTGTGTGGTTGGTGTACTTGATGCGAGCGAGTATCAGGGGGGGTGTCATAGGCTGGGCCTCAGCACTCTAGATCTATCTCAAACTCAAGTCTTGTGCATTACCATCGTCGTATCGCCATTACTTTAGCAGAACTATTACGTCGTAGAGTATCAGAGGAGGTGGTCTGGGTCCTTGTAGTCTCTGACTCTACCGGGGGGCCTTAGCTCTATCTCTATGGACGTTTTGAGGGATGCTGGGGTGAGGCCTTGGATACACTGTTTGACATTAGGATTGGTTAGTTGCGAGCCCAGTTTACAAGCCCTCGCCAACAGGGGCTTACATGTTGGTATGGAACTGTACAACAATAAATGTTAACCTTTGTTGTACAATGTTCATGAATTGGGTGCTTGCGAGTCGACGATAAACGTTACCTTCGGGCGGCGTCACACACTTGTGTATAGAGGCGGGGTCAATAAACGTTAACCTTTGACCACCCAAACCTTTCTATTGCATATTGCAAACTTTAAACCAGACCAAAGATATGAATTTACTGCATGCATATGTATTGTTGCATTGTTTTGTTTACTCACTGAGCCGTGATGTGTGCTCACCCCCTCGACGTCGAATATTTTTAGTTGATGATGCAGGTACTACCATCGAAGATTATGTCAATGCTCTAGTGTACGGGCACATGGCGGCGATGGAAGTTGAAGACGAAGTGGATACGCATGACTCCTCTTGCGAGTGCAACTCATGCGTATTCAATTAGATTTTATTTTCATTATTTGGATTTAGGAAAGACATGTATTTGATATTTATTTATGTCTTAGTTGATACAGAATAATTTGCTATTTAAATATTAATATCACAGTAGATTCTCAGTTTATTTTACTATAAGACTTCCGCTATTGTGTATTTATTCTGATTATGAATGTGGATGTATGAAGTTTAGATAAAATGGATATCGTCTGTACGAGATCCTGATTGAACTGTTGGTTTGCTAGCGGTTCTTCACAGCATTCTGAATAGTGTGGAATTGGGGTATGATAACTTGGTATCAGAGCATCTCAAGCCATGTCCGCTAAACTAGCATACCTTCATGACAAATTGTGAACTGAGATAGGATAAAAGTAAAAATCGTAATATTAACACACTCTAAGCACAAGTGATGTTTGAGACCAAATTGAAAAGATAATAATGCATCAATTAAAGGGGGAACAATATTAAATACAATGAGAGAGAAACAAACGTATATAACTAGCTAAAGCAGAGTACAGTCCACAACCCAGACAGTTATTCTGTAGTACAAAGAAAGAAAATAAATACAATCATGAAGCTGGAGGTGAAGGAGGAGGCGGTGACTCACGATCTCTGTCATAATCCTCAGGGTAGACCCTAGTCAACCAGGCAACCTGAGTCTGGGTCATCTGAAGACTAGCTGTGAGACCAGCCAACCGCTGATCAGTCACGCGTTGAGCACCCAAAAGCTCCTCCATACGCATGTCTGACCGGTGCTAAGCCTCTATGAGCTCTCCCATCTGCGTGTCCGATATGCGCTGGGCGTCTAATAGCTCATCCACTCTCACATGTTGAGCGTCTAGTAATTCCCCCATCCTCAGATCAGATCTGCGCTGAGACTCTCTGATCTCATGCAATACCTCCATCATATCCGAAGGTGGGGGTGAAGGACCAGCCGCATGAGAAGGACTAGCCACATAAGAAGTACTAGCTCCAGCAGCATGTGTAGGTGAAGGAGGTGGTATGGAGTCCACATCCATGTACAGACGATCATCATCACCAGCAGGCTCCATATGAACTCCAACAGCGGCGGCAGCTGCCTCAGCGTCAGCTATCTCTACGCGAGTGCGAGGACGCACCATCGTGTTCCTCTCCTCATCACTGACCTGGGCATCCCGCATGCCCATCTTGCAAATAGCCTCCCAATCTAGAGGCGATGAGAAGGATTTCTCCTGAATCTTCTCATCCAATAAGTCAACCCCCAGGCGGGTAAGCAAGGTAGTGATCATGCGTCCGTAAGGAAGGTTGCCGGTGTGATTGGGCAACGTGGCAGTGATCATGGTACGCATAATGATGTATGGAAGGTAGACGGGCTGCCTAGTGCATATACAGTATAGGAGATACTGGGTCAGCTGAGAGATCCTCTCGTAATGACCACTCTGCGGTATCAGGTTATGCTGTATGATCTTGCAATATACCCGTGGATCTGAACACAGATAGCACGCTCTCATCTGCCAGCGATCCGGTCGGATGAGCTGACTGTCGATCTCGGCCCTCATCTGAAGAGAGAAGAACTGGGGCTCTCCAGGAGCACAGAAAACCAGGGGTCGCACCTGGGGGTCGGACACCCATCGACCCCCGCATCAATCCCCAGCTCTGGAGAAAAATAGGTGATTCCCAGTGTCGGATACTGAGGGTCAGACATAGCATCGACCCCCACCATCGACCCTGCATAAAAAAGACCGTATTTTTCACAGAATGATCTGAAAATTTTGAAAATAACCTCGATTAGCCTGTCTACATGAAGTATAAATGATTGCCTCACGTATTTTAATGATTTTCAGGCACCACCAATCTCAGAGAAACATATGGCTGGGCGTAGAGTAACCAGGCAGAGTCAAAACGCAGTTCCACCACCACCACCTCGTGGAGGAAGCCAGCCAAGAAAATATATATGCATAGGGTAATCCACAGGTTGCACCACCAGTAAACCAGGGTCAGGCAAATCCTACAAATTTGCCACCTCCACCACCAGAGCTGACAACCATGGTTATAAACCTAGCACAACAGCTGCAACAAATGCAACGAGCACAGGCTCAAATGCAAGCAACAATGGGAATGATAGATACTTCAAACAACACATGCTACACCAATGTAGACTGGACAAACAAGTGCAGCACCGGTGGGTAACCACCCAGCACCTCAAACACCTCAACCACCAGCTGCATAGATTCCAATACTAGGTCCTGAAGCAGTTCAGGTTAATTACCAATATCCACAACCTATGTTTGGGGCATACCCTCAAAATCAGATGGACCACTCCCGACTGGTTGAGCGATTCTTAAAGATGAAGCCCAAGGAGTTCAATGGTAAACCGTCCGATCCTTTATGGCCAGCACTTTGGATCTACGAGATGGAGAGGAATTTTCTTATTATGACTATTACAGAAGAAGAGAAGGTATTATGTGCCACTTTCATGCTAAAAGGTGATGCACATCATTGGTAGAAATCGACCAAGGCCTACTTATTAACCAAGCATGCCCTATTGACTTGGGCTATATATAAAGAAGCTTTCTTTGAGAAGTACTTTCCCCAAAGCTTCAACGATTCTATGGAGAAAAGTTCCTGAGTTTATATCAGGGACAGATGTCCGTGGATGCATATCAACAGCGTTATGAGGCGTTGTTTTTCTTTGCACCACTTAGCATGCAAGAAGAAGACACTAAGACCCGTAGGTTTGTCACGGGGCTTAGAGGGAGCATCAGAGAGCATGTTCTAGGTTTGGAGAAGAAGATATATAATGAAGCTGTGCAAATTGCTCGAGTTATAGAATCGAGCCAGAAGGAGAGCTATTTCACACAGAACAGAGGTATAAAAAGGCCAACCAGAAATACCTATAATGGAGGGAATAACAAGACATTTAAACCCTTCTGTAAGCACCCCATTTTTGCCATCCCAGCTAAACAAAGTCCTGCTGGCGTGTGGACAACAAAAGGAGAAAGATGATCAAAAGTTTGGATTTTTTTACTGTGAATTTGAGGAAGTTTTCAATGGGTCTGTGAATTTGAGGAAGTTTTCAATGGGTCCACAGCAAGGTCATGGGTTATAATTTTACTGGATGCATAGGTCACAGAATTATCTTCGAAATGAGACCAGAATTGCTCAATTCTGATATCAAATGAAGAATATATGACCATTTTAGTCGGATGATACATATAAGGGAGGTTTCTGAAATTATTATAAATAATCCCACATGCCTTCATGCAAATTACCGTAAGTTGGATTGTTTGAATTTCAAATCATCATATCTTCATCATTCGACATCGGATTCAGATGATTCCAAGGCCATTATTCTTCATTCATGATGTTCTACAAAGTGGACGTAAAAAATCCCAAGTAGAAGTCACTAGTGGGTCCCATGCAAGCTTTCATGCAAAATTATTGTTAGAACTTCAAAGCTTCATATCTTTTCCGTTCTACGTCGGATTCAGACGATTCCAAGGCCATTGTTCTTCATTTGTGATGTCCTACAAAGTGGACGTGGAAAATCTCGGGTAAAAGTCTCCGGAGGGTCCCATGCAAAATTATATATGGAAATGGTCTTTTAATATTCAAAAATTCATATTTTGATCATCCCATATCCAAATCAGGTGATTCTAGTCTCGTTATGTTCCATTTTTAGTGCTCTACAAAGTGGACGTAAAATATTTCCGGTAGAAGCCTCTGAAGGATCTCATGCAGAATGGTCAGCCAAATTATCGATAATTGACCTGCTTAAACTTCAAAAAGTCATAAGTTGGCCATTTTATTTCCAAATGAGGTGATTCGAGTTCCAATATTCCTCATTTCTTATGTTCTACAAAGTGAACGTAGAAAATTTGGAATAAAGGTTATCAAAAAATTCCGTGCAGGATGATAGCGGAAATGGCCCATGAAATAATAGAGAAAGAAAATCCAATTAATTCCAATCAATCCAGTTAACTCAGTTCAAGCTAGTTCTGGTCCAACCTAGCTCAACCCATATCAGTTTAACTCAGTCAACCTAAGCCAGTCTAAACCCATTTCGAACCAGTTCATCCATGTGCATAGTATTTATATATTATATATAATGTTTGCTATATATATATATATATATATATATATATATATATATGTACGTTATTAAATATATGTGTATATATGTATATAATATATATTATTATATATAAATGACAAAATTCAAAAGATTTTGAGGAAAAAAAAGGAAAAAGAAAAAGAAGAAAAATGTGAGCTTTTCTAAGGGAATCAAAAAGATTTTGTTGGAGAAAAAAAAGGAAAGAAGAGGAAAAGAAAGAAAAAAAACGTGGTTTTTCTAAGGGGCCAGGTTTTGGGAGAAAAAGGGGGGAAGAAAAAAAAAAGGAAAGAAGAAAGAGGAAAAACGTGAGCTTTTATAAGGGAATCCAAAAGATTTTTATGCAGAAAAAAAAGGAAATAAGAAAGAGAAAAAACGTGAGCTCTTCTAAGGGAATCCAAAAGATTTTGTTGGAGAAAAAAAAGGAAAGAAGAAAGAGGAAAAACGTGAGCTTTTCTAAGGGAATCCAAAGGATTTTGTTGGAGAAAAAAAAATAAGAAAGAGAAAAAATGTGAGCTTTTCTAAGGGAATCAAAAAGATTTTGTTGGAGAAAAAAAAGGAAAGAAGAAAGAGGAAAAACGTGAGCTTTTCTAAGAGAATCCAAAAGATTTTGTTGGAGAAAAAAAAGAAAAGAAGAAAGAGAAAAAACGTGGGGGTTTTAGGAGAGCTAAGTTTTGGGAGAAAAAAAAAGGAAAAAAAGGGGAGAGAGATGACGTGAAAAGGGAGAAGATTTAGGGTTTTTAGATGATTTCCAAAAGAGAAAAAAAAGGGGGAGAGAGAGGACGTGAAAAAGGAGAGGATTTAGGGTTTTTAGATTTTTTCCAAAAGAGAAAAAGGGGGGAGATAAAAGAGACGTGAGAGAGAGAAGGAGGAGGGGGTTTTTTGAGAGGATTTCCAAAAGAGAAAAAAGAGGGAAAGAGAAAAAACGTGAAAAGATTTTGGGGCTAGGTTTTGGGAGAAAAAGAAGGGAAGAAGAGAGAAAAAAGAGGGAGAAATAAAGAAAAAAAACGTGAAGAGGGGGGAGGCTCATGGTTTTGGGAGAAAAAAGGGAAGAAGAGAGAAAGAAGAGGGAGAAATAAAGAAAAAAAAAGGAAAAAAGTGAAGTGGGGGTGAGGCTCACGGTTTTGGGAAAAAAAGGAGAAGAAAATGGAGAGCGGCGGGAAAGAGAAGAATGAACGGGGAAGATCAGAAAAGAAGAAGAAGTAGAGAAGAACATAGAGAGAGATGGAGGTAAGTCGGTTTGTTTCCATATTTCTATTAAGTTTTTTTTAAATACATATGTTGTTGATTCCACTTGCTGCCCATATCTTCAATTACCCAGCCATCCTGTCCAAAACCAAGCCACCTGACCATCCACCATTCCCATACAAACCCAGCAACACCTAATCTACTCCAACCGACACACTCCTGTGCCTTCTCAGCCACCCAAGCTTGCAACCTATAATCCTCATGCACTCGGCTACCTGGCCATGGAAAAATCATCATCACCGCAACTCCATCTCCGTGGTTCCCCACTGTGTCATACCCATTGCTGCTTTAGCCCCACTAAGCACCAAACCCAAGCTTCCACTCACATAATCATCTAAACACCTATCCAGCTACACTCACAATCCCATCTCTTCACTATTGTCTAGCCTGCATCATTAATGAAAACCCAGCCACGGCCAGACAGCTTGCTATCATCTGCAGTACCAATTCCATCCTGCAACAACTCATCAAATCTCTCACCTTACACCTACTCACCACCATATCACTCATTACCCAATATACATCCAATCACTAAATCCCAACAGCAATGCACCACTCCTCACGATCTATCCACAGCCATACAAATCAAATTGCAACCATTAACATCTACCATCTCCATTTCTGATTTTCCAATAACCAATCTATACAGCTGCACCCGAATTACCTTCATCATCTTCATTATGATTAATTTAAGTGAATCTGAATATCATGCATACAAGTTGTTTTGATACATATGATGCCACATAATTGCCATATTTGATGCTCACATTGCTCACATGCCATACTTGGAATGCTTTTACATGTTATCTTTGGGTGCTTATAAGATTCTTGTTGTTTTGGAATGCTACACATGCTTATTGCCATATTTGTTTGTTACACATGCTCACATGCCATATTGGATGATTACTGCCATGTTTGGATGCACACTTACCAAGTTTGTATTGATTCACATGCTCACTTGCCATCTTTGACTGATTTGTTGCAAAATTTGAATATATTTCCAACATGCTATATTTGGATGCTTACACTGCTATATTTAAGCTCACATTGCTATGTTAGATTGTTTACATTGTACAACAATTAGGGCAAGATACATCCTAAAATAGAAAGAATTGAACAATTAGGGTAGTGAAACCCTAAAAATGGAAAGAATAATTAGGGCAAAATAAACCCTAGAATAAAGAGAATAATTAGGGTATGAAACCCTAAAAAATGAAAATCACAATGAAAAGGGATAGGAAACCCTAAAAACCTAAGAATGGAAACAATAAAAATGGTAGGAATTTAGGTCTCATCCCTAGATCCTATTGACAAAAATAGAAAGAATTTGGTACACATCCCAAATAAAAATGGTAGAAATTTAGGTCTCATCCCTAGATCCTATTAACAAAATTAGAAAGAATTTGGTACATATCCCAAATAAAAATGATAGGAATTTAGGTCTCATCCCTAGATCCTATTGAAAAATTGGAAGGATTTTGGTACACATTCTAAATCTGACTCTCAAAACCCTTTTGAACTACGTCGTACCTGATTTCTAGGGCACACCCTAGAATACGTAGGCAATTTGGGGAATCCCAAATATGGTACAAAGCCACCCATCAACCATACATCCAACATAAACTTCAACTTGAACAACAAAGAATCTAATTGAAGGCATATAAATCACTTCTATAATCATTAATCACACAAACCATTTCGAACTACGTTTTGGACTTGATTTCCAGGATTGGAATACGTAGGCAGTTTGAGATGTCTTACACATCTCAGATTCAGTCCAAGACCGAACCATCTTTGGTTCGGTTCACTGTATAATATTGTACATTACATTTGCTTGTTTATTTGCTTCAAAACATGATTGGCTGAACCCTAGGTTAGAATAACTTAGCAACTTGGTTTAGGACATCCCCCATTGAACCCTAGTCATCCAGTTGACCAAGCACAGTCAAAATTAGAATTTAAGGAAAGTTTAGGAGGCCGATATTGATCGGGCAGTTTGGGTGCCTAACACCTTCCCATAACCGTACCCTGAATACTTACCCCATCTTTTGCAGACCAAAGAACCGATACATTGGGTCACAAGTCAATAGAAGACTTACCTTAGGGTGAAGCTATAATTTTAGAGGTCCTAGACCTTAATCTAGGTGGTGACTCCAATAGAACAAATCGATCTTCATCTATACAGGATACACATTTATCCAGAGGAGGATCATCGATTTCCCATTGTCCTCACAGTGGCGACTCCACTGGGGATGAATATTCAGACTCTTAGGATACTTTCCTTATATTGATTTGCTTGACATTTGATGCTAGATCTAGGGTACTTTATTTATTGTTTGTACATATTGTTTTCCGGGGAATGGGTTCAGTCACACTTTCGTGCGAGTAGCCGAACTGGGTCCCATGCATGTGGGGCAGCCCGCTAGGCGAAACACACAACCTTGTCCTGTACTTTGTGAGACCACGACTGGCGAGCAGCCTCTAACGAGCATTTCTTGGGTCCGCCTGAGAATGTATTATGCTACTCTACGTCGCTTGGATCCTTGCAACATAGTATATAAAGGGATTGGGGGCCCATTATTCATCGAGCATTCGGTGATAGGTTACCCCATCCTCGTCAAGGTGGCCTTTTCTGTCCTAACCCAGTTTGAGCCACATGTATGTCATTTTTGGTCTATTTTTGCACCAACATGGTAAAATCTACTCGATCATAATATTTACATCCGAGACGTCAAAGTTCTGCCCGTTTTTGTTCTTGACTTGTCAACATGTTTGGATCCACACTTGAGTATTCTTGTCTCTCACTTGTTGGGAGCGTGAGGGTTACGTATACCCGCATACACATTAGTGTGGGCGGTCTGTACAGTCCCTCCATCGTACAAAGCTCATTGTGTTGACCATTCAATATTGATACATCAATCTCAAAAATGATCGGAAAATTTTCGTCATGGCATAGATACTATGATCAAATAGAAATTTACCGGTTTTTTCAATCATGAACCGCTTTTGTCATCCTTCATGAAAACTACAAATAAACATATCTGTTTCAATTTCTTGAAATTTGATGAACCACATGGTCGAACCTTGGTGCTACAATGATCCATTCAGAATCTTGAGGCCCCAAGACCAATCATGGGGTTATTCAAATACAAATAAATTGTTACAGATGATGTCTAATGGTCGATTTTCATGAAGGAGCTAACTTTGTTTGGTCGAGTCAGCTTGTATATGTATGCATATTCTTCTCGTGTCCAGTCACTTCTGAGTCTTAACCTTCGTTCATTGTTTATATAAAAAATAAAATTAAAAAAAAAACAAAAAAAAAAAAAGAAAGAAAAAAAAGAAAGAAAGATTGAACTAGGGAGGATATGATTGTCTAGACTTAGGAGAACATCTGAGTGAGTAGACAAAGCATCCACTCTTATTACATCCACTCATAAGAAGGTCTCATCATCACTGGTTCATGTCTCGGTTCATGTTCATAAGGAGGAATTTTGTACCTCAAAGTGTTGGAATAGTTGGAAGATAGTATATTGAGAGCCCAAAAATTACAGAGTGAAATTGAAATTCTAAGATCGGAGTTAAGGAATCCAAGAGATTAGAAAGCTGAATCATAGATTCTGAGAGATTACATGTTTTTTTCCCATGTTAGCAAACCTGCCAATTTTAAATGAAAAAACTAAGATTGGAAAGCATTTCATTCACCCTTAGCAATTGAGCCACATTGACTGAAGGAGTTGGTTTCTGACTCCCAAATTACTTTCATCACCCAAGGTGACCATGACTCCAAGGAATAGCTCTCGAACGTTCAAGAATGTCCCACCCACATCCCAAAATCAAGGATGAAAAGGAAGACCATGTGGTCAATTGTATCCCAAAATTAATGTAGCTTGAAAATGAACTTCATGTGCACCCTAAATTGGGGCAAAACCAAAATATTAGTATACCCTAAATTGGGGCACAACAAAAATATCAGTGCACCCTAAACGGGGGCATAATTAAAATGTTAATGGATTCAAAGTGGGACAAACCAAAAAGGTGATGGACCAACAAGGGTATAGGTCAGAGTTTCATGACATCCAAACTGGGGCATAAGATTGGAATACCTTTACCCCAAATTGAGGCATTGGCCAAGTGAATGTCAAACCCGAACTGGGGCATAAATCAAAATGGTAATAAACTCAAGAGGGGTTTAGCTCAAGATGGAAATGGTCAAACACATGTCAATAGATAGGCGTAATGAGCCTTACTAGCGAAAGTCTGAACGGAGATTCGGTCCTACAACCAATCATAAGTTGGCGTCAATGATGTCATATCCAATTGGGGTAACTCGGTGAATTACTTGTCTAAAGTGGCTACCATTGGTATCTGATAGGTCATCTATGTTTGGGCTTAAGTTCGATGTGTCTGTAGACAAATCCAGTCTAAAATGCTCTGAAAAAATGAACAATAATTATCTCATTTGAGACATCAACAACAGTGCTTTACTACTTCCAATCCATTCCTTCCCAGTTTGATATTTCTTCATCTTCCATGTCCGTTGCTAATTCTGACTCTGATGACGATTGAGATGATGGGTCACAACCCGAACTCCTACTCCACCGGCCTTTAGAGAAATGAAAGTTCAACACACATGTGAAAGTTACAAATGATTAAGTTAAAGTCATGGAAGAATTCTCAAAGATACATGTTGGAACATCAAAATGCCATCCCATTTGGTCGATTTATAGAAAGAATTTTTTTGAGATATTCCTTGAAAGTAGAGAACATTTACAGACTCATACAAGTGGTTCATTTAGTTTTACAAGAATGAGTCTACAGACAAGGCATTATCAAATTTACATTAATCCAAGTGATCAAGTCTTCTACAAGTGCATGAAGTCTACAGACATAAAACATGCTACATATTAACCTCAAAGTCAAAGATGAGCTCAAAAAGAAAACAAAAAAAAAACAACAAAAAAGAGAAAAGGAAGAAAGAAAGAAAGAAAGAAAGAAAAAAAGAGAGAGAAAAAAAAAAGAGAAGAAAAAAAAAAGAGAAAAAAGAAAGAGCTATACAAAATAATGAAGTTGGTTAGCATACTACATTGGAACAATGATGGTGGACAAGTTCAACTACGGTGCATAGACATGGAGCAACTACTTTGAAATACTAATGATGAATGAGTTCGATTACAAGGCATATACATGGGACAACTCCTTTGGAGCCCTACTGATGGACGAGTTTAGTTATAGAGCAATAAGACAATTGGTTCTCGTACAGTGACATATAGACACCATTTCTTAGAATCTGATTGGAGAGCTAGTCATTTGTTATGGTTCACGTTGTGTGTTGAGCTGAATTTTTGATATTGGTCACTACATCCCGCCCATACAGGGGGTGGTCTCATCACTTTGTTTTCATCAAAGAATTTTTCTTTTCGGCTAAAGACTCTCTCTCCCGTCCATCAATCTTAAATGGTCAACCACAACAACTAAATTTGACTTGTTCTTTATCTTATCTTGTGGTTTCTTCATACAATTGGTTCACTTGAGCCAATTATGATGGAAAGACCAGTCACGACATGAGAATGTAAGGTTAGACCGGGTTCATGTCTCAACAAGCTACATCGAGATGTCGAATCAGTCGTGATCATATCTAGGCCTAAAACCTTTAAGTTTGTTGACAAGTATTGATGTTGATGGTCCGGGAGGACTAATGTGAAACTATCCACATGGGTCTACCATTGGGAGAGTATTTGGTTGTTTATGTAGAATGGGTTCCTACCAAGAAGATCCCATTTTGTTGGCTTGAAAAATGAAGGGCATATAGGAACCCTGGGAAGCCATTGGATGTAATGAACGACAGATGAGAGTTTCAGCTAGATTCATGAATTTGTACATAAAATGATGACATGATCACGAGATACAATGCCATAAAAACTCATAATCAAAAGAAGGGCTTGTAATAGAGACTCCTTGGAAGGCCATCAGATTGACAGATGGGAGAGAGAGTCTAATGCCGATGTAAAATTTTTCTCTGATGATGAAGAAGTGATGAGATCATCTCTTGTAAAAGCGAGACGTAATTGGCCAAAATCAAAAGTCCGGTCCAACATGCTGTAAATCCCAACGAACGATTGAACTTGCTATCAGGCTTTGATTGGAACTACCATTCTCTTGAAGTGAGATGGATAATTGGCTTACTGTCGAGCTCCAATGCCATTCAACATCTTACTATTTTCTTTTTTTTTTTTTTTTTGGATGTGGAGGCAACATAATGCAGTAATTCGGTTGATCGCAAAGTTGAATCATGACTTTCAATATTGGATTTGAATCTTCTTCTTTCAAACATTTCCAATCAGATAAAACATCTTTGCCCCAGTTAGTACTCTGATATTTTGTAAACTTTATGAACATTTGTGACTGCTCATCTAGTATCTGATTTTATCTGAATGGTGAATCTGTATGCTGTCCTCTAGAAGTTAATCATCACCTTCTGTCTGATGTAACTACCCCCCATTATTGATGTAGATAAAACATAGGCTTGAATTTTCTTTTTCATTCTTTGTTTTTGTTTTTTGGTATTCTTATGACCTCATTCTTTGATTTTCAGATCGATCATTCATCGTGTATCTCTAGATTGTAGATGATGTACTTTGTAAGAACTTTGGTATTTCTATATTTTTGGTGGCACATCTGTCCTCCACTCATTTGTACTGATTGGCTGGCCTGTTGATATGATCTGTTACTATCTAATGCTTTCCTTAGTATCTTTTCATTAGTAGAAAAAATGGAAGCTTCTCCAATACATGTTTCTTAAGAGTACTCTTGTGTCTCCCGATTGATTATTTAAATCTTTTTCAGATGGATTGGACCGTACTTTCTCAAAAGGCCAGGTGGCGTAGAAGTTCAGGAGACGGCTCATCGTTTCAATCATCTTTAGAGTCAGAATTGACTGCGTACGTAGAATAGGAGGATATATGAAACTGGGAGGAAATGTGTAAGACCCGTATCAAACTAATCCGGTCTTACCACCTTGAACTTGGTCTACCCATCATGGTTGAGCCAAATGGACCAAGTGCGTGAAGGAGATCACGATCCCAGGTATTAAACTGACCCAAAAACACTTAAATAAGGGGAGGGTCGCATACCCAGAAAGGGAGGGTTGGACCCCCCCAATATAGGAGTCAGACCCCCAGTTTTATATAGGGGGTCGGACATTTTAAGGACCAGGGGTTGACGGGATCTCCGACCCCCCTATCGACCCCGGTACTCGGTAAAAACTGAAATTAGGAAACTTTCCTAATTTCAATGGGATTCCTTCTCAATCTCAATGCGACTTATTTTAGGAGTTTCTACTTTATAAATAGGACGTCCCTAAGCCTCTTTCACTCCTTTAAGAACCCTAATTGAATTGAGAGAAAGAGAAGAGAAGGAAGAGAAAAAGAAGAGAAGGAAAGAAAGGAAGAAAGCAAAAGAAAAAGAGTTGCAGAGAAGGAGTAATCTTCTCAGCTATGGATACTATTTCCATGAGTTTCTAAAGACCTTAGAGTAGATAATGAAGAGGGAATGATCTCGGAGAAACCCAAACCATCAACCCATGGTTAGGTTTTCATGGAAAATCATGGGGGAAATCATGGAAGCCATATAGGTTAATGAATCATGATTCTAGGCCATAGAACATGTGTGGAATGGACTATAGGAGCAAGCCATAGGACCCCAAACACGAAGAATGAGCTAAAGGAAGAAAAATCGACCAAACCCACAGGGGGTCGCATGGGGGGGTCGATGGCCAATCAACCCTACCAGACCCTGAGCATCGACCCCCAGTGTTAGGGAAGCCCAGAAGAGAGGTGGTCGCACCCAGGGTCGATCATAACTCAGATCCTAGCTCTGACCCCCAGTTAACAGCATGGTTTTTAAATTCAGAATTAATTCTAATTAAATTCTATTGACTTTGTTAGGTCTTCTAGCAATATAATAACAATATAAAGGTGATTTTGAAGCTTGAAAGAGGATCTATTAGCAAGCTAAGGTGAGGAAACGGGACTCTAAACTAATTGATTAATAATAAACTGTTTTTATTTCTTGAGTCCAATGCCATATTGATTCTTTGCGTGTTGTATGTGCATTCAACATGTCATCCAATATTTCTATTATTTGTTCATGCATATTCACTTTATTGTTTATAACATGATGATGATGATGATGATAGGAATAGGCATGTGAATGTATGTGTGTGGTTTGTGTACTTGATGCCAGCGAGTATCAGGGGGGTGTCATAGGCTGGGCCTCAACACTCTAGCTCTATCTCTAACTCAAGTCTTGTGCATTAGCATCGTCGTATCGTCATTACTTTAGCAGAACTATTACGTCGTAGAGTATCAGAGGAGGTGGTCTCGGTCCTTGTAGTCTCTGACTCTACCGGGGGGCCTTAGCTCTATCTCTATGGACGTTCTGAGGGATGCTGGGGTGAGGCCTTGGATACATTGTTTGGCATTAGGATTGGTTAGTTACGAGCCCAGTTTACAAGCCCTCGCCAACAGGGGCTTACGTGTTGGTATGGCACTATACAGCAATAAACGTTAACCTTTGTTGTACAATGTTCATGAATTGGGTGCTTGTGAGTCGACGATAAATGTTACCTTCGAGCGGCGTCATACACTTGTGTATAGAGGTGGGGTCAATAAATGTTAACCTTTGACCACCCAAACCTTTCTATTGCATATTGCAAACTTTAAACCAGACCAAAGATATGAATTGACTGCATGCATATGTATTGTTCCATTGTTTTGTTTACTCACTGATCCGTGATGTGTGCTCACCCCCTCGACGTCAAATATTTTTAGTTGATGATGCAGGTTATACAGTTGAAGAATACATGAATGCTCCAGCGTACGGGAACATGGCGGCAATGGAAGCTGAAGCTGAAGTAGATACACATGACTCATCTTGCGAGTGCAACTCATGTGTATTCGACTAAATTTTCTTAGTTTTCTTTATTTGGATTTAATAAAGACATGTATTTGATAATTAATTATGTCTCAGTTGATAAAGAATAATTTTGCTATTTAATATTACTATGTTGGTTTCCGATCAACGTGTAACCCTAAGAAAAATATTCTAAAGGCTGGTTGTAGGACTTTGTGACTTCCCGTTTGGATCTTGCGACGTGGAGCAAGCTAACAAACGAGCGTCAGGTAAGGAAATCTGACCTAAACCTAATAATTAATGGACAGTAAGTCGTTGTTAATCACCTGATTATATGTGATGTGATGTTTGTGCATATTCACATGCCATCTTTTAATTTCAGTTATTATTACTGTTCATGCATTGTTAGGATGTGATTGTTAAGCATGTGATTGTTTTCGTTAGTGTGTGGAGTGGGGCATGGGCCTGGGATCGCTCCTCACACTAGCACCTTTTATAGTATTTTGTCTTAACATGCTTGGTACAGGTGGGGCATCAGGGGAAGGTCGTGGTACGGTGGTCTCCGATGTTGATGCTGGCCTGGCCATGGTTATGTGGCACTGTGGTCTCCGAGGTCGACGCTGGCTTATCCACGATACTTTAGCTCTATCTCTATGCCGTAGGGAGTTATGTTGGGATAGGGTCTACCTGCGTTACTATCTATCCTAGTGGGTTAGTTGCGGATAGGGAATCAGGGGAGGTGTGGTAATTCCTTAGCTCTATCTCTATGCCGTAGATGGCTGTACTGGGATGGAGCATACATTGATGACATATAGGATTGGTTAGTTGCGAGCCCAGTTTGCAAGCCCTGGCTAGTAGGGGCCTAGGTACTGGTATGGGTAGAGCATCAGGGGAGGTACGGGGGTATCTTAGCTCTATCTCTATTCCATGATGGGTGCATGTGGGCCAATGGGGGTGTGATCCATGAGGTGCCACACACTCGTGTATAGAGGTGCGGGGGCCACCAAACCTTTCTATAGCACATTACAAACTTAAACTAGACCACAACATAAAATGATTGTTACTCATGCATAATATTGTGAAACTGTATGATTGTCTTACTTAGCTAAGTTGTGAGCTCACCCTTTGTATATACATTGTTTTTAGATGTTGATGCAGGTTACACTGTGGATGGCTATATGAATGCTCCGACGTATGGTGGTGTAGCTGCGTTGGACATACAGGCAGGAGAGGACATGCATGATGCTTCATGCGAGTGCCCTTTCTGCGTATACCTTTGATTGGTTTTATTTATTTATTTTTAGTTATTTTCAGTTGGACTAAATAGATGTAAGAATATTATATTATATGTTTGAAATTGAATAATTGGATATTTTATTTAAATTTATCAATAGATTCTCAGTTCATTTATTTAAAGACTTCCGCTGTATTATTTATATTCTGATGGTGGTTATGTGTAATGGTTTGTACGAGTGGACACGGCCTATTCGAGATCCTGGTGTGAACCATTGGTTCAATGGCGGTTCACTCACACCATTCTAGATGGATCAGAATTGGGGTGTGACAACTTGGTATCAGAGCTCTCGGGCTCTATCCAACGAACCATATTGCACTTAATTAAGTCGGTGAACTGAGTTAGGAAATATTAAAAAATTTTAATACAAACACACCCTAAGCATTGTTTGATACCTGAGACGGATTAAGAAAGAGCATAATATACTATACTAAATATGAAACTTAACATGTGCACATACACTAGTTAACGTGAAACATGAAAACTTTCATTAAATAAAAAAATGAGTATCAGATAAAAATAGTGCTACAGGGTACAGTCCACAAACCGGACAGTTACCCTGTTATATAAACCGTCAAGAGAAGAAAATAAAAGGGACAATCATGGGGTAGGGCGCCTGGGAGGAATAGGGTCTGCTATATCATAATCTCGCTCGTAAGCGACCCTGAGCCAGTGCACCTGATCCTGTGTGACTCTGAGACTGCGAGCCAACTGCGCCAAGTCACGGCTCATCTCACGCTGAGTGTCCCTGATCTCCATAATCATACCCATCATGGTGTCGGGTGAAGGCTGAGATGGTCCAGCTGTAGAGGTAGACGGTGGTGCTGCTAGTGTAGGCTGTGGGACAGGCACTGGTGCTTCCCCAGCCATATCGTCATCATCACCCCCAGCCTCTGCCGCATAGGCCGCATTAGCTGCTATTACTACTGCTGCTGCGGCTGCTACCCTCCTGAGTGGACGAGGGCGAGCCTCCAACTCGTCATCGCTAACGGGCAGATCGACCATCTGCATCCTCTGAATAGCCTCCCAGTCAATGTCGGAGGTCATAGTATCCTCAACCGTCACCTCACCTCTCATGCTCACACCCAGGCGACGTAGCAGGAAGGTAATGAGATGACCGTATGGAAGGTTACTGACCTGATCGGCCAGGGTCGCCTGATGCATGGTCCTGATGTTGAGGTAAGGGAGAGAGACCCGCTCCCCGGTGCAGACGCAGTAAGTGATGTACTGAGTGAGCTGAGATAACTCACTGTAGTGGCCGCTCTGGGGCACGATGTCGTGCTGGATGATGCGGCTGTAGACACGAGCTAGGGGCTTCAGACAAGCTGCCTTCATAGGAGCCCCAGGATTGAGGATCTACTCTACGATCTCTCGGCGTAAGTCCTCGCTAAGATAGCCCTTCACCATTGGGGGGCAGTATACTAAGTCTCCATCGTTGGGTACCCCCAACAGATCAGCTAACTGGTGGGTGTTAAAGGAGATAGGTACACCCTTGAAGTAGCTGGAGATGCACAAGTCCCTGCCCTGGTTGGGATCGTTAACATCCCCATGCAGCTCTAGGTTAGCATAGAAATGCTTCACTAGGTTGGGACGGGTGGTATCAGTGTAGAATATTACCGGTACCCACCCAAGCGCGTCGAAAGTGGCTCACACATCGAACCTCTCCAGCTGATCCAAGTTAACTCGACGCCCGGATTCGATGTTTTTGCTATCGAACCATCGGAAACGAGCTTGTGCCTCCAAGGATTGAAACCAACGCTCGTCGAGTTGTGGAGCGGGTGGCTGAGAAGCGCGAATGCTTGAGCCATGAGGACGTTTGCCCAGTGCATGTCGTGGAGCCATTAAACTGCAAAACAAAAGAAAATAAGAAGAAAATGTTAGATTTTGTCGAAATTTCGACAGCATAACGACTGTAATCCGAGAAAAAGCCTCGAACTCACCCAAAATCATGGGAAGGAGGACTTACGTAACCCCCACACTCTTCAACAAATCAATCACAGACAATTACAATAAGAAATTTCAAAAATTTAAGAAAAATCAAGAAATTTCCAAAATTTTGAAAAGCTAGGTCAAAAATTGTAAAAATTCGATTTTTCCAAAAACCGTTCGGTGGAACCTCAAATTAGTTGAGGGATTTTGCTCGTAGGGGTCCCTAAACCCTTTCTATGCCAAAGGAAAAGAGTTCCTACGGTTAGAATCTCTCAATCAAAGAAAAACCTAAAATTCTACATAAATACGCTATGAAAATTTATAAAAACTTGAAAGAGAAGGAAGAGACTTACCTGGAGACGAGGTTCTATGTCTTAAATGGAAGAAAACGGTTTCTAAAGTCACCGGTCGGACTGTAGAAACTCGGAATCCAGGGAAGAATCGCCACCGAAGAAGAAAGGAGAAAGAAAAGTGAGAAAATTCTCACCTTCCGTGATTTTAAAAGCAATTCTGGGCATACCGGTCGACGGTTTTGCCTATACCGTTCGACCGGTATCCCTACAGACATGCGACCGGTATGTCTCGGTCAGAATTTCAATTCTGACCGGTCGACTATACCGGTCGCAGCACTGTCTACAGAGTGTCGACCGGTATCTCCCCAAGCATGCGACCGCTATGTCTCGGTCAGAATTTTAAATTCTGACCGGTCGACTATACCAAACGCAGCATATTCTACAGGGGTGCGACCGGTATGTTCCGACCAGTCAGCACCAGAATAGCCAGAAAAATCTTTGAAAATTTTTAAAATTTTGTAAATTTATATGCTCCTTTTTGCGACTGTTTCACCTTATATTGTTCAAGACTAACACCACTATTGCTTCATTCTCATGTGTTATATCTTCTTCTCAGATTCAAACAGAATAGTCTGAGATGGTGGGCGGAAACGGTCGTAGGGGTCGGAAGCGTCACCAGGCTAGGATGTGCCTTGAGGAAGAAGAACAAGTTGAACCAGGTCATGTTAGAGAGCCAAGCCCGGAAGTTGAGGAAGAACAGGTTCTAGAGGTACCGACAAATTTGCCTGGCCCACCTCATAGGAATTCTGAGACCATTGTTACAAACCTGGTCTATCAGATGCAAGCTCAGCAGAAAGAATTCCTGAGCGAGATACTGAAGATGTTCAGGCCACCGGGTTCTGTTCCTATTGGAGGTACGCCCGAGTCTGGAGGGAATAATACAACACAGCCAACGCATGGTAGTCCAGGACTGATGGGCCAACCCCAGAATATACCACCACCGCACCAGTTTCCATCATCTTCTGCTTATCAGGGAGCATATCCGTATCCACCACTATGGTGCGGAATAAATACTCAAGGACAGCACGATCTGAGCAGGGCGGTGGATAGATTCCTAAAGTTGAAGCCTTCTTCATTCACAGGTAAGACAGGGAAACCATTGTGGCCAGCACAGTGGATTGCAGAAATGGAGAAGAATTTTTGACTGATGACTTGTTCAGAGGATGAAAAGGTCCTGTTTGCCACTCACATGCTGAAAGAAGATGCAAAGGCTTGGTGGAATTCTACACGGGCATATTCGGAGACGAAGCATACACAGGTGGATTGGGAAGTGTTTAAGGTTGCCTTCTTCGATAAGTATTTTCCGAAGATCTTCAGAGATCAGATGAAGAAGGATTTCCTTATTCTATAGCAGTCTCAGTCGACTGTGGATGCTTATCAGCAGAGGTACGAGGAGTTATTTTTCTTCGCACCAGCAAGTATGCAAGAAGAAGAGACCAAGACACGTAGGTTCCCATGGGACTACGTGGAACCATCAAAGAGCACATATTGGGTCTGGACAAGAAAATCTATAATGAGGCTGTGGAGGTTGCGAGGGTGATAGAGTCCAGTCAGCGGGACAACTTCTTCGTTCAGAACAGGGGAGTGAAGAGACCCGCTATTGAGAGTTTGGGTGGCGGTAACAATAGACCTTTCTGCGCATACAGGGCTTAGACCGCTACAGTGCCTGCTAGGAACAATGCGGCACCACCTGTGCCACAGAACGCCAGATTCAACCCGAATATCAAATGTTTCAACTGTCAGCAAGTGGGTCATATTGCAAGGACCTGCACTCTACCTAGGAAGCAACCTCCCCAGCAAGGAAAAGTATATGCGGTTACCACTGAAGAGGCAGCTGCATCACCTGACGTGGTCACTGGTACGACTCTATCCCTTACTATTTGGCTTACTATTTTCATTGTGTGTACGCGCATGTATAACTAAGGGATAATAAAAATTTCAGGAATTATAAATGTAGTTGGTATACCTGCCAGAGTACTATTTGACTCTGGGGCCACGCACTCCTTTGTTTCCATTTCTTTCGGGAAGCGAATGGAGTTACCAATTAAGCACTTGAACCCAAGCTTGATAGTTCGCTCCCCACTAGGAGTCGAAGTGGCTTTGACTGAATATTATGGTCCATGTACTATATGTATTAAGGGCCGAGACTTAGAAGAAAGTCTGGTATTACTCGAGATGGCAGACTTTGATGTCATCTTGGGAATGGATTGGCTAGGCCATCATTCAGCCATCCTATTATGTGGTGAAATGAAGCTTGTGCTTACAGACAAAAAGGGAAAGGAGTATAGCTTCACTAGGATCAAGCTATCTAGGAAGCGGAAGCTGATTCTCTCCGCCCTAAAAGCTAAGAGATGCTTAGAGAAGGAGGGAGTGGGGTATCTAGTATCTGTAGACGACATCACTGCTGAGGTGCCAAAGATGGATGATATAGATGTGGTTCGAGAGTTCCCAGATGTATTTCCAGAGGAGCTTCCAGGTCTACCATCGGACAGGGCTACAGAGTTTGTAATAGACCTTATGCCAGGTTCGGCGCGGGTGTCCAAAGCACCATACAGGATGGCCCCTACCAAGTTAAAGGAGTTGAAGACCCAATTACAAGAATTGTTAGATAATGGTTTCATACGACCTAGCATATCGCCTTGGGGAGCACCTGTATTATTTGTCAAGAAGAAAGACGGAAGTGTAAGGTTGTGTATCGATTACCGTAAGCTGAACAAGTTAACGATCAAGAATCGGTATCCTTTGCCTAGAATCGATGATCTGTTCGATCAATTGCAGGGTGCAAAGGTGTTCTCGAAGATTGATCTCCGATCGGGGTATCACCAACTGAAGATCAAGGTCGGAGATATTCCGAAGACTGCTTTCAGGACAAGGTATGGGCATTACGAGTTTCTAGTCATGTCTTTCGGGTTGACCAATGCTCCAGCATCGTTCATGGAATAGATGAACCAAGTGTTTCATGATATGTTGGATACTTCGGTCATCGTATTCATCGATGACATATTGATCTACTCTAAGGACATGGAGACTCATACATCACATTTGAGGGTAGCCCTAAAACGGCTGAGACAAGAAAAGCATTATGCTAAGTTCAAGAAGTGCAAGTTTTGGCTGAAGGAAGTGGCTTTCTTGGGCCATGTAGTATCTGAAGACGGTATCAAGGTTGATCCATGTAAGATAGCTGCTATAGTAGGATGGGAAGCACCAAAATCTGTTGCGGAGATTCGAAGTTTCCTTAGGTTGGCTGGTTATTATAGAAGATTCGTGGAAGATTACTCTAGGATCGCTGTTCCACTCACCAGATTGACCAAGAAGGGAGAAAAATTCATATGGACAGATGAGTGCAAGAAGTGCTTTCAGACATTAAAGTCAAGACTAGTCTCTGCACCTATATTGACCATCCCAGAACCAAGCGTACCGTTCACCATATATACGGATGCTTCAAGGTTGGGTATCGGGTTTGTATTGATGCAAGGAGAACAGGTGATTGCTTACGCATCAAGACAGTTAAAGGAACATGAGAAGAACTATCCTATGCATGATTTGGAGCTAGCAGCGGTTATACATGCAATCAAGACTTGGAGACACTACTTGTACGGTGAGAAGTTTCAGATTAAGTCAGATCACAAGAGCTTAACTTATCTTTTCACTCAGAAGGATCTGAATATGAGACAGAGGAGATGGCTGGAATTGTTGAAAGATTATGATTGTGACATCCAATAACATCCGGGAAAAGCAAATGTTGTGGCTAACGCCTTAAGCAGAAAGTGGGCATCGAAACCTGATGCAGGACCAAGTACAAATGCTGCATTACGTGCCGCAGCCTCAAGTTCAATTGAAGAAGATGAAGGGTATATAATAGAAACTGCAGAAGATCCAATCGAGCAAGGCTTAATTCATAAGTTCACCATTGTTCGCCACTTTGAAGATCTCACCGGATCTAGTTGATGAAGTCAAGGTAGCAATCCTACATGATCCACATCTCAAGACAGTACAAGAAGACTTAGAGAAGGGTACGAGCAATCTTGAGTTTACCTTAGATTCAGACAAGGTACTCAGGTATCGTGGACGATTATGTATACCTGAGAGTGAAGACTGCAATATCAGAGGTCGAGTTATGACTGAAGCTCATTACACTCCATATTCGGTACATTCAGGAAGTACCAAAATGTATCATGATTTAAGAAGACTTTATTGGTGGAGGGGTATGAAAGCAGATATAGCTCATTTCGTGTTCCAATGTCTGAATTGTCAACAAGTTAAAGCAGAAAGACAGAGACCCGCAGGTTTACTACAACCATTACCAGAACCTACATGGAAGTGGGATTGCATTACCATGAATTTCGTCACTGGCCTACCTTTGACACCAAGGTCAGTGGATGCAGTTTGGGTTATAGTCGACCGACTCACCAAGACAGCTCGATTTATTGCAGTCAGACCTCAGTATACCATGGAGAAACTGGCCAAGTTATATGTTGATAATATAGTCAGACTTCATGGCGTCCCAGAGAGTATATTATCTGACAGAGATCCCCGTTTTACAACAAAGTTCTGGGAAGGATTACAGAAAGCTATGGGAACCAAGTTGAAGTTTAGTACAGCGTTCTACCCTCAGACAGACGGACAGTCAGAAAGGACTATTCAAATTTTAGAAGATATGCTCCGAGCTTTTGCATTAGATTTCAAGGGAGCTTGGGATGAGAAACTATCACTTATTGAGTTTGCTTATAACAATAGTTATCAGGCTACAATTCAGATGGCCCCATATGAAGCACTCTATGGGAAGAAGTGTCGTACACCTCTGTTATGGAACGAGGTGGGAGAAAGAAGAATTGTAGGACCGGAGTTTGTTGAAGAAACTTGCCAAGTGATTGATCAGATCAAGGAGAGAGTAAAGACAGCTCAAGTTTGACAGAAGCACTATGCGGATAATCGACGTCGAGATCTGGAGTTTGCAGTGGGTGACAAAGTATTCTTGAAGGTATCACCGGTGCGAGGTCTGAAATGGTTTGGTAAGAAGGGGAAGCTATGCCCCAGGTATGTGGGACCATATGAGATATTGACCCGACGTGGTAATGTAGCATATCAATTGTGTAAGACCCGTGTCAATCTAACCCTGTCTTACCACCTTGAACCAGGTTTACCTATCATGGTCGAGTCAAATGGATCAAGGGCGTGAGGAAGATCGAGATCCCAGGTATCAAATCGACCCAAAAATACTTAATTTAAGGGGAGGGTCACATACCCAGCTAAGCAGGGTCGGACCTCCCAAAGTAGAAAGTCAAACCCTGAATTTTAAAGGGAGGGTCGGACATCTTGAACCCTAGGGTCGACGTGATCATCGACCCTCCCATCGACCCTCGGTTACCGTAAGAAATAGAAATTAGGAAATTTCCTAATTTTTGATTGGGATTCTTTCCTAATCTCAATGGGACTTATTTAGGATGTTCCTACTCTATTTAAAGGACGTCCCTAAGCCTCTTTCACTCCTTTTACAATCCTAATTGAATTGAGAGAAAGAGAAGAGAAGGAGAAGAGGAAAAAGAGAAACAAGGAAGAGAATTTAGCCAAAAGAGAAGATTTGCAGAGAAGGAGTATTCTTCTCATGTATGGATACTAATTCCATGAGTTTCTACAGACCTTAGGTTAGCTATTGATGAGAGTTTGATCTCGGAGAAACCCAAACCATCAATCCATGGTTAGGCTTTCATGGAAAACCATAGGAGAATGCGTGAAAGATATCTAGGTGGGTTATACATGGTTTCAGACCATGGAATGAATGTAGAATGGAAAGTAGGAGCAAGACATAGGATCCCAAGCACGAAGAATGGACTAAATGAGGGAATTAGACCAAAGTGCACCGAGGGTCGCACCGAGGGTCGATGACCATCCGACCCTAGGTGATCCTGACCATCGACCCTCAGTGTTCAGGAAGTTCAGAGTTTGGGGAGAGTCGCACCCAGGGCCGATCAGGACTCCGACCCTACCTCCGATCCTCAGTTGACATAATGGTTTTTAAATTCAGAATTAATTCTAATTAAATTCTATCGACTTTGTTAGGTCTTCTAGCATTATAATAACAATATAAAGGTGATTCTAAAGCTTGGAAAAGTATCTATTACCAAGCTAAGGTGAGGAAACAGAACTCTAAACTAATTGGTTAATAATAAACTGTTTTCTATTTCTTGAGTCCAATGCCATGCTTGATTCTATGCGAATATGTTTGTAATGGGCATACAACATGTCATCCAATATTTCTATTATTTGTTCATGCATATTTCCTTTATTATTTATAACATGATGATGGTGATGATAGGAATAGGCATGTGATTATATGTGTGTGGTTGGTGTACTTGATGCGAGCGAGTATCAGGGGAGGTGTGATGAGAACGTCAATAAACGTTAACCTTTGGCGGGTCTCAGCACTTTAGCTCTATCTCTAACTCATGTCTTGTGCATTAGCATCGTCGTATCGCCATTACTTTAGTAGAACTATTATGTCGTAAAGTATCAGGGGAGGTGGTCTCGGTCCTTGTAGTCTTTGACTCTACCGGGGGGCCTTAGCTCTATCTCTATGGACATTCTGAGGGATGCTGGGGTGAGGCCTTGGATACACTGTTTGGCATTAGGATTGGTTAGTTGCAAGCCCAGTTTGCAAGCCCTCGCTAATAGGGGCTTATGTGTTGGTATGGTATTATATAGCAATAAATGTTAACCTTTGTTGTATAATGTCATGGTTAGGGTGGATGGGGATGACGATAAACGTTAACCTTCGGGTGGACTTCCACACCCTGTGTATAGAGGAGGGGTCAATAAACGTTAACCTTTGACCACCCAACCTTTCTATTGCGCATTACAAACTATAAAGCAGACCAAAGATATGAATTGATTGCATGCATATGTAATGTTGCATTATTTTGTCTACTCACTGAGCCGTGATGTGTGCTCACCCCCTCGACGTCGAATATTTTTAGTTGATGATGCAGGTTATACAGTTGAAGAATACAGAATGCTCCAGCGTACAGGAACGTGGCGGCAATGGAAGCTGAAGCTGAAGTAGATACACATGACTCATCTTGCGAGTGCAACTCATGTGTATTCGACTAGATTTTCTTAGTTTTCTTTATTTGGATTTAATAAAGACATGTATTTGATAATTAATTATGTCTCAGTTGATACAGAATAATTTTGCTATTTAATATTACTATCACAGTAGATCCTCAGTTCATTTTATTATAAGATTTCCGCTATTGTGCATTTACTCTGATTATGATTACGGATTTGTGTAAGTTTAGATAACGCGGGGATAGCCTACTTGAGATCCTGACTGAACCGTTGGTTTGTTAGCGGTTCATCACACCATTCTAAACAGTGCGGAATTGGGGTGTGACAAATTGGCTCTACCACCATCTATGTCAAGCGTTCATAACGTGTTCCATGTATCATTACTGAAGAAGTATGTCAGATATCCATCGCACATCTTGATCGCTGATCCCCCAGACTTGACTGAAGACTTAACATTCGAAGTGATGCCTGTGATGCTCTCAAGTCGAAAGGTACAGCAACTTCGAACCAAGGATATTCATTATGTGAAGGTGCATTGGAGAAGCCAAAATGTCAAAGAAATTACTTGGGAAGAGGAGAGCGCGATGAGGAAGGAGTACCCTAATCTCTTCGACATCAAGGTACGTTCAAATTTCGAGGCCAAAATTTCTTTTAAGAGTGGGGGAGTTGTGAGACCTACATGCAAATTTCAGGACGAAATTTCTTTTAAGGGTGGGGGAGTTGTAAGACCCGCACTCTGTAAACCCGGTCTAAACCTTGGTTTTGTGTCGTAGCAGGTCTTCCGTTCATCACCGGACCAGACGGGACGGGCGGATGACAAACAGATATGAAATCGGATCAAAGACGGTCAAATATTCATCATTTTATGTTGACCGGTAGATGGTACTGGTCGACCGGTCAGCTCTGCGCAGCTGAGTGCGGAGATCCGGAATTAGATCTCTGTGGGTCCCATTTTCCTAAACCCTAATGTCTGAACCTTCCTAATCCTAATAGCGTTACAAAACCCTAATGTTAGCCTATAAATACCCCTTAAATCTCCTCAAATCCTTTCCATTATCTGTCACAAAAGAGAAGGAGGTTGGAAAGGAGAAGGAGCTAGGAAGAAGAAGAAGGTGCGGCCATTACCGTTCGACGACGCTCAAGTTACGCCAGTCAACGGTAAGTGTTTGAATCAATATTCTTACCCTATGATAGTTATAGGGGTGGATCAATACCATGCAAAGTAGGTATTGATCTAAAACCCCAATTGGACCTTAAAACCCTAAGTTGTCGTCAAACCCTAGATTCGAGTTCCGAGATGATATTCATCGAAACGAGACTTGAATGAGTTGGGGATAACTCTAACTCTAAGATTAGACTTAGAATGAATAGGAGAAACCCTGAGAATCCAAGGAAATCGATCGACGGTAGTCGAAAAACCAAGTGTATGGTCTTCCGGAGACATACCGGTTGACCATACCGGTTGTTAGTTTGCTCACAGAGCTGCAATCGGTCTGTTGCGACCGATCAGTTCTGAAAGGCTGGTTTCGGACTTTGTTGGTTTTCGATCGAAGTGAAACCCTAAGAAAAATATTCTAATGAAACCCTAATAATATTATAGGACTTTGTGACTTCCCGTTTGGATCTTGCGACGTGGAGCAAGCTAACAAACGAGTGTCACGTAAGGGAATCTGACCTAAACCTAATATTTAATGGATAGTAAGTCGTTGTTAATCACCTGATTATATGTGATGTGATGTTTGTGCATATTCACATGCCATCTTTTAATTTCAGTAATTATTATTGTTCATGCATTGTTAGGATGTGATTGTTAAGCATGTGATTATTTTCGTTAGTGTGTGGAGTGGGGCATGGGCCTTGGATCGCTCCTCACACTAGCACCTTTTGTAGTATTCTGTCTTAACATGCTTGGTACGGGTGGGGCATCAGGGGAAGGTCGTGGTACGATGGTCTCCGATGTTGATGCTGGCCTGGCCATGGTTATGTGGCACTGTGGTCTCCAAGGTCGATGCTGGCTTGTCCAAGATGCTTTAGTTCTATCTCTATGCCGTAGGGAGTTATGTTGGGTTAGGGTCTACCTACGTTATGTATCTATCCTAGTGGGTTAGTTGCGGATAGGGCATCAGGGGAGGTGTGGGATTGTCTTAGCTCTATCTCTATGCCGTAGACGGTTGTGCTGGGATAGAGCATACATTGATGACATATAGGATTGGTTAGTTGCGAGCCCAGTTTGCGAGACCTGGCCAGTAGGGGCTTAGGTACTGGTATGGGTAGAGCATCAGGGGAGGTACGGGGGTATCTTAGCTCTATCTCTATTCCATGATGGGTGCATGTGGGCCAATGGGGGTGTGATCCATGAGGTGCCACACACTCGTGTATAGAGGAGCGGGGGCCACCAAACCTTTCCATAGCACATTGCAAACTTAAACCGGACCACAACATAAAATGATTGTAACTCATGCATAATATTGTGAAACTGTCAGATTGTCTTACTGAGCTAAGTTGTGAGCTCACCCTTTGTATATTCATTGTTTTTAAATGTTGATGCAGGTTACACTGTGGACGAATATATGAATGCTCCGGCGTATGGTGGTGTTGCTGCATTGGACGTACAGGCAGGAGAGGACGAGCATGACGCTTCATGCGAGTGCCCTTTCTGCGTGTACCTTTGATTGGTTTTATTTATTTATTTATAGTTATTTTCAGTTGGACTAAATGGATGTAAGAATATTTTATTATATGCTTGAAATTGAATAATTGGATATTTTATTTAAATTTATCAATAGATTCTCAGTTCATTTATTTAAAAACTTCCGCTGTATTATTTATATTCTGATGGTGGTTATGTGTAATGGTTTATACGAGTAGACACGGCCTATTCGAGATCCTGGTGTGAACCGTTGGTTCAATGGCGGTTTACTCACACCAAATTGGTTGGATCAGAATTGGGGTGTGACAATACCTACCAATTTTAAATGAAAAAACTAAGATTGGAAAGAATTTCAGTCACCCTTAGCAATTGAGCCACATTGACTGAAGGAGTTGGTTTCTGACTCCCAAATTACTTTCATCACCCAAGGTGACCATGACTCAAAGGAATAGCTCTTGAACCTTCAAGAATGTCCCACCCACCTCCCAAAATCCAAGATGAAAAGGAAGGCCATGTGGTCAATTGTATCCCAAAATTAAGGTAGCTTGAAAATGAACTTCATGTGCACCCTAAACTGGGGCAAAACCAAAATGTTAGTATACCCTAAATTGGGGCACAACAAAAATATCAATGCACCCTAAACTGGGGCATAATTAAAATGTTAATGAATTCAAAGTGGGACAAACCAAAAAGTTGATGGACCAACAAGGGTATAGGTCAGAGTTTCATGACATCCAAACTAGGGCATAAGATTGGAATACCTTTACCCCAAATTGAGGCATTGGCCAAGTGAATGTCAAACCCGAACTGGGGCATAAATCAAAATGGTAATAAACTCAAGAGGGGTTTAGCTCAAGATGGAAATGGTCAAATACATGTCAATAGATAGGCGTAATGAGCCTTACTAGCGAAAGTCTGAACGGAGATTCGGTCCTACAACCAATCATAAGTTGGCGTCAATGATGTCGTATCCAATTGGGGTAACTCGGTGAATTACTTGTCTAAACTGGCTACCATTGGTATCTGATAGGTCATCTATGTTTGGGCTTAAGTTCGATGTGTCTGTAGACAAATCCAGTCCAAAATGCTCTGAAAAAGTGAACAATAATTATCTCATTTGAGACATCAACAACAGTGCTTTACTACTTCCAATCCGTTCCTTCCCAGTTTGATATTTCTTCATCTCCCATGTCCGTTGTTAATTCTGACTCTGATGACGATTGAGATGATGGGTCACAACCCGAACTCCTACTCCACCGGCCTTTAGAGAAATGAAAGTTCAACACACATGTGAAAGTTACAAATGATTAAGTTAAAGTCATGGAAGCATTCTCAAAGATACATGTTGGAACATCAAAATGCCATCCCGTTTGGTCGATTTATAGAAATAATTTTTTTGAAATATTCCTTGAAAGTAGAGAACATTTACAGACTCATACAAGTGATTCATTTAGTTTTACAAGAATGCGTCTATACACAAGGCATTATCAAATTTACATCAATCTAATCAAGTCTTCTACATGTGCATGAAGTCTACGGACATAAAACATGCTACAAATTAACCTCAAAGTAAAAAATGAGCTAAAAAAAAACAAAAAAAAAAAAAAAAAAAAAAAAAAAAAAAAAAAAAAAAAAAGAAAAGAAAGAAAGAAAGAAAGAAAGAAAGAAAAAAAAAGAGAGAGAAAAAAAAAAGAGAAGAAAAAAAAAAGAGAAAAAAGAAAGAGCGATACAAAATAATGAAGTTGGTTAGCATACTACATTGGAACAATGATGGTGGACAAGTTCAACTTTGGTGCATAGACATGGAGCAACTACTTTGAAACACTAATGATGAATGAGTTCGATTACAAGGCATATACATGGGACAACTCCTTTGGACCCTTACTGATGGACGAGTTCAGTTATAGAGCAATAAGACAATTGGTTCTCGTACAATGACATATAGACACCATTCTTAGAATCTGATTGGAGAGCTGATCATTTGTTGTGGTTCACGTTGTGTGTTGAGCTGGATTTTTGATATTGGTCACTACATCCTGCCCATACAGGGGGTGGTCTCATCACTTTGTTGTCATCAGAGAATTTTTCTTTTCGACTAAAGACTCTCTCTCCTGTCTATCAATCTGACGGTCTTCCACAGAGTCTACATTATATGCCCTTACTTCAAATGTCACAAAATTTTATGGTATCGTTTCTTGTGAACATGTCGTCTTGTTATGCATAAATATTGTTCAATAAATCTGACTGGAATATCTATCTACCGCTCATCATTTCGACGGCATCCAAGAATTCCATAGTCTTTTGTTGCTAGCCAATAAAATGGCATCGCCTAGTGGAGATCAAGCCATTCTACATAAACAACCAAACACTCTTCCAATGGCAGACCCATTGGACAGTTTCTTATCTGTCCATCTGGACCTTCATCGTCATACATGTATACAGACTTAAAGGATTTGGGCCCAAACATGGTTACAACTGATTCAGCATCTGAGCATAGCTTGTTGAAATTTGTTTTTTATCTGAATGATATCGAGAGGAGAAAGCATTCTTTAACGTTTTTTCTAAAGATTAGTGTAGGGTTGCATCTTTTTAAGGTTATTTCTAGTGATGACTCAAAAGTCACCTGCCTATCAATGTGTGCAGACTTGAACTTAGACATTGGAGAAAAATCACCCATTTGTCCAAACATCATGAGTTTAGTTGAGCCCCCTGTTTGAAACTCTAGCTGAGTTTATTTGAATGTAAGAGAAAGATGACTCATATAAATTTGAAAAAAAATAAAATAAAATTGAGTCATTGTCATCATTTGCCCCTCATCAAAAAGACCTGATTGCCCTTTAATCAAAGTGAAACCCATATAAATTTGGCAGGAATGCAGAACATATCAAAATTGTCTTTTAAAGAAAAGAAACATATTTCTCTCGGTCTAGATTAAGTCAAGTCAAGGAAAGTCGATCAAATCATTATCTCTAGTTCCTCTTGGATTCTGAGAAATGTTAGTGGACAAAGTGGAGACGCTGAGTCCCATTGTGGCTACCTCAGTATTTATGGAAAGTTCAACCCATTTTGGGAGTGAAGAAAGATGAAGAAAGGAATTGAAAAGAACAAGAAAAAGAAAAAGAGAAATGAAAAAAAAAAAGAAAAGGAAAGAAAGGTGAAAGTACAGAGAAGAAAGAAGACTGAATGAAAGCAGAATAAGAATGGAAAAGAGAACAAGATACAAGCAAAGAAAAGAAAGAAAGATCATGGGAAAAGAGAGAAAGCTCTAGCCCGAACTACGCGGAACCTGATTCCGGAGGGACGGAAATCCCAAAGGATACGTAGGCAATTTGGGACACCCCAAATTCGGTCCAAAGGCTATACATCCAAAGGCTATACATCCAAAGGCTACACATCCAAAAGCTATACATCCAAAGGCTATACATCCAAAGGCTATACATCCAAAGGCTACACATCCAAAGGCTATACATTCAAAGACTACACATCCAAAGGATACACATCCAGAGGTTACAAATCCAGAGCACAAAACATAGTTACAGTTACATCATGAGCGGTCTTGAGCTAAAGTCACAGACCCGATGAGGTCACTAGTCAAGAAGCTTGACAGTTACAGTTACACCATGAGCGGTCTTGAGCCAAAGTCACAGACCTGATAAGGTCACTACTCAAGGAGCTTGACATCTACAGTTTTTTGTTGTACAGTGTCAAAAAAAAAAAAAAAAGAGTTTACAGCATCAATTCAAGGGAGTAATGTTAGAATCTAGATTAAGTGCAGAATAATGCAAAAATGGGCCACTTTTGTCTTCAGCCTCAATTGCCCACAATCTCGGCCAAAGAGGGGCATCTGTAAGCACCCCATTTTTGCCATCCCAGCTAAACAAAGTCCTGCTGGCGTGTGGACAACAAAAGGAGAAAGATGATCAAAAGTTTGGATTTTTTTACTGTGTATTTGAGGAAGTTTTCAATGGGTCTATGAATTTGAGTAAGTTTTTAATGGGTCCACAGCAAGGTCATGGGTTATAATTTTGCATGGATGCATAGGTCATAGAATTATCTTCGAAATGAGACCAGAATTGCTCAATTCTGATATCAAATGAAGAAGATATGACCATTTTAGTCGGATGATACATATAAGGGAGGTTTCTGAAAATATTATAAATAATCCCAGGGGCCTTCATGCAAATTATCGTAAGTCGGATTGTTTGAATTTCAAATCATCATATCGTCATCATTCGACATCGGATTCAGATGATTCCAAGGCCATTATTCTTCATTCATGATGTTCTACAAAGTGGACGTAAAAAATCCTAGGTAGAAGTCACCAGTGGGTCCCATGCAGGCTTTCATGCAAAATTATCGTTAGAACTTCAAAGCTTCATATTTTTTCCGTTCTACGTCGGATTCAGACGATTCCAAGGCCATTGTTCTTCATTTGTGATGTCCTACAAAGTGGACGTGGAAAATCTCGGGTAAAAGTCTCCGGAGGGTCCCATGAAAAATTATATATGGAAATGGTCTTTTAATATTCAAAAATTCATATTTTGATCATCCCATATCCAAATCAGGTGATTCTAGTCTCGTTATGTTCCATTTTTAGTGCTCTACAAAGTGGACGTAAAATATTTCCGGTAGAAGCCTCTGAAGGATCTCATGCAGAATGGTCAGCCAAATTATCGATAATTGACTTGCTTAAACTTCAAAAAGTCATAAGTTGGCCATTTTATTTCCAAATGAGGTGATACGAGTTCCAATATTCCTCATTTCTTATGTTCTACAAAGTGAACGTAGAAAAATTGGAATAAAGGTTATCAAAAAATTCCGTGCGAGATGATAGCGGAAATGGCCCATGAAATAATAGAGAAAGAAAATAGATGTAAGACCCGTGTCAATCTAACCCGGTCTTACCACCTTGAACCAGGTTTACCCATCATGGTCGAGTCAAATGGACCAAGGGCGTGAAGGAGATCGAGAACCGAATATAGAAATTAGGAAATTTCTATATTTTTCGATTGGGATTCTTTCCAAATCCCAATGGGACTTATTTAGGATGTTCCTAGTCTATTTAAGGGACGTCCCTAAGCCACTTTCACTCCTTTCACAACCCTAATTGAATTGAGAGAAAGAGAGGAGAAGAAAAGAGGAAGAAGAGAGGCAAGCAAGAGAGCTTAGCAAAAAGGAGAAGAATTGCAGAGAAAGATTAATCTTCTCAGGTATGGATACTAATTCCATAAGTTTCTACAGACCTTAGGATAGTTATTGGAGAGAGAGTGATCTCGGAGAAACCCAAACCATCAAAAGAGGGGAGGGTCGATAGACCCATCGACCCTAGCATCGACCCTAGCATCGACCCTAGTATCGACCCTCAGTTGACAGAATGGTTTTTAAATTCAGAATTTATTCTAATTAAATTCTATCGATTTTGTTAGGTCTTCTAGCAATATAATAACATTGTAAAGGTGATTTTAAAGCTTGGAAAAGTATCTTATAGCAAGCTAAGGTGAGGAACCTTAACCCCAAACTAAATTGGTTAATAATAAACTGTTTTCTATTTCTTGAGTCCTATGCTATGTTTGATTCTATGCGAATATGTTTGTAATGTGCATACAAAGATGCCATCCAATATTTCTATTACTTGTTCATGCATATTTACTTTATTGTTTATAACATGATGATGATGATGATGATAGGAATAGGCATGTGCTTGTATGTGTGTGGTTGATGTGCTTGATGCGAGCGAGTATCGGGGGAGGTGCGATGAGAACGCCAATAAACGTTAACCTTTGGCGGGTCTCAAAGACTTTAGCTCTATCTCTAACTCAAGTCTTGTGCATTGACATCGTCGGATCGCCATTACTTTAGCGTAACTATTATGTCGTAGAGTATCGGGGAGGTGGTCTCGGTCCTTGTAGTCTCTCGACTCTACCGGGGGCCTTAGCTCTATCTCTATGGGCATTCCGAGGGATGCCGGGGTGAGGCCTTGGATACACCGCTTGGCATTAGGATTGGTTAGTTGCGAGCCCGGCCTTGCAGCCCTCGCTAACGGGGGCTTACGTGTTGGTATGGCACTATATAGCAATAAACGTAACCTTTGTTATATAATGTTCATGGTTGGGTGCATGTGAGTTGACGATAAACGTGATCTTCGGGTAACGTCACACACTCGTGTATAGAGGCGGAGTCAATAAACGCGACCTTTGGCTACCTAAACCTTTCTATTGCATACTGCAAACTTTAAACCGGACCAAAGATATAAATTGACTTTTTGCATGCATATGTATTGTTGCATTGTTTTGGCTACTCACTGAGCCGTGATGTGTGCTCACCCCTCGACGTCGAATATTTTTAGTTGATGATGAGGGCTATACGGTTGAAGACTACATGGGTGCGCCCGCGGCCGGAACGGGGCAGCTATGGAAGCCGGAGCCGAAGATGATACACACGACCTCCTGCGAGTGCAACTCGTGTGTATTTGATTAGATATTTTTATAAGTTTCTTTTATTGAATTTAATAAAGACTTGTATTTGATATTTAAATATTTATGTCTCGCTTGGAAACGAAATAATTTGCTATTAAGTTATTGATATCATCTTAGTTCTCGCTCATTTATTTATAAGATTTCCGCTATTGTGTATTTACTCCGATTATGATTACGGATGTGTGTAAGTTTGGATAACGCGGGATAGCCTATTTGAGATCCTTGTTAAACCGTTGGTTATTTAGCAGTTCATCACATCATTCTGAATAGACCAGAATTGGGGTGTGACAACTTGGTATCAGAGCATCTCAGGCCTTGTCCGCCGACTAACATACATTCGAGAAGATTGTGAACTGAGATAGGATAAACTAAAAGCTTTAATACAAACACATTGTAAGCACAAGTGATGATTGAGACCAAATTTAAAAAGAGAATAATGCATCTATAAAAGGGAAACAAGTTACATACAACAAGACACTCTTGGGAAGCCGGGAGGCGAAGGAGGAGGCGGTGCCTCACGATCTCTCGGCCGTGGTCCCCTCAGGATAGACTCTAGTCAACCAGGGCTATCCGAGTCCGGGTCGCCGTAGACTAGCCGTGAGACCGGCTATCCTCCGGTCGGCCGCACGCCGCACCTCTAGGAGCTCTCCCATCCGCGCCCGGTGCGCGCGCCGAGCAGCCAATAGCTCATCCATCCTCGGATCAGATCCGCGCCTGAGCATCCCCGATCTCCCGTAGCATCTCCATCATGGCTGAAGGTGGAAGCGAAGGATCAGCCGAATGGGAAGGACCAGCCTCGGGAGCGGGGAGCCGCCGCATAAGAAGTACCAACTCCAGCCGCATGTGTAGGTGAAGGCGGTGGTATCGAAGTCGACGCCCATATACATACGATCGCCATCGCCGACCGGATCCGCACGAGCTCTAGCGGCGGCAAGGCGGCAGCGGCGGCCCCAGGATCGGCCATCTCGACCCGAGCGTGAGGGCGCACCATCGCGTTCCTCTCCTCATCACTAACCTCCGCATCTCGCAGCCCCATCTTGCGAGATAGCCTCCCAACCTAGAGGCGACGAGAAGGTCTTCTCCCGGATCTTCTCATCTACCGGATCCACCCCCGCACGGGTCAGGCGGGACCGTAATCATGCGCCCATAGGGTAGATTACCCCTATGCCCGGCCAATGTAGCACTAATCATAGTCCGCTGATGATGATGTATGGAAGGCGCACGGGCGGGCGAAGTGCGGATGCTATAGATCAAGAATCGCGGTCGCCGAGAGACCCTCTCATAGTGCCCACTTCGCGGGATCGGATTATGCCGGATAATCTTACGTAAGACCCGCGGAGCCGGACGCGGATAACAAGCTCTCATCCGCCAACGATCGGGACGGAGCAACCGGTTGTCGTCGATCTCTCGCTCTCATCTCCATCTCAACAAACCGGGGCTCTCCCGGCGCACACGACACCATGGGGCCATCATAGGGAATGCCCAACGGATCGGCCAGCCGCCGATAATCAAAGGAAATGTGCACCCCCTTGACGAACCGGGTTATGCGCAACTCCCCGACCATGCTCAACGCCATTGTAATTCCCCACCACCTGGAGATTACAATAGAACTGGCGCACCAAATCTGGACATGTGCACGTGTCGTATGTGAAGACAGGGAGCCACCCCATATCACCAAATGCTCCTCTACATTGAACAAGGCTAATTCCGCCAAGTTCACCATGCAACCTCCTTCAACCTTCTTACGGGCATAGTAGCATACTGTGCCTCAGCTTCATTCGAACGGAAGTGGAGTGGATCACGCCCTCGGGTACCTTGGTACGAGCCATAGTATCTCGCAAAATAAGAAAGAGAAAGGAAACAAGGAAATAGGATAAAAATCCAAAATTTGATGTAATAACGACGTAAGTTGACCATAAAGCCCCATCTCTCACCATTCAAGTGGGCATGAGAACTTACGTAGGTTAAAACATATCCTACAACCCACATACAGGAGGGAAATTTTAACCCGACGAAGCTCAATTTGAAGAAATTCAAGAAAAAAATAAAAATTGTCGACAAATTAGGGCAAAAAGAGAAAACTTTAAGTTTCTCGATAACCAACCAATGAAACTCAAAAATTTTTGAGGGCTTTCGTTCCTCGAGACACCAATAACAAAAGCCCCCAATAAAAATTGAATTTTTACGGTTGGAAAAAGTTTAATTTGAAAAATACAAGTTAAATGGACAAAAACCTAGAAAAAAAACCTAAAAATAGGTAAAAATGAGAGAACATACCTGTCGACCCTCCCATCGGCCGGGCTCCCGAACCCGACGTAAAACTAAGGGCCGGAACCGGGGGCCGGACACCCATCGACCGCGATCGACCCTCGCCTCGGTACTCGGTCAGAAACTAAGGGCCGGACACCGAGGGTCGGATACCCATCGACCGGTCGATCGACCCTCGCCCCCGGGAAGAACAGGTCATTCCCGGGGTCGGATACCAAGGGCCGGACACACCATCGACCCTCACCATCGACCCTGCATAGAAATGCCAGTATTTTTTTTTATAAAATAAGCTGGAATTGGAATCGATTATTGGTTAGCGTGCCTATATGAATTATAAATGACTTCTCACCTATTTTGTTGATTTTCGGGCACCACCAACCACGTAAAAGAATTATGTCCGGACGTAGAGTGACCCGACAGACCAAAACACGTGGCCCCACCACCACCACCCGGGGAGGAGACTAGTCAAGAGAATAACCATGCGCCGGAAATCCGGAACCGGTAAACCCTACAAATTTGCCACCTCCACCACCCGAGCAAGCAACAGGGGGCGATGAATCCGGCACAGGCGGCCGCAGCGGATGCAACACGCGCAGCTCGGATGCGGGTTGCCATGGGAATAATGTTTCAAGCCACTCGGGCCGCACCCATGCACACGGGACAAGCCGGCGGCAGCACCGGTGGGTAACCACCCGGCCCCTAGGACACCTCAAGAACCGGCCGCACGGATTCCAGGGCGGGTTCCGTGGCGGCTCAAGGGAATTACCAAAGATCCACCCCATATGTTTGAGGCGAACCCCCGGAATCAGCCGGACCACTCCCGACTAGTGGAGAGATTTTTGAAGATGAAACCCGGAGAATTCAACGGCAGGCCGCCCGATCCATTGTGGCCAGCACACCGGATAGACGAAATGGAGAGAAACTTCCTCATGATGACTATTACAGAGGAAGAGAAAGTACTATGCGCCCACCTTCATGCTCAAGGGCGACGCACACCATTGGTGGAAATCCACGAAGACCTATCTACCGACCAAGCACGCCCCACCGACATGGGCTATATATAAAGAAGCCTTCTTTGAGAAATATTTTCCACCGGAGCTTCGTAGATTCGATGGAGAAGGAGTTCCCGAAGTCTTTATCGGGACGGATGTCGTCGGGGGATGCGCACTCAACAACGTTATGAAGAGCTGTTTTTCTTCGCACCACCGAGTATGCAAGAAGAAGAAACTAAAACCCGTAGGTTTGTCACGGGACTAAGAGGAAGCATCGAGAACACGCTCGGGCTTAGAAAAGAGAATTTATAATGAAGCTGTCCGCATTGCTCGAGTTATAGAATCGAGCCGTAAGGAGAGTTATTTTACTCGTAACAAAGGCATCAAAAGGCCAGCCGGAAACTCCTACAACGGAGGCAATAACAGGACGTATAAGCCTTTCCTTTCCGTCCCCGAATATTACCGCCGCAACCAAGACTACTCCAAGCAGCTCAACCTCGGCCCAAAGCCAAATTCCCAAGTCCCGGGCGTTTTAACCGCAATCAACCGGGACATATGGCAAGGGAGTGCCCAAAGCCCAAGAAACAATTCCATCGGGGACGGTATATGCCGTTACGCCCGAGGATGCGGCCGCATCACCCGATGTGGTCGCCGGGTATGACTGAAACTTTTAAAGTTAAAATTACATTGAATGAGCATGTAGACTAAGTAAAGATAAATCACGTGTATTGTACCTATAAATGGCGCACCGCCCGAGTACTCTTCGATTCCGGAGCTACTCATTCATTTATATCCGGGTCATTTGGAAAGAAGATAAACTTACCCATCAAGACATTAGACTACAAATTACTTGTACGGTCACCGATGGGGTTAGAAGTGGAACTAGAGAAAGGTTATGGACCATGTCCGGCTCTCATTGGGGAACAGATTTTAGATGCAACATTGATACGACTTGAGATGGCGGACTTCGATGTCATCTTAGGAATGGATTGGTTAGCTCGGGCATTCTCGCAAATCTGTTATGCGCCGAGAAGAAGCTAACATTCAAAGACAAGGAAGGGGCAGAGTTCGGTCTCGGGAACCAAACTTCCCCGGAGACGCAAGCTCATACTTTCGGCAAGAAAGGCTAAGAAGTGCCTTGAGAAGGGAGCAGCCGGGTATCTAGTATCGCGGGTCGACCTAACCAAGGAAGCACCACGAATGGAAGACATTGACGCCGCGCGGGATTACCCCCGACGTATTTCCCGAGGAACTACCCGGATTACCACCCGACCGCGCCACGTAGTTTGTAATAGACCCGACACCGGGAGCCGCACCGCATCAAAAGCACCTTATAGAATGGCTCCTACCGAACCCGAAGGAATTAAAAGTGCAATTACAAGAACTGCCGGACAAGGGTTATATTCGACCCAAAGATATCTCCATGGGGGGGCACCGGCACCGCTCGCGAAAAAGAAGGATGGTAGCGCTCGATTATGTATCGACTATCGGGAGTCGAACAAACCGACAATCAAGAATCGATATCCACTACCCAGATCGACGACTTGTTCGATCGGCTACAAGGAGCAAAAGTATTTTCTAAGATCGACCTTCGATCGGGTTACCATCGCTTGAAGATTAAAGAAGGTGATATTCCAAGACAAGCATTCGGAACCGGGATATGGACATTATGAATTTCCGGTCATGTCATTCGGATTAACCAATGCCCCGGCAACGCTCATGGAACTTATGAACCGAAGTTTTCCATGATATGTTGGATACGCCGGTTATAGTATTTATTGATGACATATTGGTATATTCCAAGGACAAGGAAACCCATATCAAGAACCTAAACGCAGCCCCACACACTTAAGGAAAGAGAAGCTATATGCCAAATTTTCAAAGTACGAAGTTTTGGCTAAGTGAAGTCGCATTTCTAGGCCATGTGGTATCCGGCCGAAGGAATCAAAGTGGACCCCAAAGAAGATCGAGGCTATTGTAAAGTGGGAAGCACCAAAGAGCGCTTTTCGAAATCGGAGGTTTTCCGGGTCTAGCTGGTTATTATCGGAGATTCGTAGAAGACTATTCTCGGATTGCCGCATTCTCTCACCCGCTTGACCAAGAAGGGTGAAAAGTTTGTGTGGACGGATAAATGTGAGAAGAGCTTCCGGACACCCAAGACCGGATTGATATCTCGCCCCGATTTTGACTATTCCCGCTCCCGACGGACATTTACTTTATACACCGGCGCGCCGGGACCGGGACTAGGATGTGTGCTTATGCAAGGAGAGCAAGTAATTGCTTATGCTTCAAGACGCTTAAAGGTACATGAGAAAAATTACCCCACTCATGATCCGGAGCTAGCGGCAGGAGTACATGCCGCCAAGATATGGAGACATTACCTATACGGAGAGAAATTTCGGATTAAGTCGGACCATAAAAGTCTTACTTATTTATTTAATCGAAGGAGTTGAATATGAGACAAACGAAGATGGCTGGAATTATTGAAAGACTATGATTGTGATATCCAAGGATCATCCGGGAAAGGCGAACGTGGTAGCGGATGCATTGGAGCGAAAAAGCAATGATCCAATCTCAAGGGAGAAGTCAGCACGACCGCAAGCAATGTGTACTACCGGAATGGTATTCAATCACGACAACGAGCAAGTATGTGATAGATACAACGGATGAATCAGCTAACCAAGGGTTTATTCATCGGTTTTCAAATATGTTCGCGGCATTGAAGATTATACCGGATATAGTGGACGAGGCGAAGACAGCTATCGGGGCGGATCCTTATCCGAGAACAAGACAAGAAGATATTGAGAAAGGTAGGACTAACCCCGAGTTCACCTTGGATGACGACGAAAGTACTGAAATACAAAGGAAGAATATGTGTACCGAAACTGTAAAGTATGGACATTAGACACCGACCGATGAAAGAAGCCCATACCACCATCTATTCGATACATCCCGGAAGTACAAAAATGTATCATGATCTAAAGAAACTATATTGGTGGAGGGGAATGAAAGCGGATGTAGCCAAGTTCGTGGTCTCAATGCCTAAATTGTCGAAAGTAAAGGCCGAACGACAAAGACCCGCAGGACCGTTACGGCCATTACCGGAACCAGCATGGAAATGGGACCGCATCACTATGGACTTCGCCACGGGACTACCATTGACTCCTCGAGAAGTTGACGCAGCTTTGGGTGATTGTGGACCGCCCCCGACTAAAAACAGCTCGCTTCATACCTATACGACCTCGATATACCCCGGAAAGGTTAGCTGGGCCGTATGTGGATAATATTGTTCGATTACATGGTGTTCCGTAAAGTATTGTGTCCGATAGAGATCCACGATTTACTTCCAAATTTTGGAAAGGATTGCAAAAGGCTATGGGTACAACGTTGAAGTTCAGGACCGCATTCCACCCACGCGCGGATGGACGTGGGCGAGCGCACAATTCAGATTCTAGAAGATATGCTACGAGCATGTGTAATTGACTTCAAGGGATCATGGGATGAAAGATTACCATTGATCGAAGTTCGCTTACAATAACTGCCTATCGGCTACCATACGGATGTCACCTTATGAAGCACCGTATGGCGAGAAGTGTCGAACTCCCTTGTTTTGGAATGAAGTTGGAGAACGTAGTATTGTTGGACCGGAATTTGTTGAAGAGACTTGTCGAAAGTGGTCGACATCATCAAGGAAAGAGTGAGAACAGCTCGGAACCGCCGAGGCAATATGCGCGACACTCGACGAAGAGATCTAGAATTCGCCGTAGGTGTTAAAGTATTTTTGAAGGTATCGTCTATGCAAGGATTGAAGAGGTTCAGACTGAAAAGGGAAGCTAAGTCCAAGATATGTCGGGCCATATGAAATTCTGGCTAAGCGTGGAAAAGTAGCTTATCGGCTTAGCACTACCACCATCTATGTCAAGTGTACATGACGTATTTCACATTTCCCTATTGAAGAAGTATGTCAAGGACCCAACACATGTCTGGACACGGGATTTGCCGGAATTGACCGATGATTTGACATTTGAAGTAACACCAACATAAATCACTAGTCGAAAGGTTCAACGCCTACGCAAATGTAGAGATATCTATTATGTTAAGGTCACACGGAAAATTAGAGACATGGAAGAAATTACATGGGAAGAAGAAAATGCGATGAGAAAGCAATACCCTTGCTTATTTGATTTAGAAGGTATGTAGAATTTTGAGGACGAAATTTTTATAAGTTGGGGGGAGTTATAAGACCCGGGTCAATCTAATCCCGTCTTACCACCTTGAACCAGGTTTACCCATCATGGTCGAGCCAAATGGACCATGGGCGTGAAGGAGATCGAGATCCCAGGTATCAAATCGACCCAAAAACACTTAAATTAGGGGAAGGGTCGCATACCCGGCCAGGGGGGTCGGACCTCCCCAAAACAAAAAGTCGACCCTCGGTTTTGGAGGGAGGGCCCGGACAGCTTAAGACCCTAGGGTCGACGGGATCATCGACCCTCCCATCGACCCCCCCGCCGAATATAGAAATTAGGAAATTTCTATATTTTTCGATTGGGATTCTTTCCAAATCCCAATGGGACTTATTTAGGATGTTCCTAGTCTATTTAAGGGACGTCCCTAAGCCACTTTCACTCCTTTCACAACCCTAATTGAATTGAGAGAAAGAGAGGAGAAGAAAAGAGGAAGAAGAGAGGCAAGCAAGAGAGCTTAGCAAAAAGGAGAAGAATTGCAGAGAAAGATTAATCTTCTCAGGTATGGATACTAATTCCATAAGTTTCTACAGACCTTAGGATAGTTATTGGAGAGAGAGTGATCTCGGAGAAACCCAAACCATCCATCCATGGTTAGGTTTTCATGGAAAACCCTAAGAGAATGCATGAAAGCCATCTAGGAGGATGATTCATGGTTTCAGACCATGGAATGAATGTTTAATGGAATGTAGAAGCAAACCATAGGACCCCAAACACGAAGAATGGATTAAAAAGTGGAAATTGGACCAGAGTGCACCGAGGGTCGCACCTAGGGTCGATAGGCCATCCGACCCTAGGTATTCCTGACCATCGACCCCCTCAGCATTCGGGAAGTCCAAAAAGAGGGGAGGGTCGATAGACCCATCGACCCTAGCATCGACCCTAGTATCGACCCTCAGCTGACAGAATGGTTTTTAAATTCAGAATTTATTCTAATTAAATTCTATCGATTTTGTTAGGTCTTCTAGCAATATAATAACATTGTAAAGGTGATTTTAAAGCTTGGAAAAGTATCTTATAGCAAGCTAAGGTGAGGAACCTTAACCCCAAACTAAATTGGTTAATAATAAACTGTTTTCTATTTCTTGAGTCCTATGCTATGTTTGATTCTATGCGAATATGTTTGTAATGTGCATACAAAGATGCCATCCAATATTTCTATTACTTGTTCATGCATATTTACTTTATTGTTTATAACATGATGATGATGATGATGATAGGAATAGGCATGTGCTTGTATGTGTGTGGTTGATGTGCTTGATGCGAGCGAGTATCGTGGGAGGTGTGATGAGAACGCCAATAAACGTTAACCTTTGGCGGGTCTCAAGGACTTTAGCTCTATCTCTAACTCAAGTCTTGTGCATTGACATCGTCGGATCGCCATTACTTTAGCGGAACTATTATGTCGTAGAGTATCGGGGAGGTGGTCTCGGTCCTTGTAGTCTCCGACTCTACCGGGGGCCTTAGCTCTATCTCTATGGGCATTCCGAGGGATGCCGGGGTGAGGCCTTGGATACACCGCTTGGCATTAGGATTGGTTAGTTGCGAGCCCGGCCTTGCAGCCCTCGCTAACGGGGGCTTACGTGTTGGTATGGCACTATATAGCAATAAACGTAACCTTTGTTATATAATGTTCATGGTTGGGTGCATGTGAGTTGACGATAAACGTGATCTTCGGGTAACGCCACACACTCGGTATAGAGGCGGAGTCAATAAACGCGACCTTTGGCTACCTAAACCTTTCTATTGCATACCGCAAACTTTAAACCGGACCAAAGATATAAATTGACTTTTTGCATGCATATGTATTGTTGCATTGTTTTGGCTACTCACAGAGTTGTGATGTGTGCTCACCCCTCGACGTCGAATATTTTTAGTTGATGATGCAGGCTATACGGTTGAAGACTACATGGGTGCGCCCCGCGACGGGAACGGGGCGGCTATGGAAGCCGGAGCTGAAGATGATACACACGACTCCTCTTGCGAGTGCAACTCGTGTGTATTTGATTAGATATTTTTATAAGTTTCTTTATGTTGAATTTAATAAAGACTTGTATTTGATATTTAAATATTTATGTCTCGCTTGGAAACGAAATAATTTGCTATTAAGTTATTGATATCATCTTAGTTCTCGCTCATTTATTTATAAGATTTCCGCTATTGTGTATTTACTCTCGATTATGATTACGGATGTGTGTAAGTTTGGATAATGCGGGGATAGCCTATTTGAGATCCTGGTTGAACCATTGATTATTTAGCGGTTCATCACACCATTCTGGTTAGACCAAAATTGGGGTGTGACATTAGGAGAGCAATGTTTTGGGAGAAAAAAAAAGGAAAAAAAAGGGAGAGAGAGGACGTAAAAAGGGAGAAGATTTAGATGATTTCCAAAAGATAAAAAAAAGGGGGAGAGAGAGGATGTGGAAAGGGAGAAGATTTAGGGTTTTTAGATTTTTTCCAAAAGAGAAAAAGGGGGGAGATAAAAGAGACGTGAGAGAGAGAAGAAGGAGGGGTTTTTTGAGAGGATTTCCAAAGAGAAAAAAGTGGGAAAGAGAAAAAACATGAAAAGCTTTTGGGGCTAGGTTTTGGGAGAAAAAGAAGGGAAGAAGAGAGAAAAAAGAGGGAGAAATAAAGAAGAAAAAAACGTGAAGAGGGGGGAGGCTCACGATTTTGGGAGAAAAGAAGGGAAGAAGAGAGAAAGAAGAGGGAGAAATTAAGAAAAAAAAAGGAAAAAACATGAAGAGGGGGAGAGGCTCACTGTTTTGGGAAAAAAAGGAAAAGAAAATGGAGAGCTGTGGGAAAGAGAAGAATGAACGGGGAAGAGCAGAAAAGAAGAAGAAGTAGAGAAGAGCATAGAGAGAGAAGGAGGTAAGTCGGTTTGTTTTTGTCTTTCTATTAAGTTTTTTTTTTATATACATATCTTGTTGATTCCACTTGCTGCCCATATCTTCAATTACCCAGCCACCTGACCATCTACCATTCCCATATAAACCCAGCAACACCTAATCTACTCCAACCGACACACTCCCGTGCCTTCTCAGCCACCCAAGCTTGCAACCTATAATCCTCATGCACCCGGCTACCTGGCCATGAAAAAATCATCATCACCGCAACTCCATCTCCGTGGTTCCCCACCGTGTCATACCCATTGCTGCTTTAGCCCCACCAAGCACCAAACCCAAGCTTCCACTCACATAATCATCTAAACACCTGTCCAGCTACACTCACAATCCCATCTCTTCACTCTTGTCTAGCCTGCATCATTAATCAAAACCCAGCCACGGCTAGGCAGCTTGCTATCATCTGCAGTACCAATTCCATCCTGCAACAACTCATCAAATCTCTCACCTTACACCTTCTCACCACCATATCACTCATCACCCAATATACATCCAATCACCAAATCCCAACAGCAATGCACCACTCCTCACGATCTGTCCACAGCCATACAAATCAGATTGCAACCATTAACATCTACCATCTCCATTTTTGATTTTCCAATAACCAATCTATACAGCTGCTCCCGAATTACCTTCATCATCTTCATTATGATTAATTTAAGCGAATCTGAATATCATGCATACAAATTGTTTTGATACATATGACACATAATTGCTATATTTGATGCTCACATTGCTCACATGCCATACTTGGAATGCTTTCACATGTTATCTTTGGGTGCTTACATGATTCTTGTTGTTTTGGAATGCTACACATGCTTATTGCCATATTTGTCTGTTACACATGCTCACATGCCATATTGGATGATTACTGCCATGTTTGGATGCACACTTACCATGTTTGTATTGATTCACATGCTCACTTGCCATCTTTGACTGATTTGTTGCTAAATTTGAATATATTTCCAACATGTTATATTTGGATGCTTACACTGCTATATTTAAGCATACATTGCTATGTTAGATTGTTTACATTGTACAACAATTAGGGCAAGATACACCCTAAAATGGAAAGAATTGAACAATTAGGGTAGTGAAACCCTAAAAATGGAAAGAATAATTAGGGAAAAATAAACCCTAGAATAAAGAGAACAATTAGGGTATGAAACCCTAAAAAATGAAAATCACAGTGAAAAGGGATAGGAAATCCTAAAAACCTAAGAATGGAAACAATGAAAATGGTAGGAATTTAGGTCTCATCCCTAGATCCTATTGACAAAAATAGAAAGAATTTGGTACACATCCCAAATAAAAATGGTAGAAATTTAGGTCTCATCCCTAGATCCTATTAACAAAAATAGAAAGAATTTGGTACACATCCCAAATAAAAATGGTAGGAATTTAGGTCTCATCCATAGATCCTACTGACAAAATTGGAAGGATTTTGGTACAAATTCTAAATCCGACTCTCAAAACCCTTTCGATCTATGTCGTACCTGATTTCTAGGTCACACCCTAGAATACGTAGGCAATTTGGGGAATCTCGAATACGGCACAAAGCCACCCATCAACCATACATCCAGCATAAACTTCAACTTGAACAACAAAGAATCTAAATGAAGCAAATGCATAAATCACTTCTATAATCATTAATCACACAAACCATTTCGAACTACGTTTTGGACTTGATTTCCAGGATTGGAATACGTAGGCAGTTTGAGATGTCTTACACATCTCATATTTAGTCCATGACTGAACCATCTTTGGTTTGGTTCACTGTATAATATTGTACATTACATTTGCTTGTTTATTTGCTTCAAAACATGATTGGCTGAACCCTAGGTTAGAATAACTTAGCAACTTGGTTTAGGACATCCCCCATTGAACCCTAGTCATCCAGTTGACCAAGCACAGTCAAAATTAGAATTTAAGGAAAGTTTAGGAGGCCGATATTGATCGGGCGGTTTGGGTGCCTAACACCTTCCCATAACCGTACCCTGAATACTTATCCGATCTCTTGTAGACCAAAGAATCGATACATTGGGTCACGAGTCAATAGAAGTCTTACCTTAGGGTGAGGCTACATTTTTAGAGGTCCTAGACCTTAATCTAGTGGCGACTCCAACAGAACAAATCGATCTTCATCGATACAGGATACACATTTATCCAGAGGAGGATCATCGATTTCCCATTATCCTCATAGTGGCGACTCCACTGGGGATGAATATTCAGACTCTTAGGATACTTTCATTATATTGATTTGCTTCACATTTGATGCTAGATCTAGGGTACTTTATTTATTGTTTGTACATATTTTGGGGGGAATGGCTTCAGTCACACTTTCGTGCGAGTAGCCAAACCGGGTCCCATGCATGTGGGGCAGCCCGCTAGGCGAAACACACAACCTTGGCCTGCTGCACCCAAGACTACCCCAGTAACTCAACAGCAACCAAAGCCAAATTCTGAAGGTCCAAAATGTTATAACTACAATCAAGCGGGGCATATGGCAAGGGAGTGTCCCAAGCCCAGGAAGCTGTTACATCAAGGACGAGTTTATGCTGTTACATTCGAGGATGCTGCCGCATCACCCGATGTGGTCACAGGTATGACTGAAACCTTTTAAGTTGTATTACATTGTGTGAGCATGTAGACTAAGTTAATAAAATCACAAGTATCGTACCTATAAATGGCATACCCGCCAGAGTACTCTTCGACTCAGGAGCTACTCACTCTTTTATATCTGTGTCATTTGGAAAGAAGCTGAATTTACCCATCAAATCATTAGACTACAAAATACTTGTACGATCACCGATGGGGTTAGAAGTGGAACTAGAAAAAGGTTATAGGCCATGTCCAGTTCTCATTGGCGAGAAAACCTTAGATGTAACTTTGATCCAACTTGGGATGGCAGACTTTGACGTCATCTTGGGAATGGACTGGTTATCTCAGCATTATGCGAACTTATTATGTGCCAAAAAGAAGCTAACATTTAAAGACAAAGAAGGAGCAGGATTCAGTTTTGTGGGAAAAAAACTTCACCATATACGCAAGCTCATACTCTCAGCACTAAAGGCTAAGAACTGCCTTGAGAAGGGAGCAGTCGGATATCTTGTATCAGTGGTTGACCTCACTGTGAGGACAATGGGAAATCGATGTGATCCTCCTCGGGATGGAAATGTGTATCCTGTATCGATGAAGATCGATGAATCTGTTGGAGTCGCCACCTAGATTAAGGTCTAGGACCTCTAAAAATGTAGCCTCACCCTAAGGTAAGACTTCTATTGACTCGTGACCCAATGTATCGATTCTTTGGTCTGCAAGAGATCGGGTAAGTATTTAGGGTACGGTTATGGGAAGGTGTTAGGCACCCAAACCGCCCGATCAATATCGGCCTCCTAAACTTTCCTTAAATTCTAATTTTGACTGTGCTTGGTCAACTGGATGACTAGGGTTCAATGGGGGATGTCCTAAACCAAGTTGCTAAATTATTCCAACCTAGGGTTTAGCCAATCCTGTTTTAAAGTAAATAAACGAGCAAATGTAATGTACAATATTATACAGTGAACCGAACCAAAGATGGTTCGGTCTTGGACTGAATCTGAGATGTGTAAGACATCTCAAACTGCCTACGTATTCCAATCCTGGAAATCAAGTCCAAAAACGTAGTTCGAAATGGTTTGTGTGATTAATGATTATGGAAGTGATTTATGCATTTGCTTCAATTAGATTCTTTGTTGTTCAAGTTGAAGTTTATGCTGGATGTATGGTTGATGGGTGGCTTTTTACCGTATTTGAGATTCCCAAATTGCCTACGTATTCTAGGGTTTGCCCTAGAAATCAGGTACGACGTAGTTCAAATATTATGAGAGTCGAATTTGGAATGTGTACCAAATTCCTTCCATTTTTGTCAATAGGATCTAGGGATGAGACCTAAATTTCTACCATTTTATTGTTTCTATTTTTGTTAATAGGATCTAGGGATGAGACCTAAATTCCTACCATTTTTATTGGGATGTGTACCAAATTCTTTCTATTTTTGTTAATAGGATCTAGGGATGAGACCTAAATTCCTACAATTTTTATTTGGGATGTGTAACAAATTCTTTCAATTTTTGTCAATAGGATCTAGGGATGAGACCTAAATTCCTACCATTTTTATTGTTTCCATTTTTAGGTTTCTAGGGTTTCCTATCCCTTTTCATTGTGATTTTCATTTTTTAGGGTTTCATATCCTAATTGTTCTCTTTATTCTAGGGCTTATTTTGCCCTAATTATTCTTTCCATTTTTAGGGTTTCACTACCCTAATTGTTCAATTCTTTCCATCTTAGGGTGTATCTTGCCCTAGTTGTTGTACAATGTAAACAATCTAACAAAGCAATGTGAGCTTAAATATAACAGTGTAAGCATCCAATATAGCATGTTGGAAATATATTCAAATTTAGCAACACATCAGTCAAAAATGGCAAGTGAGCATGTGAATCAATACAAACATGGTAAGTGTGCATCCAAACATGGCAGTAATATGTGAGCAAGTGTAGTAGACAAATATGGCAATGAGCATGTGTAGCATTCCAATCATGACAATGTGATTATTCCAATTATGGCAGTGTGACTATTCCAATTATGGCAGTGTGACTATTCCAATTATGGCAGTGTGACCATTCCAATTATAGTAGTGTATGCATACGAGCATCTGAACATAGCATAGCATCAAATATGGCATGTGAGAAACAACCAAAGCATATGAGAATCAATCAAAACATGATGGAACATGTAGCAAGATGACAGCTTTGTCAGGCTGGACCAAAATGGGCACATAGGGCACTGTACTTACTCAAAAAATTCTTAAAAGATATCCCTGGAAAGAAGACTCAGAGGCCAACATTTTGTCTCAAGGAATCTAATCCTAAAAGAGACCATAGGTAGGTCGAAAATATTCCCCAAGTACAGGCAAATACACTGGTCAGGTCTGTTCCATATTTTTAACCAGTTGCACCATAAATTCCAAATAAAATTCTATTCTTAATGAAAATTAAATAAAGACATATATATATGTAGATAACTGTCTGATCTAAAATTTCATTAAGAAAAACAAGTTAAAATAGTATATTTTATTTGTGAAAAATGACTCTTTTCAATCATGCAAATCAGCACATCATGACAGATCTGAAATCAAAGCACTATGCACTTAAAAATAGATATCAATTCAACTAAAAATGGAAAAAACATGAAACCAGTGCCATTTTTTAGAAGACTTTCATGTCTAAAATGTTCATGTTAAGTAAATTTTCTGATTATTGCCATAAGGCCTTTGTCTAGAGACTTTCCGATGGAGGATTGCATTACATCCGAGAAAAATAGCAATATCAAAGACAAATTTTTTGATACATTTTCCCAATTCCAAATGGAACGAAATTTTTAGGTTAGTCTTCTATCATATCACAGAGACTCCCATAAAATTTTGGGCTTCAAAATTATAGAAAAAATACATATGATGTACGTCCTAAGTTTGAACCCTAAATCTGGAATTTTTAGATCAGAAAATCACTTTATGAAATTTACAAAAAACATCAAACATCATTGTATATCACTCAAAAATTCATCATTGAATAGCTTAGACAAATTATCATTCATGCAAAATGTTAGACATAGGCATCCTAACATTAACAAGCATGTATTAGAGCATTCATGATTGAGATTTCATGAAAATTAGCATTTTTCAAGCAAAATTGGCATTCGGGCATTATAACGACCTCTAAATTTGTATAGAGTACTAACCTTGGGCTCAAATCGAGCGAAACCGTTGATGAAGGGTGATTGGGGGTTGTATCAATCCCCTTTGAATGTGAATCCTCCTTCTCCCCTCTTCTGCTTCTTTCTCTCTTCTCTTTCTCTCTTTTCTTCTTCTCTTTTCTTTCTTTTCTCTTTTCTCTCTCTTTCTTTCTTACGTTTTCTCTCTCTCACTCACGTTTATCTCTCCCACCCACGTTCCCCTCTCTCTCTGGTCTGGAAAAGGATCCCTCCTCTCTCCTATTTATAATTTTTCACTCATTTTCTAGAAAATCCTTCTTTCCTTTTCTTCTTTTTTCTAGAAAATCTTTTTTTCTCTCCATTTTTTCTTCTTTCCTTTCTTTTCTTCCTTCCCATGTTTTTTCTTCTTCCTTTCTTTCCTTTTTCTCATTATTCTTCTAGAAAACCCCTTCTCTCTTTCCTTTCTCTCCTTCCTTCTTCTAGAAAAATCCTTCTCTCTTTCCTTTCTTTCTTCTTTCCTTTTCTTCTTCATTCTTTTCCTTCCTTTTTTCTTTTCTCCCTCTCTTTTCTTTCACGTTTTCTTTCTAGAAAACGTGAAGGGGAATCTTTTTCCCCCTTTTTTCTTTTCTTTTTTTTTTTTATTTCTCCCTCTTTCCTTTTTTCTTCTCAAGATCTTTTTGGATTATCTCAAAACCCTAAATCCCCTTCTCTTTCACGTTTTCTCTCCCCTCTTTCATTTTTCTTCTCAAAATCTTTTGGATTATCACTTACATATAATAATATATATTATATACATATATACACATATATTTTATAACATACATACATATATATAGTATATAATATATATATATATATATATATATATATATATATATATATATAGTATATAATATATATAATATATATAAATACTATGCACATGAATGAACTGGTTCGAAATGGGTTGAGACTGACTTAGGTTGACTGAGTTAAACTGATATGGGTTGAGCTAGGTTGGACCAAAACTGGCTTGAACTGAGTTGACTGGATTAATTAGAATTAACTGGGTTTTCTCTCCTTGTCATTTCATGGGTCATTTCCATTTGTCATCCCGCATGGAATTTTCCGATGGCCTCTATTCCAAATTTTTTGGGTTCATTTTGTAGAACATTAAAAATGAGGAATATAGGAACTGGAATCACCTGAATCCGATGTAGAACGGAAAAGATATGCAGCTTTGAAGTTCTGATGATAATTTTGCATGCAAGCTTGCATGGGACCCACTGGTGACTTCTACCCGGGATTTTTTACGTCCACTTTGTAGAACATCATGAATGAAGAATAATGGTCTTGGAATCATCTGAATCCGATGTCGGATGATCAAGATATGATGATTTGAAATTCAAACAATCCAACTTAGGATAATTTGCCCCCTAGGATTATTTATAATAATTTCATAAACCTCCCTCATATGTATCATCTGACTAAAATGGTCATATCTTCCTCATTTGATATCGAAATTGAGCAATTCTGGTCTCGTTTCGAAGATAATTCTATGACCTACGCATCCATGCAAAATTATAACCCATGACCTTGCTGTGGACCCATTGAAAACTTCCTCAAATTCACAGACCCATTGAAAACTTCCTCAAATTCACAGTCAAGAATCCAAACTTTCGATCACCTTTCTTCCTTTTGTTGTCCACACACCAGCAGGACTTTGTTTAGCTGGGATGGCAAAAATGGGGTGTTTACACTCACCAAAGAAGCACCATGGATGTAAGATATTGATGTCATGCGGGACTACCCCGACGTATTTCCTGAGAAACTACCAGGATTACCACCCGACCGAGCCACACAGTTTCTGATAGATCTTATACCTGGAGCCACACCAGTATCAAAAGCACCTTATCAAATGGCTCCTACTGAACTAAAGGAATTGTAAGTACAACTACAAGAACTATTGGACAAAGGTTATATCTGACCCAGTATATCACCATGGGGAGCGCCAGTATTTTTCGTAAAGAAGAAGGACGGTAGCGTTCGATTATGTATCAACTATCTAGAGTTGAACAAACTGACAATCAAGAATCGATATCCACTACCTCGGATCGATGACTTGTTCGATCAGTTGCAAGGAGCAAAAGTATTTTCTAAGATCGATCTTCGGTCAGGCTACCATCAGTTGAGATTAAAGATGGTGATATTCCTAAGACAGCTTTCAAGACCAGATATGGACATTATGAATTCTTGGTCATGTCTTTTGGATTAACAAACGCACCAGTAACTTTCATGGAACTTATGAACCGGGTTTTCCACGATAAGTTGGATACATCGATTATTGTATTTATTGATGATATATTGTTATATTCCAAGGACAAGGAAACCCATATTAAGAATCTAAATGCCACTCTACAGCGTTTAAAGAAAGAGAAGCTATATGCCAAATTTACCAAATATGAGTTTTGGCTAAGTGAAGTCGCCTTCCTAGGACATGTAGTATCTGCTGAAGGAATCAAAGTGGATCCCAGTAAGATCGAGGCTATTGTAAAGTGGGAAGCACCAAAGAGCATCGCAGAAATTAAAAGTTTTCTGGGTCTCGCTGGTTATTATCGGTGATTTGTGGAAGACTATTCCTGGGTTGCCATACCTCTCACCAGTCTGACTAAGAAAGGTGAAAAGTTTGTGTGGACAGATAAATGCGAGAAGAGCTTCCAAACCCTGAAGACCAGATTGATATCCGCTCCGATTCTGACTATTCCTGTTCTAGGACAGCCATTTACCCTATACACTGATGCGTCAGGACTGGGATTAGGAAGTCACACCCCAATTCTGCACTATCCAGAATGATGTGATGAACCGCTAATAAACCAACGGTTCAACCAGGATCTCGAGTAGGTTATCCCCCTCGTTATCTGAACTTACACACATCCGTAATCATAATCAGAGTAAATACACAATAGCGGAAGTCTTATAATAACATGAATTGAGAAACTAAGATGATATTAATAATTTAATAGCAAATTATTCTATTTTCAACTAAGACATAAATATTTAAATACCAAATACATGTCTTAATAAATCCATATAAAGAAACCTATAAAATATCTAATCAAATACACACGAGTTGCACTCGCAAGAGGAGTCATGTGTATCCACTTCAGCTTCAGCTTCCATTGCTGGCAAGTTCCCGTACACAGACGCATTCATATAATCTTCAACGGTATAACCTGCATCATCAACTAAAAATATTCGACGTCGAGGGGTGAGCACACATCACGGCTCAGTGAGTAGCCAAAACAATGCAACAATACATATGCATGCAAAATCAATTTATATCTTTGGTCTGGTATATAAGTTTGCAGTATGCAATAGAAAGGTTTAGGTAGTCAAAGGTCGCGTTTATTGACCCCGCCACTATACACAAGTGTGTGACGTTATCCGAAGATCACGTTTATCGTCAACTAACATGCACCCAATAATGAACATTATATAACAAAGGTTACGTTTATTGCTATATAGTGTCATACCAACACGTAAGCCCCTGTTAGCGAGGGCTGCAAACTGGGCTCGCAACTAACCAATCCTAATGCCAAAAAGTGTATCCAAGGCCTCACCCCAGCATCCCTCAGAATGTCCATAGAGATAGAGGTAAGGCCCCCCGGTAGAGTCAGAGACTACAAGGACCGAGACCACCTCCCCTGATACCCTACAACATAATAGTTTTGCTAAAGTAATGGTGATACGACGATGTCAATGCACAAGACTTGAGTTGGAGATAGAGCTAAAGTGCTGAGACCCGCCAAAGGTTAACGTTTATCGATGTTCTCATCACACCTCCCCTGATACTCGCTCGCATCAAGTACATCAACCACACACATACAAGCACATGCCTATTCCTATCATCATAATCATCATCATCTTATAAACAATAAAGTAAATATGCATGAACAAGTAATAGAAAATATTGGATGGCATGTTGTATGCACATTACAAACATATTCGCATAGAATCAAGCATGGCATAAGACTCAAGAAATAGAAAACAGTTTTGTTATTAACCAATTAGTTTGGAGTTCTGGTTCCTCACCTTAGCTTGCTAATAGATACTTTTCCAAGCTTTAGAATCACCTTTACAGTGTTATTATATTGCAGAAGTCCTAACAAAGTCGATAGAATTTAATTAGAATTAATTCTGAATTTAAAAACCATTCTGTTAACTGAGGGTCGGAGGTAGGGTCGGAGTCCTGATCGACCCTGGGTACGACCCTCCCCAGATTCTGAACTTCCCGAACACTGAGGGTCGATGGTCAGGAACACCTGGGGTCGGATGGTCATCGACCCTCGGTGCACTTTGGTCCAATTCCCTCTTTTAATCCATTCTTCGTGTTTGAAATCCAATGCCTTGCTCCTACATTCCATTCTACATCCATTCCATTGTCTGAAACCACGTATAACCCACCTAGATAGCTTTCATGCATTCTTCTATGGTTTTCCATGGAAACCTAACCATAGATTGATGGTTTGGGTTTCTCCGAGATTACACTCTCAACAATAACTAACCTAAAGTCTGTAGAAACTCATGGAATTAGTATCCATACCTGAGAAGATTACTTTTTCTCTGAAATTCTTCTCCTTTTTGCTAAGTTCTCTTCCTTGCCTTTCTTCTTCCTCTTTTCCTTCTCCTATCTTTCTCTCAATTCAATTAGGGTTGTGAAAGGAATGAAAGTGGCTTAGGAACGTCCTTTAAATAGAGTAGGAACATCCTAAATAAGTCCCATTGAGATTTGGAAAGAATCCCAATAAAAAATTAGGAATTTTCTTAATTTTATTTTCTTACGACAACCAAGGGTCGATGGGAGGGTCGATGATCCCATCGACCCTAGGGTTCTAATCTGTCCGACCCTCCCTTCAAAACTGAGGGTCTGACTTTCTGTTTTGGGAGGTCCGACCCTGCTTAGCTGGGTATGCGACCCTTCCCCTATTTTAAGTGTTTTTGGGTCGATTTGATACCAGGGATCTCGATCTCCTTCACGCCCTTGGTCCATTTGACTCGACCATGACGGGTAAACCTGGTTCAAGGTGGTAAGACCGGATTAGATTGACACGGGTCTTACATAGGATCTGTGCTTATGCAAGGAGAACAAGTAATTGCTTATGCCTCAAGATAGTTAAAGAAACATGAGAAAAATTATCCCACTCATGATTTGAAGTTAGCGGCAGTAGTACATGCTGTAAAGATATGGAGACATTACCTATACGGAGAGAAGTTCCAGATTAAATCGGACCATAAATGCCACACCCCAATTCTGCACATTTCAGAATGGTGTGATGAACCGCTAAATAACTAACGGTTCAACTAGGATCTCAAGTAGGCTATCCCCGTGTTACCTGAACCTTCATATACTCACCATCATAATCAGAGTAAATACATAATAGCGGAAGTCTTATAAATAAATGAACTGAGAACTAAAATGGTATTCATAAATAATAGCAAATTATTCTGTGTTCAAACTGAGACATAAATAATTAAGTACCAAATACATGTCTTATAAACCCAATAAAGAAACCTATAAAAATATCTACTCGAATACACACGAGTTGCACTCGCAAGAGGAGTCGTGTGTATCATCTTCAGCTCCAGCGTCCATGGCTGCTACATTCCAGTATGTAGACGCATTCATATAATCTTCGACTGTATAACCTGCATCATCAACTAAAAATATTCGACGTCGAGGGGTGAGCACACAACACGGCTCAGTGAGTAGCCAAAACAATGCAACAGTACATATGCATGCAAAAATCAGTTTATATCTTTAGTCTGGTTTAAAGGTTGCAATGTGCAATAGAAAGGTTGGGTGGTCAAAGGTTAACGTTTATTGACACCGCCTCTATACACTGGGTGTGGAAGCCCGCCTGAAGGTTAACGTTTATCGTCGTCCCCATCCACCCTACCATAACATTATACAACAAAGGTTAACGTTTATTGCTATATAATGCTATACCAACACGTAAGCCCCTGTTAGCGAGGGCTTGCAACCGGGCTCGCTGCTAACCAATCCTAATGCCAAACAAGTGTATCCAAGGCCTCACCCCAAAGATCCCTCGGAACATCCATAGAGATAGAGCTAAAGCCCCCGGTAGAGTCAGAGACTACAAGGACCGAGACCACCTCCCTTGATACTCTACGACATAATAGTTCTGCTAAAGTAATGGCGATACGACGATGCCAATGCACAAGACTTGAGTTAGAGATAGAGCTAAAGTACTGAGACCCGCCAAAGGTTAACGTTTATTGATGTTCTCATCACACCTCCCCTGATACTCGCTCGCATCAAGCACATCAACCACACACATACAAGCACATGCCTATTCCTATCATCATCATCATTATCATGTTATAAACAATAAAGTAAATATGCATGAACAAGTAATAGAAATATTGGATGGCATGCTGTATGCACATTACAAACACATTCGCATAGAATCAAACATGGCATAGGACTCAAGAAATAGAAAATAGTTTATTATTAACCAATTTAGTTTGGGGTTAAGGTTCCTCACCTTAGCTTGCTAAAAGATACTTTTCCAAGCTTTAGAATCACCGTTATAACGTAATTATATTGCTAGCAAACCTAACCAAGTCGATAGAATTTAATTAGAATTAATTCAGAATTTAAAACCATTCTGTCAACTGAGGGTCGATGCTAGGGTCGATGGGTCTTTCGACCCTCCCTCCATTCTGAACTTCCCGAATGCTGAGGGTCGATGGTCCGAAACACCTAGGGTCGGATGGTCTATCGACCCTCGGTGCGACCCTTGGTGCACTCTGGTCCAATTTCCACTTTTAAATCCATTCTTCGTGTTTGGGTCCTATGGCTTACTTCCTACATTCATTCAACAGTCATTCCATGGTCTAGAACCATGTATAATCCATCTAAATAGTTTTCGTGCATCCTCCTATGGTTTTCCATGAAAACCTAACCATGGATGGATGGTTTGGGTTTCTCCGAAATCCTACACTCAACCATATCTAACCTAAGGTCTGCAAAAACTCATGGAATTAGTATCCATACCTGAGAAGATTACTTTTCTCTGCAAATTCTTCTCCTTTTTGCTAAGCCTTCTTCCTAGCCTCCTTTCTTCCTCTTTTCCTTCTTCTCTCTTTCTCTCAATTCAATTAGGGTTGTGAAAGGAGTGAATGTGGCTTAGAGACGTCCTTTAAATAGACTAGGAATGTCCTATAATAATCCCATTGAGATTTGGAAGGAATCCCAATCGAAAATTAAGAAATTTCCTAATTTCAGTTTCGTCAGAAACCGAGGGTCGATGGGAGGGTCGATGATCCCGTCGACCCTAGGGTCTTATGCTGTCCGACCCTCCCTTCAAAACTGAGGGTCTGACTTTCTGTTTTGGGAGGTCCGACCCTGCTTAGCTGGGTGTGCGACCCTCCCCTAAAATTAAGTGTTTTTGGGTCGATTTTATACTTGGGATCTCGATCTCCTTCATGCCCTTGGTCCATTTGACTCGACCATGATGGGTAAACCTGGTTCAAGGTGGTAAGACCGGGTTAGTTTGACATGGGTCTTACAACTCCCCCCAACTTATAAAAATTTTGTCCTCGAAATTGTACGTACCTTCTGAATCAAACAAGTCAGGGTATTGCTTTCTCATAGCACTTTCTTCTTCCCATGTAACCTCTTCCATGTCTCTACTTTTCCATGTGACCTTAACATAGTAAATTTCTCTATTACGTAGACGTTGAACCTTTCGACTAGTGATTTCCGTTGGTATTACTTCAAATGTCAAATCATCAGTCAATTCCGGCAAATCCACTGTCAACACATGTGTTGGGTCTTTGACATACTTCTTCAATAAGGATATGTAAAATACGTCATGCACACTTGACATAGATGGTGGTAGTGCTAACTGATAAGCTACTTTTCCACGCTTAGCCAGAATCTCATATGGCCCGATGTATCTTGGACTTAGTTTTCCTTTCTGTCCGAACCTCTTCAGTCCTCGCATAGGCGATACTTTCAAAAATACTTTATCACCTACGGCGAACTCTAGCTCTCTTCGTCGAGTATCTGCGTATTGCTTCTGACGGTTCTGAGCTACTCTTACTCTTTCCTTGATGATGTCGACCACTCGACAAGTCTCTTCAACAAATTCCGGTCCAACAATACTACATTCTCCAACTTCATTCCAAAACAAGGGAGTTCGACACTTCCTGCCATACAGTGCTTCATAAGGTGACATCTGTATAGTAGCCTGATAGCTGTTATTGTAAGCGAACTCGATCAATGGTAACTTTTCATCCCATGATCCCTTGAAATCAATCACACATGCTCGTAGCATATCTTCTAGAATCTGGATTGTACGCTCCGACTGTCCGTCTGTCTGTGGGTGGAATGTAGTACTGAACTTCAATGTTGTACCCATAGCCTTTTGCAGTTCTTCCCAAAATTTGGAAGTAAATCGTGGATCTCTATCGGACAATGCTTTCTGGAACACCATGTAGCCGAACAATATTATCCACATACAGCTTTGCTAACCTTTCCAGGGTATACTGGGGTCGTATTGGTATGAAGCGAGCTGTTTTAGTCAGACGGTCTACAATCACCCAAACTGCGTCAACTACTCGAGGAGTCAATGGTAGTCCTGTGACGAAGTCCACAGTGATGCAGTCCCATTTCCATGCTGGTTCCGATAATGGTTGTAACAGTCCTGCGGGTCTTTGTCGTTCCGCCTTTACCTTCTGACAATTTAGGCATTGAGACATGAACTTGGCTACATCTGCCTTCATTCCCCTCCACTAATACAGTTTCTTTAGATCATGATACATTTTTGTGCTTCCAGGATGTATCGAGTAGATGGTGGTATGGGCTTCCTTCATCAGTCGGTGTCTAATGTTCATACTTTCTGTTTCAGGTACTCATATTCTCCCATTATATTTTAGTACCTTCTCGGTATCTAAGGTGAACTCAGGGTTGGTCCTACCTTTCTCAATATCTTCTTGTACTGTTCTCAGATAAGGATCTGCTTTGATAGTTGTCTTCACTTCGTCCACTATATCCGGTATAATCTTCAATGCCGCGAACATATTCGAAAACCGATGAATAAACCCTTGGCTAGCTGATTCATCCATTGTATCTATCACATATTGTTTGTTGTCGTGATTGAACACCATTCCGTTGGTATACATTGCTGCAGTCGTGCTAGTTTCTCCTTGAGACTTTATCATTGCTTTTCTGCTCAATGCATCTGCTACTACGTTCGCTTTTCCTGGATGATACTGGATATCACAATCATAGTCTTTCAATAGTTCCAGCCATCTTCTTTGTCTCATATTCAACTCCTTCTGATTAAATAGATAAGTAAGACTTTTATGGTCCGACTTAATCTGAAATTTCTCTCCGTATAGGTAGTGTCTCCATATCTTGACAGCATGTACTACTGCCGCTACTCCAAATCATGAGTGGGGTAATTCTTCTCATGTACCTTCAATTGTCTCGATGCATACGCAACCACTTGCTCTCCTTGCATAAGCACACATCCTAATCCCAATCCGGATGCATCAGTGTATAAGGTAAATGTCTGTCCTGGAACGGAAATGGTCAAAATTGGAGTGGATATCAATCTGGTCTTCAGTGTTTGAAAACTCTTTTCACATTTATCCGTCCATACAAACTTTTCTCCTTTCTTGGTCAAACTGGTGAGAGGTACGGCAATCCGAGAATAGTCTTCTACGAATCTCCGATAATATACAGCTAGACCCAGAAAACTTTTAATTTCTAAAACACTCTTTGGTGCTTCCCACTTTACTATAGCATCGATCTTACTGGGGTCCACTTTGATTCCTTCTGCGGATACTACATGGCCTAGAAAGGCGACTTCACTTAGCCAAAACTCACACTTCGAAAATTTGGCGTATAACTTCTCTTTTCTTAAACGTTGTAGGGCTGCGTTTAGGTTCTTAACATGGGTTTCCTTGTCTTTGGAATATACCAATATGTCATCAATAAATACTATGACTGACGTATCCAACATATCGTGGAAAACCCGGTTCATAAGTTCCATGAATGTTGCCGGTGCATTAGTTAGTCCGAAGGACATCACTAGGAACTCATAATGTCCGTATCTTGTCCTGAAAGCTGTCTTCGGAATGTCACCTTCTTTAATCTTCAGTTGATGATAGCCTGATCGAAGATCGATCTTTGAAAATACCTTCACTCCTTGTAACTGATCGAACAAGTCATCGATCCTGGGTAGTGGATATCGATTCTTGATTGTCAGTTTATTCAACTCTCGATAGTCGATGCATAATCGAACGCTACCATCCTTCTTCTTTACGAACAACACCGGTGCTCCCCATGGAGATATACTGGGTCTAATATAACCCTTATCCAGCAGTTCTTGTAATTGCACTTTTAATTCCTTCAGTTCAGTAGGAGCCATTCTATAAGGTGCTTTTGATACTGGTGCGGCTCCAGGTATACGGTCTATTACAAACTCCGTGGCTCGGTCGGGTGGTAATACGGGTAGTTCCTCCGAAAATACAACAGAAAAATCTCGCACGACATCAATATCTTCCATTCGTGGCACGTCCTTGGTTAGGTCGACCACTGATATTAAATATCCGACCGCTCCTTTCTCAAGGCACTTCTTAGCCTTTAATGCTGAGAGTATGAGCTTGTGTCTCCTGGGAAGTTTGGTTCCCGAGAAACTGAATTCTGCTCCTTCTTTGTCTTTGAACGTTAGCTTCTTCTCGGCGCATAACAGATTTGCAGAATGCCGAGCTAACCAGTCCATTCTCAAGATGACGTCAAAGTCTGCCATCTCAAGTTGTATTAAGGTTGCATCCAATGTCTGCTTTCCAATGAGAACTGGACATGGTCCATAACCTTTCTCTAATTCCACTTCTAATCCCACCGGTGACCGTACAAGTAATTTGTAGTCTAATGTTTTGATGGGCAGATTGGTCTTCTTTCCAAACGACACAGATATAAATGAATGAGTAGCTCCTGAATCAAAGAGTACTCTGGCGGGTACGCCATTGATAGGTACGATACTTGTGATTCATTTTTACTTAGTCTACATGCTTAATCAATTCTAATTATAGCCTTACAAGTTTCGGGTCATACCTGTGACCACATCGGGTGATGCGGCAGCATCCTCTGATGTAACGGCATATACCCGTCCTTGATGTAGTTGCTTCTTGGGTTTTGGGCACTCTCTTGCCATATGCCCTGGTTGGTTGCAGTTATAGCACTTCGAGGCTTCAAAATTTGACTTTGGCTGTGGTTGAGCTGCTGCAGTAGACTTTGGTGCAGTTGCAAAATTCTGAGGACGGAAAGGTTTATACGTCCTATTATTGCCTCCGTTGTAGGAGTTTCCAGCTGGTCTCTTGATTCCTCTGCTCTGGGAGAAATAGCTCTCCTTCTGGCTCGATTCAATTATTCGAGCAATTTGGACAGCTTCGTTGTAAATCTTCTTTTCTAAACCCAGAACATTTTCCCTTATGCTTCCCCTTAGTCCCGCGACGAATCTTCGGGTTTTTGTATCTTCTTCTTGCATACTAGCCGGTGCAAAGAAAAACAGTTCTTCATAGCGCTGTTGATATGCGTCTACGGTCATCTATCCCTGGTACAAACTCATGAACTCCTTCTCCATTGAATCTCTGAAGCTTCTGGGGAAATACTTCTCGAAGAATGCTTCTTTATATATAGCCCATGTCAGTAGGGCGTGCTTGCTCAATAAGTATGTCTTTGTAGATTTCCACCAATGGTGTGCATCGCCTTTGAGCATGAAGGTGGCACATAACACTTTTTCTTCCTCAGTGATAGTCTTATTAAGGAAGTTCCTTTCCATCTCGTCTATCCAGTGTGCTGGCCACAGTGGATCAGACGGCTTGCCATTGAATTCTCTCGGTTTCATCTTCAAAAATCTCTCTACTAGTCGGGAGTGATCCAGTTGATTTTGGTATGCCCCAAACATAGGGGGTGGATACTGATAGTTCCCTTGGGCTGCTTCTGGGACTTGCACTGGAATTGGTGCAGCCGGTTGTTGGGGTGTCTGTTGAGCTGGGTGGTTACCCACTAGTGTTGCACTAGCTTGCCCAGTGTGCATGGCTGCAGCCTGAGTGGCTTGAAACATAACTCCCATCGCAACCTGCATTTGAGCTTGTGCATGTTGCATTTGTTGTAGCTGTTGTGCCAGATTCATCACCACTGTTGTTAGCTCTGGTGGTGGTGGTGGCAAATTTGTAGGGTTTGCCGGCTCGGGATTACCCTGTGCGTAATTATTCTCTTGACTAGTTTCATCCGTCGGTGGTGGTGGTGGGACTGTGTTTCGGGTCTGTCGGGTCACTCTACAGCCAGACATATTTACTTTCGAGATGGATGGTGCCTGAAAATCATCAAAATCAGTGAAATCATTTATACTTCATGTAGGCACGTTAATCGATATAAAATTCAAAGTCTCCAATTCATTCTGAAATAAATACTGTCTTTTCTATGTAGGGTCGATGGTGAGGGTCGCTGTGTGTCCGACCCTTGGTATCCGACCCTAGGAATGACCTGTTCTTCCCGAGAGCTGAGGGTCGATGCGAGGGTCGATGGGTGTCCGAACCTCAGTCCGACCCTCGATTTTCTGTCAGATTCCCAAGAGCCGAGGGTCGATTGGAGGGTCGATCCGATTCTGGGTCAATTCTCACTATTCCTCCTCCGTTTCGACTCGTTTCTACTCTCCGAGTTGCTACAGTGCTACTTCACTATTGTGGATCGTCCTTAGTCCGAGTTTCGACATCCACATCACCTCTACAGGTAAAATTTCCCAATTTTCCCTGTTTTTAGGTTTTTATTTCTAGGTTTTTGCTCATTTAGCTTGTATTTTCCAAATTAAACTTTTTCCAACCGTAAAAATTTGATTTTTATTGGGGGCTTTTGTTATTGGGGTCTTGAGGAACGAAAGCCCTCAAAAATTTTTGAGTTTCATCGGTTGGTTATCGAGAAACTTAAATTTTTCTCTTTTTTCCCTAATTTATCAAAATTTTTGATTTTTCTTCAATTTCTTCAAATTGGACCTTATCCGTTAAAATTTTCTACTGCATGTAGATTGTAGGATATGTTTTAACCTACGTAAGTTCTTATGCCCACTTGTATGGTGAGAAATGGGACTTTATGGTCAACTTACGTTGTTATTAAATCAAATTTTGGATTTTTATCCTACTAACTCCTTGTTTATTTTCTCTTTCTTATTGTTGTAGATACTATGGCCCGTACTAAAATACCAAGATTGCGTGATCCACTTCACTTCCGTTCAAACGAAGCCGAGGCACAGTATGCTGACTATGCCCGTAAGAAAGTGGAAGGGGGTCGCATGGTGAACTTGGCTGAGCTAGCCTTGTTCAATGTAGAGGGAGCATTCGGTGATATGGGGTGGCTCCCTGTCATCACATACGACGCGTGCACCTGTCCAGACTTGGTGCACCAGTTTTATTGTAATCTCCAGGTGGTGGGGAATTACAATGATGTTGAGCACGGCCAGGAGTTGCGCATCACCAGCTACGTCAAGGGGGTGCACATCTCCTTTGATTATCGACAGCTGGCCGATCTGTTGGGCATTGCCTATGATGGCCCTATGGTGTACTGTGCGCCGGGAGAGCCACAGTTTGTTGAGATGGAGATGAGAGCTGAGATCGACAACCAGTTGCTCCGTCCTGATAGATGGCAGATGAGAGCTTGCTACTTGCGTCCAGCTCCACAGGTCTTCTGCAAGATTATCCAGCATAATCTGATCCCGCAGAGTGGGCACTATGAGAGGGTCTCTCAGCTGACTCAATTCTTGATCTACTGTATCTGCACTCGTCAGCCGGTCTGCCTTCCTTACATCATCATGCGGACGATGATTAGTGCTACATTGTCCGGTCATAGGGGTAATCTACCCTATGGACGCATGATTACAGTGCTACTGACCCGTCTGGGGGTGGATCTGGTAGATGAGAAGATCCAGGAGAAGACCTTCTCGTCGCCTCTAGATTGGGAGGCTATCTGTAAGATGGGGCTGCGAGATGCGGAGGTTAGTGATGAGGAGAGGAACGCGATGGTGCGCCCTCACACTCGGGTTGAGATGGCTGATGCTGAGGCTGCTGCTAGGGCTCGTGGGGATCCGGTCGACGATAATCGCTTATATATGGATGTCGATGCGATACCACCGCCGTCACCCACGCATGCGGATAGGGCTGGTACTTCTATTGCGGTGACTTCGGTACCCGAGACCAGTCCTTCTCATGATGCTGGTACTTCACGCCCACCTTATGATATGATGGAGATGTTGCGTGAGATCAGAGAGACTCAGCGCAGATCGGACCTGAGGATGGAGGAGTTACTAGATGCTCAGCGCATGAGAGTGGATGAGCTATTGGCTGCTCAGCACACATCTAATGCGCGGATAGATGAGCTCATGGTGATCCAGCGTACGACTGACAAGAGAGTAGTCGATCTCATAGCTAGTCTACAGACGACCCAGACTCAGATAGCCTGGTTGACTAGAGTCAATGCTGAGGACTACGACAGAGATCGTGAGGCTCCACCTCCTCCTTCGCCTCCAACTTCCTGATTGCACTTTACTTTTCCTTGTACTACAGAGTAACTGTCCGGGTTGTGGACTGTACTCTGTTTTAGATATACATTTACTCTTTGTTTCGTTCCCATTGTATGTCAACTTGTTTCTCCTTTTAATAGATGTATTATTCTCTTTTTAAATTTGGTCTCAACGTCACTTGTGCTTATAATGTGTTAATATTACTGTTTTTATTTTATCCTATCTCAGTTCACTATTGCTGTGAATGTATGATAGTTCAACGGGCAAGGCCTGAGATTCTCTGATACCAAGTTGTTACACCCCAATTCGGCACATTTCATAATGGTGTAATGAACCGCTAAATAACCAACGGTTCAACCAGGATATCAAGTAGGCTATCCCTGTGTTACCTGAACCTTCATATACTCACCATCATAATCAGAGTAAATACACAATAGCGGAAGTATTATAAATAAATGAACTTAGAACTAAAATGGTATTCATAAATAATAGCAAATTATTCTGTGTTCAAACTGAGACATAAATAATTAAGTACCAAATACATGTCTTATAAACCCAATAAAGAAACCTATAAAAATATCTACTCGAATACACACGAGTTGCACTCGCAAGAGGAGTCGTGTGTATCATCTTCAGCTCCAGCGTCCATTGCTGCTACATTTCCGTATGTAGACGCGTTCATATAATCTTCGACTGTATAACCTGCATCATCAACTAAAAATATTTGACGTCGAGGGGTGAGCACACAACATGGCTCAGTGAGTAGCCAAAACAATGCAACAGTACATATGCATGCAAAAATCAATTTATATCTTTGGTCCGGTTTAAAGTTTGCAATGTGCAATAGAAAGGTTGGGTGGTCAAAGGTTAACGTTTATTGTCACCGCCTCTATACACAGGGTGTGGAAGCCCGCCCGAAGGTTAACGTTTATCGTCGTCCCCATCCACCCTACCATAACATTATACAACAAAGGTTAACGTTTATTGCTATATAATGCTATACCAACACGTAAGCTCCCCGTTAGCGAGGGCTTGCAAACTGGGCTTGCTGCTAACCAATCCTAATGCCAAACAGTGTATCCAAGGCCTCACCCCACCATCCCCTCAGAACATCCATAGAGATAGAGCTAAGGCCCCCCGGTAGAGTCAAAGACTACAAGGACCGAGACCACCTCCCCTGATACTCTACGACATAATAGTTCTGCTAAGGTAATGGTGATACGACGATGCCAATGCACAAGACTTGAGTTAGAGATAGAGCTAAAGTACTGAGACCCGCCAAAGGTTAACGTTTATTGACGTTCTCATCACACCTCCCCTGATACTCGCTCGCATCAAGCACATCAACCACACACATACAACCACATGCCTATTTCTATCATCATCATCATCATCATGTTATAAACAATAAAGTAAATATGCATGAACAAGTAATAGAAATATTGGATGGCATGCTGTATGCACATTACAAACACATTCGCATAGAATCAAACATGGCATAGGACTCAAGAAATAGAAAACAGTTTATTATTAACCAATTTAGTTTGGGGTTAAGGTTCCTCACCTTAGCTTGCTAAAAGATACTTTTCCAAGCTTTAGAATCACCGTTATAACGTAATTATATTGCTAGCAAACCTAACCAAGTCGATAGAATTTAATTAGAATTAATTCGGAATTTAAAACCATTATGTCAACTGAGGGTCGATGCTAGGGTCGATGCTAGGGTCGATGGGTCTATCGACCCTCCCTCCATTCTGAACTTCCCGAATGCTGAGGGTCGATGGTCAGAAACACCTAGGGTCGGATGGTCTATCGACCCTCGGTGCGACCCTTGGTGCACACTGGTCCAATTTCCACTTTTAAATCCATTCTTCGTGTTTGGGTCCTATGGCTTACTTCCTACATTCATTCAACATTCATTCCATGGTCTAGAACCATATATAATCCATCTAAATAGTTTTTGTGCATCCTCCTATGGTTTTCCATGAAAACCTAACCATGGATGAATGGTTTGGGTTTCTCCGAAATCCTACACTCAACCATATCTAACCTAAGGTCTGCAGAAACTCATGGAATTAGTATCCATACCTGAGAAGATTACTTTTCTCTGCAAATTCTTCTCCTTTTTGCTAAGCCTTCTTCCTAGCCTCCTTTCTTCCTCTTTTCCTTCTTCTCTCTTTCTCTCAATTCAATTAGGGTTGTGAAAGGAGTGAATGTGGCTTAGGGACGTCCTTTAAATAGACTAGGAATGTCCTATAATAATCCCATTGAGATTTGGAAGGAATCCCAACCGAAAATTAAGAAATTTCCTAATTTCAGTTTCGTCAGAAACCGAGGGTCGATGGGAGGGTCGATGATCCCGTCGACCCTAGGGTCTTATGCTGTCCGACCCTCCCTTCAAAACTGAGGGTCTGACTTTCTGTTTTGGGAGGTCCGACCCTGCTTAGCTGGGTGTGCGACCCTCCCCTAAAATTAAGTGTTTTTGGGTCAATTTTATACCTGGGATCTCGATCTCCTTCATGCCCTTGGTCCATTTGACTCGACCATGATGGGTAAACCTGGTTCAAGGTGGTAAGACCGGGTTAGTTTGACACGGGTCTTACAATAAAAGTCTTACTTATTTATTTAATCAAAAGGAGTTGAATATGAGACAAAGAAGATGGCTGGAACTACAGAAAGACTATGATTGTGATATCCAGTATCATCCGGGGAAAGCTAATGTAGTAGCGGATGCGTTGAGCAGAAAGGCAATGATAAAATCTCGAGGAGAGGTTTGCACAACTGCAGCAATGTGTACTATTGGAATGGTATTCAATCACGGCCATGAGCAGTATGTGATAGATACAACGGATGGATCAGCCAACCAAGGATTCATTCATCAGTTTCCCAATATGTTCGCTGCATTGAAGATTATACCAGATATAATTGATGAAGTGAAGACAGCTATCAAAGCAGACCCTTACCTGAGAATGGTACAAGAAGACATCAAAAAAGGTAGAACTAACCCTGAGTTCACCTTGGACGAAGAAAAGGTATTGAAGTACAAAGGAAGAATATGTGTACCCGAAACAGAAAGTGTGGACATTAGACACCGACTGATGAAAGAAGCCCATACCACCATCTATTCGATACATCCTGGAAGTACAAAAATGTATCATGTTCTAAAGAAGTTATATTGGTGGAGAGGAATGAAAGCAGACGTAGCTAAGTTCGTGTCTCAATGCCTAAATTGTCAGAAAATAAAGGCTGAACGACAAAGACCCGTCAGGACTGTTACAGCCGTTACCAGAACCAGCATGGAAATGGGACTACATCACTATTGTCACACCCCAATTCTGTACTATTCAGAATGATGTGATGAACCGCTAATAATCCAACGGTTCAACCAGGATCTCAAATAGGCTATCCCCGCATTATCTGAACCTCTATACATCCATGTCATAATCAGAGTAAATACACAATAGCGGAAGTCTTATAATAAAATGAACTGAGAAACTAAGATGATATTAATAATTTAATAGCAAATTATTCTGTATCAACCGAGATGTAAGTAAATATCAATACAAGTCTGTAATAAATCCAAATAAAGAAACCTATAAAATATCTAATCAAATACACATGAGTTGCACTCGCAAGAGGAGTCGTGTGTATCCTCTTCAGCTCCAGCTTCCATCGCCGCTACCGTCCCGTACGCAGAAGCATTTATAAAATCTTCAACCGTATAACCTGCATCATCAACTAAAAAAATATTCGACGTCGAGGGGTGAGCACACATCACGGCTCAGTGAGTACCCAAAACAATGCAACAATACATATGCATGCAAAAAGTCAATTTATATCTTTGGTCCGGTTTAAAGTTTGCAGTATGCAATAGAAAGGTTTAGGTAGCCAAAGGTCACGTTTATTGACCCCGCCTCTATACACGAGTGTGTGACGTTACCCGAAGTTCACGTTTATCGTCAACTCACATGCACCCAATCATGAACATTATATAACAAAGGTTACGTTTATTGCTATATAGTGCCATACCAACACGTAAGCCCCTGTTGGCGAAGGCTACAAACTGGGCTCGCAACTAACCAATCCTAATGCCAAACAGTGTATCCAAGGCCTCACCCCAACATCCCTCAGAATGTCCATAGAGATAGAGCTAAGGCCCCCTGGTAGAGTCAGAGACTACAAGGACCGAGACCACCTCCCCTGATACTCTACGACATAATAGTTCTGTTAAAGTAATGGCGATACGACGATGTCAATGCACAAGACTTGAGTTAGAGATAGAGCTAAAGTGCTGAGACCCGCTAAAGGTTAACGTTTATTGACGTTCTCATCACACCTCCCCTGATACTCGCTCGCATCAAGCACATCAACCACACACATACAAGCACATGCCTATTCCTATCATCATTATCATCATCATGTTATAAACAATAAAGTAAATATGCATGAACAAGTAATAGAAATATTGGATGGCATGCTGTATGCACAGTACAAACATATTCGCATAGAATCAAGCATAGAATAGGACTCAAGAAATAGAAAACAGTTTTGTTATTAACCAATTAATTTGGAGTTCTGGTTCCTCACCTTAGCTTGCTATAAGATACTTTTCTAAGCTTTAGAATCACCTTTACATTGTTATTATATTGCAAAAAAGACCTAACAAAGTTGATAGAATTTAATTAGAATTTATTCAGAATTATAAACTACTCTGTTAACTGAGGGTCGGAGGTAGGGTCGATGCTAGGGTCGATGGGTCTATCGACCCTTCCCTCTTTTTGGACTTCCCGAATGCTGAGGGTCGATGGTCAGGAACACCTAGGGTCGGATGGTCATCGACCCTCGGTGCGACCCTCGGTGCACTTTGGTCCAATTCCCTCTTTTAATCTATTCTTCGTGTTTAGAATCCTATGGCTTGCTCCTACATTCCATTCTACATTCATTCCATGGTCTGAAACCATGTATAACCCACCTAGATAGCTTTCATGCACTTTCCTATGGTTTTCCATGAAAACCTAACCATAGCTTGATGGTTTGGGTTTCTCCGAAATCACACTCTCAACAATAACTAGCCTAAGGTCTGTAGAAATTCATGGAATTAGTATCCATACCTGAGGAGATAACTTTTCCTCTGAAATTCTTCTCCTTTTTGTTAAGTTCTCTTCCTTCCCTTTCTTCTTCCTCTTTTCCTTCTCCTCTCTTTCTCTCAATTCCATTAGGGTTGTGAAAGGAGTGAAAGTGGCTTAGGGACGTCCTTTAAATAGAGTAGGAACATCCTAAATATGTCCTTCTGAGATTTGGAAAGAATCCCAATCGAAAAATATCGAAAAATATAGAAATTTCCTAATTTCTATATTCGACAGAAACCGAGGGTCGATGGGAGGGTCGATGATCCCGTCGACCCTAGGGTCTTATGCTGTCCGACCCTCCCTTCAAAACTGAGGGTCTGACTTTCTGTTTTGGGAGGTCCGACCCTGCTTAGCTGGGTGTGCGACCCTCCCCTAAAATTAAGTGTTTTTGGGTCAATTTTATACCTGGGATCTCGATCTCCTTCATGCCCTTGGTCCATTTGACTCGACCATGATGGGTAAACCTGGTTCAAGGTGGTAAGACCGGGTTAGTTTGACACGGGTCTTACAATAAAAGTCTTACTTATTTATTTAATCAAAAGGAGTTGAATATGAGACAAAGAAGATGGCTGGAACTACAGAAAGACTATGATTGTGATATCCAGTATCATCCGGGGAAAGCTAATGTAGTAGCGGATGCGTTGAGCAGAAAGGCAATGATAAAATCTCGAGGAGAGGTTTGCACAACTGCAGCAATGTGTACTATTGGAATGGTATTCAATCACGGCCATGAGCAGTATGTGATAGATACAACGGATGGATCAGCCAACCAAGGATTCATTCATCAGTTTCCCAATATGTTCGCTGCATTGAAGATTATACCAGATATAATTGATGAAGTGAAGACAGCTATCAAAGCAGACCCTTACCTGAGAATGGTACAAGAAGACATCAAAAAAGGTAGAACTAACCCTGAGTTCACCTTGGACGAAGAAAAGGTATTGAAGTACAAAGGAAGAATATGTGTACCCGAAACAGAAAGTGTGGACATTAGACACCGACTGATGAAAGAAGCCCATACCACCATCTATTCGATACATCCTGGAAGTACAAAAATGTATCATGTTCTAAAGAAGTTATATTGGTGGAGAGGAATGAAAGCAGACGTAGCTAAGTTCGTGTCTCAATGCCTAAATTGTCAGAAAATAAAGGCTGAACGACAAAGACCCGTAGGACTGTTACAGCCGTTACCAGAACCAGCATGGAAATGGGACTACATCACTATTGTCACACCCCAATTCTGTACTATTCAGAATGATGTGATGAACCGCTAATAATCCAACGGTTCAACCAGGATCTCAAATAGGCTATCCCCGCGTTATCTGAACCTCTATACATCCATGTCATAATCAGAGTAAATACACAATAGCGGAAGTCTTATAATAAAATGAACTGAGAAACTAAGATGATATTAATAATTTAATAGCAAATTATTCTGTATCAACCGAGACATAAGTAAATATCAATACAAGTCTTTAATAAATCCAAATAAAGAAACCTATAAAATATCTAATCAAATACACATGAGTTGCACTCGCAAGAGGAGTCGTGTGTATCCTCTTCAGCTCCAGCTTCCATCGCCGCTACCGTCCCGTACGCAAAAGCATTTATAAAATCTTCAACCGTATAACCTGCATCATCAACTAAAAAAATATTCGACGTCAAGGGGTGAGCACACATCACGGCTCAGTGAGTAGCCAAAACAATGCAACAATACATATGCATGCAAAAAGTCAATTTATATCTTTGGTCCGGTTTAAAGTTTGCAGTATGCAATAGAAAGGTTTAGGTAGCCAAAGGTCACGTTTATTGACCCCGCCTCTATACACGAGTGTGTGACGTTACCCGAAGTTCACGTTTATCGTCAACTCACATGCACCCAATCATGAACATTATATAACAAAGGTTACGTTTATTGCTATATAGTGCCATACCAACACGTAAGCCCCTGTTGGCGAAGGCTACAAACTGGGCTCGCAACTAACCAATCCTAATGCCAAACAGTGTATCCAAGGCCTCACCCCAACATCCCTCAGAATGTCCATAGAGATAGAGCTAAGGCCCCCTGGTAGAGTCAGAGACTACAAGGACCGAGACCACCTCCCCTGATACTCTACGACATAATAGTTCTGTTAAAGTAATGGCGATACGACGATGTCAATGCACAAGACTTGAGTTAGAGATAGAGCTAAAGTGCTGAGACCCGCTAAAGGTTAACGTTTATTGACGTTCTCATCACACCTCCCCTGATACTCGCTCGCATCAAGCACATCAACCACACACATACAAGCACATGCCTATTCCTATCATCATTATCATCATCATGTTATAAACAATAAAGTAAATATGCATGAACAAGTAATAGAAATATTGGATGGCATGCTGTATGCACAGTACAAACATATTCGCATAGAATCAAGCATAGAATAGGACTCAAGAAATAGAAAACAGTTTTGTTATTAACCAATTAATTTGGAGTTCTGGTTCCTCACCTTAGCTTGCTATAAGATACTTTTCTAAGCTTTAGAATCACCTTTACATTGTTATTATATTGCAAAAAAGACCTAACAAAGTTGATAGAATTTAATTAGAATTTATTCAGAATTATAAACTACTCTGTTAACTGAGGGTCGGAGGTAGGGTCGATGCTAGGGTCGATGGGTCTATCGACCCTTCCCTCTTTTTGGACTTCCCGAATGCTGAGGGTCGATGGTCAGGAACACCTAGGGTCGGATGGTCATCGACCCTCGGTGCGACCCTCGGTGCACTTTGGTCCAATTCCCTCTTTTAATCTATTCTTCGTGTTTAGAATCCTATGGCTTGCTCCTACATTCCATTCTACATTCATTCCATGGTCTGAAACCATGTATAACCCACCTAGATAGCTTTCATGCACTTTCCTATGGTTTTCCATGAAAACCTAACCATAGCTTGATGGTTTGGGTTTCTCCGAAATCACACTCTCAACAATAACTAGCCTAAGGTCTGTAGAAATTCATGGAATTAGTATCCATACCTGAGGAGATAACTTTTCCTCTGAAATTCTTCTCCTTTTTGTTAAGTTCTCTTCCTTCCCTTTCTTCTTCCTCTTTTCCTTCTCCTCTCTTTCTCTCAATTCCATTAGGGTTGTGAAAGGAGTGAAAGTGGCTTAGGGACGTCCTTTAAATAGAGTAGGAACATCCTAAATAAGTCCTTCTGAGATTTGGAAAGAATCCCAATCGAAAAATATCGAAAAATATAGAAATTTCCTAATTTCTATATTCGACAGAAACCGAGGGTCGATGGGAGGGTCGATGATCCCGTCGACCCTAGGGTCTTAAGCTGTCCGACCCTCCCTTCAAAACTGAGGGTCTGACATTCTGTTTTGGGAGGTCCGACCCTGCTTAGCTGGATATGCGACCCTTCCCCTATTTTAAGTGTTTTTGGGTCGATTTGATACCTAGGATCTCGATCTCCTTCACGCCCTTGGTCCATTTGACTCGACCATGATAGGTAAACCTAGTTCAAGGTGGTAAGACCGGGTTATATTGACACGGGTCTTACAACTATGGACTTCATCACGGGTTACCATTGACTCCTTGAGTAGTTGACGTAGTTTGGGTGATTGTAGACCGCCTGACAAAAACAGCTCACTTTATACCGATACGACCTCAGTATACACTAGAGAGGTTAGCAAAGTTGTATGTGGATAATATTTTTCGATTACACGGTGTATCAGAGAGCATTGTGTCTGATAGAGATCCACGATTTACTTCAAAGTTTTGGGAAGGATTGCAAAAGGCTATGGGTACAACATTGAAGTTTAGTACTGCATTCCATCCACAGACAGATGGATAATCAGAGCGTACCATTCAGATTTTAGAAGATATGCTACGAGCATGTGTAATTGATTTTAAAGGATCGTGGGATGAAAAGTTACCACTTATCGAGTTCGCTTATAACAATAGCTATCAGGCTACTATACAGATGTCACCCTATGAAGCACTGTATGACAGAAAGTGTCGAACTCCTTTATTTTGGAATGAAGTTGGGGAACGTAGTATCGTTGGACCAGAATTTGTTGAGGAGACTTGTCGAGTGGTCGACATTACCAAGGAAAGAGTGAGAACAGTCCAGAATCATCAGAAGCAATATGTAGATACTCGATGCAGAGATCTTGAGTTCGTCGTGGGTGATAAAGTATTCTTGAAGGTATCGCCTATGCGAGGTCTGAAACGGTTTAGACAAAAAGGGAAACTAAGTCCAAGATATGTCGGACCATATGAGATTTTAGCTAAGCGTGGGAAAGAGGCTTACCAGTTAGCACTACCACCATCTATGTCAAGTGTGCATGACGTATTTCATATTTCCTTATTGAAGAAGTATGCCAAGGATCCAACACACGTTTTACCTAATTTGACTGATGATTTGACCTTTGAAGTAACACCAACTGAAATCACCAGCCAAAAGGTTCAACGACTACGCAATCGAAATATCTATTATGTTAAGGTTACTTGGAGAAGTAGAGACATGGAAGAAATTACATGGGAAGAAGAGAATGCTATGCGAAAGCAATACCCTCATTTATTTGACTCTGAAGGTATGAACAATTTTGGGGATGAAATTTTTATAAGTAGGGGGGAGTTGTAAGACCCGTATCAAACTAACCCGGTCTTACCACCTTGAACCAGGTCTACCCATCATGGTTGAGCCAAATGGACCAAGTGCGTGAAGGAGATCATGATCCCAGGTATTAAACTGACCCAAAAATACTTAAATAAGGGGAGGGTCGCATACCCAGCAAGGGAGGGTCGGACCCCCCAGTATAGGAGTCAGACCCCCAGTTTTATATAGGGGGTCGGACATTTTAAGGACCAGGGGTCGATGGGATCTCCGACCCCCTTATCGACCCCCGGAACTCGGTAAAAACTGAAATTAAGAATCTTTCCTAATTTCAATGGGATTCCTTCCTAATCTCAATGGGACTTATTTTAGGAGTTTTTACTCTATAAATAGGACATCCCTAAGCCTCTTTCACTCCTTTAAGAACCCTAATTGAAATGAGAGAAAGAGAAGAGAAGGAAGAGAAGAAGAAGAGAAGGAAAGAAGGGAAGAAAGCAAAAGGAGAAGAGTTGTAGAGAAGGAGTAATCTTCTCAGGTATGGATACTATTTGCATGAGTTTCTAAAGCCCTTAGAGTAGATAATAAAGAGGGAATGATCTTGGAGAAACCCAAACCATCAACCCATGGTTAGGTTTTCATGGAAAACCGTGGGGGAAATCATGAAAGCCTTATAGGTGAATGAATCATGATTCTAGGCCATAGAACATGTGTGGAATGGACTGTAGGAGCAAGCCATAGGAACCCAAACACGAAGAATGAGCTAAAGGAAGAAAAATAGACAAAACCCACAGGGGGTCGCATGGGGGGTCGATGGCCAATCGACCCTACCAGACCCTGAGCATCGACCCCCAGTGTTCGGGAAGCCCAGAAGAGGGGTGGTCGCACCCAGGGTCGATCATAACTCAGACCCTAGCTCTGACCCCCTGTTAACAGCATGGTTTTTAAATTCAGAATTAATTCTAATTAAATTCTATCGACTTTGTTAGGTCTTCTAGCAATATAATAACAATATAAAGGTGATTTTGAAGCTTGAAAGAGGATCTATTAGCAAGCTAAGGTGAGGAAATGGGACTCTAAAGTAATTGATTAATAACAAACTATTTTTATTTCTTGAGTCCAATGCCATATTGATTCTATGCGTGTATGCTTGTATGTGCATTCAACATGTCATCCAATATTTCTATTATTTGTTCATGCATATTTACTTTATTGTTTATAACATGATGATGATGATGATGATAGGAATAGGCATGTGAATGTATGTGTGTGGTTGGTGTACTTGATGCGAACGAGTATCAGGGGGGGTGTCATAGGCTGGGCCTCAGAACTCTAGCTCTATCTCTAACTCAAGTCTTGTGCATTAACATCATCGTATCGCCATTACTTTAGTAGAACTATTACGTCGTAGAGTATCAGGGGAGGTGGTCTCGGTCCTTGTAGTCTCTAACTCTACTGGGGGGCCTTAGCTCTATCTCTATGGACATTCTGAGGGATGCTGGGGTGAGGCCTTGGATAATGTAGGCTATTTGGGAGAATCCCAAATTTGGATCCACACCTTAGTCCACTTGGACTAACCATAAATCCACTTGGATATCCACCCATTATCCCGAATATGCAGATTCTGATTCCTAGGTCAAACCCTAGGATACATAGGCTATTTGGGAGAATCCCAAATTCGGATCCACACCTTAGTAAACTCAGA